>OX451735.1:1132603210-1133200710 GCA_948472305.1 Vicia faba
ATAATATATATATATATATATATATATATATATATATATATATATATATATATATATATATTAATATATTTAGGCTAAAAATACAAAAAATATATACATTCTTATTTTATTAATATTTAATGTGGAAAATACTTTTTTATGAATATACTCCATTTTATTTTATTTCTTATGTAATTATTAAATATTATACATATTAAATAGTTAATATATTTTATTTAATGAAATTAGGGTTTTACACTTAGAATAAAATACCAAAAATATACATATTTTTATTTTATCAATATTTAACACTAAAAATACATTTTTTTACAAATATACTTCATTTTTATTTTTATTTTTTGTATATAAATAGTAAATATTGTATATATTGAATAAATATTGCATTTTATTTAATAAAATTAGGGTTTTGCCCTAAATATGAAATACTCCAAAAATAATCTTTTTATCTTTTATTTATTTAATATAAATAATACTTTTTTTTTCATACATATAAAAACCCTTTTTGCATTTTTGCATCTTTATTTTATTTTCCATTTAATTTATACAATCAATTACTTGTAAATATGCCAAAAATGATGTAATAGCTAGGTTTAATTTCTTTGTCTAAATATCCCCCCATTTGAACATTTGTACCCCCCTTCCCATATGGTGTTGTAATAGTGTAGGAATTTTAATTTTCGCACTTTATCGCTTTCTAAATACACCATGCTAGAATTAGGGTTTGTATGCAAATAAAAAGAACAAAATAGTTTGACCTAATCTCAAGATAATCAAAGCATGAAAATGGACAACACATCTCACACTTGCACCCCTAGGGTATTCAACTTTGTTGCCTTCAAATAAATGGGCCATATTGCATGTTAGGTCTCTTTGGGCAAAACAAACAAATTAAATGATCATAGTCCCTCGATGACGCTTTCCAAATGTTGCCTAAACAAATGATCAAGTCCCTTAAAGAAAATTGCCCAAAGATACTTGACACCGTTGCAATTATGGTCTAAACGATGACCCACGCCCGTCCCTTTCACATCCTGACATGAGATTGTCTACCAAATACAATGGTGGAACAAACTTATTAAAAGGGTTAAAACATAGCAATAAACTTTGAGAAATTTAGGAGTAGATAACCTCTTAGTTACTTGAATCAAAACTTGCAAAAACAAAACACTTGCCTATTTTCTAAAAAAACCACACCTCACACCACTTTCAAAACAACTTTCAAAAACAAATGAAAACCTTTTCAAAAGACATACATCTTTGTATACATCCCCACATGGATCATTACAAAGGTTGCCACCACATTGGCTTCTTTTCAAAACATTTTCAAACCCACACACACACAAGCACCATTTCAAACAATTGAAAACAAAAGGCAAGTGATCTAAGCAAGTAACTAAGAGCCCATGGATAACCATGGATAGAAAGGGTGCTAATACCTTCCCTTTCTATAATCTACTCCCCGAACCCAAGAAAACATCTCAAAGGTTTTTGCTGTGCTTTTTAAACCTTTCCTTAGGATAAAATAAAAAGTCGGTGGCGACTCTTGCTCAACGGAAACATTTGCGAAAACAAACGCAAAACCATAGTCAGTTCTCCCACCGTATCACAGAACTGGCGACTCTGCTGGGGAAAGCATTTTAAAAGTGGAGTAACCTTAGGGCTTAGATCACCCTCTTGCATGACTAATTGTTTGAATTGATTGCTTTACATTTTGGCTCTATTGTTTGGGTTTGCAATCCTACACCCGGATTTTGGGAAACATTCATAGATAGCAATACGTTGTGGAAACTGTGTGGGGTATACCGACACGGTCGAAGCAATAGCTATATTAGTGCGACATATTTGTGAGTACCGGTAACCCTTGAGTTCAATCAAGGAGAGTACGGGGCCGCTGAGTGATGTCACTAAACACTAATGACCTAGAACCTTACTTGACCATCTTGGCCTTTATTAGGGGTAGTGAGATGACCGGCTTTGGTGCAGTCCGAAGTTGGTAGATACTCGATACTACACTCATTGAGGGTTGTTTTCTTGGAATATTTTGGTCGCTAGTTAAGTGGCTAAACCAAAACAATGAACAATGAAAACAATCCCGTGATATTGAGCTCCTTAGAACCCGATTACTATTTATAGGACAGGTTTTTAAGCCAACTACACTCAAGAGGGTACTTACCTATGAAACCTCATGCAAGCCTGAAACTAGGGTTTGGTGTGATTTTCTTGTACATATGTTTTATGCATACATCATAGACATCATAAAACATCATATGCATTCACTAACCATTTCAAGGGTTTTGGATCTTCATCTTTGTTCTTGTTTTGTAGGTCATGGAAATTTCTCGCAGAAAAACCATTCAAGTCAACCTTGTGAGAATCTCTCCTCAACTCAAGGAGCTCACCTCAAGAATTCCGGAAAGCTCATCCTTGAGTGAAAGACATGGTAGACTGCTCAGCCTAGTCAACACCAACATTGAAGAAGACATGATGAAAGTGCTATTCCAGTTCTTTGACCCTCTTCACCACTGTTTCACTTTCCCTGACTACCAGTTGGTGCCCACTTTGGAGGAGTTTTCTCAACTCCTAAGAATCCCTATCCTTAATCAACTACCCTTCAACGGTACGGAAAAGGAACCAAAGCCGGAAGATGTTGCTCGAGCATTACATCTACAACCATCCGACATCAAGGGGCATTGGGAAACCAGAAGCGGCGTCAAAGGATTCTTAGCAAAATTCTTGTTTGAGAAGGCACAAGAATGTTGGAATTCATTGGACCTACAAGCCTTTGAAGAGATTGTGGCACTCCTTATCTATGGGTTGGTCTTGTTCCCAAATCCTGACCAATTGGTAGATGTCAACGCCGTCAAAATCTTCTTGTCCAGAAATCCAATACCAACATTGCTTGGGGACATTCTTCACTCATTTTACACACGAACAATGAGAAAGAGGGGTGTTCTCATGTGCTGTACTCCTCTCCTTGCAAGGTGGTTTATTTCGCACCTTCCACAATCTGTCCTGAAAAATGACCAAGGCTCAAGGTGGTCCCAACGGTTGATGACTCTTACTCATTCTGATGTACATTGGTGTTCTCGGTCCTTAGAAAATGTCATCATCGTCGATCGTTGCGAAGAATTTCCTAATGTTCCTTTACTTGGAATTAGAGGAGGTACCACCTACAACCCTTGCCTAGCTTTGAGACAATTTGGATATGCCCGGAGGGATGGCCCTCATGACATGTTGATTCCTGACCTAGTTTTTGACTTCGACAACGATGCGCAAGGACTTCGCCAAAGATTCATCAGAGCTTGGGGAAAACTCAACAAGGTTGATAGCAAGACTCTGGGATACAAGAACTCCATCCCTCTTGAGCCTTATCTCAAGTGGGTACGAGCCCGAGCCAAAAGTCTGATGATGCCTTATCCTCATGTTCTCCCTGTGATTAAAGAGCCCGTCAAGGAAGGAGAGGTTCCCTACACCATCCTACATCCAGACATGCCTACATCGTGGGAGGAAATGCGAAAAAGTTGGATTCAGCTCAAGGAAGAACGGAATACTTTTGAAGCTAGCTTCTACGCCAGTGAGAAGAAGGTTCTAGAGCTTACCCGCCGACTCCATGAGCAAGAGGCCCTCAACACCTACATCGCACCAAAAAGGATGCACAATGTCTTTTTGCCTTAAGAAGTTTATTTTGTAATATTTGGCCCATGGGGCATTTATGTACTAACAAATTTCTTCTTATTAATATGACGTGCGTTCTTCTTTGTCTGAAACAATTTTGAATGTCCTAAATCCTTGAATGCATTGCATACATAAGCATACCATTCATCATGTGCATAAGCAGGTCTCATTCCAGGTTTCCTTATCTGTCTGCTGTTTATTTCAGTAGGATGGATCTCGAGCAAACAGTCAAAGACCTACAAGCTCAAAATGCACAGTTCCAGCAACTCCTGATGACCTTGGCTAAGGGTCAGGAGGATATCAAGACTCAATTGGGGAACAAAGACCCAGTGAAGAAGAAGAAAAAGAGACTCGGGGTGGCTACTTTGGGGAGAAGATTTGACGGAGAAGCTCAGAGAGTGCTTGAATTTCCTCCTACTTCTGATGAAGGAACCAGCAAAGGAGGTGGAGCTGCGGTACCTTCCGAGTCTGATGCGGAAGAAGAAGAGGTCGAAGAGGATGAAGATTATACTGATCAGCAATACCCTCCAGCTGATGATAAATACAAAGGGCTAGAAGACAGGTTGGCCGCCATGGAGCTACAAAGGGTACCGGGTTTGGATTTTGAAGACTTGGGTTTGGTTGCCGGGATTGTGATTCCCCCAAAATTCAAAGTGCCAGTGTTTGTGAGGTATGATGGGCTGTACTGTCCCAAAATGCATCTCAAGTCCTACGTGAGAAAAATTCAACCCTATACGGCAGATAAAAACCTTTGGATTCATTTCTTTCAAGACAGCCTCTCTGGAGCTCAGTTGGAGTGGTTTTATCAGCTAGAGGGAACCAGCGTTCGAAATTGGGAAGATTTGGCCACCGCTTTCTACAAACAATACCAATACAATTCTGACCTTGCCCCTACTCGTACCCAACTTCAGGGTATGTCGCTAGGAACAAGCGAGGGATTCAAAGAGTACGCACAAAAATGGAGGGATTTGGCTGGCAGGGTGCAGCCTCCTTTAACCGATCGTGAACTTGTTGATATGTTTCTAGGAACCCTATCTGGGCCATTTTTCAATCATCTGATTGGTAACTCTTCCGCGGGGTTTACCGATTTGATCTTAACGGGCGAAAGAATAGAAGCTGGCATCAAGTCAGGAAAGATTCAGAAGGGTGTTGCTGCAAGTACTGAGAAGAGGCCTTTTAAGAAGGAAGCAAGTGCCGTCTATGGTCCTAGAAGACAAGTCAAGCCAGAAAGTCGCCAAGCCGTCAATGCTTTGGTCATTTCCAAACCTGTTGCTGCTTCTCAGCAGTACAATCAACAAAGAGGTGAAAGGCCCAAGAGACAATATACTCGGTTGAGTATGACCCTGTCACAAATTTTACCCCAACTGTTATCAACCAACTTGGTGACCATCAAAGAAGCTCCTAAAGTCGTGAATACTGCATCTCCTAAGTATAACCCAAATGCCCGTTGTGCTTATCATTCTGATAGCCCCGGGCATACTACTGATGATTGTTGGGCCATTCACACACTTTTACCGTCACCTTCATTTTCTATCAACATTTCTGATCTCTGTGTTCTTACTTTCTCAAGAAATCATTACAATCTCTTTCAAAAACCTCGTGTGAACATGGTATCTAAGCAACAGGAAACCAGCAATCAAATCAAGAGCATGTTGGAAGCTCTGTTCACAAGACTTCCTCCTTCTTCTTAGAATTTTTCCTGTGTTTTCCTTGTTTTCTTTACATGTTTGTCTGTAATATTTTTACTTGTTCTAAACTATCATTGCTTCTGTTTTTAATACAAAAGTTTTTTGCTCTGATCATTTTAACTCTGATTATTCGTGCTTTTTGATAAATGACAAAAAGGGGGAGAAAGAATGATATTTTTAAATAACGGGTTACTGAGACATAAGTCTCAAACATTCTAACATTCTGATATATTTGAATTTCCTTCTTCTGAAAAGCTTATAGGTACAAGAATCTGATGAACTCTGATAAAGTAAAGTTCTGATGCTCAAAGAAAGTTCAGTAAAGTTCTGATGCTCAAGGTCTCAAGGAATCAAAGGGAAGTAATCAACTCAAGGGGAGTTTTTCTCTTCATTACTCTGATACTTTTTATTCCTTATATTCTTATCTCTGATACCTTCTATTCATTAGTTGATTATCTCTGATACCGTTTCCTCTCTATCCTTAAACTCTAATACCTTTCATCATTTTATTTTAATTGAAAAAATCTGGTTTTTGTCATCATCAAAAAGGGGGAGATTGTTAGAACATAGTTTGATTCTACAACCCTCAGTTAGAGTTTTGATGATAACAAAATACAAGATTAAATAAATTGTAAGATTTATAAAACATATATGCTACTTAAAATTATGTTGTGTATTTACAGAAACTCTGATGGAATCAGCATCAGAATATCAATATCAACATCAGCATCAGATGATATGTCTGCATCAGAAGATCAAACATGTGCTACGCTGAAGCCTGATGAACAGAATCTGCGCAAAACATACTCTGACTTTAATCAAGATCCTAACCATGTTATCAGCACTCAGAAACGCCAGAATAAGCTAAAGCCAAGAACACTCTGATTAGCATTAGCAGAACACTCTGAAGTGTCAACGTTACTATGCATTCAAGATAGATTAATTACCAACGGCTTTATTCCAAGACAAAGATCTTCTCAAAAAGGAAAGAATGTTATGAGCATTGAAATGGATTTATGGACAACAACGTATCTATTCCTGGGCTATTTAAACAAGTCAGTGAGAAAAGAATTGGCTAATACTCTTTACGCACGCACGCATACGAAAACTCTCTCACCAAATTGCTAAAGCTTTCAACCACGCCTACTCAATAGTATTAGCAGTCTAGTTTAATCTAAGCTTCATATTGTGTATTATCACAGTTGTGATATATAGTTTTTCTAGAAAACATCAAACACACATTTGTTCATTTATCTGTAAAAGAATTTCCTTGAGATAAACCGGTCTGTGGTTAGACTCAAGAAGGCTTTAACAGTTGTTAAAGCAGTTGTGTATTCAGTTGAATATAGTGGATTAAGACCTCGTTGGAGAGAGGCGAAATCACCTTGACGGGTGGACTGGAGTAGTTTGAGATCAAACGAACCAGGATAAAAATAACGTGTTGTCTGCATTTGATTTCAAGTTTTACAATTCAACCCCCTTCTTGTGTTTTTCACATCTTCAGTACATATATACTTATGCATAACATCATGGACATCATGAACATCATATGCATTCACTAACCATTTCAAGGATTTTGGAGATTCATCTTTGTTCTTGTTTTATAGGTTATGGATTCACTTCGCAGGAAAACTATCCAAATCAACCTTGTAAGAATTCCTCCACAACTCAAGGAGCTAGTTTCAAGGATACCTGAGAATTCTCCATTCACCGAGAGGCATGGTCGTCTACTCAACTTGGTCATTTCCAACACAGAGGAGGATATGATGAAGGTTCTCTTCCAGTTCTTTGACCCTTTGCATCATTGCTTCACATTTCCTGACTATCAACTTGTGCCCACTTTGGAAGAGTTCTCTCAACTATTGAGGATTCCTATTCTAAATCAACTACCCTTCAACGGTACAGAAAGAGATCCAAATCCAGAAGAGATTGCTCAAGCCCTGCACTTGCACTCATCTGATGTCACAACTCATTGGGAAAGTAGAAGTGGTGTCAAAGGCTTTTTGGCAAAGGTTCTGTTTGAGAAAGCCCAAAGTTGTTGGAATTCCCTAGACTTGCAAGATTTTGAGGAGATTGTAGCTCTTCTCATCTATGGGATGGTCTTATTCCCTAATCCTGACCAACTCATAGATGTGAGCGCTGTCAAAATCTTCATGTCTCGCAACCCGGTGCCTACATTGCTTGGGGATATCCTACACTCTTTTCACACTCGTACAATGAGGAAAAGAGGTGTTCTTATGTGTTGCACTCCTCTCCTGGAAAGATAGTTTATTTCTCATCTTTCCCAATCAGTCTTGAAGAATGAGAAAGGTTTGAGGTGGTCACAAAGGTTAATGACGCTCAAACATTCGGATATTCATTGGTGCTCTCGATCCAAAGAGAATGTTACCATTGTTGACCGTTGTGGGGAATTCCCTAATGTCCATCTACTTGGCATTAGGGGAGGCATCACCTACAACCCATGCTTAGCTCTAAGACAATTTGGTTATTCCCGAAGGGATGGCCCACATGATATGCTGATTCAAGGATTGATTTTCGACTACGACAACGACGATCAAGGACTCCGCCAGAGATTCATCCGAGCTTGGAGGATGCTAAACAAGGTGGATAGCAAGACTTTAGGACACAAGAATTACATCCCTCTTGAGCCTTACCTCAAGTGTGTACGAACTCGCGCCCAAAGTCTTATGATGCCTTACCCCTCCATTCTCCCAGTGATTATAGAGCATGTTAAGGAAGGAGAGGTTCCATATACCATCCTACATCCTGACATGCCGACATCACTCGAAGATCTACAAATGGGTTGATACAACTCAAAGAAGAACGCGATACTTTCGAAGCCCAATTCTACGCAAGCGAGAAGAAGGTTTTGGAACTCACTCGGCTACTTCATGAAGAGCAGACTCTCAACACCTACATTGCACCAAAGAGGATGCACAATGTCTTTTTACCTTAGAATTATTTTGCCCAAGGGACATTGATGTACTCAAATTCTATTAATATGACGTGTGTTTCTTTAAAACAGATTTGAATTTCTAAATCCTTGAAAACATTGCATGAATACATATCATTCATCATAAGCATAAAATGGTCTTTGCAACAAGTTTCCTCATCTCTCTACTGTTTATTTCAGTATGATGGATCTCGAACAAACGGTCAAAGATCTGCAAGCTCAGAACTCACAATTTCAACAGTTGCTCATGATCTTAGCCAAGGGGCAAGAGGAGCTGAAAACTCTGCTAGAAAAAGAGAAAGAAAAAGAGAAAAAGAAGAAGAAGCCAGATGGTGTGGTTATCATGGGAAGATGATTTCAGGAACAAGCCAGAAGGACTTTAGAATTTCCAACAACATCTGATGAAGGGGAAAGAAAAGGAAAAGAAACGGTAGTACCATCAAATTCTGAAGAAGAAGAAGAAGAGGAAGAAGAGGACTACTCTGAACAACAATGCCCTCCGGCTGATGACAAGTACAAACACCTTGAAGAGCGACTAAGCGCTATGGAAATCCAGAGAGTACCAGGGATAGATTTTGAGGAGCTAGGGCTGGTGTCAGGAATTGTAATCCCGCCAAAGTTTAAAGTGCCATTATTTGCCAAGTATGATGGGATATCTTACCCTAAAATGCACCTCAGATCCTATGTCAGGAAGATTCAGCCACATTCTGCTGACAAAGACTTGTGGGTCCACTTTTTCCAAGACATTTTATCGGGAACACAACTTGATTGGTTCTACCAATTAGAAAGGGCATATGTCCACAATTGGGAAGACTTGGCAGTTGCTTTTTATAAACAGTATTAGTACAACGCCGACTTGGCGCCTACCCGTACTCAGCTTCAGAGTATGGCCATGGTTTCCAATGAGGGATTTAAAGATTACGCGCAAAAGTGGAGAGATCTAGCCGAAAGAGTGCAACCCCCTCTATCTGAGAGGGAGTTGGTGGACATGTTCTTGGGAACTCTATCATGTCCTTTCTTCAGGGTTTACTGAATTAATTTTAATTGGAGAAAGAGTGGAGGCTGGTATAAGAAGTGGGAAGATTCAAAAGGACATGTCTGCCTCAACAGCTGTGAAAAAGCCCTTCACAGGAAGAAAGGAAGTATCTGCTGTGTATTCACAAAGGAATCGGGGAAGAACTGAGCGCCGACCAACGGTGGGGGCCGTTATGATTCTAAAGCCTGCATCAGACCAGCCAAGAACTAACCAGCAAAGGGTAGAAAGGCCAGCTCGGCAATTTACCAAGATTAACATGACTCCAGCCCAAGTTTTACCACATCTCTTGAAGTTAAATCTGGCCACTCTGAAAGATCCCCGAAAGAATCCCAATACTGCGTCTCCACATTACCATCGCAACGCCAGATGCGCGTACCATTCTGAAAGTCCAGGGCACGACACCAACAACTGTTGGGCTCTGAAGAACAAAATCCAAGACTTGATAGACGCGAAGGAAGTTGAGTTTGAAGCGCCTGAGAAACAAAATGTTATTTCCGCTCCAATGCGAAGGCATGGTCACAATGCCAATGCTATTGAAGAAGATCTGTTTGTTGCTACCGTGGATGAACTGTTAACTCCGCTCCCAACCATTAAGTTGAATTTGTTGAAAGCTGGTATTTTCCCAGGTTGTGACAAAGACTGGCATGTTTTCCTGTCCTCATCATTTGACTGCCCTCTGTTGAAAAAAGGTATCCAACGACTGATGGATAATCAAGAAATTTTGTTTGAGAATGCTCTTATTTCACCCATTCCAGTTAAAGAAGTTTCAATAATAACCATCTACGCCAATCCTTCCAAGGTCCCTAAAAGACCTGTTAGGATTACACCTGCTCCAAAGACTACTCCGCTTAAGATTACAATGCCCGGGCCTGCCCCATACAAATCAGATAAATCAGTACCATGGAATTATGGTGGAGAAATCTACTACCATGGTATTAAACAGGTTGAACTGACTGCTGAAGAAGAAAGCTCTGAAGAGGACAATTCCAACATTAGCAATATTGTTGGAACTAGCAAGATTACCCGCAGTGGTAGGATCTTCTCTCCAGAGATTGCTCCTCCAACAGTAGTCTTTGGACTCGTGGTTGTTCCGAAGATTACCTCTGTACAAGTGATTATACCTGCAAGCTTACCCACCGACAAAGACAATACAATTCCTATCCCTACTTCCACTGCTGAGAATAAAGGAAAGAATGTTCAAGAGGAGCTTGTCCAGGCGAAGGCTCAATCGCTAGCTATTCCTGAAACATCCAAGAAGGAGATGGAAGAAATCCTGAGGATAATTAAGAAGAGTGATTATGATGTGGTTGAACAATTGGGGCAAACCCCTTCCAAGATCTCTATGCTAGCCCTGCTGCTGTGCTCTTAAGCACATGCCAAAACTCTGGTAAAATTTCTGAAGACAGCTCATGTGCCACAAGAGACGTCTGCTGACCAGTTCCAGGACTGTGTGGCCAGTTTGACAGCTGATAATGGCCTGGGTTTCTCTGATGCTGACTTGACACCCAGGGGAGAAAACACAACGAGGCATTACATGTCTCAGTGGAGGTAGAGGAACAACCCTAGCTCATGTCTTGGTTGATACTAGATCATCTTTGAACGTCTTTCCGAAGAAAGCCCTTGACAGATTAGATTGCGAGGGGCTGACTTTAAAACCCAATAATATAGTGGTGAGAGCTTTTGATGGTTCGAAGAGGATGGTCCACGGGGAGGTGTACATCCCAATAAAGGTGGGAGCTCAGGTTTTCAACTCGGCCTTCTATGTGATGGACATTCGTCCTTCTTATTCATGTCTGTTGGGACGCCCTTGGATCCACAACACCGGTGTTGTCACCTCCACCTTGCATCAGATGCTTAAATACCCGGTCCAAGGAAAGATCATAACTATTCATGGGGAAGAGGAGTATATGATTAGTCATCTGAATTCTTTCCGATATGTGGAGTTGGATGGCGAATTCATTGAAACCCCTTTCCAACATTTTGAAGAAGTCTCTCCAGAAATAGCAGCGACCAAGGTGGTATCCTCGATTCCTAAGATCACAAGATCTCTGCCTCAGATGTCATCTCTAAAGGATGCAAGAGCAGTAGTGGAATAAGGGGGATGCATAATCTGGGGACAACTTCCAGACATTCCGTACAAATCAGACAAGTTTGGCTTGGGGTTTACTTCGACTGGTCAGAAGGCTGTGCGCCGTGCCCGTGTTGGGGGGGCACCTGTGAAGATTACCAACCAAGGGGTCAATGCAGTAGAAGACAATGAAGAGGAGGGCAACTTGGAAGATTGGATATTTCCTACTGTCAACGAAGGACTTTGCAACTGGGAAGCCAAAGACTTTGTCCCGATAACTTTCATATCTCAGTAATTTATCTTTTACATTTCTGTTGGTCTTGTAATAATTCACAAACAATTCGCACTTTAAAAACCTTGTGTCTTACCCGAGGCACATCGGTCCATTTGTAAGGGTTTTTATTTCATTTTCATATGTCATTCAATGAATCATGGACGCTTTTTCATATATAAACCTTTTATGCTCATTGTCTTTCTTTTACATTTTATTGTTTTAAGATGGCTATACCCTTACACACACCCACGCTCACAAATGCAGGTACCCTTCCATTCCGGATCCCATGGGTAACGATACTGCTATAGCCTTCAGTGACTCTGAAGATCTGATCTACCAAGCTGAATACAAAGGTGAGGAAGATTGTGAGGTGCCAGGGGAATTGGCCAGACTATTACAACAAGAGGAAAGAGCTATTCAGCCTCATGAGGAGTTGTTGGATACAATCAAATTGGGTACCGAGGAAGATAAAAAGTAAATCAAAGTGGGTGCCAATCTAGAGTCGAGTGTCAAGGAGCGCCTAATTCAGCTATTGCATGATTATGTTGAGATCTTTACCTGGTCATACGAAGACATGCCGGGACTCGATACAGACAATGTGGTACATCGTCTACCCACAAGAGAAGACTGTCCACCAGTGAAACAGAAAGTCTGCCGCATGAGACCTGACATGTCAGAGAAGATCAAAGCAGAAGTTATGAAACAATTCAATGCTGGATTTCTGGCTGTTACTTCTTATCCTCAATGGGTGGCCAACATTCTTCCCGTACCTAAAAAGGACGGCAAAGTAAGAATGTGCATGGATTATAGAGATTTAAACAGGGCCAGCCCTAAAGATAATTTTCCACTTCCACACATCGACATCCTGGTCGACAATACAGCCCAGCATAAAATATTTTCTTTCATGGATGAATTCTCAGGCTATAACCAGATCAAAATGGCACCTGAGGACATGGAGAAAACTACTTTTATCACACAGTGGGGTACGTTTTGCTACAAAGTGATGCCATTCGGACTGAAGAATGTCGGGGACTGCACGTTGATAGGTTGCCCCGACATTCTTCAGTCCGAATGGCATCACTTTGTAGCAAAACGTACCCCACTGTGTGATAAAAGTAGTTTTCTCCATGTCCTCAGGTGCCATTTTGATCTGGTTATAGCCTGAGAATTCATCCATGAAAGAAAATATTTTATGCTGGGCTGTATTGTCGACCAGGATGTCGATGTGTGGAAGTGGAAAATTATCTTTAGGGCTGGCCCTGTTTAAATCTCTATAATCCATGCACATTCTTACTTTGCCGTCCTTTTTAGGTACGGGAAGAATGTTGGCCACCCATTGAGGATAAGAAGTAACAGCCAGAAATCCAGCATTGAATTGTTTCATAACTTCTGCTTTGATCTTCTCTGACATGTCAGGTCTCATGCGGCAGACTTTCTGTTTCACTGGTGGACAGTCTTCTCTTGTGGGTAGACGATGTACCACATTGTCTGTATCGAGTCCCGGCATGTCTTCGTATGACCAGGTAAAGATCTCAACATAATCATGCAATAGCTGAATTAGGCGCTCCTTGACACTCGACTCTAGATTGGCACCCACTTTGATTTACTTTTTATCTTCCTCGGTACCCAATTTGATTGTATCCAACAACTCCTCATGGTAGCTTTGTTTCATGATATGATACATCATGAGATAGAGGTCTACGTAGATGACATGATAGCCCGATCACAAACTGAAGAAGAACACCTTGATCACTTGCAAAAGCTGTTTGTCAAGTTGAAGGAGTACAAGTTAAGGTTAAACCCGAACAAGTGCACATTCAGAGTTCGGTCCGGTAAACTCTTAGGTTTCATTGTCAGCAACAAAGGCATCGAGGTTGATCCTACCAAAGTCAAAGCGATACAAGAAATGCCTGCTCCTCGCACTGAGAAGGAAGTCCGAGCTTTTTTGGGATGCCTAAACTATATTTCTAGATTCATTTCTCACCTAACGTCTACTTGTGAACCAATCTTCAAGCTGTTGAAGAAAGATCAAGTAGTCAGATGGAATGATGTATGTCAGATTGCTTTCGATAAAATCAAGGAGTATTTACTAGAGCCTCCTGTCTTGATGCCACCAGTCGAGGGAAGACCACTAATCATGTATCTGACCGTCTTAGAGAATTCAATGGGGTGCGTACTGGGGCAGCATGATGAGTTTGGCCGAAAAGAGCATGCTATTTATTACCTAAGCAAAAAGTTTACCGACTGTGAAA
The DNA here is from genome assembly GCA_948472305.1 of Vicia faba. Classification (NCBI taxonomy): domain Eukaryota; kingdom Viridiplantae; phylum Streptophyta; class Magnoliopsida; order Fabales; family Fabaceae; genus Vicia; species Vicia faba. The sequence goes on from OX451735.1 coordinate 1,132,617,157, forward strand.
CCAGATATTCACTGCTCGAGAAAACTTGATGCGCTTTGGTATGGGCTGCTCGCCGGATAAGGCAGTATATGTTGACTCATACCACTTTGCTGATATCTAAGATGGATCCGATAAAGTACATCTTTGAGAAGCCTGCTCTGTCTGGGAGGATAGCTAGATGGCAGATGATCCTAACGGAATACGACATACAATACACGACCCAAAAAGCTATAAAGGGCAGTGTACTAGCTGATCATCTTGCTCATCAAGCTGTAGAAGATTATCAATCCATGAAGTTCGACTTCCCTGACGAAGACATCATGACAGTGGACAACTGCGAAGAGATCAAACCATATGAAGGACCTGGACAAGGATCCCAATGGACCCTATACTTTGATGGGGCATCCAATGCACTTGGTAACGGTATCGGCGTCGTACTCATATCTCCCGAAGGATGCCATACTCCTTTCACTTCCAGACTTTGCTTCAACTATATGAACAACATGGCAGAGTACGAAGGATGCATCTTTAGTCTCAAGACTGCCATAGACTTGGGAATCAAATCTTTAGATGTGTTTGGGGATTCAGCTTTGGTCATCAGTCAGATTAAAGGAGAATGGGACACTAAACACCCAAACCTTATCCCTTACAAAGAACATGTTTTGACATTGTTTCCACATTTTGAGCAGATTAACTTCGAGCATTTCCCGCAAGAAGAAAATCAGCTAGCATATGCTCTAGCTACAATGTCATCTATGTTTAAACTTAATTGGGATAACGAGGCTCCCCAGATCACCATTGAATGAATGGACGAACCAGCACACTGTCACGAGATTAATACCGAAGAAGTAGTGGACCAGCTGTGGTTTCATGAAGTCAAAAGGTATATCGAGGCTCAAGAATATCCAGAAGGAGCTTCAATCAATGATAAAAAGTTCCTAAGGAGATTCTCTGCTAAGTTCTTCCTAAGTAATGGCATCCTGTACAAACGAAATCATGATTCTATTCTGCTCCGTTGTGTGGACAAGATTGAAGCTGAAAAGATCATGGCTGATCTGCATGAAGGTACCTTTGGCACTCACTCTAGTGGGCATACGATAGCGAAGAAAATCCTACGGGCAGGCTATTACTGGTCTACCATGGAAGCAGACTGCTATCAACACTCCCAGACTTGTCATAAGTGTCAAATCTATGCAGACAAGGTCCACGTGCCCCCGGTTCCTCTAAATGTCTTAACAGCTCCTCGGCCCTTCGCTATATGGGGAATCGATATGATTGGGGAGATCAAGCCTACAGCCTCTAATGGACACCACTTCATTCTAGTGGCCATTGACTATTTCACCAAGTGGGTCGAAGCAGCTTCCTTCGCATCCGTTACTAAGAATGTTGTTGCCCGCTTTATCAAGCAGAATCTTATTTGCCGGTATGGTATCCCAAAAAGGATCATCAATGATAACGGTACAAACCTTAACAATATTATGATCACCGCCTTGTGCGAGCAGTTCAAGATTCAACATTACAATTCATCCCCCTATCGGCCAAAGATGAATGGTGCAGTCGAAGCTGCTAACAAAAATATTAAAAAGATCATACAGAAAATGACAGTCACCTACAAGGACTGGCATGAGATGCTACCGTTTGCTCTCCACGGATATCGTACCACGGCTCGCACATCAACTGGAGCAACACCCTATTCTTTGGTTTATGGCATGGAGGCTGTCTTGCCCATCGAGGTTCAAATCCCCTCCTTGAGAATTATGAAAGATGCAGGTTTGACTGAAGACGATTAGATTCAGACCCGATTTGATCAACTGAACTTAATTGACGAAAAGAGACTTACTGTTGTTTGCCATGGTCAGACGTATCAAAAACGAATGATCAAGGCTTTCAACAAGAAAGTCAGACGCCAGATATATCAAGTTGGAGATCTAGTGATCAAGCGCATCATCTTTCCACAAAGTGATCCCAGGGGCAAATGGACTCCTACCTATGAAGGACCATTTGTGATCAAGAACATCTTTTCTGGTGGGGTAATGATCCTAACCACCATGGACGGTGACGATTTTCCACACCCTGCAAACGCAGACATAGTCAAAAGATACTACGCATAAGAGACCCGCTAGGTTGACACACCTAGGAAAAACAAGGGCATCCCGGTGAACCAAAAAGGTTCGGGCAAAAATTAGGGATAAAATAAAAAAATCTGTACACCCGGCAAGTTGAAAACCCTAAAGGGCGACTTGAGCAAAAAAGGGTTTCCCGGTGGACTGAAAACCCGAAAGGGAGGTCCAGGCAAAAGTTAGGGAATTAAATCGTATGACAGTGTCTCGTCTGATAACTTTAAGGACATTCTCTTCACTGACAAACTCTAAGCTTCTGATCAATTCAATCATCTTCGGACGAAGCAACGGATGGACAAGATATTCAGAGATACGAAGGCTATAGCGAAATGGGAACCCCATGGGATTTTTTACACATAGCTATCTTTCTTTGTATAAATTTTTCTTACTTTTTATGACACCATCCTCTTACTAGGATGTCTGTCTCCTTTGTACAAGATACTTATTCAAAGTAAAAACAAAGATATCTCTTTAAAGTACAGAAAACTATTTGTCCTTTTCTTTTACACTTGTGTTTTTATTTGCAAAAACGTCCAATGATTCATTAATGAACATATGCATTTGAACATAATTACTGTTTACAAATAAACAAAATGAAAAAGGACAATTACTGACAAATTGAAAGAATAGGAAAAAAATTTAGGTTATTCCCTGAACAATCCCTACAGTACATCATTAAGATCCCTAGTGGAGCTGAAATTTCAAACTATCAATCCCCAGTGGAGCTGAAATTTCAAACTATAAATCCCCAGCGGAGCTAAAACTTCAAACTTTCAATCCCCAGCAGAAACCATGCAGTTTCACCAGATTCCCCAGCCGGTTGTCTTGAAGCCTGAAAAACAACCAGATAACAGTTAACTTTTGTCTCTCCCTAACCTAGGATGATTCCCCAGTAGAGTGGCAGACAACCGAAACTCCTTAACTTTTTCCAAACAGGGATAAGTTTTCTTCCCCACAGAGTTTTCATTGCTCCCCAACAGAATGAAGATTCTCTTTATTAATTCCCCACAGAAGTTATCAAAGTTTTCTTTATTCCCCAGCGGAACAAGGATTCCCATTGTGTAACCCCCAGTAGAAGTCATCAAAATTCTCTGGATTCCCCAAGCAAATTACTCAGGCAGTATATGGCATTGCTCACAACAGAACTTTTATCAATACTCCAACTTCAAGACATGAAGCACCAACATATCCCCGGTAGCAGTCAAGGATTTATTTTCCTCATCAATACAGCAAATCATCTTACATGCGCATACATTACATCCACATATCATAAACATTGACAAAACACATATATTGCATCATACATTTCATGCAACATAACTTTGTGTTTCAGCTAACATTTTACCCTTTTCAGGATAAGATTAACATCTATCGTTTAACAATATGTAATCATGACACAATACAAATACACTCCAGACACGGAAGTCATTCTGTTACTCATTCAAAGTCTTTCAGATACAGTACAGATATGCTCCAGACACGGTTGCCATTCTGTCACTTATCCAGATTCATCTTTCAGATACAGTTCAGATATGCTCTAGACACGGAAGCCATTATGATACTCATTCAGATTTCACACTCTTGATACAGTACGAATACGCTCCAGACATGGATGTTATTCTGTTTCTCATTCAGATCACAAGTCTCCAGATATAGCTCAGATACGTTCCAGACGCGGACACCATTCTGATACTTATTCTTCTGAATTACAACTTACAATTCAACAAACATTCTTGGATGGCATATACAAGCCCATCTCCAACAAGATTTTTTTCACCTCTCCAAATGGCATCTTTAAGCCCATTCCCTCAACAACACTTCGTCGAGTGCAAATTTATGGGCACTCTAGTGTCCAATCATCTTTTTACCTTCGAGTCACGAACGGCAAAACTCGCCAATCTAACTCTTTAGGTTCAAGAAGATTGAACAAGGGCAACTGTTGTACCCCAAAATTTTCCCTCTCATTTATCAATACTTTTCTCACAAGACTTCTTAGACTCAAGACAAGATTAGGGTTTGATCAGCTCAAGACATCTCATCTTGCACTGATAACCCAAAATTAGGGTTTGAGTTTGCACAAGGATTTTTGGACCACCAATGCTTCATGTGACTTTCATACATCATGTTGGACCCCTAAGATTGCTCATGTTAAGTTTCAAGCCTTGAACCACATTTTTGATTAGTCAATTGGACAGTTGACCTAAAAATCAACTGTATTAGGGAAAAAGTCAACCATGGCCAATTTACAGTCAAACTTCATAATTTTTGATCCACAACAACATTTTAGACTCATATGTATCATTTGATCAAGTTTGGATCACAACTCCTCAAGAAATTTGATCAAATCATCAAAAGGGCAAAATGGTCAAAATTAGGGTTTTTGACTGAGAAAGGGAAATTTCTGATTTTTAACCTAGCCAATGACCAATTGAGTTCAAAAATGATTTCAAGGGTTCAATGGCATCATCTTGACCTAATTACATAGTTCAAAAGATCTCAAGTTCATTGGATTGACAGATGAATTTTTGCAGTCAACTGATCAAAAGTCAACTGTACACTAAAAAGTAAAACTTTGACTTTTTGGTCAAAATCAAGTGCCAAGGGTCATAATTCATCAAGATATGTCAAAATATGAAACTTGTTCACCAAGAAAAACCAATTTTGAAAATTAGGGTTTTGAACTTGAAAATTTTCATAACTTAGAATTTTTCTAAGTATGGAAATTTTCTTATGTTTTCCTAACTTTTCACCACTTTTTCACCATGATGCATTTTGATTCAAAGAAAACTTCCAACATGAAAGTTGTAGTACTCTATGAAATATACAACTTTTCTTCACAAACTTTTCCCAAAAGATGCTTGTATCTCAAGTTATGAATTTGTGAATATAGGTCCATGAACTAAATAACTTACTGAAATTTTGCCCTAATTTAGGCAGGTTTTGAACCCAACTTCATGGAAATTTTTAACCTAGTTCCAAGAGGTATCTCAAAAGGAATTTCAAATATGGATTATAGATCACATTGTAAGCTTTCCAAAATGTCCAAGAACTATCCAAGATCATTTTTGGTTAGGGAGAATCGAAGAAGGGAAGTTGGCATTTTATCACTTTTGTTCAAGCCATTTTCACATGAGATCAAGTTGCAAATCCAATCCATGTTGTTTGTACCTTGCTTTACAGGTCCTAAACTCACTTTACATTCCATATTTAAATGCAAACTCAATTGATAAAGGCATTATTTTTGCTTTTGAAGCATTGTACAAGAGATAATTCCATTTTAAGCATAAAGGTTACAATGCCATTTTCATAAAGTGAGCATTTGTAAATTTATCAATCTTGAGCCTTGGACCTGTCCCTTTGGTGCAAGCAACTTCCACATGTCTTAAGCAATTTGTACAAGCCCTTTGAGGCCCTCAAACTAGCCAGTACAAGCATGTTAGCATTGGTCACTTCACTTTTCTAAAAATGCAAGAAAGGTTGCCAAAAGGTCAGAGCTTGCACATCTGTTGAGAAGCTGACTTTGTATCCATTCTATACAAGTATACAAACTTGTCACAATGCAAAACACGATTGGCTTGCATCCAGAACTCACTCAAACTCAAAAACTCCAAAATTCTGTCCAAACACGCAGTTGCTGCAAAACCATAGCCAACTCATTTTTGGCTCGTGCGTTTTGTATTTTAACACTTCAAACACCTCATAAACATGATACCAAAGCTAGCCAAGCCCTTACCCTGGTTCTGTAACCCCTGTTTCAGCCACTGCCATTTTCAACCTTGAAGCTTGCAGCTTGACTTGTGCAGGAAGTTCCAGCTGTTCTCAAGGCAAGATAAGCATTGGAATAGCTTGAAGGAAGTTCAAGGAAGCTCACACGACCCTCAGGCCTCCATTAAAGTCCCTACATTGCTCTATCCAAATCCAACTGAAGGAGGTATATTTCTTAAACTCTATCTTTGTATTTAGGCAACTTCAAGCCACGATTTGTGAAGAAAAAATGTAGTCCATAACATGGTAAAGTTGTACATATGCATACTTTTCATTTATATTAACTATGCTGAGAGAATTTGAAGCTTGAAGTTCATGAAATTTATAGGTCACGAATTAGGGCTGCCAAAATTCTCTCTGATCTTTGAGAATTAGGTTACAAATTTTATATGGTTGGAATCGTGAGATTAAATGCCACATGTTTCATGTTATGAGTTTTTGTTTTTGTGCAAGCATATGAGAGTTACAGTTTGAATGGAAGAACGCGCGCAAGGAGACTGGCTGGAGGACAGGGACGATGCTTTTGGGCTTTTTTAGCGCCTGGCCTTTTTGTTTTCACTATTTGCACCCCCTGAATTTATATTTGCATCCCCTGACTTATTTCTTATATTTTTGCATTTTCTTTCACATTTTTATATTTATTACTTGCATTTATTTTTTTTAATGATAAAAAATACCCAAAAATAATTTATTTATTTTCACACTTTTATTTTATTTTTTTATTATTTTTTGCGTAAAAAAATAGTTTATTAGGATAAATAGATTTTATTTTCTTAAATAATTTGTAAATACAATTAAAAAATACTTAATATTTTATTATACCATTTATACTCATAAATACTTTTTATATACATAATTAATTTTTAATATTTATTTGTAATATTATTTATTATTTTCTTATACAAAAAATGGACAGAATAATAACCTAAAGCATTATTTTCTTTTAATTAAAAAATTAGGGTTTCACCCCTCCAAAAATAATATTATTTTTCCTTATTTTTTAGGGTTTAAGTTAAATTATTTTCTCATACAAAAATCAAACACCAAAACATTTTTTACATATATACATTGCATTGCATTTTAAATGTTTGTACATTTATTTAATTCGCGCAATATTCGATTGGGTTCTAATAATATTTTTTAGGTTTATATTTGTGAAAAATCCCCATTCAAAACTTGTATCCCCCCTCCCATAATAATTGTTGTAATAGCTTAGTTTATTTTACGCAATTTATTGCTTTATATACTTTGCTTAGTAAATTAGGGTTTGCATGACAAGAACAAAAACAAAGAAAAAATCGAAAACCCTAAATGCAAGACAAGAGCATGAAAATGATACACTTTGCACACAAGCACCCTTAGGGTTTCTCCCACTTGGTTGCCTAAAATAAAATGGCCATGTTACGCACGCGGAGTATCTTGGCAAAACAAAACAATTATAAGATCATAGTCCCTCGATGACGCTTTTCAAGGTTGCCTAAACAAAATGATCTTGGTCCCTCAAACATGCTAAGATACTTGGCAACATTGCTATCATGGTCATACGATGACCCACGCCCGTCCCGTTTACATCCAAAGATAGAGTTGCTTACCAAATCAATGGTAAGTCAACAATGTCAAAGGAATAAAAATGCACAAGAAAGACATTTGAGTAGGTAGATGGCTTCTAGTTACTTGTTCCATTTCAAAACAATTCTTGCTATTTTCAAAAACAAACACACACACACACATTTCAAAACATCTTACAAAACATTGAAACATTTTCAAAAGACAAACATCTTTGTATACATTCTTACGAACGAGAATCATTACAAATATTGCCTAAACGAATGGCCTCTTTTCAAAATTCTTTCAAAACCACACCAAGCACCATTTCAAACAAAACAAAGCAAAGCAAGTGATCTAAACAAGTAACTAAGAGCCCATGGAAAACCATGGATGAAAAGGGTGCTAACACCTTCCCTTTTCATAATCTACCCCCCGAACTCAAGAAAACATCTCAAAGGTCTTTCCTGTGCTTATCTTTCCTTTTGGATAAAAGAAAAGTCGGTGGCGACTCTTGCTAACTGCAACATTTGCAAACACAAAACGCAAAACCTCAAGTCAGTTCTCCCACCGCATCACATCCATCACATAGAAGGTTGAGTTGAAAATCTGAGTTCCTACCTTTATCGGGATGTCCACCTCCCCGTGGACCATCCTCTTCGAACCATAAAATACTCTCACAACTATGTTACTGGGTTTTAGAGTCAGCCCTTCGCAATACAATCTGTCAAGGGCTTTCTTCAGTAAGACGTTCAAAGATGAACCTATGTCTACCAAGACATGGGCCAGAGTCGTTCCTCTACACTCCACAGAGAAATGTAATGTCTCGTTGTGTTTTCTCCCTCTGGGTGTCAAATCAGCATCAGAGAAGCCTAGGCCATTATCAGTTGTCAAACTGGCCACACAGTCTTGGAACTGGTCAGCAGACGTCTCTTGTGGCACATGGGCTGTCTTCAAAAAATTTACTAGAGCTTTCACATATGCCTCAGAGCACAGCAGTAATGCTAGCATGGAGATCTTGAAGGGAGTTTGCCCCAACTGTTCAACCACGTCATAGTCACTCTTCTTTATTATCCTCAGGATCTCTTCCATTTCCTTCTTGGATGTTTCGAGGATAGCTAGTGATTGAGCCTTCGTCCAGATAGGCTCTTCTTGAATGCTTTTTCCTCGATCTTCAGTAGTAGAAGTGTTGGCAGGGATAACAGCAGGGGTCGCGTCATATTTGTTGGTAGGTGCACTTGCAAGTATGGTTATTGGTACAGAGGTAATCTTCGGAACGGCCACGGGTCCAAAAACTGCCTTTGGAGGGGCAATCTCTGGAGAGAAGATTCTACCGCTACGGGTAATCTTGCTAGTTCCGGCAATATTACTAATGTCGGAATTTTATTCTTCGGAGCTTTCTTCTCCGGTGGTCAGCCCATCTTGTTTAATACCATGGTAGTAGATTTCTCCACCGTAATTCCACGGTACTGTCTTGTCTGATTCGTATGGGATCGGCCTGGGCATTGTAATTATGAGAGGAGTAGTCTTCGGAACTGATGTAATCCTAACGGGTCTTTTGGGGGCCCTAGAAGGATTGGCGGAGATGGTTATTATTGAAACGTCTTTAACTGGAACGGGTGAAACAGGAGCACTCTCAAACCGAATTTCTTGGTTGTCAATCAAGCGTTGAATGCTTGTCTTCAACAGAGGGAAATCAGTTGGTGAGGATAAAAAAAGATGGCAGTATTTATTACAACCTGGGAATATACCAGCTTTCAATAAGTTTATCTTAATGATCGGGAGCGGAGTTGAGAGTTCATCTACTGTAGCAACAAACAAATCTTCTTCAATAGCATTGGCGTTGTGACCATGTCTAGGCATCGGAGCGGAAATGACATTTGGCTTCTCGGGTGCATCAAACTCAATTTCTTTTGCATCTATGAGGTCTTGAATCTTGTTCTTTAAAGCCCAACAGTTATTAGTGTCATGGCCCGGACTTTCGGAGTGGTATGCGCATCTGGCATTCGGATGATAATGAGGGGACGCAATGTTGGGATTCTTTGGAGCTTCTTTTAAAGTTGCCAGATTAGATTTCAGCAGATGTGGTAAAACCTGGGCTAAAGTCATATTAATTCTAGTGAATTGTCGGACTGGCCTTTCTACCCTTGGTTGGTTACTTCTTGGTTGATCAGAGGTGGGCTTTGGGATCATAACAACTCCTACCATTGGTCGGCGCTCAGCTCTCCCTTGGTTCCTTTGTGGGTAAACAACGGATACCTCCTTCTTTCCAGTGAAAGGTTTTCTCACAGCTGTAGAGGCAGATGAATCTTTCCACTTTTTATGCCAGCCTCTATCCTTTCTCCGGTTAATATTAACTCAGTAAATCTAGCAGATGAACTACCAATCAAATGGTTGAAGAAAGGGCCCAATAGATTGCCTAAGAACATGTCCACCAACTCCCTTTCAGACAGAGGGGGTTGCACTCTCCCAGCTAGATCTCTCCATTTTTGCGCGTAATCTTTGAAACCCTCATTTGAAACCATAGCCATACTCTGAAGTTGAGTACGGGTAGGCGCCAAATCTGCATTATACTGGTATTGTTTATAGAAAGTTGCGGCAAGGTCTTCCCAGTTGTGGACGTCAGCCCTTTCTAATTGGTAAAACCAATCGAGTTGTGTTCCGGATAAACTATCTTGGAAAAAATGCACCCACAGGTCTTTATCGGTAGAGTGCGGCTGAATCTTCCTCACGTATGATCGGAGGTGCATTTTGGGACATGACACCCCATCATATTTTGCAAACAATGGTACTTTGAACTTTGGCGGGATTACAATTCCTGATACTAGCCCTAACTCTTCAAAGTCTAGACCTGGTACCCTCTGTATTTCCATAGCGCTTAAACGCTCTTCAAGATGTTTGTACTTATCATCAGCCGGAGGGTACTGTTCCTCCGAGTAGTCTTCCTCTTCCTCCTCTTCTTCAGATTCTGATGGTACCACTGTTTCTTTTCCCTTCCCTTCTCCTTCCCCGGAAGTGGTTGCAAAATTTAAGGTCCTTCTAGTCTGTCCTTGAAATCCTCTCCCCATATTCAAAACCCCAGTGGCCTTATTTGGTTTCTTCTTTCTCTCTTCAGCTAACAGAGTCTTCAATTCATCTTGCCCCTTGGCTAGGGTCATGAGTAACTGTTGAAACTGCGTGTTCTGAGCTTGAAGATCTTTGACCGTCTGTTCGAGATCCATCTTATTGAAATAAACAGTAGAGAGATGAGGAACTGGTTGCAAAATACCTGCTTATGTCATGATGAATGATATGCATATATGCAATGCTTTCAAGGATTTAAAAATTCAAATTCGTTTTAAACAAAAAAGGAACACACGTTATATTAATAAGATAGAATTTGAGTACATCAATGCCCCTTGGGCAAAACAATACAAAATTCTAAGTTAAAAAAGTGTTGCGCATCCTCTTTGGTGCTATGTAAGTGTTTAGAGTCTGCTCCTCATGAAGTAGCCTAGTGAGTTCCAAAACCTTCTTCTCGCTTGCGTAGAATTGGGCTTCGAAAATATCTCGCTCTCCTTTGAGTTGTATCCAATCCTTTTGTAGATCTTCGAGTGATGTGGGCATGTCAGGATGTAGGATAATGTATGGAACTTCTCCTTCCTTAACAGGCTCTATAATCACTGGGAGAATGGACGGATAAGGCATCATAAGACTTTGAGCGCGGGTTTGTACCCACTTGAGGTAAGGCTCAAGAGGTATGGAATTCTTGTGTCCCAAATTCTTGCTATCCACCTTGTTTAGCATCCTCCAAGCTCGGATGAATCTCTGGCGAAAACCTTGATCGTCGTTGTCGTAGTCAAATACCAGGCCTTGGATCAGCATATCATGTGGACCATCCTTTCGGGCATAACCGAACTGTCTTAGAGCCAAACATGGGTTGTAGGTGACATTAGAGGGACATTAGGAAATTCCCCACAACGGTCAACAATGATAACATTCTCTTTGGATCGAGAGCACCAATGAATATCTGAATGTTTGAGCGTCATTAACCTTTGTGACCACCTTAATCCTTGCTCATTCTTTAAGACTGATTGGGGAAGATGAGAAATAAACCATCTTGCCAGGAGGGGAGTGCAACACATGAGGACCCCTCTTTTCCTCATTGTACGAGTGTGAAAAGAGTGTAGGATATCCCCTAGTAATGTAGGCACCGGATTGCGTGACATGAAGATTTTGATGGCGTTCACATCTATGAGTTGCTCAGGATTGGGGAACAAGACCATCCCATAGATAAGAAGATCCACAATCTCCTTAAAAGCTTGTAAGCCTAGGGAATTCCAACAGCTTTGGGCCTTCTCAAACAGAAACTTTGCTAAGAAGCCTTTGACACCACTTCTAGTTTCCCAATGGGTTGTGACATCAGATGAGTGCAAGTGCAGGGCTTGAGCAACCTCTTCTGGCTTTGGATCTCTTTCTGTACCGTTGAAAGGTAGTTGATGGAGAATAGGAATCCTCAAGAGTTGAGAAAATTCCTCCAAAGTAGGCACAAACTGATAGTCAGGAAATGTGAAGCAATGATGCAAAGGGTCAAAGAACTGGAAGAGAACCTTCATCATATCTACCTATGTGTTGGAAGTGACCAAGTTGAGTAGACGACCATGCCTCACGGTGAATGGAGAGTTCTCAGGGATCCTTGAAGCTATCTCCTTGAGTTGTGGAGGAATTCTTACAAGGCTGATTTGGATAGTTTTCCTGCGAAGTGAATCCATACCCTACAAAACAAGAACAAAGATAAATCTCCAAAATCCTTGAAATGGTTAGTGGATGCATATGATGTTCATGATGTCCATGATGTTATGTACAAGTAGGCATATACAAGCAAAGAAAACAAGTTCTTAGTTTAGGCTTGCATGGGGTTTTATAGGTAAATACCCTCTTGAAGTTTAGTTGGCTCAACCTGTCCTAATAATAGTAATCGGGTTCTAAGGAGCTCAATATCACTGGATTGTTTCCTTGGTCATTGTTTCAGCTCAAGCCTCTTTAATGGCGACCGAAATATCCCAAGAAACCAACCCTCAATGAGTGTAGTATCGAGTATCTACCAACTTCGGACTGCACCAAAGCCGGTCATCTCACTACATCCTAAAGGCCAAGTTGGTCAAGTAAAGGGTTCTAGAAGTTCATTAGTGCTTCATGACATCACTCAGCGGCCCCGTATTCTCTTTGATTAACTCAAAGGCTACCGGTACCCACAAATATGTCACACTAACATAGTTATTGCTTAGACCATGTCGGTATACCCCGCACAGTTTCCACAACGTATTGCTATTTACCTGTAATGTTTCCCAAATCCAGGTGGAGGATTCAAACCCAAACAAAGAACCATAATATAAAGCAAACAAGTTAAACAATGTAAGCAAATAAATGTGATCTAAACCCTAAGGTAACCCAACTTTTATAAATATCCCCAGCAGAGTCGCCAGTTCTGTGATACGGTGGGAGAACTAACTTGAGGTTTTTGCGTTTTATCGCAAATGTTGCGGTTAGCAAGAGTCGCCACCGACTTTTCTTTTATCCAAAAGGAAAGGTGAAAAAGCATAGGAAAGACCTTTGAGATGTTTTCTTGAGTTCGGGGGGTAGATTATAAAAAGGGAAGGTGTTAGCACCCTTTTCATCCATGATTTTCCATGGGCTCTTAGTTACTTGCTTTAGATCACTTGCTTTTGTTTTGTTTGAAATTGTGTTTGGTGTGGTTTTGAAAGTATTTTGTAAAAGAGGCCATTCGTTTAGGAAATATTTGTAATGATTCTCGTTCGTAAGAATGTATACAGAGATGTTTGTATTTTGAAAATGTTTTCAATGTTTGTAAGATGTTTTGAAATGTGTGTGTGTGTTTGTTTTGAAAAATAGAAAGGATTTGTTGTTTGAAATGGAGCAAGTAACTAGAAGCTATCTACCTACTCAAATGTCTTTCCTATGTATTTTCTATTCCTTTGACACTGTTGTCTTACCATTGATTAGGTAAGCAACCCTATCTTTGGATGTAAACGGGACGGGCGTGGGTCATCGTATAACAATGATTAGCAATGTTTGCGAAGTATCTTAGCATTTTGATGGACCAAGATCACTTTTGTAAGGCAACTTTTTGAATAGCGTCATTGAGGGACTATGATCTTATATTTGTTTGTTTTGCCAAGATACTTCGCATGCGTAACATGGCCATTTTATTTTAGGCAACCAAGTTGGAGAAACCCTAAGGGTGCTTGTGTGCAAAGTATATCATTTTCATGATTTTGATCTTGCATTTAGGGTTTTCTATTTGTTTTGTTTTGTTCTTGTCATACAAACCCTAATTACTAATCATGGCATATGAAAGCAATAAATTGCGTAATGTAAATATACTAAGCTATTACAACAATTTTATGGGAGGGGGGAATACAAGTTTGAATGGGGATTTGCACAAATATAAAATTAAATACATTATTACAACCAAATCGAATTTGCGAGAATTAAAATAAATATAATACAATATTTAAAATGTAATGCAATGTAATGTGCATGTAAAGAGATTTTTGATGTCTTATTTTTATGTAAAAGAATATTTAATTTAAACCTAATATAAAGAAAAAGATTTAATTTTTGAAAGGAGTTTAACCCTAATTTTATTTATGAGAAAATAAAGTTTTTATATTATTAGTTTTGTACATTTTCTTGTATGAAATAATAAATAATATTGTATATAAATATTAAAAATTAAATATATGCAAAAAAAAAGGTATTTGTAAGTATGAAATGTAAAATAAAAATATTAAGTTTATTTAATTATATTTATAAGTTTAGTAAGAAAATAAATTATATTTTATCAAAATAAACTATATTTTTTATGTGAGAAATAATAGAAAAATAAAATAAAAGTGTAAAAATAATTAAATTATTTTTTAGGGTTTTTTATCATCAAAGAAAATAATTTAAAGTATTAAATATAAAAATGAAAAAAAAATAAAATATGAAAGAGTTAACAGGGGGTGAGATAGCAAATCAGTGGTAGTGCTAGCAAAAACAAAAAGCCCAGGAAGCCAAAAAGCCCAATACAACTTCGTCCCTGTCCTGCCTTCTCCTTCCTCACGCTATGGCCGGTTCAACCTGTAACTTCCTCCTTCTTGCATAAAAATGAAAACTTATAACATGAAAATGTAGCATTTGAACTCACGTTCCCAACCATATAAATTATGTAATCTAACTATAAAAGATCAAAAAGAATTTTGAAATCCCAAAATCCTAACCTAAAATTTTCAGAGATTTCAACCTCCAAATTCTCTTAGCACAAGTAAAATAAATGCAAGATAATGATATGTACAGCTTCGTTATGATGAGAACTACATTTTTTATTCACAGATCGTGGCCTGAGGTTGACTGTACAAGGAGATAGAGTTTGAAAAATTACCTCCTTCAGCTGGAATCGTGTATGCAAATGCAGGGACTTTGATGATGGCCTGATGATTGGTTGAGCTTCCTTGAGCTTCCCTGAATCTATTCCAACCTCTACCTTGCTCTGAAAGTGCCTAGAACTCCCTGACCAAGTCCAACTGCAAGCTTCAAAGTTAACAATGGCAAATGGTGAAACAGAGGTTACAAAATATGGACGATGGTTTGGATTGACTAGGTATCAAGTATGTAATATGTTTGGATGATCTAAATACAAAACGCACGAGCCAAATGGATGATGGATATGTTTGTGCAGAAATTGTATGTTTTGGACAGTTTTTGGTGCTTTTCTTGCTCTAAGTGTTTCAGGCCTTTGCTTCGTCTTCTCTGTGTTGTATATTCTTTGCATATTAGTATAGAAGTGGTTTTAAGTCATCTCTATATCATCTGTACAAGCCCTAGCCTTTTTTTGCAACTTTTCTTGTACTTGAAGCAAAGTGACAAGACAAAACTCTCATGCTTTTACCAGCCTTCTTAGGGTTGGTATTTCTTCCCTACAAGTTGCCTTTAGTCTGTTGTACTTGCTTGTATCAAGGGGATAGGTCCAATGCTCAAGATCACAAAGTTTGCAAAAGTTGCTCTTTATGAAATTGGCAATGGAACCTTTTGGCCAAAAATGGAATTACAAGTTGTGTAAAAGTTCAAAAGCATGGATAGAGGATTTGTCAACTGATTCAACATTTAATTAAGGAGTGTGTAACAAGTTTAGGACCTGTACAACATGAAATAGTCAGCATAGGTTTGATTTGCAACTTGGTTCTTCATGAAATTGCTTGAACAAAAAGTGAGAAAATGCCAATTTCCTCTCTTCGATTCTCCCTACTCAATAATGATCTTGGAGAGTTCTTGGACATTTTGGAAAGCTTGCAATATTCTCTATAATCCATATTTGAAATGCATTTTGAGATACCTCTTGGAACTAGATGAAAACTTTCCATGAAGTTGGGTCTAAAACCTGCCTAAATTAGGGCAAAATTTCACTAAGTTAACAAGTTCATGACCATGTATTCACAAATTTATATCTTGAGATCCAAGCATCTTTAGGGAAAAGTTTGTGAATCAAAGTTTTATATTGCATGGAGATCTACAACTTTCATGTTGGGAAGTTTCCTTTAATCATTAGGCATCATGGTGTAAAAGTGGTGTAAAGTTGAGAAAAAATAAGAAAATTTTCATACTTAGAAAATTTCTAAGTTATGAAAATTTTCAAATTCAAACCCTAATTTTCAAATTTGGATTTCTTGATGAACAAGTTTCACATTTGGAAATGTTTTGATGAATTATGACCCTTGGTACTTGATTTTGACCAAAAAGTCAAAGTTTGACTTCAGTGTACAATTGACTTTTGATCAATTGACTGTAAAAATTCATCTGTCAATCCAATGTATTTGAGATGTTTTTGAGCCATGTAATTAAGTAAAGATGATGCCATTGAATTCTTGATATCATGCTTGAACTTAATTGGTCATTTTTTAGGTTAAAAATCAGAAACTGCCTTTCCTCAATCAAAACCCTAATTTTGACCATTTTGCCCTTTTTGTGATTTGATCAAATTTCTTGAGGAATTGTGATCCAAACTTGACCAAATGATACATGTGAGTTTAAAATGTTGATGTGGATAAAAAGTTATGAAGTTTTACTGTAAATTGGCCATGGTTGACTTTTTCCCCAATACAACTGATTTTTAGGTCAACTGTCCAATTGACTGATCAAAAATGTGGTTCAAGGCTTGAAACTTGTCATGAGTGATCTTAGGGATCCCTAATGATGTTTGAAAGTCACATGAAGCATTGATAGACCAAAAATCCTTGTGCAAACTCAAACCCTAATTTTGGGTTATCAGTGCAAGAAGATATGCCTTGAGTTGACCAAACCCTAATCTAGTCTTGAGTCAAAGAAACCTTGAGAAAAATCTTGATATATGAGATGGCCAATTTTGGGGTACAACAAAGAGCCATTTCTTTTGCTGAAATAAACAGCGAAAAGATATGAAACCTGTCTTGAAATACCTGTTATGCAATGACATGTATGGTATGTCTTGTACCCCAAACTTTTCCCTCCCATTTTACTCAACATATGTTCATTGAGATCCTCAACTTGCTCAAGGATGCCTAAGAGTTGACCAGACAAACTCTCTCCTAAAGTAATGAACCTCCACCTAGGGTTTCCATTTTCATCAAGATAGGTGAGCTACAAAGGCCGCATATGCTCTCCATAGTCCTAATATGTTCTCAAGACCATCCATGCCAAGTTTCATGCCTTGCACAAGAAGTTTGTTCAGTCAACTGCTCAGATGCTTGAAAATCAACTATATTAGGTCAAAAGTCAACTGTAGTCCATAGATAGTCAAACTTCAAGATTTTTGGTCAAAATAAACATTTTGAAGTGATATTCATCATTTGATCAAGGGTTGATCATGATTCCCCAAGGAATTCTCCTAATTTATCAAAACTCAAACATTGCTAATTAGGGTTTCTTGGGAAAAGTCAACCAAACTTTGACCAAGCATAACTTCCTCATACTTTGTCAGGAATTTCTCATCCAAGGCTCATTTTGAAGATAATCATATTCCCTACAACTCATCTTCAGCCCTCAAGTTCAAGAAGTGCACTCATGGAAAGATATGAATTCAGACATTATAGGTCCTTTTCAAAAGTCAACAAAAACATATTTTGGGTCAAAGCTTCTTACATGAACATGGAAGACCCAATTGAGATGAAACCAAAAGGGTTGTTTAGGGGACATCCCAAGCTTTCTAAAAAGTCCAAGAACACCCTCTTAGGGTCAAATTTTTTGGAGAATTGTCAAAAATCAACAATGCCCAAAATTGCATTTTTTGGAAAATGGGCCTAACTTTTTATGCTTGCATCTTACTTCTAGCAATGTCCACGACCCAAACACTCTTCCATACTTTATTGACTCTATTTATTTAATTTATTTTGATTTTAATCATTTAAAAATCAAATTAAATCAAATAAATGATATAAAATATGGAAGATTTGTTTTTGATCTGATTTTGAATGAAATGCAATCCATTTATGCTGCCAAAACAGAATCAAATCGTGCCAAGGTTGATTGGAGTGAGGATGGAATGATTTAGCTTGATTTGGAAAGAAATAATGCAAGGATGGAATGAAATGAAATCTTAATAATTGGAAAAGATATGAAGCCTTTTTGTTAACCTAATTCAAAGAGATACAAATACATAACAAATCCCAAGCACAAAGACAGAGAGAAATCGTGTGAAACGGCCAAGAACAAATTGCACTTTTGTCAAGAATATCAATTGGAATTCCATATTACAGCCATCCTCAAGGAGGTTTAAAGATTGCAACACGTTCCTGGACGCCTCTGGAAGCTTTTCCAACCCTTGCCAAGCTCTGAAGCATCAAAAATCACGCTTCATACACATCATGGTTTGACATTATTTTTTATTTTAATTATGTGCATGCAGGCTTTTTCCATGAAATTTAATCATGTATTCTGGTTTGTCACAAAGGTTCGATGCTTGCTGAATGCTTTAATTGAGTTTTAAGTGCAGGGATGGAAGATTACCATTCTTAGGGTTTCCAAGCTTCGTTTTGGGGCTTCCCTATATAGGAAAAATTAGATCAAATCATGGGAACCATTGAACCCAGGGCATGATTTCTGACTGTCCTATACCTTTGGTTAAAATTTATTTGGCTTGTGTTGCATTTTCAATTGTTACAGGTTTGTAGCTATGGACGGAAACTGTCACTATAACCTTCAGTGATAGTTTTGTCCGTAGGTAAAAGGTGGACACCTAAAATAACAATCTTGAGGAAAGAGGCGATCACGTGGCTGACTCCCACTGGCCCATTTTAATTCACGCGCGTGTTCTGGGCATGAAGCATTATTTCCATTATATTATTATTTTGTTATGTATGTAAATGAATGACAAGTTAGCCTGGTGGTAGGGAGGAACGTATGGGAGGTGAGAGTCTTGGGTTCGATACCCAGGTTTGGCATTTTTATATTTTCTAACAATCTGATTGCAGATCCGGTGTGTCTCACCTTCCAAACACCTAGTACGCGCCCCAGATCCTTCCATTGGATCATCACCATCACAGATCCAAGGTCCCACGCAGGCGATCTCCATGGTACACCCTTAGAAGGAGCCACCACTGGATCATACGCAAGGCAATTGGGCCCATTCTTCTGGGCTTCAGTAGTTGACAATACACCCCCTGGAAAGCTAACTACATCAGGCCCATTTTCTTTTTCTTTCTATTTTTCATTATTTGTTTTTTTTTATTTGTTATTTTAATTATTTTCACAAAAATCATTTTTTTATTAAATCTTAAAATCAAAAAATCACCAAAAAAATTAGATTTAATTTTTTTCATAAAATATTTAATTGCAATTAATTAATTATTTTAATTAGATTAACTCAAATTCCTTTTTTTTTGTAATTAAAATTCCATAGAAAATTAGGTTAATTTAAAACTCTTTTTTTATATAATTAAAAACAAATAGAAATTAGGTTAATTTATAAGATTAATTGCTTTTTTCTCAAAAATCCAAAAATATCTTTTCTTCATTCTCGTCTTAATTCTTCGCGCGTGTTAATTTTCCGCATCTTTATTTTCAGTCAAATATTAGTGTATCTGCCCAAAAGCCTTGTAATAGCTAGGACTTTAATTTCTCGCATTTTTTTTAATTTCCGCAACCATTAAACTGCTAGATGTATGGACATTAGGATTGTATGCGAAAGATAAATCCATGATTAAAAAGGTAGATAACACTAATTGTGCAAAGGTAATTAACTGAAAAAAACGCACTCGCACATGCTCACTCCTAGGGATTGCCCCACTTGGTTGCCTCGGAAATAATGGTTGTGTCCCTCGAACGTGGGGATACCTTAGCAATGACCCGTAATTTAAAGTCGTCATAAAGATCATAGTCCCTAATTGTCCCTCGAGTTGCCTACGAAAATTGATCTTATGATGATAGTCCCTTCGAAATACCAAGGTATCCTTACTTGTTGCCTTCAATGACCATTTCGTCCCTTTCAAATGTCCCTTAAAATTCCAACGACGGAGCTACCTACTCCTTAATAGTAGGATATCGCTGTCTAAAGGAAACGAAAACGAACAAACTTTTTTCGAGTAGGTAGAAAACTCTTAAGTACTTGCTCAAAACAAAAACTTTTCACACAAACACCTTTCAAAAACAGTTTTTCAAAACAACTTCGTCACACTCTTGAAGACAGATACAAGGGTTATCACGAAGTAAACAAAACTTTTCAAAACAAGCACACACAAGCAATTTAAAAAAACGAGCAAATACCTAAGAGCCCGTGGAAAACCACAGATAGAAAGGGTGCTAACACCTTCCCTTTCTATAATCTACCCCTCGTACTCAGAAACATCTCAAAAAAAGGTCATTTCTGTTCTTTTTCCCTCTTCCTTTGTTGGATGAAATAAAAGTCGGTGGAGAGTCTTGCTTACCGCAACATTTACGAATAAAAAATGCAAACCAGTATAACAGTCGGTTCTGCCACCGTATAACAGAACTGGCGACTCTGCTGGGGAATTAATAAAGTGGGGTATACCTTAGGATCTAAGTCATTTTTAAATTGGTTTCTTGTTTGTTTTGCTTGCTTTATCTTTAAGGGTTTTTGCTTGGGTATTGTTGAAGATCCTACACCCGGATCTGGGGGACACTTTTTAGGTAAATAGCAATATATTGTGGAGACTGTATGGTGTAGATCGATATGGTTTAAGCGATGGCTGTATTGGTGTGACACTTTGGATGGTACTGGTATCCTTCGTGTTGAAACGAGTAGAATACGGGGCCGCTGCGTGGTGTCGTAAAGCACTAACGGACTTTAGAACCTTAGTTGAAAAAACTTGGCCATTAGAAAGTAGTGAGATAGCCGGCCTCGGTATAAAGCTGAGGATTGGTTGGTACTCGATGCTACACTCATTGAGATCAGACTTTGGAGATATTTCGGCCGCAAGAAAAGATTGCTTGAGCTGAAACAATGTCCGATAAAGGATGATCAGTGATATTGAGAATCCTTAGAACCCGGTTACTTTTCTAAGATAGGTTTGAAACTAACTAAACTTCAAGAGGGTACTTACCTTTAACCTCATGCAAGCCTTTGAACCTAAGGTCTATTGTATGCATTGCTTGTGTGTGATTTACTCTGTTTGAACATAACATCATGCATCTTAACATAACATCGATTCTCATTACACTAGCCATTTCAAGGACCAAGGGAATTTATCTTTGTTCTGTTTTTTAGATCATGGCTTTCGCTGGTAGAAACACTATCTGAATCAGCTTTGTGAGAATACCTCCCCAACTCAAGGAACTAGTAGCAATGGTTCTTGAAACTTCTTCGTTCACTAAGAGACATGGTCGACTTCTCAACCTGGTTACTTTGAGCTTTGATGAAAAGATGATGGGTTTACTCTTTCAGTTCTTTGATCCCAAGCACCACTGCTTCACTTTTCCAGATTATCAGTTGGTGCCTACCATGGAAGAGTTCTCTCAGTTATTGAATCTACCCATTCTTGACCAGGTGCTTTTCATAGGTTTAGAAGAGGTTCCTAAGTCGGAAGTTATTGCCTCAGCTTTGCATCTGAAATAGGCCGACGTGGTATCCAATTGGGAAACAAGAAGCAGAGTCAAGGGTTTTCTAGCCAAGTTACTAATAGATAAGGCCCAGTTGTTTTGGGATGATTTGGACTTTCAGGCTTTTGAGGAGGTCTTGGCCCTTCTAATCTATGGTTAGTATTGTTCCCTAATCCAGACTTACTCATAGATGTGAATGCTATCAAGACCTTCCTCTCTCGCAACCTTGTGCCTACCTTGCTCGGAGATATATTGCATGCTCTCCATACTCGTACCATGAAGAGAAGAGGGGTTCTTATGTACTGCGTGCCATTACTGTCAAGGTGGTTTATTTCTCACCTCCCTAAGTCAGTGCTGAAGAACGAAGAAGGTTTGTGTTGGTCACAAAGGATAATGTCACTTTCTCATGGGGATATTCTCTAGTATGCCCGATTTATGGGAGATATTTCTATTACTGACCACTACGGGGAGTTCCCTAAAGTCCCACTACTTGGTATTAGGGGAGGCATAACTTACAATCCTTGTTTGGCTCTGTGATAATTTGGTTACGCTCGAAGGGATGGTCCTCATGAGATACTTATCCAGGGAATTATGTTTAACTATGAGGATGATGTTCAAGGGTATCGCCAGAGGTTCATACGAGCTTAGGGCATGGTAAATAGATCTGACGCCAAGACTTTGGGTCCAAAGAATTCCATTCCTATGGAACCTTATCTCCAATGGGTACGAGCTCGCGCTCAGAAACTTATGATGCCTCACATAGCCGTCTTACCAGTGATTGTGGAGCCCATTACTGAAGGGGATATCCCTTACACGGTTCTTCATCCTGATATGCCCACTGATCTTGAAGAACTACAGAGGTCCGGGATTCAGTTGAAGAAGAAGCGTGATACTTATAGGGACCAATTCTATGCCCAAGAGAAGAAAGTTTTAGAGCTCACAAAGCAGCTCCATGAGGAAAGAAGCCTTAATGTCTATCTCGGCACGAAGAGGAAACATCCATGGGAAACTTGATTTCTTTTAGTTTTTAGAATTTTCAATTGTAACGCCTAAAAGGCAATTGTATTTTGAATTCTACTAATAAAATATTTGTTTCATTTTGGTTCGCAAATTTAAATTTCCCAAAGTCCTTGAAATCATTGCATACACATCCCATCCATAGCATTGCATAAACAGGTACCATTACAGGTTTCTCATCTTCTTCGCTGTTTATTTCAGCAAAAATGTCTTATGAACAAAGAATCAAAGATCTTCAGGCACAAAATGCCCAATTTCAACAGATGTTCATAACTCTGGCAAAAGGGCCGGAGGATCTGAAGGCCCTCATCCTGAAAGAGAAGAAGAAGAAGCCCGTTGGTATCCTTAATATGGGTAGAAGATTCAAAGGGTCGTTAAAGCAACCAGTCGATCTGACCTCCTCGTCCAAGGAAGGGGAGAATCAAGAGAGGGAGACAAGAGAAGAGGACCCTAGTCCTGAAGTTTCTGACAATGATACAGACTACAATGATGAGCAGTATCCTCCCACTTAGGACAGATTAGTTAGAAGATCGGTTGAGCACTATGGAAGTCCAGAGAATACCTGGGTTGGACTTTGGAGAACTGGTATTGGTGTCGGGAGTGGTCATCCCGCAGAAATTTAAGGCTCTGGTTTTTGCAAAGTATGATCGGGTGTCTTGCCCAAAGCTCCATCTCCGTTCCTATGTAAGGAAGATCCAGCCCCACACCGCTGATAGAAACTTGTGGGTTCACTTCTTTCAAGACAGTATGTCAGGGACTCAGCTTGAATGGTTCTACCAACTGGAGGGAACCAATATCCGAAACTGGGAGGATTTGTCTGCTTCTTTTTATAAGCAGTATCAATACAACGCCGACCTTGCCCCTACTCGTACTCAACTCTAGAGTATGTCCATGGGTGCAGGTGAAGGCTTTAAGGACTATGTACAGAAGTGGAGAGACTTGGTTGGGAGAGTCCAACCCCCTTTATCTGACAGGGAGTTGGTTGACATGTTTCTTGGGACTCTGTCTGGTCCATTCTTCAACCATTTGATTGGTAGCTCATCAGCTGGTTTCACCGAGCTGATATTAATAGGAGAAAGGGTAGAAGCTGGGATCCGGAGCGGCAAAATACAGAAAGACACCTCTTCGAGTTCAGTAAATAAGCCCTTCACTGGTAAGAAGGAGGCCAGAGCCATTTATATCCCGAGAGGTCAGAGAAGAGTTGAACACCGTCTAACGGTAAATGCTGTAATGATACCTAGGCATGCGGCTGCCCCACAACATAACAATCAGCAAAGGGTAAAAAGACCACAAAGGAAGTTTACCTAGATTAACATGACATTGACAGAGGTTCTACCCCATCTTCTAAGATCCAACTTGGAAACCTTGAAAGAGGCTCCCAAGAATCCTAATACCACATCTCCTTGGTACAATCCAAACGCTCGGTGTGCCTACCATTCTGAGAGTCCTGGCCACGATACAAATGACTGCTGGGCTCTGAGAAATAAAGTAGAAGATCTGATTGAAGCCAAGGATATTGATTTCGATGCTCCGGAGAAGCCCAATGTCATAACTGCTCCCATGCCTAAGCACAACCGTGGAGTTAATATCGTTGATACCGATCTGTTTGTGACCTTAATTGATGAAGTTTCTACTCCTCTTATGACTGTTAAGAATAATTTGTTGTTGGCTGGTTTATTTTCGGGTTATGGTGAAGGTTGCCACATGTGTTCATCTCTTCCCACTGGTTGCTATTTGTTGAGAGCAGGTGTCCAACGCCTAATGGACAGCAGAGAAATTTTGTTCGAAAAGACTTTGATTCCAACTGTTCCATGTGAAGATATTGCTATTATAACCATTTCTGCCAATCCTTCCAAGGTCTCCTCGAGAAGACCTGTTAGGATTACACCCGCTCCGAGAGTCACTCCGTTAATAATCACTTTTACTGGTCCTATCCCATACGCCTCGGACAAAGTTGTCCCTTGGCGTTATGGCGCCGATGTTTACTATCATGGCGTTAAACAAGATCTGAAGAATGAAGAGGCTGATCCCGATGTCAGTAACATTGTCTGGACCAGTAATATTACTAGAAGTGGAAGGGTTTTCTCTCCCGAGATTTCCCCGAAGACTGTCAATAAACCTGTTGTTATTCCATCTTCTATTCCTGCCGGTACATCCTTCACTACTCCAGTTCTTACTCCAATTGTTACTCCTGTCGATGAGTCATCTGGGACTCAAGGCAAAGAAGCTATAGGTGAGTCTGCCTGGACGGAGGCCCCTAGAAAAGTTGTTGTGGAATCCTCTAAGCAAGAGATAGAGGAGATATTAAAAATAATTAAAAAGAGAGACTATAATGTGGTCGAGCAGCTGGGACAGACCCCCTCGAAGATATCAATGTTGTCTTTGTTGCTGTGTTCTGAGGCCCGTGCGAAGGCTTTGATTGCATTCCTAAAGACTGCGCATGTGCCACAGGAAACTTCATCCGATCAATTCAAAGACTGTGTGGCCAGCTTGACTGCTGACAATGGGCTGGGTTTTTCAGATGCCGACTTGACACCGAAAGGGAGGAAGCATAAGGATGCTCTGGATGTCTCGATCGAATGCAGGGGCACCACTATGGCTCATGTGCTGGTGGATACTGGGTCTTCGCTGAATGTTCGGTCTAAGAAGGCTCTTGATCGGCTGGATTGTGAAGGCTTGACCTTAAAGCCTAGTAACATTGTGGTAAGAGCTTTTGACGGGTCAAAAAGAATGGTGCATGGGGAGGTGGACATCCTTGTCAAGGTAGGCTCTCAGACCTTTGAGTCCACCTTCTATGTGATGGACATCAGGCCGTCATACTCTTGTTTGTTGGGTCGTCCTTGGATCCATAAAGCTGGGGCTGTTACTTCTACAATGCACCAAATGTTGAAATATCCAGTGAAGGTGAAGATCGTCACTGTACATGGCGAAGAGGAGTATATGGTGATCCACCTAAACTCCTTCAGGTATGTGGAGATGGACGGGGAATTCATAGAAACACCTTGTCAAAACTTTGAAGAGGTTCCCCAGATTTTGGCGTCAACCGAGACTATCACCAGCAACAAACCTCCTTTGATGATGGCTTCCCTCAAGGACGCCAGAGCAGTGGTCGAAGAAGGTGGGTGTATTAACTGGGGATAGCTCCCTGATTTTACTCACAAAATTGACAAATTTGGTTTGGGCTTTACTTCAGGAGCTCGAAAGGTCGTTCGACACGCTCGGGCTGGAGGACCTCCCCTACGTATCAACAATCGTGGGGCCAACGCTATTGAAGACAGTAAGGAAGACTCTGACATTGACAGCTGGATCTACTCGACTACCAACGGTGGACCGGGTAATTGGACGGCCAGATATTTTATACCAGTTTCTTTTATTCTACAGTAATTGTTTCACTTGTGTTCTGAATTTGTAATAAACAATTTAAACTTTATGGCCTTGTGTCTTACCCGAGGCACAAGGGTTCTCTCTGTGAGGGTTATTATATGTCATTTCATATATCATCAATAAAACATTGGACGTTCCTTGCATACAAATTTTGCGCTCTCTATTTTTATTTTCTGTTTTTTTTATTACTTTATCAATACAGCTATGCTCTTACACACACTCGCATATCAAACTGCATATCCATATCCACTCTGGATCCCATTGATAACAATTCTGCTACTGCCAGTTATGACTTCGAAAATCTGATCAACTAAGCCGGGGAAGAAGGTGAGGACGATTTTGAGGTGCCTGGAGAACTTGCTAGACTATCACAGCAAGAAGATAGGGCTATACATCCTCATGAAGAGCCAGTTGAGACGATAAACTTGGGCACGGAGGTGGACAGAAAAGAAGTCAAGATCGACGCAAATCTGGAGACTAAGATCAAATAGCGTTAAATACAGATGTTACGCGACTATGTTGAGATCTCCGCCTGGTCATATGAAGACATGCCTGGTTTAGACAGTGATATTGTGGTACACCGTCTGCCGACTAAAGAGGAGTGTCCTCCGGTTAAACAGAAGGTTTGCCGTATGCACCCTGAAATGTCAGAGAAGATCAAGGCAGAGGTTATGAAGCAGTTCAACGCAGGGTTCTTAGCTGTCACCTCCTATCCGTAGTGGGTTGCTAACGTCGTTCTGATGCCAAAGAAGGATGGTAAAGTACAAATGTGTGTGGACTACAGAGACCTGAACAGGGTAAGCCCCAAGGATGACTTCTCGCTTCCCCACATTGACGTTCTAGTTGATAATACCGTGCAACACGAAATCTTCTCCTTCATGGATGGTTTCTCTGGCTACAACTAGATCAAGATGGCTCCTAAAGACATGTAGAAGACAACCTTCGTCACACAATGGGGTGCCTTATGTTACAAGGTGATGCCTTTTGGGTTGAAGAATGCTGGGGAAACCTATCAGCGAGTCATGGTCGCTTTGTTCCATAATATGATTCACCATGAGATCGAGGTTTATGTTAATGACATGATAGCCAGGTCTCAAATTGAAGAGGAACACCTTGATCATCTACAAAAGTTGTTCGACAGGTTGAAGACATGCAAGCTGAGGTTGAATCCGAACAAGTGCACCTTCGAGGTAAGGTCTAGTAAGCTTTTGGGTTTCATCGTCAGTGACAAAGGTATTCAGGTAGACCCCGCAAAGGTAAAGGCCATACAATAGATGTCGGCTCCCCGTACAGAGAAGGAGGTTAGATGTTTCTTGGGATGCCTAAATTATATCGCGAGGTTCATTTCACATCTGACTGCTACTTGTGAGCCCATCTTCAAGCTTCTGAAGAAAGATCAAGTGGTAAAATGGAAGGACGAATGCCAGACAACTTTTGAAAGGATCAAAGAATACCTACAAGAACTGCCAATTCTGATGCATCCAGTTGAAGGAAGACCTTTGATATTGTACTTAACAGTTCTAAACAATTTAATGGGGTGTGTGTTGGGCCAGCATGACGAGTCTGGTCGAAAAGAGCACGCAATATACTACCTTAGCAAAAAGTTTACCGACTACGAGACAAGATACTCATTGCTCGAGAAAACTTGTTGCACTTTGGCATGGGCTGCTCGCCGACTAAGACAGTATATGCTGACCTACACTACTTTCTTGATATCTAAGATGGACCCAATCAAATACATCTTCGAGAAGCCTGCTCTCTCCGGAAGAATAACAAGATGGCAGATGATCTTAACTGAATACGATATACAATATACAACCCAGAAAGCAATCAAGGGAAGTGTATTGGTTGATCATTTGGCTCATCAGGCCGTGGATGACTACTAGTCCATGAATTTCGAGTTCCCGGACGAGAATATTATGCTGGTGACTGACTACGAAGAACCTGGACCAGATAAAGGACCCGAGGAAGGATCCCGATGGACTATGGTTTTTAATGGAGCTTCGAACGCACTCGATAATGGCATTGGCGCCGTAATCATATCTCCTGAGGGATGTCATACTCCTTTCACTGTCCGACTATGTTTCAACTTCACTAACAACATGGCGGAGTATGAAGCCTGCATCATGGGTCTCAAAGCTTCTATTGACCTCAGGATCAAGTTCTTAAATGTCTTTGGGGATTCAGACTTAGTGATAAGTCAGATCAAAGGCGAATGGGATACGAAGCATCTGAATCTCATCCCATACAAAGAGCACGTGCTGACATTGCTCCCACACTTTGAGGAGGTAACCTTTGAACATTTCCCACGAGAGGAGAATCAGTTAACGAACGCGCTAGCTACCATGTCTTCCATGTTCAAAGTCAGGTGGGACAACGAAGCTCCCCAAAATCACCATTGAGAGGTTGGATGAACCAGCACACTGATGTGAGATTGATACCGAAGAGGTGGCAGACAAACCTTGGTTTCATGAAGTAAAAAGGTACCTCGAGACTCAAGAGTACCCCGAAGGGGCATCTATTAATGATAAGAAGTTTCTGAGAAGGTTCGCTGCGAAATTCTTCCTCAGTAATGGAATCCTCTACAAGCGCAACCATGACTCTACCTTACCGCGGTGTGTAGACAAGAGCGAAGCAGAGAGGATTATGACAGATCTACATGAGGGTACCTTCGGAACCCATTCCAGTGGATATACCATGGCTAAAAAGATCCTACAGGCAGGATGCTACTGGTCCACTATGGAAGCATATTGTTATCAGCACTCCCGAACCTGTCATAAGTGCCAAATCTATGCTGATAAGGTGCATGTGCCTCCGGTTCCTTTGAATGTCTTGACAGCTCCGTGCCCCTTTGCAATGTGGGGCATTTACATGATTGGAGAAATCAGGCCTACCGCTTCCAATGGGTATCGCTTCACCCTGGTAGCCATAGATTACTTCACGAAATGGGTTAAGGCGACCTCCTTTGCTACCGTTACCAAGAATGTTATGGAATGGTTTATCAGGCATAACCTGATCTGTCGGTATGGTGTGCCAGAGAGAATTACCACTGATAATGGTACGAATCTCAACAACACAATGATCACCGAGCTCTGTAAGCAATTCAAGATACAACATCATAACTCTTCTCCCTATCGTCCGAAGATGAATAGCACTGTTGAAGCGGCTAACAAAAACATCAAAAAGATCATACAAAAGATGACGGTGACATACAAAGACTGGCATGAGATGTTACCATTCGCTCTTCATGGGTACCGTACCTCAGCACGGACGCCGATAGGAGCAACACCCTACTCTTTGGTATATGGCATGGAGGCAATCCTACCCATCGAGGTCCAGATTCCTTCTTTAAGGATTATGAAAGATACGGGTTTAAACGAAGACGACCAGATCCAGACTCGACTTGATCAACTAAATCGGATCGACAAAAAGAGACTTACTGTTGTCTGTCATGGTCAGACATATCAAAAGCGAATGATCAAGGCTTTCAACAAAAAGATTAAATGTCAAGAATATCAAGTCGGGGATCTGGTAATCAAGCGCATCATACTGCCGCAAGGTGATCCCAGGGGCAAATGGACTCCTACCTACAAAGGGTCACTTGTAATTAAAAACATTTTCTCGGGTGGAGCCATGATTCTAACCACCATGGACGGTGACGACCTTCCTTACCCTGTCAATGCAGACAAAGTGAAAAGATACTACGCATGATAAAAGACCCGCTAGGTTGATTGGCCTAGGAAAAAATAAGGGCTTCCCGGTGAACCAAAAGGGTTCGGGAAAAAATAAGGGATGAAAACGAAAAATATGTACACCCGGCAAGCCGAAAACCTGAAAAGGCGGCTTGGGAAAAAAAGGGTATTCCGGTTGACTGAAAACCCGAAAGGGCGGTCCAGGAAAAAGTTAGGGATGTAAAGCGTATCACTATGTCCCATTGGATCACCTTGCGATCAGACCTCAGTATCAACTGCCAAGCTCGAACGACATCGATCAATCTAATCAGCTTCAGATAAGCAGCAAAGTGATGAGATGCTCGAAGACATAGGGGAAATAGCAGAATTGGAACCCAATGGGATTGTTGTACGTAGCTGTTTTATTTTTACACAATATTTTATAGCTTCTATTTTTACGGAGGCGTTCTCTTACTATAGCGTCAGCCTCCTTGTACAAAAACGCTTGTTATAGGCCAACTTCGAAAATCAACACAAATCATTTTTACAAAACTATGTGTTTTTTCCTTTTCTGTTTTGTTTTTCAAGAACGTCCAATGATTTATTCTTGACATATACATTTGAATATGATTGTTGCTCACAAATATTTGTATAAGAAACGGAAAGACAATTGCTCGTAACTTAAGAAACTGAGGCAAAAACAAGAAATGTCAAACCCGACAGTTACTCTGTCTAGCAGGTACCGAGGCATAGACATCTTTGAAACGCAGTCATCAGTGTGTATGACCTTGTAAAATCTACACTTCCCACAGAGTAAAGGCAATCAAAGCATTGATATCAGCTTTCCTAAAATAGGAAGTAATCTCCCCAGCCAGGGTCTTTTAGAAATCTTACATCTATATTCCCCAGCCGAATTTCATAATCGCAAGAGGATCATAAAGTTTGCCTCTCAAGCAGAGTTTATTTCTCGGAATACAGAAGTTCAATCCCCAATAAAGTTTATTACTTCAACTATGAGAGTTCACCTTCCAACAGAGTCATTCCCCCGCAGAGCTATTCTCATACAGAGTCTCTCCCTGGCAGAATATTCACAAACAACAAAGAGTAAATCTTCAGCACAATCATTTTCGTTCACCATCCCCAACGGAAGTAGAAGAACCGCAGTACTCTACAACAGTCAGGAATGTTATACTCTCCAGCAGCAGATGGGGATTTACTTTCCCAGACTCGGACATCTAATAATAGCATCACATGCTCATACATCACGACATGCGCATACATATCACATACAGCATAGTCTCATTTACTTTGAGAACACCATCTCACAACACATTTCATACATCGCATATAGTTAACCCTGTTATCTTTTCAGGAAAGACAATTATCACCAACAATTCCAGCAGTTATACATGTCATATCTGCAGACAACTAATGGAAAATCAGTTCCCAAAAATCAAACGGGTCAACTAATCTTCATCCCAAAGTAGCCCTACTATCCAGGTTCCTTCTCGTAGCCCTACCGTCCAGGCTTTCATTTCGAAGTAACCCTACTAACCAGGTTCCTTCTCATAGCCCTACTATCCAGGCTTTCATCTCGAAGTAACCCTACGACCCAGGTTCCTCCTCATAGCCCTACTACCCAAGCTCTCATTTCGAAGAAACCCTACTATCCAGATTCCTTCCCATAAGCCCTACTATCCAGGCTTTCATTTCGAAGCAACCTTACCATCCAGGTTCCTTCACATAGCCCTACTATCCAGGCTCTCATTCGAAGTAACCCTACTATCCAGGTTCCTTCTCATAGCCCTACTATCCAGGCTTTCATTTTGAAGTAACCCTACTATCCAGGTTCCTTCTCATAGCCCTACCATCCAGGCTTTCATTTTGAAGTAACCCTACTATCTAGGTTTCTTCTCATAGCCCTACTATCAAGGCTTTCATCTCGAAGTAACCCTACGACCCAGGTTCCTTCTCATAGCCCTACTATCCAGGCTTTCATCTCGAAGTAACTCTACGACCCAGGTTCCTCCACATAGACCTACTATCCAGGCTTTCATTTCGAAGCAAGCCTACTATCCAGGTTCCTTCCCATAAGCCCTACTATCCAGGCTTTCATTTAGAAGTAACCCTACCATCCAGGTTCCTTCACATAGCCCTACTATCTAGGCTCTCATTTCGAAGTAACCTTATTATCCAGGTTCCTTCTCATAGCCCTACTATCCAGGCTTTCATCTCGAAGTAACCCTACTATCCATGTTCCTTCTCCCTTTATCTCCAGACAACTGTTTACAACACTGTAAGACCTGGACCCGACCAAATACTATCGATTTTACATTTCCCCAGTAAGTCGATGTGCAGCCTGGATCCTAACCCTGATATGAAGTGTACTCCCACCTCCTCAACCAGGAGTTAATTCCCTAGTAGAGTAATGGACAACCGAAGCTCCTATACTCTATTTTCCCAGACGTAAACCAACATTCTCCAGCAAAGTCCTCCTCAGCGGCAGGTACATGAATTCTCGCAAAGGAATCTCTTATAAAACTGATAGCTTTTTTGGATGGCATCTTTAAGCCCATCTCTGAAGACTCTCTGTTGACTTCCAAATGGAATCTGTAAGCCCTTTCCCGATATCATCGATCAGTATTACTTCATGCGAGTGAAAATTTCTAGGCACTCTAGTGTTCAATCATCTTCCACCTTCAAATCACAAAAGGAAGACCAGCCAATCTAAATCCTCAAGTTTAAGAAGATTGAACATGGGAAGCTGTTGTACCCCAAAATTTGCCCTCTCATTTTACTCAACATATGTTCATTGAGATCCTCAACTTGCTCAAGGATGCCCAAGAGTTGACCAGACAAACTCTCTCATAAAGCAATGAACCTCCACCTAGGGTTTCCATTTTCATCAAGATAGATGATCTCCAAAGGCCTCATATGCTCTCCATAGTCCTAATATGTTCTCATGACTATCCATGCCAAGTTTCATGCACAAGAAGTTTGCTCACTCAACTGCTCAGATGCTTGAAAATCAACTGTATTTGGTCAAAAGTCAATTGTGGCCCACAGACAGTCAAACTTCAAGATTTTTGGTCAACATCAACATTTTGAAGTGATATTCATCATTTGATCAAGGGTTTATCATGATTCCCCAAGGAATGCTCCTAATTCATCAAAACTCAAAAGTTGCTAAGTTAGGGTTTCTTAGGAAAAGTCAACCAAACTTTGACCAAGCATAACTTCCTCATACTTTGTCAGGAATTTCTCATCCAAGGCTCATTTTGAAGAGAATCCAATTTCCTACAACTCATCTTCATCCCTCAAGTTCAAGAAGTGCACTCATTGAAAGATATGAATTCAGACATTATAGGTCCTTTTCAAAAGTCAACAAAAACACCTTTTGGGTCAAAGCTTCTTACATGAACACGGAAGACCCAATTGAGATGAAACCAAAAGGGTTGTTTAGGGGAAATCCCAAGATTTCTAAAAAGTCCAAGAACACCCTCTTAGGGTCAAAAATTTTGGAGAATTGTCAAAAGTCAACAATGCCCAAAATTGCATTTTCTAGCAAATGGGCCTAATTTTTTATGCTTGCATCTTACTTCTAGCAATGTCCATGACCCAAACACTCTTCCATACTTTATTGAATTTATTTATTTAATTTATTTTGATTTTAATCATTTAAAAATCAAATTAAATCAAATAAATGATATAAAATATGGAGGATTTGTTTTTGATCTGATTTTGAATGAAATGCAATCCATTTATGCTGCCAAAACAGAATCAAAATCGTGCCAAGGTTGATTGGAGTGAGAATGGAATGATTTAACTTGATTTGGAAAGAAATAATGCAAGGATGGAATGAAATCAAATCTTAATTATTGGAAAATATATGAAGCCTTTTTGTTAACCTAATTCAAAGTGATACAAATACAATACAAATCCCAAGCACAAGGACAGAGAGAAATCGTGTGAAACGGCCAAGAACAAATTGCACTTTTGTCAAAAAATCTCAATTGGAATTCCAGATTACAGCCATCCTCAAGGAGGTTTAAATATTGCAACACGTTCCTGGATGCCTCTGGAAGCTTTTCCAACCCTTTCCAAGCTCTAAAGCATCAAGAATCACGCTCCATACACATCATGGTTTGACATTATTTTTTATTTTGATTACGTGCATACAGGCTTTTTCCATGAAATTTAATCATGTATTCTGGTTTGTCACAAAGGTTCGATGCTTGTTGAATGCTTTAATTGAGTTTTGAGTGCAGGGATGGAATATTGTCATTCTTAGGGTTTCCAAGCTTCATTTTGGGGCTTCCCTATATAGGTAAAATTAGATCAAATCATGGGCACCATTGAACCCAGGGCATGATTTCTGATTGTCCTATACCTTTGGTTAAAATTTATTTGGCTAGTGTTGCATTTTCAATTGTTGCAGGTTTGTAGCTATGGACAGAAATTGTCACTATAACCTTCAGTGACAGTTTTGTCTGTAGGTAAAAGTTGGACACCTAAAACAACAGTCCTGAGGAAAGAGGCGATCACGTGGCTGACTCCCACTGGCCCATTTGAATTCACGCGCGTGTTCTGGGCATGAAGCATTATTTCCATTATATTATTATTTTGTCATGTATGTAAATGAATGACAAGTTGGCCTGGTGGTAGGGAGGAACGTATGGGAGGTGAGAGTCCTGGGTTCGATACCTAGGTTTGGCATTTTTATATTTTCTAACAATCTAATTGTAGATCCGGTGTGTCTCACCTTCCAAACACCTAGTATGCGCCCCAGATCCTTCCATTGGATCATCACCATCACAGATCCAAGGTCCCACGCAGGCGAGCTCCATGGTACACCCTCAGAAGGATCCACCATTGGATCATACACAAGGCAATTGGGCCCATTCTTCTAGGCTTCAGCAATTGACAATACACCCCCTGGAAAGCTAACTACATCAGGCCCATTTTATTTTTCTTTCTATTTTTCTTTATTTGTTATTTTAATTTGTTATTTTAATTATTTTCACAAAAATCATTTTTTTATTAAATCATAAAATCAGAAAATCACCAAAAAAATTAGATTTAATTTTTTTCATAAAATATTTAATTGCAATTAATTACGAAGTGTGCATCATGGGTCTTAGGGCTGTTATTGACCTGAGAATCAAATTCTTAAGCGTGTATGGGGACTCAACTTTGGTAATCATCCAGTTTAAAGGAGATTGGGATACGAAGAACCCAAATCTCATTCCTTATAAATAGAATGTGCTAACCATGATCCCGTATTTCAAGGAGATTACCTTTGAGCACATACCACGGGAAGAGAATCAGTTGGCGGATGCTCTGGCTACCATGTCATCCATGTTCAAGGTCAGATGGGACAATGAGGCTCCTAGAATTACCATTGAAAGATTCGAAGAACCTGCACACTACTATGAAATTGACACTGATGGAGTAGAGGAGAAACCCTAGTTTCATGAGGTGAAAAGGAACCTCGAGGCTCAAGAATACCCTGAGGGGGAATCCATTAATGACAAGAAATTCTTGCGAAGGTTCTTAGCTAAATTCTTCTTAAGCAATGGAATTCTATACAAACGCAATCATGATTCAACTCTGCTTCATTGTATGGACAACAAAGAAGTAGAATAGATTATGCAAGATATGCACGAAGGTGTCTTCGGTACTCACTCCAATGGGCACACTATGGCTAAAAAGATCTTAAGGGCTAGTTACTATTGGTCGAATATGGAAACTGATTGTCACCATCACTCGTGAACTTGCCATAAGTGTCAAATCTATGTCGATAATGTTCATTTTCCTCCAGTAACATTGAATGTTATGACTGCGCCTTGGCCGTTTGCAATGTGGGGCATTGATATGATTAGAGAAATCAAGCCCACAGCCTCTAACGGACACCACCTCATCCTCGACGCCATTGACTACTTTATAAAATGGGTTAAAGCAGCATCATTTGCCTCTGTTGCTAAGAATATGGTCGCCCGATTCATTAAACACAAACTTATCTGTCGGTATGACATCCCCGAGAGGATTATCATAGACAACGGTACCAATATCAACAACACAATGATCACTGAGTTCTGCATGCAGTTCAAGATCAAGCATCATAACTCTTCTCTGTATCGACCCAAGATGAATGACACAGTGGAAGCCGCCAATAAGAATATAAAGAAGATCATACAGAAGATGGTTGTGACATATAAAGATTGGCACGAGATGTTACCATTTATACTTCACGGTTACCGCACTTTGGATAGATCATCAACTGGGGCAACCCTTTTCTCTCTGGTATATTGTATGGAAGTTGTCCTACCGTCAAAGTTCAGATTCCTTCCCTGAGAATCATGAAAGATGCAAACTTGAGCAAAGACTAGTGGGTTTAGACCAAGTTAGATCAGTTAAACCTAATTGACGAGAAAAGGCTGGCAGCTATCTGTCACGGTCAGATGTATAAAAAACGCATGATTATAGCATTCAAAAAGAAGATCGAGCATCGGGTATATCAGGCTGGTGACTTAGTAATAAAACGCATTATCCTCCCGCAAGGTGATCCCATGGGTAAATGGACTCCTACCTATAAAGGGCCATTTGTAATCAAGAAGATATTTTCTGGTGGAACTGTGATACTGACCACCATGGATGGTGAAGATTTCCCGCACCCTCTGAGTGCGGACATAGTCAAAAGATACTACGCCTAAAAATGACCCGCTAGGTTGACTGGCCTAGGAAAAAATAAGGGCATCCCGACGAACCAAAAGGGTTCGAGCAAAAATCAGGGATATATATGAAAAGACTGTACATCCGACAAGTCGAAAACCTGAAAAGGAGGCTTGGGAAAAAAAGGGTATCCGGGTGGACTGAAAACCTGAAAGGGAAGTCCAGGCAAAAATTAGGGATTAAAGTGTACGACTATGTCCCCATTGGATCACTACCACAAACTTTATTACTGGAGTCAAATTTCAAATGGTATAAATCAATTCACTCACTTTTTTTCAATGACAAGGGATGAGATGCTTGAAGACATAAGGGTAATAGCAGAGTTGGAACCTAACGAGATTATTCCAACATAGTTATATGTTTTCACTATGTAAATTTTTTTCTTCGACGACTTCCTTTTACTAGGATTTTCGTCTCTTTGTACAAAAATCGCTTGTTTATAGGCAAACTATCAATGAAATACAATTTCAAAGCCAAATTATGTTTTACTTTTTCTGTTTTGTTAGCAAAATGTCCAATGACTAAAATTGAATGAGAATATGCATATGAATATAATTGACTATTAACAAATGCATAAAAACAGGAATAAGTGTTTACTCAAGACTCTAGGAGTTGGGGTAATGTTCGAGCCGTCCACGAATCCCCACAGATCAACCTTCATAAGATTATCCTTGCAGATTAATCTTCATAAGTTCATACATTCCCATAATTTCCCCGACAAATCATTCTGACAAATAAAGGCGTGATCTTCTTCCCGACAATGTCACCAACCTGCGGAGTTCCGACCAGTACAGTTCATGGAAGTTCTCTTCCCCAGCTGAGTTTATTCCTACAGGATTGCAAAACCCCCTGTAGGTCTCTACTCTCCAGCAGAGTTTCATTTCCTCAACAAAGGTGTTTTCTCAGCAGATTATTCCTCCATCGACAAGGTTTATTTCCCCAGTAGAGTTCGGATTTCTGCCAACAGGGTTTATTTCCCAAGCAAGTTCAATCTCCCCGGCTCAATTCTGCTACTCAGATGGCCACGAGTCGCCGACAAAACTCCTCTCCCCAGTGAAGTTGCCACTATCCCTAGAGAGTTGCTACTGAATCTAAAATTAGGCCAGATATCAGTCAACTTTATCCTCCCTAGACAAGCCGAAAGGTTATCCATCTCTTATATCCCCAGTCAGGGTATAAACTCCCCAGTAGAGCAATGAACAACCATCGTTCTTAAACTCTTCTCCCCAAGAAGGAATTAACATTCTCTAGTGGAGTTTCTTCAAAGCAGAAAGAAATGTTCCCCAGCGGATTTTCTTCAAATAAGAAAGCAGAAGTTCCCAACGGAAACAATCCCCAGAAGATCGAAGATACACATACTCTTCATCTCCAGCGACAGTCAGGAATTTATTTTCCCCAGACAAAGATGTTGCTCGAGTTTACAAATGCACTTCAATAACATTTCACATTCATACATCATTTACCAATATCATAACATATACATACAAAATGCATATAGCACAATCTCATTTATTTTGAGAAACATCATCGTGCAATGCATTTCATACATCATGACATTACATACAACTAATTCTTTGCTTTTTAGGAAAGATCAATCGACAAACATCATTAACTACTTATATAACCTGACAGTCTTTCCAAAGGCTACATCTGACGAAAGGCTATTTCAGCATTTTCCTCATAAGGTCATTCTCAAGTACAGACATCTGTTGGTTCAGTTTAAATCGACCAATTATTTATCCTGATTCTTTTTCGGTGGACTCTTTCTCTAGTTCAGTTTAAATCGACTCAATGATTTATTCTGATTCTTATCCAGTTTCAGACAATTAAAGACATCTCATGGTTCAGTTTAAATCGACCAATGATTTATCATGATTCTTTTCCAGTGAACTCTTTCTCTGGTTCAGTTTAAATCGAATCAATGATTTATTTTGATTCTTATCCAGTTAAAGATAATTAAAGACTCCTGTTGGTTCAGTTTAAATCGACCAATGATTTATTCTGATTCTTTTCTGGTGGACTCTTTCTCTGGTTCAATTTAAATCGACTCAATGATTTATTCTGGTTCTTATCCAGTTTAAGACAATTAAAGATATACGTTGGTTCAGTTTAATTCGACCAATGATTTATCCTGATTCTTTTCCGGTGGACTCTTTCTCTGGTTCAGTTTAAATTGACTCAATGATTTATTCTGATTCTTATCCAGTTAAAGAAAATTAAAGACCTCTGCTGGTTCAGTTTAAATCGACCAATGATTTATCCTGATTCTTTTTCGGTGGACTCTTTCTCTAGTTCAATTTAAGTCGACTCAATGATTTATTCTGATTCTTATCCATTTAAAGACAATTAAAGACCCCTGCTAGTTCAGTTTAAATCGACCAATGATTTATCCTAATTCTTTTTCGGTGGACTCTTTCTCTGGTTCAGTTTAAATCGCCCAAAAATTTATTCTGATTCTTATCCAATTAAAGATAATCATAGACCTCTGCTGGTTCAGTTTAAATTGACCAATGATTTATCCTAATGCTTTTTCAGTTGACCTTTCTCTGGTTCAGTTTAAATCAACCAAAGATTTATTCTAATTCTTATCCAGTTGAAGACAATCAAGACCTTTCTCTGGTTCAGCTTAAATCTCTCAAAGATTTATTATGATTCTTATCCAGTTAAAGATAATCATATACCTCTACTGGTTCAGTTTAAATCGACCAATGATTTATCCTAATGATTTTCTAGTAGACCTTTATTTGGTTAAGTTTAAATCAACCAAAGATTTATTCTGATTCTTATCCAGTTGTAGACAATAAAGACCTTTCTCTGGTTCAACTTAAATCGCTCAAAGATTTATTCTGATTCTTATCTAGTTAAAGATAATCATAGACCTCTGTTGGTTCAGTTTAAATCGCCTGAAGATTTATTATACTTCTTATCCAGTTAAAGATAATCAAGACCTTTATCTAGTTCAGTTTAAATTGACCAAGATTTATTCTGATTTTTATCCAGTTAAAGTTAAGTACAGACATCTACTGATTCAGTTTAAATCAACCAATGATTTATCCTGATGCTTTTCTAGTAGACCTTTCTTTGGTTCAGTTTAAATAAACCAAAGATTTATTCTGATACTTCTTCCAGCGGAAGTCAACGGTTATTTTGGATGGCATCTATAAGACCATCTCCAAAAACTCTCTGTCACCTTTCCAAATGGTATCTATAATCCCATTCCTGATACAATAACCAACAACATTACCTCTTGCACAGGCGAGTGCAAATTTCTGGGCATTTAAGTGTTCAATCATCTTCTACCTTCAAGTCACGAATGGCGGACATGCCAATCTAACTCTTTAGGTTTAAGAAGATTGAAAAGGGGCAGATGTTGTACCCTAAAATTTCCCCTCCCATTTTCTTCTCAATGCATTCTTTCAAGGCTTCTCAGTTATTCAAGACACACAAGGGTTGATTAGTCAAGATGATCCTCCTAAGCCAAAGGCCTACAACTAAGATTTGGAGTTTCTCAAGGAAATTTTGTTTACAAAGGCCTCAAGTGTATTCCATGGTTCTCCTTAGGTCATCAACAAGATTTGTGTCAAGTTTCAAGTCCTACATCACAAGTTTGCTCAGTCAATGGCTCAGATGATTGAAAATTAACTATATTGGGTAAAAAAGTCAAATGTGGTCAATATACAGCAAAACTTCAAGATTTTTTGTCAACATAAACATTTTGAATTGACGTTCATCATTTGATTAAAGGTTGATCATGATTCCCCAAGGAAATCCCTCAAATCATCAAAAGTCAAGAATTGTCAAATTAGGGTTTCCTTAGGAGAAGTCAACTTAACTTTGACCAGGCATAACTTTCACATACTTCATAAAATTTTCCCCAACCAAAGATCATTTTGAATAAAATTAAATTCCCTACAACTTTTTTTTTATTCTCAAGTCCAAAAAATGCTTCATTTGAAAGATATGAGCTAAAACATTATAGGTCATTTTCAAAAGTCAACAAAAGACACTTTTTGTCAAGGCAACTTACATCAAGATAATGTCTTCAAAAGAAAAAATGATCAACATAGATATTGTAGAGAACATCTTGAGATCTCCAGAAAAACCAAGATTATCTTTAAAAGATGAAAATTGAGCAAGTTATGAGTTGCACAAGTTTGGAGATTTTGAAGAAATTCATGAAATGCAAATTGAGCAAACTTGCAAATTTGAACCAATGGGCCTAGTTTTTTATGCTCAAGAACACTCATAACACCTTATAGGACCTCTAAGTCCATTTATACATGTCTTTGATTTTTGTTTATATTTATCTTGATTTTATTTAATTTAAAACAAAATAAATAAAATAAAATCACAAGAGAGCACGGGCTAATGCATGTGGGCTTGATTTGATCAACTATGAGGCCCAAAAATTCGTGCAAGACACACACAAATTGTCCAAGTTCATTGCAATCTCAAATTGGAAAGAATATTACAAATATGACTAGTTTTAAAAAATGATTTTTGTCTTTAAACCATGGTTTAATGGTTTGATTCATTGCCATGTTACTAAGCTATTCACTCTCTCTATAAATACTTAAGAAATGCAAGCTCAAAGGACACAAAATTCTTGCATACGAAAGCCTTCTCAAAATTCTCCAAAAAAATCAAAGAGTTGGTGAAAATCATATCTCACTTTCCAACCCATATCAATCCAAACCAGTGATCAAACATCCCCCTGAGGTTCCCAGGAGTCTCCTCATATCCAAGAACAAGTCTAACCGTGCTTAGAAGGCCATTCACGAACACACCGGTTTGGTAAGGTTTTTAATTTTAAATCTCTAATTTTAATAAAGTTTAATGACATGCTAACCTTTGGTTGAGTTTATATGAGTTTTTAGATCAGTTATGGATGGTTGAATCAAAGGTTCCACGTTAGGATTGAAAAATTCCATGGTTAGGGCAATAAGCTTTTTAAGTTTCAGATCCTGCGATACAAGGACTTTCAGCCCAAACCAATTCCAGATTTGGAATCAGGGGAAGATTTTAAGGGGGACAGGGTATCTTGTACATTTTAATTGATGCGTTTTTGCAGGTTTGAGATTTCGCATGGTCGGAGAAGAAGACCGGAGTTTGACTTTGGCGTCCCTGAGTTTCTTGACTTCGGCCAGAGCATGCGTGGATGGAAACAATATTCTGATTGGTTTATTTAAATATCCAGGGTCCCACTGGGACGCGCGTGTGTGCTGATCTGACATCAACTTGAAATTTCGTATTACATTGTTTTGTTTTAATTAATATAACTAATGAGTAACATAGCCCAGTGGTAACATGCACGCTCTTAAGACATACCCCTGCCAGGTCCTAGGTTTGATCTAGGAAGGGAGCAAATTTTCATTTTTTTTCTAATCTTTTCCTTACAGATCCAGAACCAAACAGAGCCACATGCCTACCATTCCTCTCAAATCTTTGGTCATCAGATCTCATCAAGCATGATCTGAATGCCTCAAGCACACACCCCACCATGCACCTTCAAGGAGCCTCTCTCATCCGAGCCAATGCAACCTCATGGGCTCATTAGTTGTGGGCCTAAGGATTCCTATTTTTTCCACCCCTCAAATTATTTTTACAGCGCAGGCCCAATTAAGTTTTTTTTTAATTTTATTTATTTGGTTTTAATTAACATTTCTTTTTTAATTAGTTTTATTTTTAATCAATTAAAATCATAAAATCAAATAAAAAATTATATTTAGGATTTAATTAGTTAGCTTTTATTTTTACAATAAAATTAATTAATTTAATCATTTTTGAGTTCATTTTGTTAATTAAAATTGGTTAGAATTAGGTTTATTATCATAAAACTTTTTCCTAATTAAAAACAACAAAAAATATGTCTACTTAGAATTTTAGGGTTTTTCTAGACATCTTCTTTCTCTTCATTCTCCGTGCGCTCATTTATTCTTTTGCATTATTATTTTTTATAAATTATGTAACTGTACAAAGGGATTTAATAGTTTAAACTAGGACATTTTACATTTTTATTTCCCCCATTTTGGTTTGTATTTCCCCCATCCTGAAGCGATGTAATAGCGCAGTTTAATTTCCGCATTTTTATTTCTTTTTCGTGCTTGTATATATTTAACTGCTAGATGTATGCTAGTAGGTATTGTATGATAAGATTTAAAATCAAACGCTAGAAAACCTAACATCAAAGGAAAATAACTGAAATACAACACACTTTGCACATGCGCACCTCTAGGGTACCTCTACTTGTTGCCTTCGGAAAATAAACAGTCACGTCTCTCGAACATGAGAAATTTTAGCGAAGACCCTTTGGTCAAAAGATCATAGTACCTAGATGCCCTTTCGAAGTTACCTCGGTAAATGATATTAGTACCTTAGGATAATTTCTAAAGCGTCTCACGAGTTGCCTTCGTGATTGTACGATGACCCACGGATGTCCCTCGAACATCCAATGATAGGGCTACCTACTAACTAATGGTAGGATAGCACTATCTAAAGGAAAAGTGGAAAAGAATAAAGACCATTCGAGTAGGTAGATAGCTTGTAGTTGCTTGCTCACAAAACAAAACAAATTTCTCACATATACACTCTCTTTTTTCTAAATATTTTCAAAGACAAAAACACTTTGTATACGTTCTCAATAATACGAGAATCATTACAAAGTTTTCCGCACTAAAGCATCTTTTCAAAATATTTTCAAAATACACTTACACAAAAAAGAATTTTCAAAGTGAGCTAACAACTAAGAGCTTGTAGATAACCACGAATGGAAAGGGTTCTAACACCTTCCCTTTCCATAACCTACCCCCCTTACTCAAAAATTCTCGAAAGGTCTTTCCTGTTATTTTCACTCTTTCCTTTATTGGATAAAAGAAAAGTTGGTGGTGACTCTTGCTAACCACAACATTTGCGATAAAACGCAAAACCAGTAAATTCAGTTCTCCCACCGTATTACACGTACCAAATGTGCTAATAATGTTAGGACTGACTTTATAGATTAGGGAACTTAAAAATTCCCGCGTCAGCTTCTCAAAGGTAGGTTCCTTCTTTGCAAAAATATCATGCAATCCTAAACTATCTAACATGTAAAAGACACTATAATAAATCCCCAAATTATACATACAATCTTCATCGATATACCTGGTGGAGTATGTTTCTCATGTCTGCAATTCTTCGAATATTTTCCTCTGTCTATCTCCAGGGTTTCCTTTGCAAAAAATGACTCCATTATGCTTCATTTCTGCCATTGATGATGAATGGGGAAGAAAATAAGGGTTTTATAAGGGAAGGTGGTGAATTGGGTTTTTATGGGATTTTAATGGTTAAAATTGGAAAGGGAAGTGGGAATGGTAGTGGGTTAATGTTTGAATGGAAGCTTAATGGGTTATTGGTGGGTTTTAACGGTGGTAAAAAATGGAGAAAATGGGGGTTTTGAGAGGTTTAAGATGAGTTAAGGGTGAAAAAATGACGGGTTTTTCGGTTTTGTCCCGTATACCTCCCAGACCTC
Organism: Vicia faba; assembly: GCA_948472305.1. NCBI lineage: Eukaryota > Viridiplantae > Streptophyta > Magnoliopsida > Fabales > Fabaceae > Vicia > Vicia faba. The sequence goes on from OX451735.1 coordinate 1,132,660,947, forward strand.
ATGGCGTCTGCCAAGGTCCAGATGGCGTGCACCGTCTTTGTTGGGTTCCAATGGGCCAAAATTTTGAATGGGTTTTGGGCTTTATTTTTTATTGTTTGGGGGTGTGTATATCATCTTCTAAATGTTCTTCTTCCATTTTTTTTGTACATGCATGATATAGTTAATAATATTTTTTTTAGCAAAAACATTAGATAATATAAATAGAAAAATTTAAGAAATAATATAAATAGAAATATCAAAGAAATAAAATTATATAATTGCGATAATACCATGTAGCTGAAAATAGAGAAATGCTGGAAGACAAATGTATGTGAAATAAAACAAGTCTAGAATGCAGGAAAATAGATATCAATATGTCTGAATAGGTGAAATAATGTTTATATGAGTGGTTGCCATATCCTGAAAAATATGGGTAGTGGAGAATGCTATGGAGAACGATGGGATCTGAAACCTGAAATATAAACATTATGAAGGTTAGTCCAATTAAGTACATAAATAAATCACCTTATGAAAATAATGCAAGAAATAATAAAGCGAGAAAGTAAAGAAAAACCATGGGTTGCCTCCCACGCAGCGCTTGTTTAACGTAATTAGCTTGACAATTAGAGACTCATATTTGAGAAGTAGGGATAGATGAATCGATCAGAGTGTGGCTAGAATAATCAGTAGGGATGTCACCTCCTTTATAGTGCTTTAACCTTTGCCCATTTACTATGAAGGGGTTACAAGAGTGGTTCCAGATTTCTACTGCTCCAGAATTGAGGATTTTAGAGACCTCGTAAGGGCCAATTCATCTTGAGCGCAGCTTACCAGGAAAAAGTCACAACCTAGAGTTAAAAAGGAGAACAAGATCGCCTATGTTGAATTATTTTTTTACAATTCTCTTATCATGCCATGATTTAGTTATTTCCATATAAATTATAGCATTTTCGTAAGCATCGCGGCGTAGTTCTTCTAATTTATGAATGTCAAGAACGCACTTGTCACCGGCTTTTAAGTAATCTAAATTTAGGGTTTTGATGGCCCAATAGGCTTTGTGTTCTATCTCAAAAGGTACGTGACAAGATTTTCTATAAACCAATTGTTATAGGGTGGTTCCTATAGGGGTTTTATAAGCGGTTCTATAAGCCCATAATGCTTCTTTAAGCTTTTGAGATCAATCTTTTCTGGATATTGAAACTTTTTTTTAGGATTTGCTTAATCTATATATTTTATACTTCCACTTGTCCACTAGTTTGCGGGTGGTATGTTGTTGCTACTATGTGCTTAACTCCATATTTACTTAAAAGGTTGTAAAAAATCATGGATATGAAATGTGATCCACTGTCACTTATAACAAGGTGTGGCCCTCCAAATCTAGAAAATATGTTATTCTTGAATAACTTAATTACTACTCGGGTGTCATTTGCAGGTGAGGCTATGGCTTCAATCTATTTAGACACGTAGTCAATAGCTACTAACATACATTTATTCCCCATTGACGAATGAAATGGTCTCATGAAATCAATTCCCTAAACATCGAAGAGTCCTATTTCTTGGATATTTCTTAAGGGAATTTAGACATGTCTTGAGATGTTCCCAGTACATTAGAATTGATCACATTTGACAATATAGGCATGAACATCGGGCCATAATGTTGGCCAGAAAAGGCCATCTTGGAGAATTTTAGTGCATGTTTTAGATGTGCCTGCATGTCCACCATAAGGTGCGGAGTGACAATGTTTTATGATGTTTTATACTTCTTCTTCAGGGATACAACGATGAAAGATACAGTCCATACCTCTTTTGAAATGAAGTGGTTCGTCTCAATAAAAATGTTTTACATCATGAGAGAATTTCTTCTTCTGTTGATAGTTAAGGTCGGGGGTATGATATCAGCAACTAGGTAGTTTACAATGTCAGTGTACCAAGGTACGTTGGTCACTACTATGGCCTTTTTAATGTTCCATTCTACACATGGATCAGGGTCATCATTTTGAATGTTTTAAATTGTAGCTATAAGTCTATCATAGGTAAAATTGTCATTTATAGGCACTAGGTATGGTTTTAAATATTCAAGCCTAAAAAGGTGGTCAGCAACTACATTTTTTGTGCCCTTCTTGTCTCGAATATCCAGGTCAAAATCTTGCAGCAAAAGGACCCATCAAAGTAAACTAGGTTTAACGTCCTTCTTGCTTAACATGTATCAAATAACTGCATGATCTATATAAACTATAATTTTGGCTACGACCAGATAAGATCGAAATTTATCAATGGCAAAAACAACAGCGAAGAGTTCCTTTTTAATTGTTGCATAGTTAAGTTGGGAGGCATCCATGGTTCTACTGGCATAGTAAATTACATGTAATTTCTTCTCCTTTATTTGCCCTAACACAACACCAACAACGTAATCTCTAGCATCGCATATGATTTCGAAAGGTTGGTTCCAATATGGGGGTTGCATAATAGGTGCGAAAATCAGTGCTTGTTTCAAGAGTTTAAATGCTTCAATATATTTTTCGTCAAAAATGAATTTAACGTCTTTCATTAGAAGGCCAATCAGAGGTTTGGTTATTTTAGAGAAGTCTTTGATAAAGCTTCGGTAAAAATCGACATGTCCAAGAAAGCTTCGGACTTCCCTAACGGTCTTAGGTGGTTTGAGGTTTTCTATAACCTCTATTTTAGCTTTGTCAACCTCAATTCCTTTTTCAGAGACTATGTGTCCTAATATTATACCTTCGGTAACCATAAAATGGCATTTTCCTTAGTTTAACACAAGCTTTACTTCCACGCATCTTTCCAGAATTCTCTCAAAGTTAGCAAGGCAGTTTTCAAAACTGAATCCTTATACCGAGAAATCGTCCATAAAAACTTCCATGATCTCATCGAGGAAGTCTGCGAAGATTGACATCATACAACGTTGGAAGGTGGTTGGGGCATTGCAAAGTCTGAATGGCATTCGTCTATAGGCAAATGTTCCATAAGGGCATGTGAAAGTTGTATTCTCTTGGTCTTAGTGGTGAATAGGAATTTGGGAAAATCCTGAGTATCCATCTAGATAGAAAAAGTAAGAGTGTCTATCTATACGTTCAAGCATTTGATCTATGAATAGAAAAACGAAATGATTCTTCCTAGTTACCTTATTTAGTTTTCTGTAATTGATGCACATACGCCAATCGTTTTCTACACGCTTAGCTACATGCTCTCCTTTCTTGTTTTGCACAACTGTGACACCTCCCTTTTTAGGCACCACATGTACATGGCTTACCCACTTACTATCCCGAATTTTACAAATTATACTAGCCTCTAATAATTTTAGTACTTCTTTCTTAACCACATCGCTCATTATAAGGTTTATCCTTCTTTGATGCTCATTGGAGAGTTTAGAATCTTCCTCCAGTAAAATATGGTGCATGCATACATATGGGCTTATCCCTTTGAGATCATATATGTTATATCCTAAATTTAAGGGATACTTTCGCAGAACATCCAAGAGTTGATTTGTTTCATCTTTATTTAAGGTGGCGTTGACTATGGCCGAGCGATTCAGTTCTTCATCTAAAAACTCGTATCTTAGATTATTGGGTACTTACTTAAGTTCTATAGATGGTTTCTTAAGATATGGCATATGGTTCGGGGTAAGTTCTAAGCATTTATAAAGGCTGTCATCAATGTACGGTTCCACTAATTTTTCAAATTCGCCGTCCTCTCTTATGGGGGTCGAGGGTAATTTAATTGTTTCAGGAGCTTCTTCTTGGTCCAGCTCTCTAATGCACTCATCAATAATATCAATGGCATAACACGAGTCTTCTATGACTGGTGCCATTAGAAATTTGGAAAGTATAAATTCTATCTTTTCATCACCTACTTCAAAAGTCAACTTTCCTCTTTTAACATCTATTATGGCTCCAGTTGTTGATAAGAATGGTCTACCTAGGAGGATTGGGATTTCATCGTCTTCTTTAATGTCCATGACTATAAAATCTGTCGGGATATAGAATTGGCCGATTGTAATTGAAATGTCTTCCAATATGCCTATTGTATATTTAACTGATCTATCAGCTAATTTAAGAGACATCTTAGTTGGTTGCAATTCTCCTAGGTTTAACCTTTTACAAACTGCTAAAGGCATTAAGCTTACACTAGCTCCCAAGTCTAGAAATGCTTTTTCGATAACATGATTCCCTAAAATACAAGGTGTGGAAAAACTTCTGGAATCTTTCTTTTTTTTAGCAAGTTTATTTTCAGCAATGAAGAGCCTACATTTGTTGGTCAAGATGTCTTTAAGGAATTTAGCATAAGATGGTATCTGGGTCATGGCTTCAGTGAATGGAATCTCTACGTGGAGTTTCTCGAACACCTTTATAAACTTTTTATATTGATTATCAATTTTGGTTTGCTTAAGCCTTTGCAAATATGGAACCAATGGTTTATAAGGAGGGGTGGAACATAAACTTTATCTTTGACTTCTCCCATATCTTTCACTTCTTAGTATTTTTTTTTCTCAGGTTCTACTAGTTCCTCTACTTGGTATGTAGACACATTATTTTTATTAGAAGTTTCTAATTCACTCAATGTTGGTTTAACAGGTTCATTATAATTGGTCCCACTTCGTATGGTAATAGCATTAGCATGCCCTTTGGGGTTAGGTTGAGGTTGTCTAGGAAATTTCCCTCCAGGTGTGGCCTCGGGGGCTTGTTGTTGTTCCACTTGTGAGATTTGGGTTTCAATCATCTTATTGTGAGTGATTATAGAATTAACCTTAGTTCCTAATTGTGTAATCAGTTCATTTACATGAATGTTCTGGTTCAAGAATTCTTTATTTTGCTGAGTTTGGGCCGAAATGAAGTTCTCCATGATTTTCTCAAGGTTCGGCTTTGGAGGAACAACCTGCATAGGTTGGATTGTTCTTTGAGTTTGAAAACCTGGCGGTCTTTGAGGTGTAGAGCTCTGAATAAGGTTATCATTTTTATAGAAGAAGTTTGGGCGATTCCTCCATCCAGGGTTGTAAGTGTTTAAAAACGGGTTTCCTTGGGCATAATTGACATGGTTTGTGTTTGATTCAACTAACAAATTGCATTCCGCTACAAGGTTTCCTTTGGTTCCATAAATTTCACATTCCAGGTGGACTGCAACTACGAAAACTGTAGGATTTGTAGACATGTGTTCAACTTTCAGGGCTAGAGCATCCATTTTAGCTTTCATCATGTCCATACAATTGACCTCATGTATTCCTCCTTTGGTCTCCTTATTCTCCACTGATTCTCATTCCGTCTCCCATTGGTAATGGTTTTGTGCCATATCTTTAATAAGAGCGCAAGCTTCGGGGTAAGGTTTGTTCATCAATGCACCACCAGTGGTAGCGTTGATCATCATCTTTGTGTTATAGTGAATTCTATTATAGAAGGTGTGAATAATCAACCATTGTTCTAGACCATGGTGTGGACAAGCTCTTAATAGTTCTTTATATCTTTCCCAAGCTTCAAAAGGTGATTAACCCGGATTTTGAGTGAATATGGTTATTTGGTTTCGTAGGACAACGGTCTTACTCGGGGGAAAATATCTAGCAAGGAACACTCTCCTGAGGTCTTCCCAAGTTATTATTGAGTTGGCTGGAAGGGAATCTAACCAAGGTCATGCTTTATCTCTGAAGGAAAAGGGAAATAGTCTTAGACGTATCGCCTCAGGTGAAGCACCATTGGTTTTGAAAGTATTAACTAATTGGATAAGAACTTTTAAACGATGATTCGTGTTCTCTGTAGAGAGACCTGCAAATTGGTTTTGTTGTACTAGTTGTAATAAAGAGGGTTTTAGTTTGAAATTATTAGCAGGAATAGTCGGGTTTACGATACTAGAATTGGGTTCTTCATTAGAAGGTTGGGTTAATTCCTTAAGGGGCCTTCGGTTTTGGTCTCTGGCCATTGCTCTCCTAACTCTTTGGAGTAAGAGACATGCGCAAGCATATTTTTCGTGTTCTGCTATTGGATCTAACAAACTTCTGGTACTGCAAGTTTTTCGCATTTACCAGTTAACAGGGCCTTAGTCTAGACGGTGCAACAATAGGGTACGAAATTTGACGTAGTTGGTCCCCGGCAACAGCGCCAAAAACTTGATGGGTGTTATCCGCAAGTATGCAGAAAACGTCAAAGTAATATAAAATATTATCATTCCCATAGAGACCAATATCAATCTATCGATTACTATTGTTACGATGTTTATCTAAGGCAAATCAAATAAGTATTTTGAGTGCACAGGAAAAGAAATAATAAAGAAAATAAATTCAAATAAAATGTGGGCTTGAATGTAATTTGCATCAGTCAGGCAGTACTCCAATTGTTTCTAATTAGAAATACTTATGAGGCAATATTTTCTACTTTGAGAAGAATCAATTTAACAGGAACTGTCACTTTCGCATATTTAGAACCGATATTACTCTCTAATTAATATCATCCATTGTCACTTATTAAAGGTGCTTGTCGCGTTAAAGTAGTAAACCTATTTTTAAGAAATTGAACTCTTGACTAAGTTGAAAAGTGATTTTGATTTGGAATGTTTAACTTAAAAGGGATCCACGGCTTTTGCTCAAGGAACCGTATTTTAAACCTATAAATGCGTCTATTGTACCCCAAAATTTTCCCTCTCACTTATCAAGAATTTTCTCACAAGATCTCATTGGGCTCAAGACTGCACTAGGGTTTGATCAGCTTAAGACACCTCCTTATGCACTGATGACCAAAATTAGGGTTTGAGTTTGCACAAGGATTTTTGAACTATCAATGCTTCATATGACTTTCATGGATCATTATGGACCCCCAAGATCACTCATGTCATATTTCAAGCCTTGGATCACACTTTTGATCAGTCAATTGAACAGTTGACCTAAAAATCAACTGTATTAGGGAAAAAGTCAACCATGGCCAATTTACAATCAAAATTCATAATCTTTGATCCACATCAACATTTTAGACTCATATGTATAATTTGATCAAGTTTGGACCACAATTCCTCAAGAAATTTGATCAAATCTCCAAAAGGGCAAAATGGTCAAAATTAGGGTTTTGACTGGGAAAGGGCAATTTCTGATTTTTGACCTAGAAAATGGTCAATTGGTTTAAGGAATTATCTCAAGATTCCAATTGCATCATTTTAACCTAATGACATGATTCAAAACATTGTAAATCCATTGGATTGACAGATGAATTTTGCAGTCAACTGATCAAAAGTCAAATGTATACTGAAAAGTCAAACTTTGACTTTTTGGTCAAATTTAAGCACCAAAGATCACAATTCATCAAAACATGTCAAAATAGGAAACTTATTCATCAAGAAATCAAGAAATCAAGATTTCATTTTGAAAAGTCAAAATTTCTAAACTTAGAAATTTTTCTAAGTGTCAAAAATTTCTTATTTTTTCATAACTTTGAGCCAAACTTTCACCATGATGCAAGATGATTCAAAGGAAACTTTCAAAATGAAAGTTTTAGATCTCCATCAAATATAAAACTTTTCTTCACACAACTTCTCCTCAAAATGTTTGGATCTCAAGTTATAATTTTGTGAATACATGCTCATGAACTAAAAAAGACTTAGTGAAATTTTACCCTAGTTAGGCAGATTTTTGACCTAACTTCATGGAAATGTTTCCCATAGTTCCAAGGGGAATCTTCAAAATCAATTCAAATATGAGTTGTATAGCACATTTCTAGCTTTCCAAAATGTCCAAGAACTCCTTGAGATCATTCTTGAGTAGGGAGAATCGAAGAGACGGAGTTGGTGTTTTATCACTTGAATTATAGGTCATTTTCATGATGAACACAAATGCAAATCAATGTTAGGCTACATAATCTTTGCTTTTCAGGACTCTAACTTGCTTGTCACTCCATAATTAATGGATTACACAAACTTTTGAGCTATAATCCAAGTGATTTAAACTTTATCCAATTCACATTGTCATTTTGGGAAGAAAGCTAACAATGCCATTCTTGTAAAGCAAGCTTTTTGCATAAAGTTCACTCTTGAGCCTCTAACTTGTTACCTCTGATCACACTTCATCTACAAAGTCAAAATAAAGTGTGTTTAATGTATAACCACTCTATCTTAGCAAGTACACAAGCATTGAAACTTGTTTTCTAAAAAAAATCACATGTTTAGCTTAAGGATGCAAATTCAAATTCTGATCAACAACAAGTCTCCAAACTTGTTGCTTATAAAAGAAGCACTATTTGTGAGCTAGGACACGAGCTTGAAGACCCTGAAACTCACTAAAACTCCCTCTAGCAAGAAATTGTCTCAAAACACCATTGTTGTGCAAGTTCTGACTTTACATACCAAACTCACATTTCCCTCGTGCGTTTCTTGGCCTTTTAGTTTCTAAAGCTTCCCTGCATCAAGAGTAACTCATCCTTGTACCTGTTTCATTTCTGTAACACCATTTTCCATGTCTTCCATAACCAAAAATAGAGCATCACAGTTGGACTTCTCCAGACCATTCCAGCCATCCTCAGCTCAAGCCAGCCATTGCATTAGCTTCCTAGAGGTCCAAGGAAGCTAACCTGATCATCAGCACTGCCTGAAACAAGCTCATTTGTATTTCATGATTTCCAGTTTTGAGATATTTTTCTTGAACTTCTATATCATTACTTAGGAATTGTTAGGCTTGCATTTGTGAAGATAAAATGTAGACCTCATTGCCACGATACATATCCATAGTTTACATTTATATGGCATGAGCTTAGAGAATTTTAGAGTTGAAGTTTGTGAAATTTTTAGGGTTCAAATTAGGGCCAAAGAAATTCTCATTTATCTTTGACTTTTAGCTTTAGTTAATTACATGGTTAGATTCGTAAGGAAGAATGCAACAACTTTCATTTTGTCATCTTCCATTTTTGTTGAGAAATAAAGAAGTTACAGGTACACCGACTGGAGGTTGAAGATGAAGTCATCAGGACTTGATTTGTCTTACATATTTGTTATTTTGTTTATATAAACAGATGTATAGCCACCCCAGTAGTAAAGCGCACGTCTGTTCACCCCATGGTCCTGGATTCAAGCTCCAGCGTGACCATTTTTACATCTTTTGCATTTTTTGACATTTTGTGATTTGTTTGCAGGCACTAGGCCCTTTGGGCCTGGCTTTCTTTTTTTGTTTTTGCTGACTAACTCCCTGCCTACTTGTGGCACCCCCTGGCCCATTTATTTTTATTTATTTATTTATTTCATTTTTTCTTTTAAATATATTTTCTAAAATACTAAAAAATCATAAAAAAATATAAAAATAGTAGATTTATGTTTTGACACAATTTAAATATTTTTCTCACACAAAAAATTATTTTTATTCATCATAATTTATTTATCTTTACTAATTATCTTGTAAATTAAATTAAAACTAGGTTATTATTTATTTTCTTTTATACTTATTTAAATATATTTATTTTAATATAAAAAAGGCCAAAAATATTTTACAACACCATATATTATTTTCAAGACAAAAATACAAAAATACTTTTTCTTTAAACTTATTTTCTTTTAATCAACTAAATAGAATTAGGATTTTATTCAAAAATCTTTTCTTAATTAATTTCTTTTCTTAATTAATTTAATTTAATTTAATTTTGATTTAATTATTTTTCTCTAATTAGGTTTAGGTTAAAACCTCTTTCATATAAAAATCCAAACAAAAAAAAAATCATTTCTTTCCATTTGCATTTGTACTTTATATATTTCTTCAATTATTTGTACATATTCAATTTGGTTGTAATAGATTAATTAGGTTTATATTATTACAATCCCCATTCACAAATTGTATACCCCCTCCCACAAGTATTGTAATAGCGTAGTAATTTTAAATTTCGCAATTTATCGCTCTCACATATACAATGCTAGTAATTAGGTTTTGCATGGAAAGATTAAAACCAACCAAATAGAAAACCCTAATTCAAGACAAAATCAAGCATGAAAATAATACACTTGCACACAATCACCCCTAAGGTTATCCCACTTGGTTGCTTTATATAAAATGGCCATATTACGCATGTAAGGTATCTTAGAAAAAACAAACAAATACAAGATCATAGTCCCTCTATGACGCTATCTAAGTTGCATTACAAATGATCTTAGTCCCTCAAAAAGAATGCTAAGATACCTTGCAACATTGCTAATCAGGGTTATACGATGACCCACGCCCGTCCCGTAAACATCCAAAGATAGGGTTGCTTACCAAATCAATGGTAAGACAACAATGTCAAAGGAAAAGAAAATGAACAAGAAAGACATTTGAGTAGGTAGATTGCTCCTAATTACTTGCTCCATTTCAAACAAAACATCCTTGCTATTTTTAAAAACAAACACTTACACTTTCAAAACATCTTACAAAACTTGAAAACATTTTCAAAAGATCAAACATCTTTGTATACATTCTTACAAACAAGAATCATTACAAAGATTGCCTAAACAATGGCCTCTTTACAAAATACTTTCAAAAACCACAATAAGCACAATTTCAAACAAAAGCAAGTGATCTAGCAAGTAACTAAGAGCTCATGGAAAACCATGGATGAAGAGGGTGTTAATACCTTCCCTTTTCATAATCTACCCCCCGAACTCAAGAAACAATCTCAAAGGTCTTTCCTGTGATTTTTCACCTTTCCTTTTTGGATAAAAGAAAAGTCGGTGGCGACTCTTGCTAACCGCAATATTTGCGATCTAACGCAAAACCTTCAAGTCAGTTCTCCCACCACATCACAACGTCCGAAGATAGTTTCAAAATTGTTTTCTAATAGTGTTTAAAACTCCTAATTAACCAGACAAAGTGCTTTCGCTATCTTTGACCAGTTAAAACTAACCAAGTTTATCTTTAACAGTCGGACGGCTTTCGATCTTACCCAACTATATCTCTGATCTACTTTCGTAGTTACTGGTCAAACTAAGTACTGAAAACTTGAATTAAAACCAAAATAACCCCTAAAGCATTTCTACAAATACGACATGTAGAGTACCATCATACCGACGATCCTTACATCCTAGCCTTTAAAGTTTTAGCCAGACATGAAAACAGGAATCAACATAGAAGAATAAATCATGTGGAAAATAAATGCTATGTGTGCAGATGGTTTTTTCAAATATAGACAGTGGTAAAGAAAAATGATTTGAAGATAAAGGTTTTTGTAAAACTTAACAAGCGAGTAAATTGTGCAAGATAATAAACAAGTAAACAAAGACAAAGAAAGAAAATAAATAAAGTAAATCAAGTGCAAGGTAAGTAAAATGTAAATGAGAAAAACTTAAATAAGAAACCTGCTCCAAATCGGAGACTTTAATCTGGTACAACTGGAAAGTAGACTTTAAATTGGTACACTTGAAAGTAAACTTGACTGGAAATTAAAATGGCAGCAAGATTAACAGTACAATGCTCCAACCTAACTATAACTAAGGTGCGATAATCCCCCGACGTGAAGAATTATCACTTTTGTAATGGTGATTTTTAGGCTTAATGTTACAGACTAAGTTGGATGAAGAAGAAATGAAAATAGAAACGCCTATTTATAGAAAATTGAAATCCCTTGAAATGACAAAGTTGCCCTCCAACCGCTCTTGAGTGGGACGGAATTAACGAAGATGGCATCCACCACCCCTACTTGGTGCCCGCCATGTGAACACATGGAGAAGATCTTGGTTGTGTGGCAGTTAACTACCAGTTGACAACTTACACATCATGGCGCCTCCCTTGGTGGCTGCCATGCTGAACGCCCATGTGTATTTTTTCATAAAAATCTCGACTTCTTGCTCTTTTGGCTTCGTTTCTTCAAGAAGGGCTCTTGCAAGGCAAAGTACTAGAAAATAGGACAAAAGAAAACATAACACAAGAAAATAACAATAAAACTAAAATAAATATATGCAGTTCGAGTCAAATACAATGTGTTTCAGTGTTATCATTATTTTTGTGTTTGTCCAAGAGCTTATTTTGAGTAGCTTGAGGAAGTTTGAGGTTATTTTCCAAGTTGACCGTTTCAACTTGCGGATGTATGGTAATGATATTTTTTTGAAGTTGGTACACACCAGGTACTCATTTATCACTTTCTATAGCATAGACTGTTTAGGAAACTTTTCATTTATACAATTACCATGTCATTCGTTCTTTTACATTACTTTCTTTTTGATTGAATCACTTCAGTTCCCTTTTTACCCCCAAATGTGAGGAAGCTTTCCATTATTCATATATGTTGGAGACCAACATTCTTGTTTTAACTGGATTTTATTATGTTTAATCTTTTATTTGTGCTGATTGTATGAAAGCATGAAAATGATCAAGGAATTTGATTTTGAGCACAACTACCTAACAAAATAGTCAATTCACCTTATGAGTGTGTGAATTTTTGTTAACCACTTTTGATCCTTTTTACCAATGTCCATGTTGTTTTGTACTTAATGCTTCTATATGAGTGCTTGGTTTTCCTTTTTGGATGGATGTTGATTCTTGTTTTCTTGAACCCTTAAACATGATTTACGGTTTGAATTTTTACCTTGCCGTAGAAAGTATGGAGTATTCACATTATGATTATGGTTGAATTCAAGTTGGGGAGAGAAATGTTTATGTGATTATGTTGTGGTTGCTTTGAGGTGTTGAAAAAGAAAAGAAAAAAAGTGTGAAAAAAAAAGAAAAGAAAAAGAAAGAAAAAAGAGAAAAGTTATGAAAAAGAAAATAAAAAAGATATGGAATAATATTGTGTTAATAAATATTGTAATTGATTTGTGAAATTTGGGATTAAGGAGGAGTTTGATTGAAAATTTGTTTGAAACTTTATGAGTTGATCAATCCCTTAGGTTTAGACAAGTTTTTGTCTCGATTAGCTTTAGTAACTACCCCTTGTTTGTTAACCAAGCTACATTACAACCTTAAAAATCTCATGTGATTCTTGCCTTTGCATGTTCAATGTGAATTTTCGGATGAATGCATAATTTAGTCTTTTGTTTGCAAGGTTGTTGGATAAGTGTAAATGTCCTCACCTTTGTTTGTTTTTCATCTATCAATGATTTTTTTCTAGGTGTTGTAGAGGTAGACATGTTTAAGACTAAGCCATTGGATTAACTAGACTTATACATATCAAAACAAAAATTGCCACCGCACTTTATTGTTTCCAAAGGAATGGGAAAAGAGCGAATAACCCAAAAAGAGGGGGAAAGATTCAAGGTAAGGGGTTGGTTATGTAAAGGAAAGGTATTAGCACCCTAAACATCTACGGTACTCCGTAGGAACCTCTTTGAAAACTCTGTATATTTTTGAGGTGAGAAAAGAAGTATTTTTTATTATGATTTTTTTTGCACCCGTCGCGGTTGCAAACCTTTAGTGCCTACGTACCACCTTTCGTGCAATAGGGGATCAGGATACACGTAGTTCCTCTTTTAAAAAATTTAAAACACAAGTGTGTTGGCTAATTTTATGAGATAAGACATCATCGTCATTGTTCGTGTGAAAAACATACTTACTACCCATGATTATGAAAAAGGAGAATATGCATCATCTCAAAGTGGAGGATATGGCTTGGATTTTAAAATAAGCAATGCCTCACTCAACACCCAAGTGGAAAATATCTCACTTCACAATATATTGCAGAAGTATAGTTGTTTGCATCACTACAAGGATTGACAAGAGTCCAATATTTTGAGAAAAGTTTTAAAGTAAAAAGCCAAAGTGGCAAAATGATTTGAAATGAGATTGATTGACTTTTAGTCTTCTCACAAAAAATGTCAAGGTATTATTAAGTTGATTGAAGTTTATTTATGAAAAATGTTTTGAAAATGCTTGGACCTAGGTCCAAGTTTATTATGAAAGTGATTCAAGTTTAAAAAATAAGAAGAGTTTTCAAAAGGAGGGAGAAACTTTTTGAAATTAAAGAAGATGGGAGGAGAAGAAGAGACTATCCTAAAGCATAAGGTAAAACCTAGGGAGAAGAACCATCTGACCAACAAGAAGTCAATACTTGACACTATGAGTCAAGATAGAATTCTCATTCTTTGGATTGAAACCAAGCAAGCAAAGATACTAGACCTCTTGAGAGAACCAAACTTCAAATGTATTAAGTCTTCACAAAAATTGGGCAGAGTAACGGCTGTATACGAGTAATTCCATATTAAAAACAAAGTATGTAATCACAATAACTTGCACACAAAACAAACAAACAATCCAATGTCTTGAGATAAACCTAAAGAGCTCCAGACAAAATATCTATTAAGGTCACAAGGTCTCCAACATAGGCCAATGTTTCTAATCCTAATCCCAAGAAGTCCAATACTCCATAATGCCAAGGATAGTAACCAAATAGTCCATATATCATTAAAGTTTTTTATGGTTCATGTTGATTATTAAGTATATTAAAAAAGAAAAGAAAAACTCAAGTGAGCAAAATAAAAATGACAAGAATATAAATGCTCAAGTGAGCAAAGATGAAAAATAGCATGAAATGTAAATGCTAAAGTAAATGGTACATAAAGTAAAGAGCATAAAATAAAGCATAAAGTAAAAACATAAAATAAAATCAATTGTCAATAATTAGTGGTTAGTTGGATGACAATCTTGAAACTTGCATTTGGAACTCATTAGAGGATTGGTAGAACCAAAGCCTCTACACAACAAGTTGCATTTTCTTTTTGTCATGTATATCATCCATTTTGGAATCCTCGAAAGTAAAATTTAATGATCAACGATGTTTAAGTGATCCGCGTTGACCAAAATTGATGAAGATCCATTAGAGGGTTGGTAGAACCAAAGCCTCCACACAATGAATCTCAAGGTTATTGGATCAAAGAGATCAAATTAACATACTTGGGCTTGCAAACATAGGTTTGGACCACGAATGATCATTTATTTGAATCGGGACAAAATTTAGCGCTATGTTAAGCAATCGTAAGTGGACTTATATAGAAGTCGCACCTATTTTGAGGCCGGTCAATAGCAATCTATGCACCATTTGTTTTGAGACATGATATAGAGATCATGCTCCAATAACACTTAGTGCAATAAGAAAGGGATAAGATGAAGAGGGGTGGGAAAATATATACAAACCATTTTTGAATTAAAATTTAATCAAATTATTATTAAAATCATTCATCCATTTTTATGGACTTAGACTCAACACCATGAATCCAATGATGTTAATAAAGTTTATGATCAAAAATTCAACCCAAGATCAGCCAGAAAATAATCAAAAAATAATATTACATTTAATATATATGCATTAAAAAGGGTTTTAAAATGTTTTAAAATATAAATAAGAGAGAAAAATATCAACTATGCTCAAATTGATTCATAAAAAAGAAATAAGGTCATAGAAAAATCAGAAATAGACTCAAATATTTTTATAAAATTTTTGGTAATTTTTTTAAAGTCAAACTATTTTTAAACTAATTAAAATTGCTCAAACAAATAGAAAATAGATTAAAAAATAGTAAACATCAATATAAAATTCCACAAAATTTTCAAAAAGTCAGAAATACGTAAAATGATATTTATGATTTTTTTTTTAGAATTAATAAATGTCAGAAAGTATTTTTAAAGTAATTAAAAGAGAGCAAATAATGCAAAAAAAAATATAAAAAATATCAAATTTCAAAATAAAAATGTGAAAAAATATTCATGAGATCATAAATAATTCAAAGTATTTTTGTGATTTTTTTCATAATTTTTGGATAAAAAATAAAAGACTTATGAATTTTTGAAAATTAAACCAATTAAAATATAAAAATCAGAAAATAAAATAAACCAAAAAGATGTGGGCCATCAGATCATAGTCAAAACGCGTCAGTAAACTGATCCAATGGACCAGACGCGCTTTACTTGATATGGACCTTAATGAGATACGCATAAGATCAGAAAAAAGGCAACCAATGAAATTAAAACGTTTGGCACGCTATCATTGGCTGAGACGAGACATGTCATCATCTTCAACCTCCAGACGCCCTGTAATGGAGATTTTGTGAGATCCTTCAAATGGAAAAATTAGGATCCCAGACTAGTATCATTGGATTCGTCTCTTCAAGACGATCCTAACATCACCATAGCGCCAAATTTATATAAGGTATGCAAAGAGATATGAATCAAAAACCCAGAAAATAGAGAGCACCTTCAATTTAAGATTTCTCTCTCAATTCTCAATGGATTTAAAAATTGTAAGAAGCACTAGAATCAGAAGAAGGAGAGCTTCACAATGATATCAAAGTTTGGAAGAATTGATGGAGAAATCTACCTATTGAAGTTCAGTTGCAGAGCTCTGTAAATGGACTTGGTTAGATCAATTCAGAAGGTTTCAAGGCTCAATTCTTCTTCTGTTAGCTTCAGGGAAGATAAAGGAAGGTGAATTGATAGAAAAAATGGATTGAAAAGGGCTTGAACAATGATTTCGAAGTTGCGGAAAAGTGAGTTATGGAGCGAGTTTGGTAGGGTGATTTTGGTTGTTCAAACTTGAGAAAACAAATGGGATAGCTCATGTATTTATAGGAGAAGCAAATGGGATCAAAAGGAAGGGTGAATGATGCAATTTGGAGGGAATTCGTGTGGGTCCGCATCATGAAGAAAGTGTGACTTCTCTTATGTCAAAACTCATCCAAAACACGCGTTTTAATGCACTAATCCACTTGGGAAAGTTGGCTAATCATGTTTATACCCAAAACATATGCTAATTTGAGGGTTAGAAGTTATAACATGAAATTCAAATTCTGACTTGCGATGAAACTTCAATTCCAAGTTACCACTTTTGAAACAATGGCATTCTCAGCTCAAGGGGTCTTAAGGCATGGTTCTTGATGCTTTAGAAATATGAGATTACAAGATTTGAAATGGGAAAAGAATGGAATCAAATGGATGTTTGAGCTGAAAGTTGCAATGAGTCAAAGTTGGAAAGAAAAGTTGACTTTCCATACTTAGAAATATTTCAAGTTTTTCTTCAAAAGTGACCTATAATGTTTTGCATCCAAACATGGCCTTCCTCTTGGAATTTGCTCTTTACAAAAAAATATGGAATGAAATAGACCTCTTGAATGACATATTGAAACTTGAACCATTAAAAATCTCCAAAAATTGTGAGAGTTATGAATTGTTGATGTTGGAAAGAAATCATGAAATGACCTATAATCTTTTGTACCCTTAAGGAATTCTCCATCCATTTTCTCACTTTTCACATAAAATAAGGAATAAATTTCACATCCTCAAGATCATTATAGAAAAAGAGTAGGCTCAAGGTAATAAAAATTGACCAAGTTATGATCATTTGAAGTCACACATGGGAAGTTGGGGGTTCATCTGGAGGTCTTGTAATCTTTCTTCATCATCAAGTTTCTTCCACATGAAAACTCCTTGAAACTTTTGAAGTGATTTGTTAATAACCTTTTTAATAGAAGGATTTTTTTGGAATCACTCAAAAATACCAAAATATGAGCAAGATATACTTCTTTGAAGTTCAAAACCCTAGCTTCTAGATCAAGAAAATGCTTTGAGGAACTTTGACAATTTTAAACAACCTTCTTGTACCAACACTTTTGCTTTGTAGATAGAAGTTGTTGAGGATGATAATGAGAACTCATAGCAACCAAAACCACTTACATATCTTGATAATGGAGAGAAATATACACTTGTGACCAATGGGAACAAGGCCTTGTCCAACCATGACAACTTCTTCAATCAACCTCTTGTACTTTTGAATCAATCTTGATAACTTTGAAATGTGGTGAACCAAAATAAATCTTTCCATGCCATTTATTCCAAAAAAAATTCAATAGTGATGTTTGAATTTCTCAAGCTTTATTGACTAGGTCATGGAAATAAACTCATGAACCCATGGATCAACTTGCTAAGCCACGTTTCCTTTACCTACATTGTTAACAAGTAAGACAAACCAACATTGCATCTTATTAATTAAAAACAAAGTCAAAACAAAACATGCATGATCACAAAAGAAAAACAAGTCAAGGTGCTTGGTGATTCCTCAAAGAGCAAAGCTAAAGATAGGGAGGAGAACCAAAAGCCCTAATATGATCTTGTTGTGATTGAATCAATATGGTATGATGAAGGGATCTTAGGGGCAAAATTTGGGGTACAAAATCTGCCCTTATTTAAGTTTCTTCTATCCGGAGATACGGAGGTTAAAAATATTCGTGTCGACGTGATCGAAGATGCTTAAATATAAAACAAACCCTATTTTTGGCCCTAAAATGCCATGCAATGCTTATTAGTATGAATGCATATGAACAACTTCAAAGGGACGTAAAACAACACTAGGGATGTATCAAAGGGAATAAGGATCAAAAGAGAAACTCGACCAACAAAATAAATCACTGGTGAATTAAAAAGACCCGACTCTATTGGTGTAACACCCAAAGAAGAGATAAGGTAGCATCAACTCAGCTAAAGAGGATATAGTACAGGATAAGAGTGATTGACAACCAACTGTGAACTACGAAACTCAATAGTCGGAGGTAGAAGATAAAAAAGATACTGACTCATAGACAACAGTAAACTACTAACTCATAGAGGATGGTAAAAGATCAAAGGATACACTAACTTTTAATGAAGGCGAAACTACCAATGTTCACTGAAGGTAGAAAGAGAAAAGAATAACAACACCGACGTTCACTGACGGTGAGCTACCAACGTTCATTGAAGGTAGCAAAAAGATAACAATTACCAGCGTTCACTGATGGTAAACTACTAACTTTCACTGAAGGTAGAGAGAAAAGAGATATCATGGCACCGACATTCACTGACGGTGAACTACCAACGTTCACTGAAGGTAGCAAAAAGATAACAATCACCAACGTTCACTGATGGTGAACTACCAACTTTCACTGAAGATAGATAGAAAAGAGATATCATAGCACCCACGTTAACTAACGGTGAACTGCCAACGTTCACTAAAGGTAGCAAAAAGATAACAATCACCAACGTTCACTGATGGTGAACTACCAACTTTCACTGAAGGTAGTAAGTGAAAATATCATCGACATTCACTGATGATGAACTACCAACTTTTACTAAAGGTAGATAGAAAATATCATAGCACCGACATTCACTGACGGTAAACTACCAACATTCACTGAAGGTAGCAAAAAGATAACAATCACCAACGTTCACTGATGGCAAACTACCAATTTTCACTGAAGGTAGAGAGAAAAGAAATATCATAGCACTGATGTTCACTGGCGGTGAACTACCAACGTTCACTGAAGGTAGCAAAAAGATAACAATCACCAACATTCATTAATGGTGAACTACCAACTTTCACTGAAGGTAGTAAGAGAAAATATCATCGACGTTCACTGACGATGAACTACCAAATTTCACTAAAGGTAGAGAGAAAATATCATAGCATCGACGTTCACTGAAGGTGAACTACCAACGTTCACTGAAGGTAGAAAAAAGATAACAATCACCAACATTCACTAATGGCGAACTACCAACTTTCACTGAAGGTAGTAAGAGAAAATGTCATCGACGTTCACTGACGATGAACTACCAACTTTAACTGAAGGTAGAGAGAAAATATCATAGCACCGACATTCACTGACGGTGAATTACCAACATTCACCGAAGGTAGCAAAAATATAACAAGTTTTTTCAGAATTCTGGCGTTTCACCTAGAACGGGTCTCAACTTCTTCTTTAACCAAGGCATTTCGCCTGGAAAGGGTAATATATAAGTTATCTCAAATAAAGAGACTACCACGTGCTGTTATAGGAAGGGTTGTAAAAATGATCTTCTGGGGAAAGCAATATGGCTTCCTGGGGAAAGAAATATGACTTCCTGAGGAAAGTAATATGGCTTCCTGGGGAAAGAAATATGACTTCCTGGGGAATGAAATATAGCTTCATGGGGAAAGAAATATGACTTCCTAGGGAAAGCAATATGACTTCCTGGGGAATGAATCATGACTTCCTGGGGAATGAAATACAGCTTCCTGGGGAATGAAATACAGCTTCCTGGGGAAAGAAATATGACTTCCTGGGGAAAGCAATATGACTTCTTGGGGAATGTTCATGACTTCCTGGGGAATGAAATACAACTTCCTGGGGAAATGCCAACATATTCCTACTGAGGAGATAAAAGTTTTCTCGTGCCAAAATAAATGCACATTCTCAAACCAATGCTCGAAGCTTGCAGAAATCCAAAGTAATAATATTGCTGGGAAACAAAGATTCAAATCAGAAATAAAATGGAGTGAAACAGTAAACCAAAATACATCCTTTGAGAAATAAAATTAAGAGGGAAAGCCAATCTATCCAGAAAAAGAGTTGTATAGGAAGGATAAAGCAAAAATCTTCCACGAGGGATAACTCAGTGGGGAAATTGAAAGAATATACACTTTCCGCTTAAGGCCGACACTCTATTGGAGAGAGGACAACACAACTCTGTAAAACGGTAATATGTCAACAAAATATTAACGAATGTGAATGAGCAATGATTTTCTAAATTTAAATATGCACAACTATGCATGATGAATGTATGAATGTATGAAAAAACAGACATATAACACTGGGAGTAACCAGGAAAAATCAACTCAGGCACAATCAACACTCGGCTAAATCACATCCAAGATGAACATTCCATAATAAAATAAGCACCAAATGAGGAAACAAAATCCTATTTCGCGGCTTAACTTCACTGAGAAGGAACATAATCCAGAAGTAAACAAATCATAGCGACAAAACAGTACAGATACAGGGATATAACATCTTTCTCCAGGCTTCACCGGGGAATAACACTCAGACTTCAATGGGGAAACAAATGTTTTCACGGTCCACACTTCTACTGGGGTTTGCAATACTGATTTCAAATAAGGCAGATGGAAACCATATAGGCAAAATATCAACTGAGGATTTCGAGCTTACTTCATTGGGGAAATATCATACAGACTTCACTAGAGGAGATAACGCCTCATCATCGAGACATCAACCGGGGACTTCATGTTGACTTCATTGGGGAGGCCAACACCACATCGAAGAGAGGAAACCAAGATACATTCTTCAATATTGAGAGTAAGTATTGCACCAACTTCTCTGGGGAAAAAGTATGAAACCTCATGGGGATAACAACTTGGGGAGTTAAGAAGTCAAACATTACAGCAAGAAATCAATCTTATGGGGATTTTAAATCAAACCCAGCACTTGGCGGGTGAAAACCCAAAAAACTGACAAATGCCTCAACACTTCTTAAATAAAACATTGCCCTTGTTTGATTATCGGGCAATCAAACAAATGCAAGTACTATCGAAAGGGAGCTGCTTTGTAAATGAGTCAAATCTCAGCATGCACAGGGAGAAAAGACTTCTATCAAATAGCGAAACCTTCATTGGGGAATCTTGGATTGAGTCTTCATATCATGTAAACTTATTCCAACAAAAGATGCCCTGGGATAGCATTCTTGGGGAATCAAGAAGTCAACATTATAGAAAAAGGTCAAACTCACGGGGATTTTAAATCAAACCCAGCACTTGGCAGGTGAAAACCCAAAGGGTTGACAACTGTCTCAACACTTCTTAGAAAATATATTGCCCTGGTCTAGTTGCCTGAGAAATAAATACCAACAATAATGCCAATACTGCAGAAAGAGAGACATTTGCAAATAGTTCCATCTCAGCACACCAAGGGAAAAAGACCTTTCGTCATATGAGGGAAGACTTCGCTGGGGAATCTGGGATAGAGGCCTCAGACCATGTAAACCCAAAAATAAAATAAAAATGAACCAAGACTTGACTAGGGACACTGGGATCACAAAACCAATACTGCACCTTACGCCAATTGGTATCGTCTTCAATATACAAAAATCATGCGTATACCACCAAAAACGACCTGATAAAACCTTCCTGGGGGGAAACAAAACTCCCCAAAATTACTGGAGTTCGTCCATTCCTGGGATCACCACTTTTGTTTTCCTCTTGAATCATAAAATCTAAAGTAAAAGTAAGTTGTAAATTCTTTTTGAAAAATAATTTTGTTATTTAATCTTTTTGCTTTGAAAATTATTATCAATAATAAATGGAGTCTTTGTAACCTGAATAAAAATAAGAAATACAAAGAATTGGGTAAAAGCTCAAATTTTATAAATAGAATGGTAGTATGCGAATGGCGAGACTCCACGGATGATTACAAAGTTCGGAAAATGGTAATATATAATGGAAAAGATACATTGAGATACAATGACCACTATTCCCTCTAACAACTTTGAAATTCTGAGCGGCAACTTCCGTTGAAGTATAGTGAGGATCTAAGAAGATTGTTGCTTCAATGATCAAGTCTTGTGTGATGTAGTTACTTGCCAAGAAAGTCCCTAACTTTTGCCTAAGCTTCCCTTGCGGGTTTTCAACTTAGAGGGAAAATTTATTTTGTTTATGTCTCTAATTTTTTCCTAGACCGCCCTTTTGGGTTTTCAACTTAGCGAGTTGTTCTTTTATTTCTTTAGGCGAATTATTTCTTGACTGCATCATCATTCATGGGACGTGGGAACTCCTCGCCATCCATAGTTTCAAGAATTAATGCACCTCCAGAGAAGGCTTTCTTGATAACATATGGGCCTTCAAAATTGGAAGTCCACTTGCC
The DNA here is from genome assembly GCA_948472305.1 of Vicia faba. Classification (NCBI taxonomy): domain Eukaryota; kingdom Viridiplantae; phylum Streptophyta; class Magnoliopsida; order Fabales; family Fabaceae; genus Vicia; species Vicia faba. The sequence goes on from OX451735.1 coordinate 1,132,683,504, forward strand.
CCTAGAATCAGCGTTAAAAGACATGATCTTCCTGAGCACGAGGTCGCCTTCTATGAATTCACGAGGTTTGACCTTCTTATCAAAAGCTTTCTTCATTCTCTTCTGATATAACTGCCCATGACACAAAGCCGTCATTCTCTTCTCTTTGATCAAATTCAATTGGTCAAACCTGTTCTGGACCCATTCAGCCTCTGACAACTTAGTTTCCATTATCACACGCAAAGAGTGAATCTCAACCTCTATTGGGAGCACAACTTCCATTCCATACACAAGTGAGAACGGGGTTTCTCCTGTTGAAGTGCGGACAAATGTCTGATATCCATGTAAAGAAAAAGGTAGCATTTCATGCCAATCTTTATAAGTAACAACCATCTTCTGGATGATCTTCTTGATATTCTTATTAGCAGTTTCAACAGCCCCATTCATCTTCGGCCTGTACGGAGATGAATTATGATGGACAATCTTGAATTCTTCACAAAGTTCTGTCATCATCTTGTTGTTCAGATTCGAGCCATTGTCGGTGATGATTTTGCTCGGTACACCATACCGATATATAAGATTATTCTTAATGAAGCGCACTATCACCTGCTTAGTAACATTAGCATATGAAGCAACTTCCACCCATTTGGTGAAGTAATCAATTGCTACCAAGATAAAATAGTGTCCATTTGAAGCTTTGGGTTCCATCATTTCAATCATGTCAATACCCCACATAGAGAAAGGCCACGGGGAAGAAATAACATTTAGAAGTGTCGAAGGCACATGAATCTTGTCCGCATAAATCTGGCATTTATGGCACTTCTTTGCAAATCTGTAACAGTCAGATTCCATTGTCAGCCAATAGTAACCTGCCCTTAGCATCTTTTTAGCCATCTAATGTCCATTGGCATGAGTGCCAAATGAACCTTCATGAATCTCATGCATCAACATGTCTGCTTCGTGTATATCCACACATCTGAGCAAGACCATGTCATAATTTCTCTTGTACAACACATTTTCACCGAGGAAGAAGCTGCCAGCCAATCTTCTCAACGTCTTTCTATCTTTATTCGAAGCACCAATTAGGTATTCCTGAGTCTGGAGAAAATACTTGATATCATAATACCAAGTTTTCTCGTCTTTTACCTCTTCTGTTGTAAACACATGAGCGGGCATATCCAGTCTCCGAACTATAATTCGAGATATATCATTCCAAGTATTCACTTGATACGTAGAAGCCAGAGTTGCTAGAACATCTGCCATTTGATTTTTGTCCCTGGGGATGTGATGGAATTCAACTTTATTAAAGAAGGGTAACAATCTTCTAGCATAATCTTTGTAAAGGATCAAGTCGGGGTGACGAGTATCCCACTCTCCTTTAATTTGATTTATTACCAAAGTTAAATCGCCATATACATCTAGAATTTTAATTCTGAGATCAATAGCTTCCTCGAGACCCATGATGCAAGCCTCATATTCTGCCATATTATTAGTACAATCAAATGTCAACCTTGCAGTAAAAAGAATGTGTGATCCATGTGGAGTGACAATCAAAACACTGATTCCTTTACCATAAGCATTCACAGATCCATCAAATATCATGCTCCAGTGAGATTCAGGATCAGGACCTTCCTCAGGAAATGTTTCATCACAATATTTCACTTTCAGAAACATCACATCCTCATCGGGGAAATCATACATCACAGACTGATAATCATCAACTGGTTAGTAAGCAAGATAATCAGCCAACACGCTGCTTTTAATAGCTTTTTGAGTGCGGTATTCAATGTCATATTCAGATAACAACATCTGCCAACGGGAAATTCTCCCAATAAGAGCATTCTTTTCAAAAATGTACTTGATTGGATCCATTTTGGAGATCAACCAAGTAGTGTGATTCAACATATACTGCCACAAATGTTTTGCCGCCCAGGCCAAAACACAACATGTCTTTTCCAACATGGAATACCGCGACTCACAATCAGTAAACTTTTTACTGAGATAGTAAATGGCATACTCTTTCTTCCCTGTTTCATCTTGTTGTCCCAGAATACAGCCCATGGAATTATCTAACGATGTCAGATACATAATCAATGATCTTCCTTCAACAGGAGGGAGCAAGATAGGAGGTTTAAGCAGATATTCTTTAATACTCTCAAATTCCCTTTAGAAATCATCTATCCACACACAACCTTGATCTTTCTTTAACAACTTAAAGATCGTTTCACACGTTACAGTCATGTCGGAAATGAATATGGAGATATAATTCAAACGCCCGAGGAACCCTCTGACTTGCTTTTCAATTCTCGGCGCTGGAATTTCTTGAATTGCTTTGACTTTATCAGGGTCAACTTTAATCCCTCTCTGGATAACAATGAAACCCATCAATTTCCCTGATCGAACACCGAAGGTACATTTATTTGGATTCAAGCAGAGACGATACTTCCTCAAACTCCGAAACAACTTCAACAAATCTTCTACATGCCCTTCTTCAGTCTGGGATTTAGCAATCATATCATCAACATATACCTCTATTTCCTTGTGCATCAGATCATGGAATATGGTTGTCATAGCCCTATGGTACGTTGCACCGGCGTTCTTCAACCCGAAGGGCATCACTCTGTAACAGAATGTTCCCCAGGGTGTGATAAACTTTGTTTTTTCCATGTCCTCAGGAGCCATCCTTATTTGATTATATCTGGAAAATTCGTCCATGAACGAGAAAACTTTGAACTTTGTTGTGCTATCCACCAACATATCAATGTGTGGCAATGGAAAATCATCTTTTGGACTAGCTTTATTTAGATCTCTGTAATCTATGCACATGCAAACTTTTCCGTCTTTCTTCGGTATTGGGAAAATATTGGCAATCCACTGAGGGTACACTGACGTCACAAGAAAACCGGCATTAATCTGCTTTAGAACTTCTTCTTTGATCTTCACTGCCATATCTGGGTGAGTTCTTCGCAACTTCTATTTGATTGGTGGGCACTCTGGCTTCAGCAACAAATGATGCTCTACAATATTTGTATCTAGACCAGGCATATCTTGGTAAGACCAAGCAAAAATATCCATATACTCTTTCAACATCTCAATCAACCTGCTCTTCACATCAGGATGCAATAATGCTCCAATCTTGACTTCCTTCGGATCTTCTTCTGTACCCAAATTGATTACTTCCAATGGCTCTTTATATGGTTAAATAGCATTTTCCTCACGCTCAAGCAACCGTGAGACCTCTTCTGGAATCTCATCATAGTCTTCTTCTTCGGCCCCATACACAGGAGATTCAAAGTTGGGAGAGGGTGCAGGTTCATTGTATTCAACGGGTTTTTTAATTAATATGCACATATGATTTATGATTGCTTTTAGAAACCGACACATATAACATGTGATCATGCAGATTGAATTGCAGTTATTATTTATTTTGAAAGGTTTTTTCTGATTACCATTTTCCAATAAAAAATAAAAAAATAAAAATACAATTTGGGAAACAAAGACAACTTTTATTATTGATTTTAAAAATCAAAGCAAAACGATAAGCCCATACAATATTAATACTTTCACCTTGGGCAGAGTGAAAGCTTTTCATTAAAAAAAAAAATTACTTTGAAACATGTATGCAAGAGGGAACATCAATGGTGATCCAGTTCTGAACTCTAACTCCGTGCGTCACATAATTTGGCATTTCTGGCTCTGCTTCATCTTCCATAATGGCATTAATCCCGTAAACAATTGGATGAAGATAACCCCCGCTACAAAAGATGTCTTGATACTTGCCTGCAGCAGAGTTCGGCTTCAAGCTCTTAACTTTATCATTATTCACAGAGAACCCCAAGCCAACTCTATTCTTGTTTACAGGTGGATCAACAATCTGTCCCCATACTTTACTATGGCCATTACACACAACTTGCTGAGCATCCTTAAACGAATCCATAGAATTCTCATTTCCTCTTATATTATCAATGGATAAAGCTTAGAACTGGGTTCCAACAACAACTTCATTCGCCTCCACAATGCTGAAAGAGAACAAATGAGATATCAATAACGATTGTTCTCCATTTATAATTACCACTTTTCCTTCATGCACAAACTTCAACTTCTGTTGTAAAGTCAAAGTGACAACCCCTGCCTCATTTATCCATGGCCGTCCCAACAAACAGCTGTAAGCGGGTATAATATCCATGACCTAGAAAGTAATCTGAAACAAATGTGGGCCTATATCAATAGGTAAGTCCGCTTCACCAATAACAGATTTCCTTGATCCATCAAACGCTTTCACAATAATTCCACTTGGGTGCATGGGCGTTCCTTGATATTTCAACTTCATAAGTGTGCTCCTTGGTATAACGTTCAATGCAGATCCATTATCAATCAGCACATTGGATAATGAATCATTCTTGCAGTTCATAGAGATGTGGAGGGCCAGATTGTGATTCCTTCCTTCATCGGGCAGTTCATCGTCGCAAAATCTCAGGTTATTACATGATGTAATGTTCCATACCACACTGCCGAATTGGTCTACTGGCATGTCACTTTCCATGAAAGCTTGTTCCAATACCCTCATCAAAGATTCTTTGTGAGAAGCAGAGTTCATTAATAAAGCCAAGATAGATATTTTTGAAGGAGTCTGCAGTAGCTGATCTACAATTATGTAGTCGCTCATCTTGATTATCTTCAAAATATCATCCACTTTCTTTTCTAGCATAGCTCCACTAGATTCACCCACTGCCTTCTTGGGTTCAACATTTTCCACAACTTTATTTCCAGTACTAACATCTCCACGAATAACTGGTGCGAATATACGACCACTGCAGGTCACTCTGCTAGTCTCAGCAATATTTCCAACATTAGGCATTGGCTGGATGGGAACTTCCACACTATCCTCTAAAATTGTAGCACTATATTTTTAGGGTACAACCTTGTCTGACTTGTAGGAGACAGGACCCGGTAAGCTAATCACCAATGGAGTAATAGCTGGCTTGCTATGATATTCAACTTCAAAAGGGGTAGGTGCACAAAAACAAGGCACAATAACATTTACTCCCTCTTCAACATATTCAGTCATTACAGAGTCATCTCTTGAAAACATATCTTCATCTAAGGAAAAGAACTCATCCACAGAGGCATACTTATCATCTGACTCTTCTTCAGCCAAACAAGCCTCAATCTTATTAACCTCATGGTAATCATCCCTTTGGCTTGTAACCTTGATAGCGGTTTTCAAAGGATAGAAGTTCTCAACATTGTGCCCTGATGCTCCCTGATGAAAAGCACATGCTTGGTCTGCCTTGTAATACCAAGGCAATGGTGATGGTATAACGGGAGGTGGTCTGGTCTAAACCAACTTCTTTTGAATTAACGTTGGGAGTAATTCTCTATAGCTCATAGGAATAGGGTCATAAGTTTCCCTTCTCTGATTATACCCTTGATTCCCCTGATGGGATGGTCTCTGATAAGCAACGGTGGTTGGAGATACACCAACAACTAGAGTTAATGAGGCAACTTATTGATGACGCTGATAATTTCTTCTAGGAGGATTAACCCTCCTCTCTTGCATAACAACATTTGTATCTCCTTCCTTCTTTTTGGAAAACCCATAGGATGGCTTCTTCGTACTTCTGGAACTTTCACTTTTTGTTAAACGTCCCTCTCTTACAGCCTCTTCCAAATGGATACCCATTCCCACCATTTTAGTAAAGTCACTTGGCGCACTCGCTACCATCCTCTCATAGTAGAAAGCACCCAGAGTCTTCAGGAAAATCTTTGTCATCTCCTTTTCTTCCATGGAAGGAATCACTTGGGCGGCTACCTCACGCTATCTTTGTGCATATTCTTTGAATGATTCCCTGTCATTCTGGACCATGGCCCTGAGTTGATCACGGTCAGGCGCCATGTCCATGTTGTATTTGTATTGTTTGATAAATGCTTCTCCCAAGTCATTGAAAGTATGGATAACGACGCTGTCCAAACTCATATACCACTTCAACGCAACACCAGTCAAACTATCCTGAAAAAAGTGAATCAACAGACGTTGATCATTAGTGTGGGTAGACATTCTTCTTATATACATCACAAGATGAGCACGACGACAAGTGTTACCCTTATACTTCTCGAATTCCGGGACTTTAAACTTCGCAGGTATCTTGACATTCGGGACCAAGCATAAATTATTCACATTCTGCCCTAACAATTCCTTTCCCCTTAGGGCCTTCATCTCCCTCTTAATCTTGTCAAACTGATCTTGAAAATGATCCATTCTATCATAGAGACCCAAGCCTTCACTTGGTGGAGGGAAAGGACGATACATATCATCATTAGAAAATGGGACCATATTCACCGAAGGAGGTGCAGCAGGAGTAGCATGCACCATAGGAGGTGCAGGAGTAACAGTAGTCTGAACAACTAGAGTAACTTGAGGACCAATATTGAAACCTTCAGGCACAAAGTTCTCTGGAATTCCCCATGGACAACCTTGAGGCATGCGATTCTGAACAACAGTTGGAGTAGCAGACACAGGAACATTCGGAGCTTCAGTAGTAACCTTTGTCTGTTGAGGTTGAACACTCGGTGGCTGATTCTGAGCAGCCACCAGAGATTCCATCAGAGCAGTGAGATTGGCCATGCTGGCCTTCAGAGCAGAAACTTCCTCGCGCCACTCGCAATTCTCTTGTTCTAATTTGTCCATCTTCCTTCTGAAATTAGCTCGAGTATTGTAGTGGTGAGACAGCTCGCTGAACGAAGTAAAGAAGCTTGGTAAGACACCTGGATATGCAAAAAATGCAAGAAATAAGTGCAACTTGATGCATGATATGCAACACACATGATTTATTTTATTAATATTTCAAAGGAGAATTTGCATCATCTCAAAGTGGGGGATATGGCTTAGATTTTAAAATCAACAATGCCTCACTCAACACCCAAGTGGAAAATATCTCACTTCACTACATATTATAGAAGTATAGTTATTTGCATCACTATAAGGATTGACAAGATTCCAATCTTTTGAGAAACGTTTTAAACTAAAAAGCCAAAGTGGCAAAATAATTTGAAATGAGATTGATTGACTTTTAGTCTTCTCACAAAAAATGTCAAGGTATTATTAAGTTGATTGAAGTTTATTTATGAAAAATGTTTTGAAAATGCATGGACCTAGGTCAAAGTTTATTATGAAAGTGATTCAAGTTTTAAAAAATAAGAAGAGTTTTCAAAAGGAGGGATAAGATTTTTGAAATTAAAGAAGATGGGAGGAGAAGAAGAGACTATCCTAAAGCATAAGGTAAAAGCTAGGGAGAAGAACCATCTAACCAACAAGAAGCCAATACTTGACATTATGAGTCAAGATATAATTATCATTCTTTGGATTGAAACCAAGCAAGCAAAGATACTAGACCTCTTGAGAGAACCAAACTTCAAATGTATTAAGTCTTCATAAAAATTGGGCAGAGTAACGGCTGTATACGGGTGAATTCCAGATTACAAACAAAGTATGTAATCACAATAACTTGCACACAAAATAAACAAACAACCCAATGTCTTGAGGTAAACCTCAAGAACTCCAGATAAAATATCAATTGGTCACAAGGTCTCCAACATAGGCCAAAGTTTCTAATCCTAAGTCCAAGAAGTCTAATACTCCATAATGCTAAGGATAGTAACCAAATAGTCCAAGTATCATTAAAGTTTTTTATGGTTCATGTTGATTATTAAGTATCTTAAAAAAGAAAAGAAAAGCTCAAGTGAGCAAAATAAAAATGACAAGAATATAAATGCTCAAGTTGGCAAAGATGAAAAATAGCATGAAATGTAAATGCTAAAGTAAATGTTACATAAAGTAAAGAGCATAAAATAAAGCATAAAGTAAAACCATAAAATAAAATCAATTGTCAATAATTAGTGATTAGTTGGATGACCATCTTGAAACTTGCATTTGGAACTCATTAGAGGATTGGTAGAATCAAAGCCTCCACACAACAAGTTTCATTTTCTCTTTGTCAATTATATCATCCATTTTGGAATCCTCAAAAGTAAAATTTAATGATCAACGATGTTTAAGTGATCCGTGTTGACCAAAATTGGTGAAGATCCATTAGAGGATTGTTAGAACCAAAGCCTCCACACAATGAATCTCAAGCTTATTGGATCAAAGAGATTAAATTAACATACTTGGGCTTGCAAACATAGGTTTGAGCCACGAATGATCATTTATTCGAATCAGGACAAAATTTAGCGCTATGTTAAGCAATCGTAAGTGGACTTATGTAGAAGTCGCACCTATTTTGAGGCCGGTCAATAGCAATCTATGCACCATTTGTTTTGAGACATGATATAGAGATCATGCTCCAATAACACTTAGTGCAATAAGAAAGGGATAAGATGAAGAGGGGTGGGAAAGAATATACAAACCAATTTTGAATTAAAATTTAGTCAAACTATTATTAAAATCAGTCATCCATTTTTATAGAGTTAGACTCAACACCATGGATCCAATGATGTTAATAAAGTTTATGATAAAAAATTCAACCCAATATCAGCCAGAAAATAATCACAAAATAATATTACATTTAATATATATGCATTAAAAAGGATTTTAAAATGTTTTTAAATAGAAATAAGAGAGAAAAATATCAACTATGCTCAAATTGATTCATAAAAAAGAAATAAGGCCATAGAAAAATCAGAAATAGACTCAAATATTTTTATAAAATTTTTGGTAATTTTTTTAAAGTCAAAAAATATTTTTAAACTAATTAAAATTGCTCAAACAAATAGAAAATAGATCAAAAAATAGTAAACATCAATATAAAATTCCATAAAATTTTCAAAAAGTCAGAAATATGTAAAATGATATTTATGAATTTTTTTAGAATTAAAAAATGTCAAAAAGTATTTTTAAAGTAATTAAAAGAGAGCAAATAATGCAAAAAAATATAAAAAAATATCAAATTTCAAAATAAAAATGTGAAAAAATAGTCACGAGATCAGAAATAATTCAAAGTATTTTTGTGAATTTTTTCATAATTTTTGGATAAAAAATAAATGAGTTATGAATTTTTGAAAATTAAATCAATTAAAATATAAAAATCAGAAAATAAAATAAAACCAAAAATATGTGGGCCATCAGATCATAGTCAAAACGCGTTAGTGAGCTGATCCAATGGACCAGACGCACTGTGCTTGATATGGACCTTAGTGAGATACGCATAGGATCAGAAAAAAGGCAACTAATGAAATTAAAACGTTTGGCACGTTATCATTGGCTGAGACGAGACATATCATCGTATTCAACCTCCAGACATCCTGCAATGGAGATTTTGTGAGATCCTTCAAATGGAAAAATTAGGATCCCAGACTAGTATCATTGGATTCGTCTCTTCAAGACGATCCTAACATCACCATCGCGCCAAATTTATATAAGGTATGCAAAGAGATATGAATCAAAAATCCAGAAAATAGCGAGCACCTTCAATTTGAGATTTCTCTCTTAATTCTCAATGGATTTAAAAATTGTAAGAAGCACTAGAATCAGGAGAAGGAGAGCTTCACAATGATATCAAAGTTTGGAAGAATTGATGGAGAAATCTACCTATTAAAGTTCAGTTGCAGAGCTCTGTAAATGGACTTGGTTAGATCAATTCAGAAGGTTTCAAGGCTCAATTCTTCTTCTGTTAGCTTCAGGGAAGATCAAGGAAGGTGAATTGATAGAAAAAATGGATTGAAAAAGGCTTGAACAATGATTTTGAAGTTGCGGAAAAGTGAGTTATGGAGCGAGTTTGGCAGGGTGATATTGGTTGTTCAAGCTTGAGAAAACGAATGGGATAGCTCATGTATTTATAGGAGAAGCAAACGGGATCAAAAGGAAGGGTGAATGATGCAATTTGGAGGGGATTCATGTGGGTCTGCATCATGAAGAAAATGTGACTTCTCTTTTGTCAAAACTCATCCAAAATGCACGCTTTAATGCACTAATCCACTTGGGAAAGTTGGCTAATCATGTTTAGACCCAAAACATGTGCTAATTTAAGGGTTAGAAGTTGTAACATGAAATTCAAATTCTGACCTGCGATGAAACTTCAATTCCAAGTTACCACTTTTGAAACAATGCCATTCTCAGCTCAAGGGGTCTTAAGGCATGGTTCTTGATGCTTTAGAAAGATGAGATTACAAGCTTTTCAATGGGAAAATAATGGAATCAAGTGGATGTTTGAGCTGAAAGTTGCAATGAGTCAAATTTGGAGAAAAAAAAGTTGACTTTCCATACTTAGAAATATCTCAAGTTTTTCTTCAAAAGTGACCTATAATGTTTTGCATCCAAACATGGCCTTCCTATTGTAATTTTATCTTGACCAAAACATATGGCATGAAATAGACCTCTTGAATGACATTTTTAAACTTGAACCATTTAAAATCTCCAAAAATTGAGAGAGTTATGAATTGTTGAAGTTGGCAAAAAAATCATGAAATTACCTATAATCTTTTGTACCCTTAAGGCATCCTCCACCCATTTTCTCACTTTGCACATAAAATAAGGAATAAATTTCACATCATCTAGATCATTATGGAAAAAGAGTGGGCTCAAGTTGATAAAAATTGACCAAGTTATGATCATTTGAAGTAACACACGGGAAGTTAGGGGTTCATCTGGAGGACTTGTAATCTTTCTTCATCATCAAGTTTCTTCCACATGAAAACTCATTGAAACTTTTGAAGTGATTTGTTAATAACCTTTTAAAGAGAAGGATGTTTTTGGAATCACTCAAAAATACCAAAGTATGAGCAAGATATACTTCTTCGAAGTTCAAAATCCTAGCTCCTAGATCAAGAAGATGCTTTGAGGAACTTTGACAATTTTAAACAACCTTCTTGTACCAACACTTTTGCTTTGTAGATAGAAGTTGTTTAGGATGATAATGATAACTAATAGCAACCAAAACCACTTCCATATCTTGAGAATTGAGATAAATATGCACTTGTGACCAATGGGAACAAGGCCTTATCCAACCATGACAACTTCTTCAATTAGCCCCTTGTACTTTTTAATCAATCTTGATAACTTTGAAATGTGGTGAACCAAAATAAACCTTACCATTCTATTTCTTCCAAAACAACTTCAATGGTGAGGTTTGAATTTCTCAAGCTTTATTGACTAGGGCATGAAAATAAACTCATGAATCCATGGATCAACTTGTTAAGCCACATTATCTTTACCTACATTGTTAACAAGTAAGACAAGCCAAAATTGCATCTTATTAATTAAAAGGAAAGTCAAAACAAAACATGCATTATCACAAAAGAAAAACAAGTCAAGGTGCTTGGTGATTCCTCAAATAGCAAAGCTAAAGATAGGGAGGAGAACCAAAAGCCCTAATATGATCTTATTGTGATTAAATCAATATGGTATGATGAAGGGATCTTAGGGGGAAAATTTTGGGTACAACAGGTGTGATTCATGATTAAGCTTGTTTTGTTTTAGAATGTTTGGTATGATTTGTGTACTTAGGATTCGTTTCGTTTACATACTATCATTGTAGTTTAGTGGTAAGTTTTGCCTTGCTTGTACATTTTTGTTTTGAACGATATATTTGTTTTCTGTTTTCAAAACCTGTTGATTCATGATTATTTGATTTTTGATTTTTTTTTCTTTAGGTTTTTTGACTTTGTTTGAGGATAAATAATGTTTCACGTTTAGGAGAGTTGATAAGTGCCAAAATGTCATCATTTTGTATATAAGTTTTGTGGCACTTATTTATTCTTTTGTTGATATTCTTGCAATAAATATCCACTTTGTTTGTAAATACGTTTATTTGTGTATATTTGTATTTTTGTGTAAATATTGTATCATTTGATAGTTTTTCACCTCTTTTGTAGGTATTCATTCATAATTGGAGCATTGAGTAATAAAGACCAAAGGCTAAGCTTCAAGAATGTGATTTTGAGCAATTTATCAATGAATAAGGCTCAAATTAAAGAAGAGAACAATCATCAATTTGATTTATATTTAGTCATTTTTAGATAAAATATTCAATAAGATTTCCAACGCTTCAAACCGTGCGCAAATCGGAGTTACGATTCTTAAGTTATGGCGAAAATAAGTGCTGGATTTTTTTCGACACAACACAGAGCGTGCTAAGCGCCCGATTTGGGGCTAAGCGTGACCTGCAATTTCCAGACTCATTAAATAGGTTAAAAAACACATTTTTAGGTTATGGATTAGGTATTTTAGAGTCCCAACACCATCAACTTCATTGTTTGGTAGAAAGAGGCTTAGAAACAACATTTGGAGATTGCAATCAGATGATCCAGAGTCGAATTTCTCATCGATTGGTGTTGACAAACCGATAAATGTTTGGTTCCTCTTATTCTCTTCTCTTTGTAATCTCTATTTTTTGGAGTTTATATGTATATTTACCTTGATTATATGTATATTTATTGCTCATGGTGTTGTGTGAAATCTCTTTTACGAATTAATATTGGTGTTTGTTCTTGATTTTTGCTTTATCGTGGAGGTTTGGTTTGTCATAGACATATGCTTTCCGAATCTCTCTCTTGAATGAATATCTATTAGGTTATAGATTCTAGAAATAGATTTAGGCTTAATATCCATGTGGGTATCAGTTATGAAAAGCATCCGGGTTATTTGAGTTGCACGCGAAATTGCCTCCGAGAGTAATACGAGTGATGTCTCACTTTGTGTTAGAAAGAGCCTTAGTGTGAGCAATACATGATGGTATTGACGAGTAGTTTAGGTTGAGTACAATTGGGTAGTGAGTTTAAGTATTTTATAGGGTAGATGAATGAAAACCCGAGAGTTCTCTACTCTCTGAATTATGAATTCTTTTTCTGTTAATAACTTTTAATTCCCGCATTTACCTTTTATACAAACCAACCCAATTCAACCCTAAACTCATAAACGAGAGACTTGTCGAACGGCGATTTGATAATCACTAATCGCTATGGAGACAATATGATAAAACTATAAAAAATACTTACTTTTGCTTGCCGCTTTACCACTTCAGCATGCTCTCAAGGAGCTAGAGTATCTAGATCATGTTTATCTTAACAAAGGGTGCAAATGTGTTCAGCTGGTATGTGAAGTCATAGTACTTCACTTTGAGAGTATGAATCCTTTCATGTGCTTAAGTGGTCATTTTCAGCTGGAGTACTGGTTATCCATGATAGGGGGAGTTAAATAGTTGTCTCTAATTTGTTGCTGCAATGGTGCATGACTTATGAAGCTTGTCAGGAAAGATGCTCAGACATCTTGTTCTGGTGCAGTTCGTAGAGGACTAGGTAGTTAGAGTATGATTATGGAAGTTAGTGGGCTAAATCAAACTATGTTCATGCTTCTCATGAGTGATCTGAGAATCAATTTTGAGAATCTATTTTTCTCTGCAGGTTAAAGACAAGATCAATGGAAGTTCTTTGTTGATAAATAGAAGTGTTCATGCTCAGATCTCACTAAGTCTAGATGAAAGGAGTATGTATAAGATGTTGGTACTTTTGAAGACAATAGAAAGTAGACAATGTTTGATTGGATGTCAGAACATTGTTTATTACTTTGCTCTATGAAGATCAATAAGTGGTGCTTATGGACAGTGTAATCATGTACACGTCATATGAAAGTGTGACACGTGTGTTTGACCATGCATGTGTATTCATTGGAGTTTTAAATTCCAGAAGAAATAGTCTAGAGTGAATTAAGGCAAGAAGAATTCTTTGTGGATGGTGCACACTTTATTTCTGGTGCAGTTATTTTCCTCGAAAAACACTCTTTTTGAGCAAGACCGTTGCTACAATAAAGAGTCGTTAATCCCTAAGTAACAACTCAGGTATTTAAGCATGTCATCCCTTCTCATTCATTCATCTTATGTTATTCTGTTTTCATTAAAGCTCTTATGGCTTTTATCCGAGTCTGGGTGAGTACAGTCTGGGTATGGTTTTGTGGGGGATATCTTTGTCATTTTTTGTCTAAAAAGGGGAAGAAAGATATTGTTCACCATATGAGTATTGCATCTGTTCTTGATATTGTTTTGCAAGGATGTTTAACAGGTTGTCTCAACATCATGTCCAACATCATGTATGTGTCTTGTCTCAGTTTTTGTGTCTTGTGATTTGAGTTATGAACACAATTGTGTCATGTGTTTTAAGTTATCCGAGTTGGTGTTTGGTTGCTTAGGGTAAAAAATTTGTTTCTTCTTAAGGGTTCTCATATGCCCCCAAAGAAGAAGATTTATCTCTTTGTGACAAGAATCGATTCTTGGGTTAAGAGGGAGTAACTGGATGGTCATATGTATGTTCTAGTTATCTTCTTCCTCATGTTCAGAAATAATGAAAGTTTCTTCTGGCTGAAACGAGTTCAGGACTCCTTGTTCAGGATTTATGGTCCCGGGTTTATTGTGTAAAAAGAGCTTCATCATAGGTTTCTGGATCTGCAGTGAAAAAGGAGTTTTAGCCAAAATTTTCCAAGAGCCCGGATTGGAATCTCCAAAGATTTGAGCTCTAAAGATTTGACTAATTTTGGTAAAAATGGATGTTGAATAAGATGTCTTATTATGATCATCTGATATCTTGTCTGGTATAAATGGATGTTTGTATTCTGTGAATGGGTTTCAAATATGGATCATTCTGGGAATATTTGATAATCATATGATATGTTCAAGTTGAAGAACTCATAAGTGTTAAACTAACATGTTTGATCATCAGAGAGACATGTCAAATAAAGGTGTCCTATGAAGAGCCATTCGACATCGTGCCTGTGACTAGCTTGACAGTTAGATTTAATTGATATATTTCATGTGCAGAATATTATGGGAATGTTATGCTATCCTATATGCTGCACAGTTTGAATATTAAAGATTCAAGCTTAATTTTAGGAGATTGTTTAGTTTTTAACTATGGAGATAATTTAGGAAACTAATGATTGAAGTCCTATAATTTAGGAGATAATTTTGTTTCCTTATTTGCAACAGGTCAGTAGTGATTTGAAGCCCAATCCAGTACATTGAAGATTATAAAAGAAAGGCTTAGACCCAGGGCTTAAAAACTAATCCTTGTATAACATATTATAATATCTAAATAAAGGTTTAGTCTTTTGAGATTCGTGTACTCTCTTGCATTGTATGTCACCCTTTATATCGATTTGATGCATTGTGTTAGACATATTTTGTATACAGATTTAGAAGCCTTTAGGTAATGAATTTTGTATTGTTCTTGGATGAAGCTTTGAATCAAATCCAAGTATATTAGTTTGTCAAGAGTCTTGGTTGGACTTTATTTTAAAGGGGTATCTTTTAAGTAGTATGTTGCGATCGCTAGAGGTTGTGGTTGTATATATCATGAAGGTGATTTAGGGATTGAGATGGGTTTCTCTTATCTTGGATGGGTTTCTGAGACAAAGATTTCACTGGGTAGTGATTAGGTAAAATAGAGGTTGTTTACATGTAAACTTGAGGTTGTTTATATAAAATAATACTATTGATAGTGTAATCTTCTTACTGGCTTGGTAGCTCCCAAAGTAGGTGTTATTTAACACCGAGCTGGGTCATCATATCTTTGTGTTATTATTATTCTGTATTGTTTAGTTGTATTTCTTGATTGATTGACATGTCTTATAAGATGTTGGAATATCTGTCACGACTCTGTTCTGATATGTTTATACCAGTATGCCTTATCATGTTCCACTGTTGTTAAATAGAGATCAATGTCTGAAACATGTGTTAGGATATTTGTTATTTGTATACCAGAATTTTAAAAATTTAATCAATTAATTTATTAAAGGAATTTCTTTATTGACTAAACAAAATAAGATAACATATAAACTGCGTATGGTCATCAAGAATAGTAAAAAAAATATCTATTATTTTTGTATGGATTAAATAGCAAGGGGTCCTCAAATGTCAAAAAGGTAATAATTCAAAACTATGACAGGCAATGAAATTACTTGTAAGATAAGTCAACTTTCTATTTTTGGTCATATGTCAAATATCACATGTACGATTATTATCAAAACAAAAAAAAAGTACATTTGTGATATTTGTTTGATCCTTTTGGAAGAAACATGGCCTAATTTAAAATACCATATAGAAAACTCATGAATTACAAAATTATTAACAGAAGAATGGGAAAGGGAACTAGTAATATGACATGTATTGGCTTGGTTAGCTGGATATTGAGTTATCGCAGGTTCAACATGGGATTGAGAAGGGTCATTGGCCTCAAAATGAGTGTCCTTTTATTTGTAATTTATACAAGCCATTCTTTTAACTACCTAAACTAATCATCATCTTAGTCTTTAGTTCCTGCAAAGCAATGATTGGCAGAAAAAAGTAGCAAAGCATTTTAAATTTCCACATAATTTTGAAATGGATATGAGATTTAAACTAAATTATGATGCATACAAAACATGAATGAGATAAAGAAAAAAGGTGAAAGTGTGATGTTTCCTGCACATTGAACCATAACATAATTTCTATTTGGAAGGCTAACTTTAATATGCTTATTCCTATAGTATGAACTAAACAACTCTAAGGAAGAGCAAATATGGTCATTGGCACCTGAATCTAGAACCCATAAACAAGACGATATAATATGACTAGAAATTGTATTACACATTATACCTAAAGTTGGATCAACAAGTGAACGACTTTATGATACCTGATTAGTGATAGAGGATGGGATTGAGGAAGCCAAATTTGATTGTTGAAGCAAGGTAATAAGTTGGCCATATTGAGCTTGAGAAAGTGGTACATGATTGCTTGGAGAAGAAGTGACTCTAAACTTTATTTATAGCATGAGATGAGACATTTGCATCAACCTGACTGACAATGACATAAGATGTATTTTTATTGAAGTTGGGATGGCCATACGTTTGATGGAAGAAGTCAATAGTATGACCACTCTTATTGCAGAAAGTGCATACTCTAGCATAGTTCCTGAAATTATTATATCCATATTTATGCTAGAAATCAGGTCTATGTGATGCATTAACCAAAATTGAATTGTCCTTAACAAATTTTAGATTCTTGTGGCTACTATCTTCTTGAACCACAAGAGAGTGTATGCAATTGATTAATGGTAAATGGTCCTTGAGTAAGACACGGGTTTTCACAACTGAAAAGGTATCATTCAAACATGTAAGAAACTAAATATCTTGATCTTCAAGTAGATATTTTTGAGCATTTCGAATTGCATCACAATGACATCTATGATAACATGTACACATTGGTAAGGGACGATGAGAATTAAGTTCCTCCCACAATCCTTTCAATTCAAGAAAATACTACATGCCATATTTTGTATTTTGTTTCAGATATTTATTAGAAGGTATGAGTCTAAATATTCTAACACGACCAACTTTTGAAAAATCTTTCACTTAAATCATTCCAAAATCCATTGTGTTTGCATGAAAAACAATGGTGGAAGCAATCTAATCACTAACCGAGTTGATTATCCAAGAGGGAATAAGATGATTGCATATTTTCCATTGAACAAAGATGAGATTATCAACAGAAGGAATTTGAATTGATCCATTAATAAATTTCAACTTATTCTTCGCTCCAAGAGCACGCTTCATTGATTTGTGCCAAGTAAGATAGTTTGAGCCATCAAGTTTGGGAGTAACATTAACCGAATTGAGACCTTCAGTCGGATGAATATAATAAATAAAATCAAGATTAATTTGATTGTGTGATGCGACACACAAAGACATATTTAGATCGATGAAGAAAAGATAATAATAAGAAAACTAATTATGAATGAAAAAGGAAAGAGATCACTACAAGAAAAAATCAAATTTGTAGATAAAAAATGAATACGATTAATAAATAAGAAGGAATGAGAAGATGATAAAATTAATTGATTCTATTAATACTATATTGAGGGAATCAAAATAAATATTATATTAAGACTTTTATGAGACTTTTATAAGACTTTTATGAATTATAACAAGCTATCATATTCTATCTATTTGTTATTATTCCTTGGCTAACAAGTAAGTGTTTTAACAACTTCAACAAGTAACTTCAAATTGAATTGAAGTTACTTAGTGGTTTATAACTAACTCATTTCCAGAGTCTTCACTTCCTTTTGATCTTTGTTGCATTCTAATTCTTTTTCACTTGCATGATTTTAACTATTTTAATAAATTGAAAGAATAATTTTAACATTTTATCACATAAATATATATTATTAAAAATTAAAATATTATCAAAATCACAATTTTTTTAATAAAAAATATATATAAAAGATTTTTAAAATTAAAAACTATTTCAAATAGCTTCAAAAATTAAGTTTTTTTTTTAATTTTGACATAAAAAATTGTAATAAAATGATCAAATATCTAAATTAAAAATTTTAAAATAATTATTTAAACTAAATTTTTTATTATAATTTTTTTTTAAATATAAATATATAATACTATAAAAATTATTTTTTTAAAAAAACTAAAAAGTCTATAAATTTAGCTTGGTGTTCCAATCTAATGATTTAGTTGGATGGGCAACTTGCATGGTGGTTAGATCTGGCCATTAAACCAATATAAAAAAAATCACAAACTTATTTAATCTTTTAACAAATATACAAAAGAGTTTAAAGATGTGCACTCTTAGTGTATAACGATTTTACATACAATCAGTTATATCTTTTATAATATAAAAAAGTTAGGTGTTAGAGAAAATACGTAATTGTTCATGCCTGTTTTGACAATGTGTCCAAAATAAAGGTATTTGATGTCTTTTTTCATTTTTTTTCAATTATTATTATTATTATTATATTCTTTTCATAAGCTTATATAAGACTAAAACAATATTTTTATTCATTTGCAAACTTTTTATCTCTTTTTTTTCTCTTTCTGCCACATCTATCTCTCTTTCTTCCAACTTTCTATTGTCTAATATCATCTCTTTTGAATTTTGTATTTATAGGTTAATGCAAGGACAAACAATGGAGAAGAAGAACAACCTTCTTGGACTCCATTACAACCTTCTTGACCTTTTAATGGAGGTAATAATTTTTCCAAATCTAATTTTACTCACAACCTTTCTGCTTCCACTCATTCATGTTCATCAATATTATTCATCTTTTTTATTCTTAATATGTAATGCTTTTGAGTTTTATGTTATGGTTTGATGAAGTTAATGGAAAAAGTTCAAATTTTTATGGTTATTGTTTCGGAAAATTTTATCATTTTGATGATTATTGTTTCGAAAAAGTTAATATTTTTATCAGCTTATTCATCTCTCTAAACTATTAACCTAGTAAACATATCTATAACTCTCATTTTTGTGCTTTCCATTGCATACCCTAATGTTATTAGAATGATATTTTTCTCCATTCAAATAATGCAAAATAACACAAACTTTCAATTTTTGTTCAATACTTTCCCTTACTTTTTCGTCTTATTCTCTTATTTTCTTATCTCCATTTTTAACTAATCAATGATAATATTTTTTTCCAGAAATATGGAAAGATACTTGTGTTACATTTAGTGTTTTGGTTCTGTTTTTGTTTATGTATGAGTGAATATATTTTAAAGATGTTACCAGATAAATATTTGAGTAAATCTATTTGGGTGTGTTTCTTTTATGGTTGAAAATTTTATTCTTTGAAATGATATTTTTAGGATTATTATTTTTGGGAATATTATTCCAATCCATGTGTTTGGTAAGAATTTGTGTTTGGTAAGAATTTAGGTTCTTAAGAATAATTATAGAATTGATTTAATTTTAAATTATAAAAAAATAAAAAATAATAGTAAATAGAAGTGATAGTGGAAAGTTAAAGTTAGTTGAATTTATTTTCATGGAAATATTTTATTCCCACCCTTTATGATTTAGAATATGAATAGAAAATCAATGAATAAATAATATTCTTTGAAATAAAAAATTTCTTGGAATAATTTTTTTAAATTTCAATCAAACATGAAAATATTACATACTCATTGTCACATATTCTCATTGTCACATTCTCGAGAATAATTTTTATAACCTTGAAACAAACACGCCCTTTGGATTTCAAAACTCCTTTTTATATTTTGTTTGGTTCATTTTTCTGTTTATGTTTCAGTCCATTTTTGTGTATGTGTTGAAAGTGGAGAGGAATTGTTTATGATTATGCCAATAGTTTTGAAGGTCTCTCTGCACGACCTTTTCAAAAAATTTGAATAAAAATATACTTCTATAGAAGCTCATTCAACATTGACATGCATGTTTTTTTGTATATCTTTGATGATAGTTGTGACTTTGTTGTTAGTATTGACATGCAGATTTGACGAGAAAAAAATTAAAAAAATCAATAGTCCAAAAGGAAATAGGAGTAAATATGATAATTGAAGTTGGAATTCAAGATATCACTTTAAAGTATCTTCAATGATGAAGTTTGAATTTCAATGATGTTTTGTTAGAGAAGGCATGGAAATAAACTCATGAACCTATGAATCAACTCGATGAAATGTGTTGTGCCCTCATCTATAATATCATCAATTAGAGAAAACATTTATTGTATTGATTAGTTAAAAGTCAATCAATACAAAACATAGATGATTACAATATACAAATCAAGGTGCATGGTGATTCCTCATGAACAAACATAGAGATAGGGAGAAGAACCAAACCCTAGTGTGATCTTGTTGTGATTGAGTTGATATGAGATGATAGAGGAATCTTAGGGGCGAAAATTGGGGTACAATAGCTGCCTTTATTTAAGTGTCTTCTATCTGGATATACGAAAGTTAAAATCTTCGTGTCGACACAATTGAAGATATTTAAATATAAAATAAGCCATATTTTTTGCCCTAAGATACCATACAATGCTTATGATTGTGCATGCAAACAAACAGATCCAAAGGTGACACAGAACATCATTGGGGAAACAGAAAATAAAATAAAGAATAAAAAGAAAAATTCAGCCATGAAATAAATCACTGGTGAACATAAGACTCAACTTTATTGGGGTAAAGCCCAATGAGGAGATAAAGCAACATCAACTTAAATATTGAGGAGAGAAAGTAAAAGATAACGGCGGTCGACAGATAACTGGAAACTATCCACTCACTGAGAAGATAGTAAAAAAAAGTAACGTCGACCCACAGGGGAAAAGAAATAGTAGGATAATACCAGCAAATACCAATATTAGGGTAGGCAACAAATTATCAGCAACAGTACTTACGACTGGAAACAAATGAATTCTTCAAAGCAAAATGAATCTCAACGACGAACTATCTTCCATAATGACGAGACTACCATTCATTGGAGTAATAAATCTCAACAATGAATCATCTCCCATAATGACGAGACTACCATTCATCGGAGTAACAAATGTCAACAACGAATTATCTCCCATAATGACGAGACTACCATCCATTAGAGTAACAAATTTCAACAACGAACTATCTCCCATAATGACGAGACTACCATTCATCGGAGTAATAAATCTCAACAATAAACTATCTCCCATAATGACGAGACTACCATCCATTGGAGTAACAAATCTCAACATGAACTATCTCCCATAATGACGAGACTACCATCCGTTGGAGTAACAAATGAATTTTCTCGGTGAATTAACAGACTTACTGGGGAAGAACAAGTTACTCAAATAAAGAGACATGCCACTTGTTGTTATAAGAAAACCTTAAGGCAAAGAAAAATGACTTCTCCGGGTAAGTTTCAATATATTCACACCGAGGAGATAAAATCTTCTTGTGAAAAGTAAATGCACATTCTCAAACCAGGGCTCAAAGCCTGCAGAAATAAAAATGATAATGTTGTCGGGGGTCACAGATTCAAACCATAAATAAACTAGAGTGAAACAGTCAACCAAGTTAGCACCTGATAAGGAATAAACTCAAAAAGGGGGGTCGTGTTCTATCCAGATAATGAGCTGAATAGGAAGGCTGAAGCAAAATTCTTCCACGAGAGATAACTCAGTGGAGAAATTGAAAGAATATACACTTGCTGCTTAAAGTCGACACTCTATTGGAGAGAGGGTAATATAAATCTGCAAATAGGGTAATATGCCAACAAAACCAATAATGAATGCAGATGAGCAAAGCATTTTTGTTAAATTCAGGTATGTATGATGTATGTATGAATGTATGAATGTTATCACGTATATGCTGACAACACAGACATACAACACTGGGAATAACCAGACAAAACCAGCTTGGGTAAAGTCAACACTCGGCTAAATCATATCCATGATTAAGATTCCATAAGAGAGTAAGCAACAATTGAGGAAACAAAATCCTACTTCGCAGCTTGACTCCACTGGGAAGAAACATGGTTTGAAAAATAATCAAAGCACAAATTTGATAGCAACAAACCAATACAAGATGCATGGGTATAATATCCTCCTTCAGACTTCACCGGAGAACATCACACGGAATTCAGTAGGGAAAACAATGTGTCTACGTCTAGACTTCCACTGGAGATTACAATATTGACTTCATCAGGAAAGATGAAAACCACATTGTTGAGATATCATATGGGGATCTTGTGCTGACTTTATCGGGAAGGATAATATCACATCATCGAGGGGAGACCAAAATACATTCTTCAATACCTAGAGTGATAATTACACAAACTTCTCTAGGGAGAAAATCATGAAACCACATGGGGATAACCACTTCCAGAGAGAAACATTAACTCAACTTTACTTGGGGAACTAAGAAGTTAAACAATATAGCAAGAAATCAACATTATGGGGATTTTAAATCAAACCCGACACTTAGCGGGGGGAAACCCAAAAAGTTGACAATTGTTTTCACAATTCTTAGAAAAGATACTGCCCTTGTCTTAGTTGTCAAACAACAACAATAATGCTGACACCAAGGAAGGGCGATGTTTAAAAAATGATTCCACCTCATCACACAAAGGAAGAAGGAACTTCCGTCATATGAGTGAAGACCTCACTGGGGAAAATGGAATCTCAAATTCGACACCGCACCATACATCAATTGGTATCATCTCCAACTATTTGAGAAACAACAAGAAGATCATACGCATATCAACGGAAGCTACCTGAAAGAACTTTCCTAGGGAATACCCACTTCCAAAAATTCAGAGTTTGTCCATCCTTGGAATCACTATTTTTGTTTTTTTTCTTGAGTCACAAAATCTAAAGTAAAAGTTAATTTGTAAATACTTTTCAAAAATAATTTTATTATTAAATCTCTTTGTTTTGAAAATTACTATCAATAATAAATGGAGTCTTTGTAAGCAAAGTAAAATAAGAATTGCAAAGAATTGGATAAAATCTCAAACTTTATTAAAATAATGGTAGCCTGCGAATGGCGAGACCCCATAGATGATTACAAAGTTTGGAAAATGGTAATACATTGGAAAAGGTACATTGAAACACAATAACCACTATTATCTCTAACAACTTTGAATTTCTGAGCAGCGACTTCTGTTGAAGTGTGGTGAGGATCCAAGAAGATTGTTTCTTCAATAAAAAAGGCTTGTCTGATGTAGTTACTTGCCAAGAAATCCCTAACTTTTTCCTAGGTTGACCTCGTGGGTTTTCAACCTAAGCGGGAAAATTTATTCTGTTTGTGTCTCTTAATTTTGCCTAGACCGCCCTTTCGGGTTTTCAGCCTACCGAGACACTATTTTTTTCCTAAGCCTCCCTTTCGGGTTTTCGACTAAGCGAGTTGTTCTTTTATTTCTTTAGGCGAATTATTTATTGACTGCATCATCATTCATAGGACGTGGGAACTCCTCACCATCCATAGTTTCAAGAATCATTGCACCACCAGAGAAGGCTTTCTTGACAACATATGAGCCTTTAAAATTGGGATTCCACTTGCCCCTAGAATCAGCGTTAAAAGACACGATCTTCCTGAGCATGAGGTTACCTTCTCTGAACTCACGAGGCTTGACCTTCTTATCAAAAGCTTTTTTCATTCTCTTCCGGTATAACTGGCCATGACACAAGGCTGTCATTCTTTTCTCTTCAATCAAATTCAACTAGTCAAACCTGTTCTGGACCCATTCAGCCTCTGACAACTTGGTTTCCATTATCACACGTAAAGAGGGAATCTCAACCTCAATGGGGAGAACTACTTACATACTATACACAAGAGAGAATGGGGTTGCCCCTGATGAAGTTCAGACGAATGTACGATACCCATGCAAAGCAAAAGGGAGCATCTCGTGCCAATCTTTATAGGTAACGACCATTTTCTGGATGATCTTCTTAATGTTTTTATTAGCAGATTCAACATCCCCATTCATATTTGGCATGTAAGGAGATGAATTGTGATGGACAATCTTGAATTCTTCACATAGTTCTGTCATCATCTTGTTATTCAAATTCGAGCAATTGTCAGTAATAATCCTGATTGGCACACCATACCGACATATAAGATTATTCTTGATAAAGCGCACTACCACCTACTTAGTAACATTAGCATATGAAGCTGCTTCCACCCATTTGGTGAAGTAATCTATTTCCACCAAGATAAAACGATATTCATCTGACGCCTTAGGTTCGATCATTCCAATCATGTCAATACCCCACATAGAGAAAGGCCATGAGGAAGAAATAATATTGAGAAGTGCCGGAGGCACATGAATTTTATCAGATAGTAACCTGCCATAAACATATTTTTTGCCATCGAATATCCATTGGCAGGAGTGCCAAAGGAACCTTCATGGATTTCACGCATCAACATGTCTGCTTCGTGTCTATCCACACATCTGAGCAAGATCATGTCATAATTTCTTTTGTATAGCACATCTTCATTGAGGAAAAAACTATCTACCAACCTTCGCAATGTCTTTCTATCTTTGTTTGATGCACCAACCGGGTATTCGTGAGTCTGGAGAAAATGCTTAATATCGTAATACCAAGTTTTTTCGTCTGACGTTTCCTCCACTGCAAACACATGAGATGGTCTATCCAGACATCAGACGGTGATACGAGGCACATCGTTCCAAGTATTTACTTGATATATAGAGGCCAAAGTGGCTAAAGCATCTACCACCTTATTCTCATCTCTGGGAATATGATGAAATTCAACTTTATTAAAGAATTGTAACAATCTTCTAGAATAGTCTTTGTAGGGAATCAAGACAGGGTGGCGAGTATCCCATTCTCCTTTAATTTTATTTATTACCAAAGTCGAATCGCCATACACATCTAGAATTTTGATTCTGAGATCAATAGCCTCCTCGAGACCCATGATACAAGCTTCATACTCTGCCATGTTATTGGTGAAATCAAATGGCAACCTTGCAATAAAAGGGATATGCGACCCATGAGGAGTGATGATCACAACACCAATTCCTTTCATGTAAGCATTTACAGCTTCGTCAAATATTATGCCCCACCGAGATTCAGGATCAGGACATTTTCCAGGAAAAGGTTCATCACAATATTTTATCTTCAAAAACATAACATCCTCATCAGTGAAATCATATTTAATAGACTGATAATCATCAACCAATTGGTGAGCAAGATAATCTGCCAATACACTGCTTTTTATAGCCTTATGAGTACGGTATTCAATATCATATTCAGACAACAACATCTGCTAATGGGAAATTCTCCCAGTAATAGCAGGCTTTTCAAAAATATACGTAATTGGATCCATTTTTGAAATCAACCAAGTAGTATGATTCAACATATATTGTCGCAACCGTTTTTTTGCTTAATCTAAAGCACAACATGTTTTTTCTAGCATAGAATACCGCGACTCACAGTCAGCAAACTTCTTGCCGAGATGATAAATGGCATGTTCTTTTCTCCCCGTTTCATCTTGTTGTCCCAAAATACAACCCATAGAATTATCTAACATTGTCAGATACATAATCAATGGTCTTCCTTCAACAGGAGGGAGCAAGATAGGAGGTTAAAGCAGATACTATTTAATGCTTGCAAATGCTCTTTGGCAATCATATGTCCATACACAACCTTGATCTTTCTTTAATAACTTAAAGACTAGTTCACACGTTGCAGTCATGTGAGAAATAAACATGGAAATGCAATTCAACTGCCCAAGGAAGCCTCTAACTTGCTTTTCAGTTCTTGGCGCTTATATTTCTTGAATTGCCTTAACTTTATCAGGATCAACTTCAATTCCTTTTTAGGTGACAATGAAACCTAACAATTTTCCTGATCAGGCACCAAAAGGGCATTTATTTGGATTCAAGCGGAGATGATACTTCCTCAAACGCTGAAACAATTTCAACAAATCCTCTATATGCACTTCTTCAGTCTGGGATTTGGCAATCATATCATCAACATATACCTCAGTTTCCTTGTGCATCAGATCATGGAATAGGGTTGTCATAGCCCTCTGGTACATTGCACCAGCGTTCTTCAACCTGAAAGGCATCACTATGTAACAAAATGTTCCTGAGGGTGTGATAAACATTGTTTTTTCCATGTCCTCATGAGCCATTCTAATTTGATTATACCTAGAAAATCCGTCCATGAACGAGAATACTTTGAATTTTGTTATACTGTCAACCAACATATGAATATGTGGCAATGGAAAATCATCTTTTGGACTAGCTTTGTTTAAATCTCTATAATCTACGCACATGCGAACTTTTCCGTATTTAATTGGTATTGACATAATATTGGTAATCCACTGAGGTTATACTGATGTCATAAGAAAACCGGTATTAATCTGCTTTAAACTTCTTCTTTAATTTTCACTGCCGTATCAGGGTGAGTTCTTCGCAATTTATGCTTGATTGGCGGGCATTATGGCTTTAGCGGCAAATGATGTTCCACAATATCAGTATCTAACCCCGGCATGTCTTGGTATGACCAAGCAAAGATACCCATGTACTCTTTCAATAATTCAATCAACCTGCTCTTCACATCGGGATGAAGCAATACTCCAATCTTGACTTCTTTTGGATCTTCCTCTGTACCCAAATTAATCGTCTCCAACAGCTCCTTATATGGCTGAATGGTACTTTCCTCGCGCTCAAGTAACCGTGAAACCTCTTATAGGATTTCATCATATTCTTCTTCTTCAGCCACATACGCAGGATATTCAAAGTTGGGAGAGGGTGCAGGTTCATTGTATTCAACTGGATTTTTAATTAATCTGCACATATGATTTATGATTGCTTTTAGAAACTGACACATATAGCAGGTGATTATGCAGATTTATTATTGTTATTATTTATTTTTGAAAGGATTTTTCTGATTACCATTTTCCAAGAAAAAGCAGAAAATAAAGACACAATTTAGGAATCAAAGACAACTTTTATTAATGGTTTTAAAGATCAAAGCAATAGATAATCCCATACAATATCAATATTTTCACCTTGGGCAGAGTGAACGATTTGTTTTTTGAAAAGATTAACAAAAAACAAATTACTTTGAAATATGAATGCAAGAGGGAACATCAATAGTGATCCAGTTTTAAACTCTGACTCCATGTGTCACGTAGTTCGACATCTCTTTCTCTGATTCACCTTCCAGAATAGCATTGATCCTAGAAAAAGTTGGATGAAGATAACCCTCGATGTAGAAGATATCTTGATATTTACCTAAAACAGACTTCGGGTTCATAATCTCACCTTTATTATTCTTCACGGAGAATCCCAAACCACCTCTATTCTTATTCACATGTGGATCAACAATTTATCCCCACACCTTACTAGGGTCATTACACACTACCTACTGAGCATCCTTAAACGAAGCTATAGAATTCTCATTCTCCCTTACATCATCAATAGATAAAGCTTGGAACTGAGTTCCAACAGCAGCTTCATCTGCTTCCATAATACTAAAAGAGGACAAATGAGATATTAACAACGTTTGTTCTCCATTTATGATGACCACCTTTCTTTCACGAACAAACTTCAGCTTCTGGTGCAAAGTTGAAGTAACAACCCATGCCTCGTGGATCCACAGCCGTCCCAGTAAACAGTTGTAAGTGGGAACAATATCCATAACCTGGAAAGTAATTTGAAATAGGTGTGGACCTACGTGAATAGGCAAATTTACTTCTCCGATGACAGACTTCCTAGATCCATCAAAAGTTTTCACAATTATGCCACCCGGGCGCATGGGAGTTCCTTGGTACTTCAACTTCATGAGCGTGCTCCTCGGTATGACATTTAAACCGGACCCGTTGTCAATCAGCACATTGGACAATGAATTTTTCTTACAGTTCATGGAGATATGGAGAGACAAGTTATGATTCCTTCCTTCATCGGGCAACTCGTCATCATAGAAACTCAAGTTATTACAGGATGTAATGTTCCCGACAACACTAGTGAATTGGTCCAAATCAATATCACTTTTTACGAAAGCTTGATCCAATACTCTCATCAAATATTCCCTGTGGGAAGAAGAGTTTATTAGCAAGGCTAGAATAGATATCTTTTATGGAGTATGCAACAATTGATCTACGATCCTGTAGTCGCTCATCTTGATGATCTTCAGTAAATGGTCCACATATTTTTCCAGAGTAGTACCACTAGATTCCCTCATTGCTTTCTTAGGTTCAGTACTTTTAACAACCTTTTTATCAGTATTAACATTCCCTCGAATGACGGGTGCGAAAACAAGACCACTGCGGGTCACTCGGCTGGTTTCAGTAATATTCTTGACACCAGACAAAGGTTGGATGGGAACTTCCTCACTATCCTCCAAGATTGTAGCATTGTATTTGTATGGCACGGTGTTGTACCCCAAAATTTTCCCTCTCATGTTTCCCAAGGTTTCTTTTACATGGTTGGTTACAAACGCTTACCTAAAGAAAAATGAAATTTTTGAATGATAGCAAAGGGTCTTTCGATTGGCATGCCAACAATTCCTTTTGATTGGCATCTAAATAATGTCCTTCGATTGGCACATCAAAGCAGTTTCCTTCGATTAGCACATCAGAGCATTGTCCTTCGATTGGCACATCAGAGCAGTGTCCTTTGATTGGCATAATGGTAAGCTTCGACTGGGCTCCTAAAACCCTTCGACCAAGCATTGGCTCATCAGCTTCGATTGCGTGTTGGTTCCCCTTTTGAGCAAGCATTGGTCCAAGTTTCATTTAGGCAAGAATCCCCTATAAATGCCCTTTGATCCACAAACAGTGGCCTCCTGCATGTATATTCTGATTCACTAGGCAATTTCCTCTTTTACGCTTGGTTTGACCTGCCTCACGCTAGCGCCCACAAGGCATTGGTTGCCTTTGTGCCAACTTCGACTGGGCAAGTGTCCCCTTTGAAACACTTTTTCACACTTTGACACACATGATAGTCCCTTTGAAGGCATATTCATGTGGTCCCTTCGAAGAAGCATTCACTGGTTCATTCGAAGCACACATGATTATTGAAGACAAGTTGGCTTTATGGTGAGTTTTGGTCCAAGATGCTTGCTGGCCAAAATCCTGCATATTGCCAAGCCCAAGCCCCTCTATAGGTACGTTCCTGCCAAAGGTAGCTTCGACTAGCCAGAGTAAAGTCTTTCGATTGGGCTAGTTGAGTAAGGTTAGGGAAATATAAGAAATCGAGCTTAGGGGTTGATCGAAGAAGCCATGATGTTGAGGCCTTATACAATTTGAATCAAGACCTGAGAAATTCTAATTGAGGTGGACAAACTCAATCGAAGGAACTATAAGGGTGAAACCAAAGCCAGTTGAAGGAGGCAACTTAAGGCCAATCGAAGGGCAGGGAATGAAGGTATTCGAAATCCAAAGGTGTCCACATCTTTTGAAACGTTTCAAAATGGTATTCATGGCCTTAAAACACGAACTCAATGGTTGTTTACTCTTTTACCTTCTTGTCCCCTCCATCCCCTCTATATAAGGAGACCATATACATACGCAAAAAAAGAGACGGAAGCCCAGGGGAACCATACACACATATTGTTTTACACGCCTAGACACAGCTTGAAAGAGTCACACGAAATTGCAAACACATTCTTGGAGGTCTCCTAAAGCTTTTCTAATCATCTTCAGTCTCTAAGCAAGCACACGTCCAGAAGTGCCAAATAGAAGCAACCCTTAAACAAAGGTACCCACACCTAAAGCCACAGATTCATCCATCACCATTGGTAAGAATTGGTAAAAATATCAAACTTCACATTTGCATGACACATCAACACTTGTAGTTCATTCGATTTGTTATTCAAGATTAAAGACTTGGGTTCGACCCCAGGTTTACATTTGTTTTATTTCTAACACTTGTTACAGATCCAGCCTGAACAGACCAACGCGCGGAGGATCGAAGGACCTCGGTTTGATACCCAAGTCCTGCATCTTTATTTGGATAATATTTGTCTTACAGATTCAAATCAAAAGGCAACATCCACTCCTAGATAGAAAAAACCATCATTCTCCACTGGATCGAAAAAACACCATCACCCTTCACAGAATCGAAAAGCAACATCCCTCCTGGATCGAAAATCCCATCTTTCCCTGGATCGAAAGGCAGCTCCCCCTCTGGATCGAAAAAGTCCCATTTTCTCTCTGGATCGAAGGATGTCCCCTTTGTATCTTTATTTTTATTTTCATTATTTCTCTTGTTAAACTAACCATTAAATCAAAATCACAAAAAAATATCAGGCTAGTGTTTTATTAATCAAATTAAATTTTATTAATTAACTAATTAATTATTTTAACCTTTTCATTAATTTAAAATTAAATAGACTTAAGTTTTATTTTCTTTTATAAATAAAAAACAAACAAAAAGATTTCTTTTCCTTAGGATTTAGTCGTCCATTTTAGTTTGTTTGCGCATTTATTTATTTTCGCATTTTTTTCATCTTATTGTAACTGCTTCCCAGTTTGTAATAGTAACTAGGACTTTATTTTCGCATTTCTATACTGTACCTCTCACAAAGCCATGTAATAGCGTAGAATTTACATTCCCGCACTTTACATTTCTGCACTTTAAATTCCTATATATATTAACTGCTAGTAACTAGGATTGCATGAGAAGACTAATAAAAAAATGCTAGCAAAATGTTGTACCCCAAAATTTTCCCTCCCATATTCTTCAAGAATTGCAAAGTCAAGCTTCAAAATCTCCCCAAAGGTTGCACAGTTCAAGGGCCTCCTAAACAGTTAAAATTAGGGTTTTTGTTCTGATCAAGAAAATGAAGTTTCCAAGGGTCCAATCAAGTCCCACATGCCAATGAATATGGTCAAGCATCCTCATACAAAGTTTCAAGACTTTCAGCACAAAATTGCACAGTCAAAACCCTAATTGCACTACAGTCAACTGTAGGGGCAAAATGGTCATTTGGCAGTCAAAAGTTCAAATTTTTTGTCAACATCTCATTTTGAAGCCACAAACATCATTTTATCAATGCTTGATCATGATTCTCAAAGCTTGGCTCAAAAATCATCAAGATACAAAAGTTTCCTTATTTGGACAGCTGAAAAAGTCAACTGTAAATTGACCAGGGCATAACTTCCACATGGATTATCAGAAAAATTCCATCCAAAGCTCATTTTGAAGAGAAAGACATTTCCTACAACTCCTCTTCATACTTCAAGTCCAAGAAATTCCCTCACAAAAAGTTATCAATTTCAACATTATAGGTCATTTTCAAAAGTCAACAAAAAGGGACTTTAAGTCAAAGGCCATAACTTGAGATTGGTAAATCAAAATGACATGGGACCAAAGACATTTGTTAGAGGACTCAAAGACCTTTCCAAAAGTCAAAGAACATGAGCAAAGATTAAAAATTGAGAAAGTTATGCCTTGTGGAAGTTGGGAAATATTTGGATATTTTGAAAAGTCAACATTGATTCAAATGACCTAAAATTGCTAATGGGCCTCTTTTTTCTTCCACAATTCATCATCCAAGACATGCACACGACCATTTGGCCCAAAGGGAAGTTTTTTATTATTTTTATTTATTTATTTGAATTTTTTATTACAATTAATTCATTTAAACTAAATAAAATATGAAAAAATGCTAAACTAATGAAATCAAATCTTTTTGTGCAGAAAATTCTCTCATTGGACACTCAAGATTCGTGCATAATCATTTTTGGAAGGTTTTGTCATGATTTGATATCAAATTGCATGAAAAATATTGAAAAACTAATGCCATAAAAAATCAAATATTGCACAATCAATTCATGGATTTTGGACCAATTTTCTTTGACCTAATCATTCCATACATAAGCTTGATCAAAACCCTCGTGCTCACTGACTGCAAGCTGTGCCATACATAGAAAACAAAACTTGAGTTTTTGGTTAAAAAAGTGGAAACTGAAAACAGGGATAGAGGACGATTCAAGGCAAGATTTTTATCTCATTAGCTTCCTGAGGCTTCAAGGAAAGTTTTTCAATCGAAATCAATCATTCTAACGCCCTAAATTGGTAACACGAGTGCAACCTGTACATAGAAAATTTCATATTCTTGCATTTCAATTCATGCGCATTTAGCAATTTTTAATATATGATTTGTATTCATTGTTCAATTCTGAAGCTAACTGTGTGATTTGATTTTGTTTTCGTGCCCCATATGAGGATTCACCATTAGAGACATCTAGGGTTTCCAGGTTTTCAATTTAGGCGTTTCTCATCCCTGTAAAATTAAGACACATGAATACCATGAATAAAACCAGCAGGTTGGGACGAATTGGAAGAGACCATCGCGCCTAATTTCTGAGGCCACATGGCCTAATTGCTATTATCAGAACAAGCTTGTTTTGAGGGGGTTTAAAACCCCCGCTAACTCTTTTTCTATTTCAGGGAAAACCAAGACAATGAGGAAGACGACTCTGTGGCATCAGCTGATTGGCTCATTTAAAATTTCGCGCTAAAAGTCCACTAGCGTTGTATTTTATTTTATATTAATTGTGGGTTATTATGTAAACAAAGAACTCAAACAGCAGGGTTGGTAAAGCGCTTGGTTGGTAATGTTCAGGACCTGGGTTCGAGTCCCAGGTCCCCACCCCTTTCATTTTATTTTTCACATAATACTCCTATGCAGGTTCAACGCTAACGGTTCACCATGTTCACAAAACCTGGCCATCCACGTGCCTATGGAGATGGATCAAATGGCCACAATCTGAAGCGCACCATGGACTGCAGTCAACCACCTCACACACTAGTGGAAAAAGTCTACCAGGCCTGAAGGTCATTGGGCCTAGATTGCTAAAGTTTCACCTCCAAATTAGGGGCAGAACCCCCTAGGTTTGCTTTATTTCTTTTCCTTATTTTGATATTATTTTTAATTATTGTCTTTATTTTAATTAGTTTTTTTTAATTCAAATATTTTCATAATATATAAAAAACACATAAAAAATCAGAAAAGATGAAAAAAAATATATTTTATTTTAGTATTTTTGTAAATAAATTGCATTAATTAATTTTAGTTATTAAATTAGGTTTAATTGTAATATTTTCATAATAAAAATCTAAAATTGGTAGAATTAGGGTTTAATTAATTTTTTATCCTTTTTTATTTTCTTTCATAATAATTAAATATTTACTATTACTTATTTTTGTAATTAAATTGCATGTAAAATAATTAGGGTTAATTTTAGGTTAAACTTTAAAATGTTTTCATAATAAAATAAAAATTGTAGAATTAGGTTTAATTGCATTAAAATCATAAAATCCCAAAAAATACCAAAAAAACAATTTCTTTTCTTTTTTAATTAATTAATTTCATCATTTAATTTAATTTTTGAAAAAAGGGTCCAACGCCCTCGTTTTTAATTCTTATTTAATTCGCGTGTTTATTTCTTTCTCGTGTAATATTTATGTACCTCTCCCAAGGCCTTGTAAATTAATCTGTCGCACTTTATTTCTTTACTTCGTGTCAAATCGGGTCCTGGATTTTAATTTGGCGATGTGGACCCGCGCCTTTGTAATAGTTTAGGAACTTTAATTTCCGCAACTTTTTTAACTGTTAATAATTGCATGCAAGAATGAATGTCTAAATAAAAACAAACGCATAGATCACCTTGACATGAATAAGACAAAATAACTGAACATGACACACAAATCACACACCACCCCTAGGGTACGCCTCGCTGTTGCCTTGCCTCGAAAGGTGATCGTCGAGTAGAGGATGTCTTAGTAAGTCCTCATGATCCGGGAACCTGGCATGAGGGTAGCTTCTAAGGTGTCTTCCCATTGCTCTGGTGATCACCATGTCCCGAACCTTGAATTGACCCGAACACCTCCAACGGTGGTGCTACCTACCTCTCAATGGTGGGATGGCACTACTTTAAAGGACATCTACACAGACGAATTCCTTAGGGTAGGTAGACGACTCTAGATACTTGCTCTAATTTCAAAATAAATCAAAAAATACTTTTTACACCGACACTTTTCCAAAAGCTTTCGAAAGCAATTTTTCAAACACTCTTGAGGACTGATACAAGAGTCGAACTGAAATTTTCAAAGAAACTTTTTAAAACCCACAGTTGAAAAGCAAACAAACCATTTTTGAAAACACAATGAGCAAGTATCTAAGAGCCCATGGATAACCATGGATAGAAAGGGTGCTAACACCTTCCCTTTCTATAATCTACCTCCCAAACCGAGAGCAATCTCTATAAGGAATTTTTCTGTGCTTTTGTCCTTTCCATTTTGGAGAAAATAAAAGACGGTGGCGACTCTTGCTTACCGCGACATTTCGCGAAACCAGCTAAAAAACAGTCAGTTCCAGATCCACCGATCACAGAACTGGCGACTCTGCTGGGGAATCTTTATAAAGTGAGGTGTACCTTAGGGTTAGTTCATAACTGTGTTTTCAATTGTATTGATTTGCTTGCTTTATTATTGTGGGACTGTCTTGGGAGTTCTATAGATCCTAACCCGGATCTGGGGATACCTTCTTAGAAAGTAGCAACAAGGCTGTGAGGGAACTGTGCGGGGTATACCGACATGGTTGAAACAGTCTGCTACGTTGATGTGGCACTTTGGTGTGTACCGGTAACCCTTGAGTTCAGTCAAGGAGAGTACGGGGCCTCCGCGTGGTGTCGTGAAGCATCAACAGACCTTAGGAACCTTAATTGAACTATCTTGGCCTTTTTAGGGTAGTGAGATAACTGACTTTGGTGCAGTCCAAGGTTGGTTGATACTCGATACTACACTCAATTGAGGGTTGCTTTCCTGGAATATTTCGGTCGCCAGTTCAGTGGCTAAATCGAAACGATGAACAATGAAAGCAATCCCGTGATATTGGGACCCTTAGAACCCGGTTACTTCTAATAGGACAGGTTGAGCCCACCAACTTCAAGAGGGTACTACCCAGACCCCATGCTGGCCTTAAACCCTAAGGGCTTGTCTTGTGTGCCTTGTGTGCCTTATATGTTTGTCTTTGTAAATATCTGTGGTGTGTTTAATCATAGCATCATGACATCATCCAGCATCATATGCATTGACTAACCATTTCAGGGGTTCGAATTTTCATCTTTGTTCTTGTTTTGTAGGACATGGAAACCGTTCGTAGAAAGACAATTCAAATCAGTCTTGTAAGGATCCCTCCTCAGCTTAAGGAGCTTATATCCAGGATTCCCGAGAACTCTTCATTCAGTGAAAGACATGGAAGCCTCATCAGCTTGGTCAATACCAACATTGAGGAAGACATGATAAAGGTCCTGTTCCAGTTCTTTGACCCTCTGCATCACTGTTTCACCTTCTTGGACTATCAGTTGGTACCTACATTGGAGGAGTTCTCTCGGCTCCTGAAGATCCCTATCCTTGATCAACTACCCTACAACGGTACGGAAAAGGAACCCAAGCTTGAAGAGATTTCTAAAGCCTTGCACCTACAATCATCTGACCTCAAGGGACATTGGGAAGTTAGAAGTGGTATCAAAGGGTTCTTAGCCAGGTTTCTGTTTGAAAAGGCCCATGAATGTTGGAACTCCCTTGACTTACAAGCTTTTGAAGAAGTTGTGGCCCTCCTTGTCTATGGTTTGGTGTTGTTCCCTAACCCAGATCAGCTTATAGATATCAGTGCGGTCCAGATCTTTATGTCCAGGAATCCTATACCTACGTTGCTGGGGGACATCCTTCACTCATGTTACACTCGAACCATGAGAAAAAGAGGTGTCCTTATGTGTTGCACTCCTCTCCTGGGAAGGTGGTTTATTTCGCACCTTCCACAATCAGTTTTGAAGAACGAGCGGGGTTTGAGGTGGTCACAACGGTTGATGACTCTCACACATGCAAATATACATTGGTGCCCTAGGTCCAGAGAAGATGTCACTATCATTGATCGTTGCGGGGAGTACCCTAATGTTCCTTTACTTGGAATCAGAGGAGGTATTACTTACAACCCATGCCTGGCTTGGAGACAGTTTGGTTATGCTCGGAGGGATGGTCCTCATGACATGTTAATTCCTGACATAGTTTTTGACTTCGACAACGATACTCAAGGACTTCGCCAGAGATTTATCAGAGCCTGGAGGATGCCAAGTAGGATAGACAGCAAGACACTGGGGCACAGGAACTCCATCCCGTTGGAACCTTATCTCAAGTGGGTACGCGCCCGGTCCCAGAAGTTAGTGATGCCTTATCCCCATATGCTCCCAGTAATCAAAGAACCGGTCTTGGAAGGAGAAGTGTCCTACACCATTCAGCACCCTGATATGCCCACATCCTGGGAAGAGATGCAGAAGAGCTGGATCCAGCTTAAGGAAGAACGGAATTCTCTTGAGACCAGTTTACATGCTAGTGAAAAGAAGGTCTTGGAGCTCACCCGCCTGTTGCATGAGGAGAAGAATCTCAACACTTACATAGCTCTAAAGAGGATATGCAGTGTATTTTGGGATTGATTTACTTTTGTAATTTATGCCCATGAGGCTTTGATGTACTGAACAGTTATTTCCTTAATGATAACGTGTGTTCCTTTTTGTCTACAAAAAATTTGAACTTTCGAACCCTTGAATGCATTGCATAAACACATATCATTCATCATGTGCATAGCAGGTTTTTCCTCTTTTCAGGTTGCTTACCATTCTTCGCTGTTTATTTCAGCATCATGAATCCTGACTCATCATCAACTGAGACATCCATCAAAGCTCTTCAGGTGCAGAATGCGCAATTTCAGGAATTAATCAAGGGTTTGGCTCAAGGCCAAGAAGAGCTGAAGGCTCTGCTCCTGAAGAAGGAGAAGAAGAAGAAGAGAAGAACTGTTCTGTTTAGCTCGGGCCGAAGGTTTGGCAACACTTTGCAGAATGAAGAGGCTGGTTCTTCCATTGGCAAGAGTACTCCTCAAGCAGAAAAAGGTCCTAGTCCGGTAGTCTCTGACAACGAGACTGATTTTGATGAAGAGAAGTACCCTCCTGCAGAAGACAGATACAAGCAACTGGAGGATAGGTTGAATGCTATGGAGATACAACAGGTACCTGGGCTGGATTTCGGAGATCTGGGTTTGTCTACTGGTGTGATCATTCCTCGGAAGTTCAAAGCACCATCTTTCACTAAGTACGATGGGGCGTCTTGTCCCAAGCTACATCTCAGGTCCTATGTTCGGAAAATTCAACCGTACTCAGCAGATAAGAATTTGTGGATCCACTTCTTCCAGGAGAGTCTTTCAGGGACTCATCTCGAATGGTTCTATCAGCTGGATGGGACCAAGGTTCGTAACTTGGAGGAGTTGGCTACTGCTTTCTATAAGCAGTATCAATATAATGTCGACCTTGCCCCTACACGTACCCAACTCCAGGGTATGTCGTTAGGTTCAAGTGAAGGTTTTAAAGAGTACGCTCAGAAGTGGAGAGACCTGGCTGGCAGGGTGCAGCCACCGTTGACTGATCGGGAATTGGTAGACATGTTCTTGGGGACCCTATCTGGGCCATTTTTCAACCATCTTATCGGGAATTCGTCTGCAGGGTTCACTGATCTGATTCTGACTGGAGAGAGAATTGAGGCGGGGTTGAAGTCTGGAAAGATTCCGAAGGGTACATCGTCTAGTTCTGAGAAGAAACCCTTCAAGAAGGAGGATAGTGCTGTATATGGTTCCAAGAGACCAGAGAGATCTGAGCGCCGCCAATCTGTCAGTGCGGTAATGATTGCTAAGCCTGCTGCCGCTCCTCGGCCAACCAATCCTCAAAGGGCTGAAAGACCCCGGAGAGAGTTTACCCGTTTGAGCATGACTTTATCGCAGATCTTGCCACAGTTGCTGCCCACCAACCTAGTGACTGTTAGAGAGGCACCCAAAGGTGTAAACACTGCCTCCCCCAAGTACAACCCGAATGCCCGCTGTGCGTACCATTCTGATAGCCCGGGGCATTCTACTGATGACTGTTGGGCATTAAGGAATAAGGTGCAAGACCTTATTGACGCAAAAGAGATACAGTTCGAAGCGCCTGAGAGGCCGAATGTGGTTACTGCTCCTATGCCTCAGCATAGGGTAAATGCTGTTGAGGAAGAAGTGTACGCTGTCTTTGTGGATGATCTAGCCACTCCTCTGAAGACTGTCAAGAAGAATCTACTGCTGGCCGGTTTATTTCCGGGTTGCAGTGAGGGTTGCATGTTCTATGCTGTTTCCCTATCTAGTTGTCCCTTGCTGAAATTAGGCATCCAAAGCCTAATGGATAGCAAGGAGATTCTGTTTAAGAAGTCTGCTGTTTAGTTGGTTCCGGTAGAAGAAGTTTCCGTGGTTACCATCTTCAATAATCCGATCAAGGCTCTCCTGAAAAAGCCTGTTCAAATCATGACTGTCGCACCTGTTGTTATCACTGTTCCGGGGCCTCTTCCCTACGTATCTGATAAAGCTGTCCCCTGGCACTATGGGGCAGATGTGTATGTGAATGGGATCAAACAAGAATTCAACATTGGCGCCAATATCTGTGATATTACTGGCCTAGCCAAGGTTACCCGCAGTGGCAGGCTCTTCTCGCCTGACATTGCACCGCCTGCTACTCGAAGACCCCTCCTCATAACACCTACAAGTGTACCTGTTCCTGTTGCTGATCAAGTTGTTTCCCCTGCTGCCGAGTCATCCAATGCTCGGGGAAAAGGGATTGAAGTTGAGCCTGCCCGGACGGAGGCACCGATACCTGTAACTGCTGAAGCCTCCCAACAAGAAATGGAGGAGATTCTAAAGATAATAAAGAAGAGTGACTTCAATGTTGTGGAACAGCTGGGGCACACGCCCTCCAAGATCTCCATGCTCTCTTTATTGCTGTGCTCCGAGGCCCATGCTAAGGCCTTGATCTCGTTCCTCAAGACGGCCCATGTGCCACAGGAGACATCTGCAGTCCAGTTCACTGATTGCGTAGCAAATCTGACAGCAGACAATGGCTTGGGTTTCTCAGATGCTGACCTGACTGCAAAAGGAAGAGACCATAATGACGCCCTGCATGTCTCTATCGAATGCAGGGGCACTACTCTGGCCCATGTATTGGTGGATATTGGTTCGTCCTTGAATGTTCTACCAAAGAAGGCTTTAGATCGCTTGGATTGTGAAGGCCTGGAACTGAAACCCAGCAATATCATCGTCAGGGCCTTTGACGGTTCAAAAAGGATGGTTCATGGAGAGGTTGACATTCCCATTCGTGTGGGTTCTCAGGTGTTTGACTCTACATTTTATGTGATGGATATCCGTCCATCATACTCTTGTCTACTGGGTCGACCTTGGATCCATAAAGCTGGGGCAGTGACCTCTACCTTGCACCAGAAGCTGAAGTACCCT
Organism: Vicia faba; assembly: GCA_948472305.1. NCBI lineage: Eukaryota > Viridiplantae > Streptophyta > Magnoliopsida > Fabales > Fabaceae > Vicia > Vicia faba. The sequence continues at coordinate 1,132,723,065 of OX451735.1, forward strand.
GTCAGAGGGAAGATCGTCACTGTGTAAGGAGAGGAGGAGTACATGGTGAGCCATCTGAATTCCTTCAGATACATTGAGATGGACGGGGAGTTTATTGAAACCCCCTTTCAGCATTTCGAGGAGGTGCTTCCAATTTCAGCGGCAGCAGAAACAACAATATAAGAGAATGTTCCTTTGAAGATGGCTTCCCTGAAGGATGCCCGGGCTGTGGTTCAAAAAGGTGAATGTGCTAACTGGGGCAGGCTTCCAGACTTTACACAGAAAACTGACAAATCTGGGCTGGGTTTTACTGCAGAGGGTCAGAAAGCTATGCGGAAGGCGAAGACCAGAAGACCTCCTGTGTTCATTACAAATCCAGGAGTGAATGCTGTTGGGGAAGACAATGAAGTGGATGAAGCAGAATTCAATAGCTGGATCTACCCGACAACCGAAGGCGGATTGACCAATTGGATCGTCAAAGACTATACTCCTGTTACTTTTGTTACGCAGTAATAAACTTCTTTATTTTGTTATTTGTAATAAACAATAAATAAACTCTATGGCTCGGTGTCTTACCCGAGGCACCGTGGTTTCATTTGTGAGGGCATATAAATTGTCATTTCATATATCATGAATGAAAATCTTGGACGTTTTCTCGCATTACAAATCTTATGCTCCTTTTCTGTCTTTCTTTCCTTTACATATATTTCAAAACAGCTGTATTTACACACACACTCACTCCTACAGGTTTCAATCCACTCTGGATCTCACTGATAACGACTCTGCTACCGCCCGTTATGACTTCGAAAATCCGATCAACTTAGCCGAAGACGAAGGTGAAGATGATTGCGAAGTGCCTGGCGAGCTTGCAAGACTGTTACTTCAGGAAGAGAGGGCAATTCAACCCCATGAAGAGCCAGTGGAAACAATAAACTTGGGTACTGAAGAAGACAGGAAAGAGGTAAAGATTGGTGCCAACCTAGAGCTCAGCGTGAAGCAACGGTTGACTCAGATGCTACATGATTATATGGAGATCTTTTCATGGTCCTACGAAGACATGCCCGGGTTGGATACCGATATTGTGGTCCATCACTTGCCAACTAAGGAAGATTGCCCTCCGGTTAAGCAAAAGGTCCGTCGTATGCGTCCAGAGATGTCTGAGAAGATTAAAGCCGAGGTTATGAAACAGTTTGATGCTGGGTTCCTTGCAGTGACTTCTTACCCTCAGTGGGTTGCTAATGTGGTGCCGGTACCTAAGAAAGACGGTAAGGTCAGAATGTGTGTCGACTACAGGGATCTGAACAGGGCCAGCCCCAAAGATGACTTCCCTCTACCTCACATTGATGTCCTTGTTGATAATACAGCTCAACATAAGGTGTTCTCTTTCATGGATGGCTTTTCAGGTTACAATCAGATCAAGATGGCACCCGAAGACATGGAGAAGACTACCTTTGTTACTCAGTGGGGTACCTTCTGCTACAAGGTCATGCCGTTTGGATTGAAGAACGCTGGGGCAACCTACCAACGTGCCATGGTTGCTTTATTTCATGATATGATCCATCATGAGATAGAAGTGTATGTTGACGACATGATCGCAAGGTCCCAAACTGAGGAAGAGCACCTAGATCATCTGCAGAAGTTGTTTGACCGGCTGAAACTGTATAAACTGAGGTTGAACCCGAACAAGTGCACCTTCGGGGTAAGATCTGGAAAGCTGTTAGGCTTCGTGGTAAGTGACAAGGGCATTCAAGTGGACCCTGCCAAGGTCAAAGCTATTCAAGAAATGCCAGTTCCTAGGACAGAGAAAGAGGTCAGAGGCTTTCTAGGACGCCTGAATTACATTGCTCGATTCATCTCACACCTAACTGCTACTTGTGAACCACTCTTCAAGCTGCTGAAGAAAGATCAGGTAGTACGTTGGAATGATGAATGTCATGCCGCTTTTGACAAAATCAAAGAGTATCTCCAAGAACCACCTATCCTTATGCCACCGGTTGAGGGGAGACCTCTGATACTATACCTGACAGTACTTGACAACTCAATGGGGTGCGTGCTGGGGCAGCATGACGAGTCTGGCCGAAAAGAGCATGCCATCTATTACCTTAGCAAAAAGTTTACCGATTGTGAGACTCGATACTCACTGCTTGAGAAAACTTGCTGCGCTTTGGTATGGGCTGCTCGCCGGCTGAGACAGTATATGCTGACTCATACCACCTTGTTGATCTCAAAGATGGATCCTATAAAGTACATATTCGAAAAGCCTGCTCTGTCTGGGAGAATTGCAAGATGGCAAATGATCTTGACGGAATACGACATTCAGTACACAACCCAGAAAGCCATCAAGGGAAGTGTATTGGCAGACCACTTGGCACATCAGGCCGTAGATGACTATCAATCAATGAACTTCGAGTTTCCGGATGAAAGCATCATGATAGTAACTGATTGTGAAGTACCTGGACCGGATGAAGGACCTGAGGAAGGATCCCCTTTGAAACACTTTTTCACACTTTGACACACATGATAGTCCCTTTGAAGGCATATTCATGTGGTCCCTTCGAAGAAGCATTCACTGGTTCATTCGAAGCACACATGATTATTGAAGACAAGTTGGCTTTATGGTGAGTTTTGGTCCAAGATGCTTGCTGGCCAAAATCCTGCATATTGCCAAGCCCAAGCCCCTCTATAGGTACGTTCCTGCCAAAGGTAGCTTCGACTAGCCAGAGTAAAGTCTTTCGATTGGGCTAGTTGAGTAAGGTTAGGGAAATATAAGAAATCGAGCTTAGGGGTTGATCGAAGAAGCCATGATGTTGAGGCCTTATACAATTTGAATCAAGACCTGAGCAATTCTAATTGAGGTGGACAAACTCAATCGAAGGAACTATAAGGGTGAAACCAAAGCCAGTTGAAGGAGGCAACTTAAGGCCAATCGAAGGGCAGGGAATGAAGGTATTCGAAATCCAAAGGTGTCCACATCTTTTGAAACGTTTCAAAATGGTATTCATGGCCTTAAAACACGAACTCAATGGTTGTTTACTCTTTTACCTTCTTGTCCCCTCCATCCCCTCTATATAAGGAGACCATATACATACGCAAAAAAAGAGACGGAAGCCCAGGGGAACCATACACACATATTGTTTTACACGCCTAGACACAGCTTGAAAGAGTCACACGAAATTGCAAACACATTCTTGGAGGTCTCCTAAAGCTTTTCTAATCATCTTCAGTCTCTAAGCAAGCACACGTCCAGAAGTGCCAAATAGAAGCAACCCTTAAACAAAGGTACCCACACCTAAAGCCACAGATTCATCCATCACCATTGGTAAGAATTGGTAAAAATATCAAACTTCACATTTGCATGACACATCAACACTTGTAGTTCATTCGATTTGTTATTCAAGATTAAAGACTTGGGTTCGACCCCAGGTTTACATTTGTTTTATTTCTAACACGTGTTACAGATCCAGCCTGAACAGACCAACGCGCGCAGGATCGAAGGACCTCGGTTTGATACCCAAGTCCTGCATCTTTATTTGGATAATATTTGTCTTACAGATTCAAATCAAAAGGCAACATCCACTCCTAGATAGAAAAAACCATCATTCTCCACTGGATCGAAAAAACACCATCACCCTTCACAGAATCGAAAAGCAACATCCCTCCTGGATCGAAAATCCCATCTTTCCCTGGATCGAAAGGCAGCTCCCCCTCTGGATCGAAAAAGTCCCATTTTCTCTCTGGATCGAAGGATGTCCCCTTTGTATCTTTATTTTTATTTTCATTATTTCTCTTGTTAAACTAACCATTAAATCAAAATCACAAAAAAATATCAGGCTAGTGTTTTATTAATCAAATTAAATTTTATTAATTAACTAATTAATTATTTTAACCTTTTCATTAATTTAAAATTAAATAGACTTAAGTTTTATTTTCTTTTATAAATAAAAAACAAACAAAAAGATTTCTTTTCCTTAGGATTTAGTCGTCCATTTTAGTTTGTTTGCGCATTTATTTATTTTCGCATTTTTTTCATCTTATTGTAACTGCTTCCCAGTTTGTAATAGTAACTAGGACTTTATTTTCGCATTTCTATACTGTACCTCTCACAAAGCCATGTAATAGCGTAGAATTTACATTCCCGCACTTTACATTTCTGCACTTTAAATTCCTATATATATTAACTGCTAGTAACTAGGATTGCATGAGAAGACTAATAAAAAAATGCTAGCAAAATGTTGTACCCCAAAATTTTCCCTCCCATATTCTTCAAGAATTGCAAAGTCAAGCTTCAAAATCTCCCCAAAGGTTGCACAGTTCAAGGGCCTCCTAAACAGTTAAAATTAGGGTTTTTGTTCTGATCAAGAAAATGAAGTTTCCAAGGGTCCAATCAAGTCCCACATGCCAAAGCCTAATGGATAGCAAGGAGATTCTGTTTAAGAAGTCTGCTGTTTAGTTGGTTCCGGTAGAAGAAGTTTCCGTGGTTACCATCTTCAATAATCCGATCAAGGCTCTCCCGAAAAAGCCTGTTCAAATCATGACTGTCGCACCTGTTGTTATCACTGTTCCGGGGCCTCTTCCCTACGTATCTGATAAAGCTGTCCCCTGGCACTATGGGGCAGATGTGTATGTGAATGGGATCAAACAAGAATTCAACATTGGCGCCAATATCTGTGATATTACTGGCCTAGCCAAGGTTACTCGCAGTGGCAGGCTCTTCTCGCCTGACATTGCACCGCCTGCTACTCGAAGACCCCTCCTCATAACACCTACAAGTGTACCTGTTCCTGTTGCTGATCAAGTTGTTTCCCCTGCTGCCGAGTCATCCAATGCTCGGGGAAAAGGGATTGAAGTTGAGCCTGCCCGGACGGAGGCACCGATACCTGTAACTGCTGAAGCCTCCCAACAAGAAATGGAGGAGATTCTAAAGATAATAAAGAAGAGTGACTTCAATGTTGTGGAACAGCTGGGGCACACGCCCTCCAAGATCTCCATGCTCTCTTTATTGCTGTGCTCCGAGGCCCATGCTAAGGCCTTGATCTCGTTCCTCAAGACGGCCCATGTGCCACAGGAGACATCTGCAGTCCAGTTCACTGATTGCGTAGCAAATCTGACAGCAGACAATGGCTTGGGTTTCTCAGATGCTGACCTGACTGCAAAAGGAAGAGACCATAATGACGCCCTGCATGTCTCTATTGAATGCAGGGGCACTACTCTGGCCCATGTATTGGTGGATATTGGTTCGTCCTTGAATGTTCTACCAAAGAAGGCTTTAGATCGCTTGGATTGTGAAGGCCTGGAACTGAAACCCAGCAATATCATCGTCAGGGCCTTTGACGGTTCAAAAAGGATGGTTCATGGAGAGGTTGACATTCCCATTCGTGTGGGTTCTCAGGTGTTTGACTCTACATTTTATGTGATGGATATCCGTCCATCATACTCTTGTCTACTGGGTCGACCTTGGATCCATAAAGCTGGGGCAGTGACCTCTACCTTGCACCAGAAGCTGAAGTACCCTGTCAGAGGGAAGATCGTCACTGTGTAAGGAGAGGAGGAGTACATGGTGAGCCATCTGAATTCCTTCAGATACATTGAGATGGACGGGGAGTTTATTGAAACCCCCTTTCAGCATTTCGAGGAGGTGCTTCCAATTTCAGCGGCAGCAGAAACAACAATATAAGAGAATGTTCCTTTGAAGATGGCTTCCCTGAAGGATGCCCGGGCTGTGGTTCAAAAAGGTGAATGTGCTAACTGGGGCAGGCTTCCAGACTTTACACAGAAAACTGACAAATCTGGGCTGGGTTTTACTGCAGAGGGTCAGAAAGCTATGCGGAAGGCGAAGACCAGAAGACCTCCTGTGTTCATTACAAATCCAGGAGTGAATGCTGTTGGGGAAGACAATGAAGTGGATGAAGCAGAATTCAATAGCTGGATCTACCCGACAACCGAAGGCGGATTGACCAATTGGATCGTCAAAGACTATACTCCTGTTACTTTTGTTACGCAGTAATAAACTTCTTTATTTTGTTATTTGTAATAAACAATAAATAAACTCTATGGCTCGGTGTCTTACCCGAGGCACCGTGGTTTCATTTGTGAGGGCATATAAATTGTCATTTCATATATCATGAATGAAAATCTTGGACGTTTTCTCGCATTACAAATCTTATGCTCCTTTTCTGTCTTTCTTTCCTTTACATATATTTCAAAACAGCTGTATTTACACACACACTCACTCCTACAGGTTTCAATCCACTCTGGATCTCACTGATAACGACTCTGCTACCGCCCGTTATGACTTCGAAAATCCGATCAACTTAGCCGAAGACGAAGGTGAAGATGATTGCGAAGTGCCTGGCGAGCTTGCAAGACTGTTACTTCAGGAAGAGAGGGCAATTCAACCCCATGAAGAGCCAGTGGAAACAATAAACTTGGGTACTGAAGAAGACAGGAAAGAGGTAAAGATTGGTGCCAACCTAGAGCTCAGCGTGAAGCAACGGTTGACTCAGATGCTACATGATTATATGGAGATCTTTTCATGGTCCTACGAAGACATGCCCGGGTTGGATACCGATATTGTGGTCCATCACTTGCCAACTAAGGAAGATTGCCCTCCGGTTAAGCAAAAGGTCCGTCGTATGCGTCCAGAGATGTCTGAGAAGATTAAAGCCGAGGTTATGAAACAGTTTGATGCTGGGTTCCTTGCAGTGACTTCTTACCCTCAGTGGGTTGCTAATGTGGTGCCGGTACCTAAGAAAGACGGTAAGGTCAGAATGTGTGTCGACTACAGGGATCTGAACAGGGCCAGCCCCAAAGATGACTTCCCTCTACCTCACATTGATGTCCTTGTTGATAATACAGCTCAACATAAGGTGTTCTCTTTCATGGATGGCTTTTCAGGTTACAATCAGATCAAGATGGCACCCGAAGACATGGAGAAGACTACCTTTGTTACTCAGTGGGGTACCTTCTGCTACAAGGTCATGCCGTTTGGATTGAAGAACGCTGGGGCAACCTACCAACGTGCCATGGTTGCTTTATTTCATGATATGATCCATCATGAGATAGAAGTGTATGTTGACGACATGATCGCAAGGTCCCAAACTGAGGAAGAGCACCTAGATCATCTGCAGAAGTTGTTTGACCGGCTGAAACTGTATAAACTGAGGTTGAACCCGAACAAGTGCACCTTCGGGGTAAGATCTGGAAAGCTGTTAGGCTTCGTGGTAAGTGACAAGGGCATTCAAGTGGACCCTGCCAAGGTCAAAGCTATTCAAGAAATGCCAGTTCCTAGGACAGAGAAAGAGGTCAGAGGCTTTCTAGGACGCCTGAATTACATTGCTCGATTCATCTCACACCTAACTGCTACTTGTGAACCACTCTTCAAGCTGCTGAAGAAAGATCAGGTAGTACGTTGGAATGATGAATGTCAGGCCGCTTTTGACAAAATCAAAGAGTATCTCCAAGAACCACCTATCCTTATGCCACCGGTTGAGGGGAGACCTCTGATACTATACCTGACAGTACTTGACAACTCAATGGGGTGCGTGCTGGGGCAGCATGACGAGTCTGGCCGAAAAGAGCATGCCATCTATTACCTTAGCAAAAAGTTTACCGATTGTGAGACTCGATACTCACTGCTTGAGAAAACTTGCTGCGCTTTGGTATGGGCTGCTCGCCGGCTGAGACAGTATATGCTGACTCATACCACCTTGTTGATCTCAAAGATGGATCCTATAAAGTACATATTCGAAAAGCCTGCTCTGTCTGGGAGAATTGCAAGATGGCAAATGATCTTGACGGAATACGACATTCAGTACACAACCCAGAAAGCCATCAAGGGAAGTGTATTGGCAGACCACTTGGCACATCAGGCCGTAGATGACTATCAATCAATGAACTTCGAGTTTCCGGATGAAAGCATCATGATAGTAACTGATTGTGAAGTACCTGGACCGGATGAAGGACCTGAGGAAGGATCCCGATGGTCTATGCACTTTGACGGAGCCTCCAATGCTTTGGGTAACGGTATCGGCGCCATCATCATATCCCCTCAAGGCACTCATACTCCACTCACTGCCCGACTATGTTTCAACTGTACCAACAACATGGCAGAGTATGAGGCGTGCATCATGGGTCTTCAAGCTGCGATCGACTTAAGGATCAAGTTTCTGAGTGTCTTCGGAGATTTCGCTCTCGTGATCAATCAGATCAAAGGAGAGTGGGATACGAAACACCCGAACCTTATTCCTTACAGAGAATGTGTGTTGACCTTGATCCCCCACTTCACAAAGATAACCTTTGAGCACTTTCCGAGAGAAGAGAATCAGCTGGCGGACGCGTTAGCTACAATGTCTTCTATGTTTAAGGTTAAATGGGATAATGAGGCTCCCTGGATCATCATCTGGAAGCGGGACGAACCGGCATACTGTTGTGATCTCGAGACTGAATTGGTGACTGAGAAGCCTTGGTACCATGAGGTGAAGAGATATCTGGAAGCGCAGGAATATCCGGAGGGTGCCTCTGTCAATGATAAGAAGTTCCTGAGAAGGTTCGCAGCAAAGTTCTTCCTTAGTAACGGCATCTTGTACAAGCGAAACCATGATTCAACCTTACTGCGTTGTGTGGATAAGACTGAAGCAGAAAGGATCATGGAAGAGCTACATGAAGGGACCTTTGGTACACATTCCAGTGGACATACAATGGCAAAGAAGATCCTTCGGGCAGGGTATTACTGGTCCACAATGGAAGCTGACTGCTACCAACATTCTAGGACATGCCATAAGTGCCAGATTTATGCAGACAAAGTGCATGTTCCTCCAGTTCCTCTGAATGTTCTGACTGCGCCTTGGCCGTTTGCGATGTGGGGCATAGACATGATCGGTGAAATTAAACCTACGGCATCCAATGGGCATCGCTTCATCCTAGTGGCGATAGATTATTTTACAAAGTGGGTCGAAGCAGCTTCCTACGCTACGGTAACCAAGACTGTTGTGGCACGGTTCATTCAGCATAATCTGATCTGTCGATACGGCGTCCCTGAGAGAATTATTACAGATAACGGTACCAATCTGAATAACAAGATGATCACTGAGCTCTGCGAGCAGTTCAAAATACAGCACCACAATTCTTCTCCTTACAGACCGAAGATGAATGGGGCTGTAGAAGCAGCAAATAAAAACATCAAGAAAATCGTGCAGAAGATGACAGTGACTTATAAAGATTGGCACGAGATGTTACCGTTCGCTCTACATGTGTACCGTACCTCAGCTAGGACGTCAACCGGGGCAACTCCTTTCTCTTTGGTTTATGGTATGGAGGCAGTCTTACCGATCGAAGTGCAAATACCCTCTCTCCGGATAATGAAGGATGCAAATCTGAACGAAGATGATTGGATCCAGACGCGACTTGATCAATTAAACCTTATTGATGAAAAGAGACTTGCTGCTATTTGTCATGGTCAGACGTATCAGAAACGGATGATCAGGGCATTTAACAAAAAGGTCAGACCACAGGAATATCAAGTCGGGGATCTGGTAATCAAGCGAATCATCCTTCCTCAGAGTGATCCAAGGGGAAAATGGACCCCTACGTACGAAGGGCCATTTGTGGTAAAACATGTGTTCTCTGGAGGAGCCATGATTCTAACCAACATGGATGGTGACGACCTTCCTCACCCCGCCAATGCAGACATAGTAAAAAGATACTACGCATGAAAAAAGACCCGCTAGGCTGACATGCCTAGGCAAAAATTAGGGCTTCCCGGCGAACCAAAAGGGTTCGGGCAAAATGAAGGGATGAAATGAAAAAAATCTGTACACCCGGCAAGTCGAAAACCTGAAAAGGCGGCTTGGGCAAAAATGGGTATCCCGGTGGACTGAAAACCCGAAAGGGCAGTTCAGGCAAAAGTTAGGGATAAAAGCGTAATACTATGTCTCATTGGATCACCTTGCATCCAGAATCCGGTATCTACATCAAGTTCAGATGGCATCGATCAGTCAGCTTCATCTTCGTTTAGGTCATCAAGTGATGAGACGCTCGGAGTTATAAAGGCAATAGCAGAGTTGAAACCCAGTGGATCATTCATCTCACACAGCTGTTTTATTTTATCTTGTACAAAATTTGTATAAACGCCTTTGCCCGGCGGCGTTCTCTTACTAGGACGTCAGCCTCTTGTACACAAAACGCTTATTTACAGGCCATTCAAAAATCAATACAAATATACTTTTCAGTTAAAAGTGCCAATTGTTTTTCTTTTTCTGTTTTGTTTTGCGAAGAATGTCTAAGGTTCAATTTGTGATATATGCATTGACAATAATTTGCTAACTCATAAATATTTGCATACGAAACAAAGGATTAGTTACAGGTAACATTAGAAACAGGGGCAATAAAGAGTTGTCTGAGCAATCTAATTGTTCTATCCTCCAAGGTACCAAGGTAGGTTCAACTAAAGAACATAACAGACACCTTAATTCCCCAGAGAGTACGTCAGCAAGTCAATACACTCTCCTCAAGCGAAGCTATACTATCAAACTTAAGGAAGTTGGGTATCCTCCAGCAGATCTCAACATTCCCCCAGCAGCACACATATTCATAACAAGCATCCCCGGCAGTCTTGGTCTGAAGATTGTTCCCTGGCGGTATTTCAAACATTCAAAGGAATCACTTCCCCCGCAATTCTAAAACTTCCCCAAGAGAGTCCAATCTAGTGCCCCAGGAAAGTTGGAATCATCTCCCCCAGCAGTAAGTTTATCCCCAGTAGATTCTGGAAGCTTATCCTCGCATAGCAAGAACGCGTCGCCCGGCTTTATTTAAAGAGTTATTTCCCTACCAGGATATAACTGGGTTATCCTCAGCCAAAAGCCACGGAAAGGTCGTCGTCAACGTAGTTCTTTCTTATCCCCAGCGAAGTCTATCAGCACTTCCAACACAACAAGGGTATCCCCAGCAAGTTATTATCAACATTCCAGCAAAGTACCTCTCTCCCCACAGAGTATTGCTCCCCAGCAAGATTACTACAGTACTCTCCTCCCCGCAGAGTTATTCCTTTCGCCAAGTTTATTCCCCAACGAAGTTATCTTCTCCTACCGGTATTCTTGCAACTATCATCCCCAGCGGAAGCAAAATCTATTCTCCAACATCAGCCCAGGAGTGACTTCCCGGCACCCGTCAAGGATTTACTTTCCTAGACGAAAAGCATACATTTGTAAACATCGCATACATCATTATAGCATGCATATACGCATCATATCTTACAAATCTCATTTATGTTGAGAACATCATTGCTTGATCCATATCACGCATCGCATATGACTGACCTTTACCTTTCAGGAAAGATCCAGTAAAATTCTCCGCTATATCTCAAGACCTAGACCGGTTCAGTTAAATCGACTCCAAAGATTTCTTATCCAGTCAAAGGCCTTCTCTGGTCCAGTTAAATCGACCCCAAACAGATTTTTCTGATAAAGACCCAGTTGAAGACATTCCAAGACCTAGACCGGTTCAGTTAATCGACTCCAAAGATTTCTTATCCAGTCCAAGGCCTTCTCTAGTCCAGCTAAATCGACCCCAAACAGATTTTTCTGATGAAGACTCAGTAGAAGTTATCCCAGGTTTTTCTCAATGATTGCTATTGAGATTGTAATTGCCTATGGTTCTCTCCCCGATCCTGCGGAGACGATAATTCCATTCCAGGTTTTTCTCAATGATTGCTATTGAGATTGTAATTGCCTATGGTTCTCTCCCCGATCCTGCGGAGACGATAATTCCATTCCAGGTTTTTCTCAATGATTGCTATTGAGATTGTAATTGCCTATGGTTCTCTCCCCGATCCTGCGGAGACGATAATTCCATTCCAGGTTTTTCTCAATGATTGTTATTGAGATTGTAATTGCCTATGGTTCTCTCCCCGATCCTGCGGAGATGATAATTCCATTCCAGGTTTTTCTCAATGATTGCTATTGAGATTGTACTTGCCTATGGTTCTCTCCCCAATGCTGCGGAGATGATAATTCCATTCCAGGTTTTTCTCAATGATTGCTATTGAGATTGTAATTGCCTATGGTTCTCTCCCCAATGCTGCGGAGATGATAATTCCATTCTAGGTTTTTCTCAATGATTGCTATTGAGATTGTAATCGCCTATGGTTCTCTCCCCAATGCTGCGGAGATGATAATTCCATTCCAGGTTTTTCTCAAAGATTGCTATTGAGATTGTAATTGCCTATGGTTCTCTCCCCAATGCTGCGGAGATGGTAATTCCCACCAAGATGTTCTCAACGATTGCTGTTGAGGTTAAGGTCATCCAAGGTTCTCTCACCGTTCCTGCTGAGGTAGTAACCACCCCTGGTTCATTCATCATCTTTTGAAGCTCCAGATCCAGCTCCTGTAACCAGTCAGGACACATCTATACAAAGAGTTTGAAGACCAGCCCCGTAACAGGTCAGGTAATCATTTTCCTTTTTGTAGGTATGCAAGTTCTCGCTAAGGAATCTCTTATGCGATCAACATCCAGATGGCATCTATAAGCCCGTCCACCTTCCATCACCTCTTAGCATGGCATCTATAAGCCCATCATCCTATCCATTAATCTCCAAATGGCATCTATAAAGCCCATTCCCATCATCACACTGCTACTATGTGAGCGCAAATTTCTGGGCACTCTAGTGTTCAATCATCTTCTACCCTCGGATTACGAAAGGCACGTCAGCCAATCTGCATCCTCAGGTCTAAGAAGATTGAACAGGGGCAACTGTTGTACCCCAAAATTTTCCCTCCCATATTCTTCAAGAATTGCAAAGTCAAGCTTCAAAATCTCCCCAAAGGTTGCACAGTTCAAGGGCCTCCTAAACAGTTAAAATTAGGGTTTTTGTTCTGATCAAGAAAATGAAGTTTCCAAGGGTCCAATCAAGTCCCACATGCCAATGAATATGGTCAAGCATCCTCATACAAAGTTTCAAGACTTTCAGCACAAAATTGCACAGTCAAAACCCTAATTGCACTACAGTCAACTGTAGGGGCAAAATGGTCATTTGGCAGTCAAAAGTTCAAATTTTTGGTCAACATCTCATTTTGAAGCCACAAACATCATTTTATCAATGCTTGATCATGATTCTCAAAGCTTGGCTCAAAAATCATCAAGATACAAAAGTTTCCTTATTTGGACAGTTGAAAAAGTCAACTGTAAATTGACCAGGGCATAACTTCCACATGGATTATCAGAAAAATTCCATCCAAAGCTCATTTTTAAGAGAAAGACATTTCCTACAACTCCTCTTCATACTTCAAGTCCAAGAAATTCTCTCACAAAAAGTTATCAATTTCAACATTATAGGTCATTTTCAAAAGTCAACAAAAAGGGACTTTAAGTCAAAGGCCATAACTTGAGATTGGTAAATCAAAATGACATGGAACCAAAGACATTGGTTAGAGGACTCAAAGACCTTTCCAAAATGTCAAAGAACATGAGCAAAGATTAAAAATTGAGCAAGTTATGCCTTGTGGAAGTTGGGAAATATTTGGATATTTTGAAAAGTCAACATTGATTCAAATGACCTAAAATTGCTAATGGGCCTCTTTTTTCTTCCACAATTCATCATCCAAGACATGCACACGACCATTTGGCCCAAAGGGAAGTTTTTTATTATTTTTATTTATTTATTTGAATTTTTTATTACAATTAATTCATTTAAACTAAATAAAATATGAAAAAATGCTAAACTAATGAAATCAAATCTTTTTGTGCAGAAAATGCTCTCATTGGACACTCAAGATTCGTGCATAATCATTTTTGGAAGGTTTTGTCATGATTTGATATCAAATTGCATGAAAAATATTGAAAAACTAATGCCATAAAAAATCAAATATTGCACAATCAATTCATGGATTTTGGACCAATTTTCTTTGACCTAATCATTCCATACATAAGCTTGATCAAAACCCTCGTGCTCACTGACTGCAAGCTGTGCCATACATAGAAAACAAAACTTGAGTTTTTGGTTAAAAAAGTGGAAACTGAAAACAGGGATAGAGGACGATTCAAGGCAAGATTTTTATCTCATTAGCTTCCTGAGGCTTCAAGGAAAGTTTTTCAATCGAAATCAATCATTCTAACGCCCTAAATTGGTAACACGAGTGCAACCTGTACAGAGAAAATTTCATATTCTTGCATTTCAATTCATGCGCATTTAGCAATTTTTAATATATGATTTGTATTCATTGTTCAATTCTGAAGCTAACTGTGTGATTTGATTTTGTTTTCGTGCCCCATATGAGGATTCACCATTAGAGACATCTAGGGTTTCCAGGTTTTCAATTTAGGCGTTTCTCATCCCTGTAAAATTAAGACACATGAATACCATGAATAAAACCAGCAGGTTGGGACGAATTGGAAGAGACCATCGCGCCTAATTTCTGAGGCCACATGGCCTAATTGCTATTATCAGAACAAGCTTGTTTTGAGGGGGTTTAAAACCCCCGCTAACTCTTTTTCTATTTCAGGGAAAACCAAGACAACGAGGAAGACGACTCTGTGGCATCAGTTGATTGGCTCATTTAAAATTTCGCGCTAAAAGTCCACTAGCGTTGTATTTTATTTTATATTAATTGTGGGTTATTATGTAAACAAAGAACTCAAACAGCAGGGTTGGTAAAGCGCTTGGTTGGTAATGTTCAGGACCTGGGTTCGAGTCCCAGGTCCCCACCCCCTTTCATTTTATTTTTCACATAATACTCCTATGCAGGTTCAACGCTAACGGTTCACCATGTTCACAAAACCTGGCCATCCACGTGCCTATGGAGATGGATCAAATGGCCACAATCTGAAGCGCACCATGGACTGCAGTCAACCACCTCACACACTAGTGGAAAAAGTCTACCAGGCCTGAAGGTCATTGGGCCTAGATTGCTAAAGTTTCACCTCCAAATTAGGGGCAGAACCCCCTAGGTTTGCTTTATTTCTTTTCCTTATTTTGATATTATTTTTAATTATTGTCTTTATTTTAATTAGTTTTTTTTAATTCAAATATTTTCATAATATATAAAAAACACATAAAAAATCAGAAAAGATGAAAAAAAATATTTTTTATTTTAGTATTTTTGTAAATAAATTGCATTAATTAATTTTAGTTATTAAATTAGGTTTAATTGTAATATTTTCATAATAAAAATCTAAAATTGGTAGAATTAGGGTTTAATTAATTTTTTATCCTTTTTTATTTTCTTTCATAATAATTAAATATTTACTATTACTTATTTTTGTAATTAAATTGCATGTAAAATAATTAGGGTTAATTTTAGGTTAAACTTTAATATGTTTTCATAATAAAATAAAAATTGTAGAATTAGGTTTAATTGCATTAAAATCATAAAATCCCAAAAAATACCAAAAAAACAATTTCTTTTCTTTTTTAATTAATTAATTTCATCATTTAATTTAATTTTGCAAAAAAGGGTCCAACGCCCTCGTTTTTAATTCTTATTTAATTCGCGTGTTTATTTCTTTCTCGTGTAATATTTATGTACCTCTCCCAAGGCCTTGTAAATTAATCTGTCGCACTTTATTTCTTTACTTCCTGTCAAATCGGGTCCTGGATTTTAATTTGGCGATGTGGACCCGCGCCTTTGTAATAGTTTAGGAACTTTAATTTCCGCAACTTTTTTAACTGTTAATAATTGCATGCAAGAATGAATGTCTAAATAAAAACAAACGCATAGATCACCTTGACATGAATAAGACAAAATAACTGAACATGACACACAAATCACACACTAACCCTAGGGTACGCCTCGCTGTTGCCTTGCCTCGAAAGGTGATCGTCGAGTAGAGGATGTCTTAGTAAGTCCTCATGATCCGGGAACCTGGCATGAGGGTAGCTTCTAAGGTGTCTTCCCATTGCTCTGTTGATCACCATGTCCTGAACCTCGAATTGACCCGAACACCTCTAACGGTGGTGCTACCTACCTCTCAATGGTGGGATGGCACTACTTTAAAGGACATCTACACAGACGAATTCCTTAGGGTAGGTAGACGACTCTAGATACTTGCTCTAATTTCAAAACAAATCAAAAAATACTTTTCACACCGACACTTTTCAAAAAGCTTTCGAAAGCAATTTTTCAAACACTCTTGAGGACTGATACAAGAGTCGAACTGAAATTTTCAAAGAAACTTTTTAAAACCCACAGTTGAAAAGCAAACAAACCATTTTTGAAAACACAATGAGCAAGTATCTAAGAGCCCATGGATAACCATGGATAGAAAGGGTGCTAACACCTTCCCTTTCTATAATCTACTTCCCAAACCGAGAGCAATCTCTATAAGGAATTTTTCTGTGCTTTTGTCCTTTCCATTTTGGAGAAAATAAAAGACGGTGGCGACTCTTGCTTACCGCGACATTTCGCGAAACCAGCTAAAAAACAGTCAGTTCCAGATCCACCGATCACAGAACTGGCGACTCTGCTGTGGAATCTTTATAAAGTGAGGTGTACCTTAGGGTTAGTTCATAACTGTGTTTTCAATTGTATTGATTTGCTTGCTTTATTATTGTGGGACTGTCTTGGGAGTTCTATAGATCCTAACCCGGATCTGGGGATACCTTCTTAGAAAGTAGCAACAAGGCTGTGAGGGAACTGTGCGGGGTATACCGACATGGTTGAAACAGTCTGCTACGTTGATGTGGCACTTTGGTGTGTACCGGTAACCCTTGAGTTCAGTCAAGGAGAGTACGGGGCCTCCGCGTGGTATCGTGAAGCATCAACAGACCTTAGGAACCTTAATTGAACTATCTTGGCCTTTTTAGGGTAGTGAGATAACTGACTTTGGTGCAGTCCGAGGTTGGTTGATACTTGATACTACACTCAATTGAGGGTTGCTTTCCTGGAATATTTCGGTCGCCAGTTTAGTGGCTAAATCGAAACGATGAACAATGAAAGAAATCCCGTGATATTGGGACCCTTAGAACCCGGTTACTTCTAATAGGACAGGTTGAGCCCACCAACTTCAAGAGGGTACTACCCAGACCCCATGCTGGACTTAAACCCTAAGGGCTTGTCTTGTGTGCCTTATATGTTTGTCTTTGTAAATATCTGTGGTGTGTTTAATCATAGCATCATGACATCATCCAGCATCATATGCATTGACTAACCATTTCAGGGGTTCGAATTTTCATCTTTGTTCTTGTTTTGTAGGACATGGAAACCGTTCGTAGAAAGACAATTCAAATCAGTCTTGTAAGGATCCCTCCTCAGCTTAAGGAGCTTATATCCAGGATTCCCGAGAACTCTTCATTCAGTGAAAGACATGGAAGCCTCATCAGCTTGGTCAATACCAACATTGAGGAAGACATGATAAAGGTCCTGTTCCAGTTCTTTGACCCTCTGCATCACTGTTTCACCTTCTTGGACTATCAGTTGGTACCTACATTGGAGGAGTTCTCTCGGCTCCTGAAGATCCCTATCCTTGATCAACTACCCTACAACGGTACGGAAAAGGAACCCAAGCTTGAAGAGATTGCTAAAGCCTTGCACCTACAATCATCTGACCTCAAGGGACATTGGGAAGTTAGAAGTGGTATCAAAGGGTTCTTAGCCAGGTTTCTGTTTGAAAAGGCCCATGAATGTTGGAACTCCCTTGACTTACAAGCTTTTGAAGAAGTTGTGGCCCTCCTTGTCTATGGTTTGGTGTTGTTCCCTAACCCAGATCAGCTTATAGATATCAGTGCGGTCCAGATCTTTATGTCCAGGAATCCTATACCTACGTTGCTGGGGGACATCCTTCACTCATGTTACACTCGAACCATGAGAAAAAGAGGTGTCCTTATGTGTTGCACTCCTCTCCTGGGAAGGTGGTTTATTTCGCACCTTCCACAATCAGTTTTGAAGAACGAGCGGGGTTTGAGGTGGTCACAACGGTTGATGACTCTCACACATGCAGATATACATTGGTGCCCTAGGTCCAGAGAAGATGTCACTATCATTGATCGTTGCGGGGAGTACCCTAATGTTCCTTTACTTGGAATCAGAGGAGGTATTACTTACAACCCATGCCTGGCTTGGAGACAGTTTGGTTATGCTCGGAGGGATGGTCCTCATGACATGTTAATTCCTGACATAGTTTTTGACTTCGACAATGATACTCAAGGACTTCGCCAGAGATTTATCAGAGCCTGGAGGATGCCAAGTAGGATAGACAGCAAGACACTGGGGCACAGGAACTCCATCCCGTTGGAACCTTATCTCAAGTGGGTACGCGCCCGGTACCAGAAGTTAGTGATGCCTTATCCCCATATGCTCCCAGTAATCAAAGAACCGGTCTTGGAAGGAGAAGTGTCCTACACCATTCAGCACCCTGATATGCCCACATCCTGGGAAGAGATGCAGAAGAGCTGGATCCAGCTTAAGGAAGAACGGAATTCTCTTGAGACCAGTTTACATGCTAGTGAAAAGAAGGTCTTGGAGCTCACCCGCCTGTTGCATGAGGAGAAGAATCTCAACACTTACATAGCTCCAAAGAGGATGTGCAGTTTATTTTGGGATTGATTTACTTTTGTAATTTATGCCCATGAGGCTTTGATGTACTGAACAGTTATTTCCTTAATGATAACGTGTGTTCCTTTTTGTCTACAAAAAATTTAAACTTTCGAACCCTTGAATGCATTGCATAAACACATATCATTCATCATGTGCATAGCAGGTTTTTCCTCTTTTCAGGTTGCTTACCATTCTTCGCTGTTTATTTCAGCATCATGAATCCTGACTCATCATCAACTGAGACATCCATCAAAGCTCTTCAGGCGCAGAATGCGCAATTTCAGGAATTAATCAAGGGTTTGGCTCAAGGCCAAGAAGAGCTGAAGGCTCTGCTCCTGAAGAAGGAGAAGAAGAAGAAGAGAAGAACTATTCTGTTTAGCTCGGGCCGAAGGTTTGGCAACACTTTGCAGAATGAAGAGGCTGGTTCTTCCATTGGCAAGAGTACTCCTCAAGCAGAAAAAGGTCCTAGTCCGGTAGTCTCTGACAACGAGACTGATTTTGATGAAGAGCAGTACCCTCCTGCAGAAGACAGATACAAGCAACTGGAGGATAGGTTGAATGCTATGGAGATACAACAGGTACCTGGGCTGGATTTCGGAGATCTGGGTTTGTCTACTGGTGTGATCATTCCTCGGAAGTTCAAAGCACCATCTTTCACTAAGTACGACGGGGCGTCTTGTCCCAAGCTACATCTCAGGTCCTATGTTCGGAAAATTCAACCGTACTCAGCGGATAAGAATTTATGGATCCACTTCTTCCAGGAGAGTCTTTCAGGGACTCATCTCGAATGGTTCTATCAGCTGGATGGGACCAAGGTTCGTAACTGGGAGGAGTTGGCTACTGCTTTCTATAAGCAGTATCAATATAATGCCGACCTTGCCCCTACACGTACCCAACTCCAGGGTATGTCGTTAGGTTCAAGTGAAGGTTTTAAAGAGTACGCTCAGAAGTGGAGAGACCTGGCTGGCAGGGTGCAGCCACCGTTGACTGATCGGGAATTGGTAGACATGTTCTTGGGGACCCTATCTGGGCCATTTTTCAACCATCTTATCGGGAATTCGTCTGCAGGGTTCACTGATCTGATTCTGACTGGAGAGAGAATTGAGGCGGGGTTGAAGTCTGGAAAGATTCCGAAGGGTACATCGTCTAGTTCTGAGAAGAAACCCTTCAAGAAGGAGGCTAGTGTTGTATATGGTTCCAAGAGACCAGAGAGATCTGAGCGCCGCCAATCTGTCAGTGCGGTAATGATTGCTAAGCCTGCTGCCGCTCCTCGGCCAACCAATCCTCAAAGGGCTGAAAGACCCCGGAGAGAGTTTACCCGTTTGAGCATGACTTTATCGCAGATCTTGCCACAGTTGCTGTCCACCAACCTAGTGACTGTTAGAGAGGCACCCAAAGGTGTAAACACTGCCTCCCCCAAGTACAACCCGAATGCCCGCTGTGCGTACCATTCTGATAGCCCGGGGCATTCTACTGATGACTGTTGGGCATTAAGGAATAAGGTGCAAGACCTTATTGACGCAAACGAGATACAGTTCGAAGCGCCTGAGAGGCCGAATGTGGTTACTGCTCCTATGCCTCAGCATAGGGTAAATGCTGTTGAGGAAGAAGTGTACGCTGTCTCTGTGGATGATCTAGCCACTCCTCTGAAGACTGTCAAGAAGAATCTACTGCTGGCCGGTTTATTTCCAGGTTGCAGTGAGGGTTGCCTGTTCTGTGCTGTTTCCCTATCTGGTTGTCCCTTGCTGAAATTAGGCATCCAAAGCCTAATGGATAGCAAGGAGATTCTGTTTAAGAAGTCTGCTGTTCAGTTGGTTCCGGTAGAAGAAGTTTCTGTGGTTACCATCTTCAATAATCCGATCAAGGCTCTCCCGAAGAAGCCTGTTCAAATCATGACTGTCGCACCTGTTGTTATCACTGTTCCGGGGCCTCTTCCCTACGTATCTGATAAAGCTGTCCCCTGGCACTATGGGGCAGATGTGTATGTGAATAGGATCAAACAAGAATTCAACACTGGCGCCAGTATCTGTGATATTACTGGCCCAGCCAAGGTTACCCGCAGTGGCAGGCTCTTCTCGCCTGACATTGCACCGCCCGCTACTCGAAGACCCCTCCTCATAACACCTACAAGTGTACCTGTTCCTGTTGCTAATCAAGTTGTTTCCCCTGCTGCTGAGTCATCCAATGCTCGGGGCAAAGGGATTGAAGTTGAGCCTGCCCGGACGGAGGCACCGATACCTGTAACTGCTGAAGCCTCCCAACAAGAAATGGAGGAAATTCTAAAGATAATAAAGAAGAGTGACTTCAATGTTGTGGAACAGCTGGGGCACACGCCCTCCAAGATCTCCATGCTCTCTTTATTGCTGTGCTCCGAGGCCCATGCTAAGGCCTTGATCTCGTTCCTCAAGACGGCCCATGTGCCACAGGAGACATCTGCAGTCCAGTTCACTGATTGCGTAGCAAATCTGACAGTAGACAATGGCTTGGGTTTCTCAGATGCTGACCTGACTGCAAGGAAGAGACCACAATGACGCCCTGCATGTCTCTATCGAATGCAGGGGCACTACTCTGGCACATGTATTGGTGGATACTGGTTCGTCCTTGAATGTTCTACCAAAGAAGGCTTTAGATTGCTTGGATTGTGAAGGCCTGGAACTGAAACCCAGCAATATCATCGTCAGGGCCTTTGACGGTTCAAAAAGGATGGTTCATGGAGAGGTTGACATTCCCATTCGTGTGGGTTCTCAGGTGTTTGACTCTACATTTTATGTGATGGATATCCGTCCATCATACTCTTGTCTACTGGGTCGACCTTGGATCCATAAAGCTGGGGCAGTGACCTCTACCTTGCACCAGAAGCTGAAGTACCCTGTCAGAGGGAAGATCGTCACTGTGCAAGGAGAGGAGGAGTACATGGTGAGCCATCTGAATTCCTTCAGATACATTGAGATGGACGGGGAGTTTATTGAAACCCCCTTTCAGCATTTCGAGGAGGTGCTTCCAATTTCAGCGGCAGCAGAAACAACAATAGAAGAGAATGTTCCTTTGAAGATGGCTTCCCTGAAGGATGCCCGGGCTGTGGTTCCAAAAGGTGAATGTGCTAACTGGGGCAGGCTTCCAGACTTTACACAGAAAACTGACAAATCTGGGCCGGGTTTTACTGCAGAGGGTCAGAAAGCTATGCGGAAGGCGAAGACCAGAAGACCTCCTGTGTTCATTACAAATCCAGGAGTGAATGCTGTTGGGGAAGACAATGAAGTGGATGAAGCAGAATTCAATAGCTGGATCTACCCGACAACCGAAGGCGGATTGACCAATTGGATCGTCAAAGACCATACTCCTGTTACTTTTGTTACGCAGTAATAAACTTCTTTGTTTTGTTATCTGTAATAAACAATAAATAAACTCTATGGCTCGGTGTCTTACCCGAGGCACCGTGGTTTCATTTGTGAGGGCATATAAATTGTCATTTCATATATCATGAATGAAAATCTTGGACGTTTTCTCGCATTACAAATCTTATGCTCCTTTTCTGTCTTTCTTTCCTTTACATATATTTCAAAACAACTGTATTTACACACACACTCACTCCTACAGGTTTCAATCCACTCTGGATCTCACTGATAACGACTCTGCTACCGGCTGTTATGACTTCGAAAATCCGATCAACTTAGCCGAAGACGAAGGTGAAGATGATTGCGAAGTGCCTGGCGAGCTTGCAAGACTGTTACTTCAGGAAGAGAGGGCAATTCAACCCCATGAAGAGCCAGTGGAAACAATAAACTTGGGTACTGAAGAAGACAGGAAAGAGGTAAAGATTGGTGCCAACCTAGAGCTCAGCGTGAAGCAACGGTTGACTCAGATGCTACATGATTATATGGAGATCTTTTCATGGTCCTACGAAGACATGCCCGGGTTGGATACCGATATTGTGGTCCATCACTTGCCAACTAAGGAAGATTGCCCTCCGGTTAAGCAAAAGGTCCTCCGTATGCGTCCAGAGATGTCTGAGAAGATTAAAGCCGAGGTTATGAAACAGTTTGATGCTGGGTTCCTTGCAGTGACTTCTTACCCTCAGTGGGTTGCTAATGTGGTGCCGGTACCTAAGAAAGACGGTAAGGTCAGAATGTGTGTCGACTACAGGGATCTGAACAGGGCCAGCCCCAAAGATGACTTCCCTCTACCTCACATTGATGTCCTTGTTGATAATACAGCTCAACATAAGGTGTTCTCTTTCATGGATGGCTTTTCAGGTTACAATCAGATCAAGATGGCACCCGAAGACATGGAGAAGACTACCTTTGTTACTCAGTGGGGTACCTTCTGCTACAAGGTCATGCCGTTTGGATTGAAGAACACTGGGGCAACCTACCAACGTGCCATGGTTGCTTTATTTCATGATATGATCCATCATGAGATAGAAGTGTATGTTGACGACATGATCGCAAGGTCCCAAACTGAGGAAGAGCACCTAGATCATCTGCAGAAGTTGTTTGACCGGCTGAAACTGTATAAACTGAGGTTGAACCCGAACAAGTGCACCTTCGGGGTAAGATCTGGAAAGCTGTTAGGCTTCGTGGTAAGTGACAAGGGCATTCAAGTGGACCCTGCCAAGGTCAAAGCTATTCAAGAAATGCCAGTTCCTAGGACAGAGAAAGAGGTCAGAGGCTTTCTAGGACGCCTGAATTACATTGCTCGATTCATCTCACACCTAACTGCTACTTGTGAACCACTCTTCAAGCTGCTGAAGAAAGATCAGGTAGTACGTTGGAATGATGAATGTCAGGCCGCTTTTGACAAAATCAAAGAGTATCTCCAAGAACCACCTATCCTTATGCCACCGGTTGAGGGGAGACCTCTAATACTATACCTGACAGTACTTGACAACTCAATGGGGTGCGTGCTGGGGCAGCATGACGAGTCTGGCCGAAAAGAGCATGCCATCTATTACCTTAGCAAAAAGTTTACCGATTGTGAGACTCGATACTCACTGCTTGAGAAAACTTGTTGCGCTTTGGTATGGGCTGCTCGCCGGCTGAGACAGTATATGCTGACTCATACCACCTTGTTGATCTCAAAGATGGATCCTATAAAGTACATATTCGAAAAGCCTGCTCTGTCTGGGAGAATTGCAAGATGGCAAATGATCTTGACGGAATACGACATTCAGTACACAACCCAGAAAGCCATCAAGGGAAGTGTATTGGCAGACCACTTGGCACATCAGGCCGTAGATGACTATCAATCAATGAACTTCGAGTTTCCGGATGAAAGCATCATGATAGTAACTGATTGTGAAGTACCTGGACCGGATGAAGGACCTGAGGAAGGATCCCGATGGTCTATGCACTTTGACGGAGCCTCCAATGCTTTGGGTAACGGTATCGGCGCCATCATCATATCCCCTCAAGGCACTCATACTCCACTCACTGCCCGACTATGTTTCAACTGTACCAACAACATGGCAGAGTATGAGGCGTGCATCATGGGTCTTCAAGCTGCGATCGACTTAAGGATCAAGTTTCTGAGTGTCTTCGGAGATTTCGCTCTCGTGATCAATCAGATCAAAGGAGAGTGGGATACGAAACACCCGAACCTTATTCCTTACAGAGAATGTGTGTTGACCTTGATCCCCCACTTCACAAAGATAACCTTTGAGCACTTTCCGAGAGAAGAGAATCAGCTGGCGGACGCGTTAGCTACAATGTCTTCTATGTTTAAGGTTAAATGGGATAATGAGGCTCCCTGGATCATCATCTGGAAGCGGGACGAACCGGCATACTGTTGCGATCTCGAGACTGAATTGGTGACTGAGAAGCCTTGGTACCATGAGGTGAAGAGATATCTGGAAGCGCAGGAATATCCGGAGGGTGCCTCTGTCAATGATAAGAAGTTCCTGAGAAGGTTCGCAGCAAAGTTCTTCCTTAGTAACGGCATCTTGTACAAGCGAAACCATGATTCAACCTTACTGCGTTGTGTGGATAAGACTGAAGCAGAAAGGATCATGGAAGAGCTACATGAAGGGACCTTTGGTACACATTCCAGTGGACATACAATGGCAAAGAAGATCCTTCGGGCAGGGTATTACTGGTCCACAATGGAAGCTGACTGCTACCAACATTCTAGGACATGCCATAAGTGCCAGATTTATGCAGACAAAGTGCATGTTCCTCCAGTTCCTCTGAATGTTCTGACTGCGCCTTGGCCGTTTGCGATGTGGGGCATAGACATGATCGGTGAAATTAAACCTACGGCATCCAATGGGCATCGCTTCATCCTAGTGGCGATAGATTATTTTACAAAGTGGGTCGAAGCAGCTTCCTACGCTACGGTAACCAAGACTGTTGTGGCACGGTTCATTCGGCATAATCTGATCTGTCGATACGGTGTCCCTGAGAGAATTATTACAGATAACGGTACCAATCTGAATAACAAGATGATCACTGAGCTCTGCGAGCAGTTCAAAATACAGCACCACAATTCTTTTCCTTACAGACCGAAGATGAATGGGGCTGTAGAAGCAGCAAATAAAAACATCAAGAAAATCATGCAGAAGATGACAGTGACTTATAAAGATTGGCACGAGATGTTACCGTTCGCTCTACATGGGTACCGTACCTCAGCTAGGACGTCAACCGGGGCAACTCCTTTCTCTTTGGTTTATGGTATGGAGGCAGTCTTACCGATCAAAGTGCAAATACCCTCTCTCCGGATAATGAAGGATGCAAATCTGAACGAAGATGATTGGATCCAGACGCGACTTGATCAATTAAACCTTATTGATGAAAAGAGACTTGCTGCTATCTGTCATGGTCAGACGTATCAGAAACGGATGATCAGGGCATTTAACAAAAAGGTCAGACCACATGAATATCAAGTCGGGGATCTGGTATTCAAGCGAATCATCCTTCCTCATAGTGATCCAAGGGGCAAATGGACCCCTACGTACGAAGGGCCATTTGTGTTAAAACATGTGTTCTCTGGAGGAGCCATGATTCTAACCAACATGGATGGTGACGACCTTCCTCACCCCGCCAATGCAGACATAGTAAAAAGATACTACGCATGAAAAAAGACCCGCTAGGCTGACATGCCTAGGCAAAAATTAGGGCTTCCCGGCGAACCAAAAGGGTTCGGGCAAAATGAAGGGATGAAATGAAAAAAATCTGTACACCCGGCAAGTCGAAAACCTGAAAAGGCGGCTTGGGCAAAAATGGGTATCCCGGTGGACTGAAAACCCGAAAGGGCAGTTCAGGCAAAAGTTAGGGATAAAAGCGTAATACTATGTCTCATTGGATCACCTTGCATCCAGAATCCGGTATCTACATCAAGTTCAGATGGCATCGATCAGTCAGCTTCATCTTCGTTTAGGTCATCAAGTGATGAGACGCTCGGAGTTATAAAGGCAATAGCAGAGTTGAAACCCAGTGGATCATTCATCTCACACAGCTGTTTTATTTTATCTTGTACAAAATTTGTATAAACGCCTTTGCCCGGCGGCGTTCTCTTACTAGGACGTCAGCCTCTTGTACACAAAACGCTTATTTACAGGCCATTCAAAAATCAATACAAATATACTTTTCAGTTAAAAGTGCCAATTGTTTTTCTTTTTCTGTTTTGTTTTGCGAAGAATGTCTAAGGTTCAATTTGTGATATATGCATTGACAATAATTTGCTAACTCATAAATATTTGCATACGAAACAAAGGATTAGTTACAGGTAACATTAGAAACAGGGGCAATAAAGAGTTGTCTGAGCAATCTAATTGTTCTATCCTCCAAGGTACCAAGGTAGGTTCAACTAAAGAACATAACAGACACCTTAATTCCCCAGAGAGTACGTCAGCAAGTCAATACACTCTCCTCAAGCGAAGCTATACTATCAAACTTAAGGAAGTTGGGTATCCTCCAGCAGATCTCAACATTCCCCCAGCAGCACACATATTCATAACAAGCATCCCCGGCAGTCTTGGTCTGAAGATTGTTCCCTGGCGGTATTTCAAACATTCAAAGGAATCACTTCCCCCGCAATTCTAAAACTTCCCCAAGAGAGTCCAATCTAGTGCCCCAGGAAAGTTGGAATCATCTCCCCCAGCAGTAAGTTTATCCCCAGTAGATTCTGGAAGCTTATCCTCGCATAGCAAGAACGCGTCGCCCGGCTTTATTTAAAGAGTTATTTCCCTACCAGGATATAACTGGGTTATCCTCAGCCAAAAGCCACGGAAAGGTCGTCGTCAACGTAGTTCTTTCTTATCCCCAGCGAAGTCTATCAGCACTTCCAACACAACAAGGGTATCCCCAGCAAGTTATTATCAACATTCCAGCAAAGTACCTCTCTCCCCACAGAGTATTGCTCCCCAGCAAGATTACTAGAGTACTCTCCTCCCCGCAGAGTTATTCCTTTCGCCAAGTTTATTCCCCAACGAAGTTATCTTCTCCTACCGGTATTCTTGCAACTATCATCCCCAGCGGAAGCAAAATCTATTCTCCAACATCAGCCCAGGAGTGACTTCCCGGCACCCGTCAAGGATTTACTTTCCTAGACGAAAAGCATACATTTGTAAACATCGCATACATCATTATAGCATGCATATACGCATCATATCTTACAAATCTCATTTATGTTGAGAACATCATTGCTTGATCCATATCACGCATCGCATATGACTGACCTTTACCTTTCAGGAAAGATCCAGTAAAATTCTCCGCTATATCTCAAGACCTAGACCGGTTCAGTTAAATCGACTCCAAAGATTTCTTATCCAGTCAAAGGCCTTCTCTGGTCCAGTTAAATCGACCCCAAACAGATTTTTCTGATAAAGACCCAGTTGAAGACATTCCAAGACCTAGACCGGTTCAGTTAATCGACTCCAAAGATTTCTTATCCAGTCCAAGGCCTTCTCTAGTCCAGCTAAATCGACCCCAAACAGATTTTTCTGATGAAGACTCAGTAGAAGTTATCCCAGGTTTTTCTCAATGATTGCTATTGAGATTGTAATTGCCTATGGTTCTCTCCCCGATCCTGCGGAGACGATAATTCCATTCCAGGTTTTTCTCAATGATTGCTATTGAGATTGTAATTGCCTATGGTTCTCTCCCCGATCCTGCGGAGACGATAATTCCATTCCAGGTTTTTCTCAATGATTGCTATTGAGATTGTAATTGCCTATGGTTCTCTCCCCGATCCTGCGGAGACGATAATTCCATTCCAGGTTTTTCTCAATGATTGTTATTGAGATTGTAATTGCCTATGGTTCTCTCCCCGATCCTGCGGAGATGATAATTCCATTCCAGGTTTTTCTCAATGATTGCTATTGAGATTGTACTTGCCTATGGTTCTCTCCCCAATGCTGCGGAGATGATAATTCCATTCCAGGTTTTTCTCAATGATTGCTATTGAGATTGTAATTGCCTATGGTTCTCTCCCCAATGCTGCGGAGATGATAATTCCATTCTAGGTTTTTCTCAATGATTGCTATTGAGATTGTAATCGCCTATGGTTCTCTCCCCAATGCTGCGGAGATGATAATTCCATTCCAGGTTTTTCTCAAAGATTGCTATTGAGATTGTAATTGCCTATGGTTCTCTCCCCAATGCTGCGGAGATGGTAATTCCCACCAAGATGTTCTCAACGATTGCTGTTGAGGTTAAGGTCATCCAAGGTTCTCTCACCGTTCCTGCTGAGGTAGTAACCACCCCTGGTTCATTCATCATCTTTTGAAGCTCCAGATCCAGCTCCTGTAACCAGTCAGGACACATCTATACAAAGAGTTTGAAGACCAGCCCCGTAACAGGTCAGGTAATCATTTTCCTTTTTGTAGGTATGCAAGTTCTCGCTAAGGAATCTCTTATGCGATCAACATCCAGATGGCATCTATAAGCCCGTCCACCTTCCATCACCTCTTAGCATGGCATCTATAAGCCCATCATCCTATCCATTAATCTCCAAATGGCATCTATAAAGCCCATTCCCATCATCACACTGCTACTATGTGAGCGCAAATTTCTGGGCACTCTAGTGTTCAATCATCTTCTACCCTCGGATTACGAAAGGCACGTCAGCCAATCTGCATCCTCAGGTCTAAGAAGATTGAACAGGGGCAACTGTTGTACCCCAAAATTTTCCCTCCCATATTCTTCAAGAATTGCAAAGTCAAGCTTCAAAATCTCCCCAAAGGTTGCACAGTTCAAGGGCCTCCTAAACAGTTAAAATTAGGGTTTTTGTTCTGATCAAGAAAATGAAGTTTCCAAGGGTCCAATCAAGTCCCACATGCCAATGAATATGGTCAAGCATCCTCATACAAAGTTTCAAGACTTTCAGCACAAAATTGCACAGTCAAAACCCTAATTGCACTACAGTCAACTGTAGGGGCAAAATGGTCATTTGGCAGTCAAAAGTTCAAATTTTTGGTCAACATCTCATTTTGAAGCCACAAACATCATTTTATCAATGCTTGATCATGATTCTCAAAGCTTGGCTCAAAAATCATCAAGATACAAAAGTTTCCTTATTTGGACAGTTGAAAAAGTCAACTGTAAATTGACCAGGGCATAACTTCCACATGGATTATCAGAAAAATTCCATCCAAAGCTCATTTTGAAGAGAAAGACATTTCCTACAACTCCTCTTCATACTTCAAGTCCTAGAAATTCTCTCACAAAAAGTTATCAATTTCAACATTATAGGTCATTTTCAAAAGTCAACAAAAAGGGACTTTAAGTCAAAGGCCATAACTTGAGATTGGTAAATCCAAATGACATGGGACAAAAGACATTGGTTAGAGGACTCAAAGAACTTTCCAAAATGTCAAAGAACATGAGCAAAGATTAAAAATTGAGCAAGTTATGCCTTGTGGAAGTTGGGAAATATTTGGATATTTTGAAAAGTCAACATTGATTCAAATGACCTAAAATTGCTAATGGGCCTCTTTTTTCTTCCACAATTCATCATCCAAGACATGCACACGACCATTTGGCCCAAAGGGAAGTTTTTTATTATTTTTATTTATTTATTTGAATTTTTTATTACAATTAATTCATTTAAACTAAATAAAATATGAAAAAATGCTAAACTAATGAAATCAAATCTTTTTGTGCAGAAAATGCTCTCATTGGACACTCAAGATTCGTGCATAATCATTTTTGGAAGGTTTTGTCATGATTTGATATCAAATTGCATGAAAAAGATTGAAAAACTAATGCCATAAAAAATCAAATATTGCACAATCAATTCATGGATTTTGGACCAATTTTCTTTGACCTAATCATTCCATACATAAGCTTGATCAAAACCCTCGTGCTCACTGACTGCAAGCTGTGCCATACATAGAAAACAAAACTTGAGTTTTTGGTTAAAAAAGTGGAAACTGAAAACAGGGATAGAGGACGATTCAAGGCAAGATTTTTATCTCATTAGCTTCCTGAGGCTTCAAGGAAAGTTTTTCAATCGAAATCAATCATTCTAACGCCCTAAATTGGTAACACGAGTGCAACCTGTACAGAGAAAATTTCATATTCTTGCATTTCAATTCATGCGCATTTAGCAATTTTTAATATATGATTTGTATTCATTGTTCAATTCTGAAGCTAACTGTGTGATTTGATTTTGTTTTCGTGCCCCATATGAGGATTCACCATTAGAGACATCTAGGGTTTCCAGGTTTTCAATTTAGGCGTTTCTCATCCCTGTAAAATTAAGACACATGAATACCATGAATAAAACCAGCAGGTTGGGACGAATTGGAAGAGACCATCGCGCCTAATTTCTGAGGCCACATGGCCTAATTGCTATTATCAGAACAAGCTTGTTTTGAGGGGGTTTAAAACCCCCGCTAACTCTTTTTCTATTTCAGGGAAAACCAAGACAACGAGGAAGACGACTCTGTGGCATCAGTTGATTGGCTCATTTAAAATTTCGCGCTAAAAGTCCACTAGCGTTGTATTTTATTTTATATTAATTGTGGGTTATTATGTAAACAAAGAACTCAAACAGCAGGGTTGGTAAAGCGCTTGGTTGGTAATGTTCAGGACTTGGGTTCGAGTCCCAGGTCCCCACCCCCTTTCATGTTATTTTTCACATAATACTCCTATGCAGGTTCAACGCTAACGGTTCACCATGTTCACAAAACCTGGCCATCCACGTGCCTATGGAGATGGATCAAATGGCCACAATCTGAAGCGCACCATGGACTGCAGTCAACCACCTCACACACTAGTGGAAAAAGTCTACCAGGCCTGAAGGTCATTGGGCCTAGATTGCTAAAGTTTCACCTCCAAATTAGGGGCAGAACCCCCTAGGTTTGCTTTATTTCTTTTCCTTATTTTGATATTATTTTTAATTATTGTCTTTATTTTAATTAGTTTTTTTTAATTCAAATATTTTCATAATATATAAAAAACACATAAAAAATCAGAAAAGATGAAAAAAAAAATATTTTATTTTAGTATTTTTGTAAATAAATTGCATTAATTAATTTTAGTTATTAAATTAGGTTTAATTGTAATATTTTCATAATAAAAATCTAAAATTGGTAGAATTAGGGTTTAATTAATTTTTTATCCTTTTTTATTTTCTTTCATAATAATTAAATATTTACTATTACTTATTTTTGTAATTAAATTGCATGTAAAATAATTAGGGTTAATTTTAGGTTAAACTTTAATATGTTTTCATAATAAAATAAAAATTGTAGAATTAGGTTTAATTGCATTAAAATCATAAAATCCCAAAAAAATACCAAAAAAACAATTTCTTTTCTTTTTTAATTAATTAATTTCATCATTTAATTTAATTTTGCAAAAAAGGGTCCAACGCCCTCGTTTTTAATTCTTATTTAATTCGCGTGTTTATTTCTTTCTCGTGTAATATTTATGTACCTCTCCCAAGGCCTTGTAAATTAATCTGTCGCACTTTATTTCTTTACTTCCTGTCAAATCGGGTCCTGAATTTTAATTTGGCGATGTGGACCCGCGCCTTTGTAATAGTTTAGGAACTTTAATTTCCGCAACTTTTTTAACTGTTAATAATTGCATGCAAGAATGAATGTCTAAATAAAAACAAACGCATAGATCACCTTGACATGAATAAGACAAAATAATTGAACATGACACACAAATCACACACCACCCCTAGGGTACGCCTCGCTGTTGCCTTGCCTCGAAAGGTGATCGTCGAGTAGAGGATGTCTTAGTAAGTCCTCATGATCCGGGAACCTGGCATGAGGGTAGCTTCTAAGGTGTCTTCCCATTGCTCTGGTGATCACCATGTACCGAACCTCGAATTGACCCGAACACCTCCAACGGTGGTGCTACCTACCTCTCAATGGTGGGATGGCACTACTTTAAAGGACATCTACACAGACGAATTCCTTAGGGTAGGTAGACGACTCTAGATACTTGCTCTAATTTCAAAACAAATCAAAAAATACTTTTCACATCGACACTTTTCAAAAAGCTTTCGAAAGCAATTTTTCAAACACTCTTGAGGACTGATACAAGAGTCGAACTGAAATTTTCAAAGAAACTTTTTAAAACCCACAGTTGAAAAGCAAACAAACCATTTTTGAAAACACAATGAGCAAGTATCTAAGAGCCCATGGGTAACCATGGATAGAAAGGGTGCTAACACCTTCCCTTTCTATAATCTACCTCCCAAACCGAGAGCAATCTCTATAAGGAATTTTTCTGTGCTTTTGTCCTTTCCATTTTGGAGAAAATAAAAGACGGTGGCGACTCTTGCTTACCGCGACATTTCGCGAAACCAGCTAAAAAACAGTCAGTTCCAGATCCACCGATCACAGAACTGGCGACTCTGCTGGGGAATCTTTATAAAGTGAGGTGTACCTTAGGGTTAGTTCATAACTGTGTTTTCAATTGTATTGATTTGCTTGCTTTATTATTGTGGGACTGTCTTGGGAGTTCTATAGATCCTAACCCGGATCTGGGGATACCTTCTTAGAAAGTAGCAACAAGGCTGTGAGGGAACTGTGCGGGGTATACCGACATGGTTGAAATAGTCTGCTATGTTGATGTGGCACTTTGGTGTGTACCGGTAACCCTTGAGTTCAGTCAAGGAGAGTACGGGGCCTCCGCGTGGTGTAGTGAAGCATCAACATACCTTAGGAACCTTAATTGAACTATCTTGGCCTTTTTAGGGTAGTGAGATAACTGACTTTGGTGCAGTCCGAGGTTGGTTGATACTCGATACTACACTCAATTGAGGGTTGCTTTCCTGGAATATTTCGGTCGCCAGTTCAGTGGCTAAATCGAAACGATGAACAATGAAAGCAATCCCGTGATATTGGGACCCTTAGAACCCGGTTACTTCTAATAGGACAGGTTGAGCCCACCAACTTCAAGAGGGTACTACCCAGACCCCATGCTGGCCTTAAACCCTAAGGGCTTGTCTTGTGTGCCTTGTGTGCCTTATATGTTTGTCTTTGTAAATATCTGTGGTATGTTTAATCATAGCATCATGACATCATCCAGCATCATATGCATTGACTAACCATTTCAGGGGTTCGAATTTTCATCTTTGTTCTTGTTTTGTAGGACATGGAAACCGTTCGTAGAAAGACAATTCAAATCAGTATTGTAAGGATCCCTCCTCAGCTTAAGGAGCTTATATCCAGGATTCCCAAGAACTCTTCATTCAGTGAAAGACATGGAAGCCTCATCAGCTTGGTCAATACCAACATTGAGGAAGACATGATAAAGGTCTTGTTCCAGTTCTTTGACCCTCTGCATCACTGTTTCACCTTCTTGGACTATCAGCTGGTACCTACATTGGAGGAGTTCTCCCGGCTCCTGAAGATCCCTATCCTTGATCAACTACCCTACAATGGTACGGAAAAGGAACCCAAGCTTGAAGAGATTGCTAAAGCCTTGCACCTACAATCATCTGACCTCAAGGGACATTGGGAAGTTAGAAGTGGTATCAAAGGGTTCTTAGCCAGGTTTCTGTTTGAAAAGGCCCATGAATGTTGGAACTCCCTTGACTTACAAGCTTTTGAAGAAGTTGTGGCCCTCCTTGTCTATGGTTTGGTGTTGTTCCCTAACCCAGATCAGCTTATAGATATCAGTGTGGTCCAGATCTTTATGTCCAGGAATCCTATACCTACGTTGCTGGGGGACATCCTTCACTCATGTTACACTCGAACCATGAGAAAAAGAGGTGTCCTTATGTGTTGCACTCCTCTCCTGGGAAGGTGGTTTATTTCGCACCTTCCACAATCAGTTTTGAAGAACGAGCGGGGTTTGAGGTGGTCACAACGGTTGATGACTCTCACACATGCAGATATACATTGGTGCCCTAGGTCCAGAGAAGATGTCACTATCATTGATCGTTGCGGGGAGTACCCTAATGTTCCTTTACTTGGAATCAGAGGAGGTATTACTTACAACCCATGCCTGGCTTGGAGACAGTTTGGTTATGCTCGGAGGGATGGTCCTCGTGACATGTTAATTCCTGACATAGTTTTTGACTTCGACAATGATACTCAAGGACTTCACACGAGATTTATCAGAGCCTGGAGGATGCCAAGTAGGATAGACAGCAAGACACTGGGGCACAGGAACTCCATCCCGTTGGAACCTTATCTCAAGTGGGTACGCGCCCACTCCCAGAAGTTAGTGATGCCTTATCCCCATATGCTCCCAGTAATCAAAGAACCGGTCTTGGAAGGAGAAGTGTCCTACACCATTCAGCACCCTGATATGCCCATATCCTGGGAAGAGATGCAGAAGAGCTGGATCCAGCTTAAGGAAGAACGGAATTCTCTTGAGACCAGTTTACATGCTAGTGAAAAGAAGGTCTTGGAGCTCACCCGCCTGTTGCATGAGGAGAAGAATCTCAACACTTACATAGCTCCAAAGAGGATGTGCAGTGTATTTTGGGATTGATTTACTTTTGTAATTTATGCCCATGAGGCTTTGATGTACTGAACAGTTATTTCCTTAATTATAACGTGTGTTCCTTTTTGTCTACAACAAATTTGAACTTTCGAACCCTTGAATGCATTGCATAAACACATATCATTCATCATGTGCATAGCAGGTTTTTCCTCTTTTCAGGTTGCTTACCGTTCTTCGCTGTTTATTTCAGCATCATGAATCCTGACTCATCATCAACTGAGACATCCATCAAAGCTCTTCAGGCGCAGAATGCGCAATTTCAGGAATTAATCAAGGGTTTGGCTCAAGGCCAAGAAGAGCTGAAGGCTCTGCTCCTGAAGAAGGAGAAGAAGAAGAAGAGAAGAACTGTTCTGTTTAGCTCGGGCCGAAGGTTTGGCAACACTTTGCAGAATGAAGAGGCTGGTTCTTCCATTGGCAAGAGTACTCCTCAAGCAGAAAAAGGTCCTAGTCCGGTAGTCTCTGACAACGAGACTGATTTTGATGAAGAGCAGTACCCTCCTGCAGAAGACAGATACAAGCAACTGGAGGATAGGTTGAATGCTATGGAGATACAACAGGTACCTGGGCTGGATTTCGGAGATCTGGGTTTGTCTACTGGTGTGATCATTCCTCGGAAGTTCAAAGCACCATCTTTCACTAAGTACGACGGGGCGTCTTGTCCCAAGCTACATCTCAGGTCCTATGTTCGGAAAATTCAACCGTACT
Source organism: Vicia faba (assembly GCA_948472305.1). Lineage (NCBI taxonomy): Eukaryota > Viridiplantae > Streptophyta > Magnoliopsida > Fabales > Fabaceae > Vicia > Vicia faba. Next base: position 1,132,758,181 of record OX451735.1, read on the forward strand.
CAGCGGATAAGAATTTATGGATCCACTTCTTCCAGGAGAGTCTTTCAGGGACTCATCTCGAATGGTTCTATCAGCTGGATGGGACCAAGGTTCGTAACTGGGAGGAGTTGGCTACTGCTTTCTATAAGCAGTATCAATATAATGCCGACCTTGCCCCTACACGTACCCAACTCCAGGGTATGTCGTTAGGTTCAAGTGAAGGTTTTAAAGAGTACGCTCAGAAGTGGAGAGACCTGGCTGGCAGGGTGCAGCCACCGTTGACTGATCGGGAATTGGTAGACATGTTCTTGGGGACCCTATCTGGGCCATTTTTCAACCATCTTATCGGGAATTCGTCTGCAGGGTTCACTGATCTGATTCTGACTGGAGAGAGAATTGAGGCGGGGTTGAAGTCTGGAAAGATTCCGAAGGGTACATCGTCTAGTTCTGAGAAGAAACCCTTCAAGAAGGAGGCTAGTGTTGTATATGGTTCCAAGAGACCAGAGAGATCTGAGCGCCGCCAATCTGTCAGTGCGGTAATGATTGCTAAGCCTGCTGCCGCTCCTCGGCCAACCAATCCTCAAAGGGCTGAAAGACCCCGGAGAGAGTTTACCCGTTTGAGCATGACTTTATCGCAGATCTTGCCACAGTTGCTGTCCACCAACCTAGTGACTGTTAGAGAGGCACCCAAAGGTGTAAACACTGCCTCCCCCAAGTACAACCCGAATGCCCGCTGTGCGTACCATTCTGATAGCCCGGGGCATTCTACTGATGACTGTTGGGCATTAAGGAATAAGGTGCAAGACCTTATTGACGCAAAAGAGATACAGTTCGAAGCGTCTGAGAGGCCGAATGTGGTTACTGCTCCTATGCCTCAGCATAGGGTAAATGCTGTTGAGGAAGAAGTGTACGCTGTCTCTGTGGATGATCTAGCCACTCCTCTGAAGACTGTCAAGAAGAATCTACTGCTGGCCGGTTTATTTCCAGGTTGCAGTGAGGGTTGCCTGTTCTGTGCTGTTTCCCTATCTGGTTGTCCCTTGCTGAAATTAGGCATCCAAAGCCTAATGGATAGCAAGGAGATTCTGTTTAAGAAGTCTGTTGTTCAGTTGGTTCCGGTAGAAGAAGTTTCTGTGGTTACCATCTTCAATAATCCGATCAAGGCTCTCCCGAAAAAGCCTGTTCAAATCATGACTGTCGCACCTGTTGTTATCACTGTTCCGGGGCCTCTTCCCTACGTATCTGATAAAGCTGTCCCCTGGCACTATGGGGCAGATGTGTATGTGAATGGGATTAAACAAGAATTCAACACTGGCGCCAGTATCTGTGATACAAGAGTCGAACTGAAATTTTCAAAGAAACTTTTTAAAACCCACAGTTAAAAAGCAAACAAACCATTTTTGAAAACACAATGAGCAAGTATCTAAGAGCCCATGGATAACCATGGATAGAAAGGGTGCTAACACCTTCCCTTTCTATAATCTACCTCCCAAACCGAGAGCAATCTCTATAAGGAATTTTTCTGTGCTTTTCTCCTTTCCATTTGGAGAAAATAAAAGACGGTGGCGACTCTTGCTTACCGCGACATTTCGCGAAACCAGTTAAAAAACAGTCAGTTCCAGATCCACCGATCACACAAACCTAACAAAAAATACAAAAAATAACTGAAACATAACACACATGCACATATGCACCTCTAAGGTACAACCACTTTGGTTGCCTTCGGAAAACAGTCATAATTCTCGAAACGTGAGAAGTTTTAGTGGCTGTCCTCTAGTTTGAAAAGATCAGAAGTCCCTCGATGACCCTCTCGACGTTGCCTCGGTTAAAAGTGATCTTAGAACTTTAGGACAGTTACTAAAATTTCTTTCTAAGTTGCCTTCGTGACCGTAATGTCCCTTCGAATGTCCTTCACACATCCAATGATGGGGCTTCTTATCAATCAATGGTAAGGTAGCAACATCTAAAGGAGGAGGAAAATAATATTAGACCTTTTTGAGTAGGTAGGATGCTCATAGTTGCTCACTTGCTCACAATAAAAAAACCATTTTTACACCTACACTTTCAATTGAAACATTTTCAAAACTCAAAATCCTTTGTACGCATTTTTATAGAGACGAGGATCATTACAAAGACACTTTTTAAAATCACTTTCAAAAACATCTTCCACAAACACTTCTTTAAACTATTTTCAAAACCAATACTTTGTATGCATTCTTATAGAAACGAGAATCATTACAAAGAAGTTTTCAAAATATTTTCAAATCCACACCACAAAGCACATTTTCAAACAAAAGCAAAGTGAACTAACAAGCAATGAAGAGCCCGTAGATAACTACGGATGGAAAGGATGCTAATACCTTCCTTTTCCATAATCTACCCCCCTTACTCAGAAAATTCTCGAAAAGGTATTTTTCGTTCTTTTCACCCTTTCCTTTGTTGGATAAAAAAAAGTCAGTGGTGACTCTTGCTTACCGCAACATTTGCAAACACAAACGCAAAACCAGTATTAAACAGTCGGTTCTGCCACCGTATCACAGAACTGACAACTCTGCTGGGGAAATAACAAAAAGTGGGATTACCTTAGAGTTTAGTTCATTTTATTTCTTTACATTGTGTGTTTTGTATGCTTTACTTTTGAGGGTTTTGTTTGGGTTGTTACTTAAAAGATCCTACACCCGGATCTGGGGGCATCTTTTTAGGTAAACAGCAATAGATCGTGGAGACTGTACAACATAGACCAATCTAGTTGAAGCGATAGCTATGTTGGTGTGACACTTTGATTGGTACTGGTATCCCTTGTGTTGAATCGAGGAGAATACGGGGCCGCCGCGTGGTGTCGTGAAGCACTAACGGACCTTAGAATCTTAATTGAACAAACATGGCCATTAGAAAGTAGTGAGATATTCGGCCTCGGTGTAAAGCTGGGGATTGGTTAATACTCGATGCTACACTCATTGATATCGGACTTTTGAGATGTTTCGGCTGCAAGAAAAGATTGCTAAGCTAAAATAATGCTCGATAAAGAAAGATCAGTGATATTGAGACTCCTTAGAACCTAGTTACTTTTCTAAGACAGGTTAAACCAACTAAACTTCAAGAGGGTACTTATGTACAAACCCCATGCAAGCCTAAATCTAAGGCTGCTTGTGTGACTGGTTTTCTAACTTAAACTACTTGCAAGGTTTTTTATTATCTAACAACATGATTTCCTTGCAGGATTTGTTTACAGTCATTATCCAATAACCTGGATTTCTAGCAAGACATACTTGTCTTCATCACCTTGAACTTTTTCTTAATGCATAACATACACATCATAACATTATACCATAGCATTTCCTTAACCATTTCAAGGATCTCAAAGGCCTATGGTGCAGGTTATGACGAACCAAACGTCTAGCAAGGGGTAAGGGGATTTATTTTCCTCTAGCCAATGCTGTCAAAAGATTAAAACACGACAACTTGAGTCATAGGCTATGACCTACTCGACATGGTAAGCTTGATTCTCGTAGAAGGACCTTCAATGATATGAAGTTCTTCAATCGAAGATGCAGTCAGATTCAGTTGCTAACATCTTCTTGTGTTTACCCCACGAGATCCTTGAAAACATTGCATACACATATCATACATGTCATTGCACAAACAAGTATAAAAAAACAGGTTTCTTATTTGTTCGCTGTTTATTTCAGCAAAAAGAAATGGCTCTTGAACAAACAGTTAAGGAGCTTCAGGCACAGAATGCTCAATTCCAAGAAATGTTCCTGAATCTGGCTAAGGGACAAGAAGATCTGAAGGCTTTTATTCTCAAAGACCAGAAGAAAAAGGCAAAGAAACCAGTTCGTGTTTTGAGTGTGGGAAGAAAAAGACCAGCTAACCGAGCTCTATAGTTCACAACCCCATCAAAGGAGGGGGATAATCAAGAGGATGGTGACGAGAAATCAGAGGAAGGAGACAACAATCCAGCGTCTGAGGAAGATTAAGCCGACTATATTGAAGAGTAGTATCCTCCTGTTGATGACAAATACAAGCAGTTGGAGGATCGACTCAATGCAAGGGAAATTCAGAGGGTACCCGATCTGGATTTTGAAGAATTAGGGTTTGTTCCAGGGGTGGTCATACCACCTAAGTTCAGGGTCCCTATCTTTGCAAAATATGACAGTGTTTCCTGTCCCAAGCTTCATTTGAGGTCTTACGTCAGGAAGATCCAACCCCACACTACTGACCAAAAGTTATGGATCCATTTCTTCCAAGAAAGTTTGGCCGGCACTCAACTGGATTGGTTCTATTAGTTGGAAGGAACTAACATCCATACCTGGGAAGACTTGGTTGCTGCTTTCTACAAGAAGTACCAATACAATGCTGACCTCGCTCTAACTCGTACACAACTTCAAAGCATATCTATGGGTTCTAGCGAAGGCTTCAAGGAATATGCCCAGAAATTGAGGGATCTAGCTGGCAAGGTACAACCTCCTTCGACTGATCGGAAAATGCTAGACATGTTCATGGGAACTCTGATAGCCATGTTCTTTAATCTGCTGATTGGTAGTTCTTCATCTGGTTTTATAGAGATGGTTCTGACTGGGGAAATGATTGAAAACAGTATCAAGAGTGGGAAGATTCCAATGGTTGCATCCTCTAATGTTGATAGGAATCCATTTGGTGGTAAAAAAGAAACTAATGTTGTCTATGGTCAAATGCGCCATAATACAAATAACCATCATCAGTCCGTGGGAGCAGTGTTAACTTTTAATCCTACACCTGTTCAACATTAACGGGGCAATAGGCGTAGGATAAAGTATCAAGAGAGGCAGTACACTGATATTAATATGCCTTTGTCTCAAGCACTACAACAATTGCTAAAAGCGGAGCTGATTACACTAAAGGATCCTCCTCAAAAACCGGATACCTCTTCTCCTAAGTACAATCCTAATGTAAAATGAGCTTACCATTCTGATAGTCCTAGACACGACACCAATAGTTGTTGGACTTTGAAGAGTTCAGGATTTGATCGACAACAAGGAGATCGAATTTGACTATCCTAAGACCCTAGTGTGATCACTGCTCCCATGCCAAATCATGGTCAAAATTGAGAGCGTTTATTTCATTTGAATTATCAGTTGTAATTTCGTTGTTGCTTAAAAACATTTATCTTTATGTCAAACTTTGGTTATTTATATTAATACGTTGCATATGTTTGTCTTGAATTATTTCATTTGTACTCATTATATTCAAACTGTGTTTTTACTTCCTTTTTTGTGATATTCCACTCCTAATTAAAAAGCTCTAATCCTTTAGAGGGAGGATGACGAAAAAGATACCATAATCTCATACAGTGTGCTTTTAAACAGACCTCGCTGACGATGTACATGGGTTATTTAAAATCCTAAATAGTGGAGTTATAAGAAATATAATCCCTAATCAACCCCTTTGAGCCTAAGAAGTAGGAGTTTTTCTTTTCACATAAATTAAAACCCTTAATCATAACCTGGGGCAGGGTAGTTTTCTCAGTTAATTCATATGTGCATTCAGTCGCAAACTTTCCCCTTCATGCACGACAAATAGTGTAGAAGATCTCTCAAAAAGATGGTGATGGGTCTGCATAATCGTCAAGACAGACAGTCATTGTCTCTCAAAAGAAAATCCCGTTAAGTCAAAACCTATGAAGGAGACTTAAGAAGATAAAACTGGGGCATCTCGTTTACTGTAATCGCAAAAGAAACGGTTCAGGAAAAAGTAGGGATAACAAAATCAAAAAAAGAGGTCCTACAAATCCTCAAAAAAAAAAGAGAGGTTACCAAAATGACTGCCTTCTTAAACAAATGTTCAATTTCTGAACCATCACCAAGTATTAGAGCAAAGATTCCAGACTCAATTGGGACCTAAATGCACAATTAGCTGAGTATAGGATTGAAGAACATCACGAAGAATGGGTTGGGTACAAATAAAATTTGAGCCTTTATCCTTTGTTTCTTAAACCGTGAACCAGGCCATGTTATAAACCTTAAAAGTCCTAACTGAAGCATGGGTTAGTTAGAAAGCATATTGTTACAAAAGGTATCCTGACTCCTGTAGGGTTCACTATAAATCCTGAGCTGATATCACACTCTTACAAAATTTGTTTGTTTTTACTAAAAAATGAATTTTCAAACTTCAAGAAAAACATAAGCTTTGCATTCTTAAAATACCATTGTTGGCATATGACTATTTGTTCAATAGTAGAGAAATTCGCATGGCAGATATTCGGCGAACAAAAATCCTCTCAATAGATAGAATCACCTCAGATGGAAAGACATTTCAGTGATAGGCCTTTCATAATCAAGGGGCATAGCATGGTGTCCAGATGATATGGGGCAGTCAAGTCAAGGTTCAAGGAATCTCTCAAAAATGCCAAATAGCCAGGGACAGATCTCCATCCGAATCACTTGGGGAATTGAACATGAATTCCAGCAACGAATCATGTACGCTCAAACAAACATCTTCTGGCAGTGTGGTAACACTTACTACTATGGACAGTGACAATTCTCTGTACCCGATGAACGTGGACATAGTCGGAAAATACTACGCATTGAACAAAGACCCGCTAGGTTGACTGGCCTAGGCAAAAATAAGGACATCCCGGCGAACCAAAAAGGTTCGGGCAAAAATATACGTATAAAAAAATTTGTACACCCGGCAAGTCGAAAACCTGAAAAGGCGGCTTGGGCAAAAAAGGGTATCCCGGTGGACTGAAAACCCGAAAGGATAATCCAGGTAAAAGTTAGGGATTAAAGTGTACGACTACATCCCGTCATCTCGTCACTTGTCTATCAGTAGAAGGTTTATTTCCCTGATCTGCATTCACTAAGAACTCAAAGAGTTGGGACAACAATCAAACCATCCACAAAATCTCGGCATATATTTTCTCCAGCAGGTACCGAGGAAGGGGAATTCTACTACAAGGTAACTTCCATATTCCCATAATGCGGCCTAATGATGTCAGGTGTTCTAATATCCCCAGCGGAGAAAGAATCTCCAAATACTGCTCCGACATCTGAAAATTCTCCAGTGAAGTTGCCAGGCTTCTCAGGATTCCCTAACAGGATTTCCACAAAATCCCCAAGCAGTTCACAGAGTTTTCTTCCCCAACAAAGTTTATTTCTCTAACAATAGGATTTCCACAAAATCCCCAAGCAGTTCTCGGCATCTCAACTTCAACAGAATTTGAAGACCTACATTTCTTCATCCCCAATAGCAGTTAGGGATTTATTTTCCTTAGTTCAACAATACCATAATAAAATGACTGACACGTTCATACATTGCATTCATACATCATTTTACAAACATCATAGCATACACAATACGAATGCATATATCACAATCTCGTTGTTTTTGAGAACATCATTTGAACTTCATGCATCATGAGATTGCATACAGCTAAACCTTTATCTTTTCATGTAAAGTCTATACACAGACGGATTTTCATATGACTAGATGAATTTCTGGTAATCTGTTGAGGTAGCAATCGTCAAAGATTCCTTCATTATCTGTTGAGATAGCAATCGTCAAAGATTCCTTTATTATCTATTGAGGTAGAAATCGTCAAAGATTCCTTCATTATCGGTTGAGTTAGTAATCGTCCAAGATTCCTTCATTATCGATTGAGGTAGAAATCGTTAAAGATTCCTTCATTATTTTTTTGAGGTAGAAATCATTAAAGATTCCTTCATTATCTGTTGAGGTAGCAATCGTCCAAGATTCCTTCATTATCTGTTGAGGTAGCAATCGTCAAAGATTCCTTCATTATCTATTGAGGTAGAAATCATTAAAGATTCCTTCATTATCTGTTGAGGTAGCAATCATCCAAGATTCCTTAATTATTTGTTGAGGTAGCAATCGTCAAAGATTCCTTCATTATCTATTTGAGGTATCAATCGTCAAAGATTACTCTGTATAACCCTCTAGAGGTAATCCAACACAGACTCATCCTGAAACAGCCCTACACAGGCTCTTTCTAATACATTTTTAAGTAACTGTTAATTCCATTATCCCTAGCAAGTTACTGTGAAGCCTGGATTTCAACCAGAAAGTAGCAAACTTTCATCTCTCCAGACCAGAGATAACTCCTCAGTAAAGCCTTGGACAACTGAAGTTCCTAAACTCTATTCCCTACAGGGTTTTTCCTCAAGCAGGAGAATAACAGAAACCTACATTCCCCAGCGGATTCCTCCTCAGACAACAGGAACATGAACCCCCAAAAGGACCATGTGTGAAATCAACATCTACTTTGGATGGCATCTTTAAGCCCATCTCCGACAACTCTATGTCATCTTATCCAAATGGCATCTGTAAGCCCATCCCGCCATCATTGACAATCAGTGTTACCTCAGGCGAGTGCAAATTTCTAGGCACTCTAGTGTTCAATCATCTTCCACCTTCAAATCACGAAAGGCAAACAAGCCAATCTACATCTTCAGGTTTAATATGATTGAATAGGGGCAGCTGTTGTACCCCCAAAGTTTTCCCTCTCATGTTTCCCAAGGTTTCCTTTACATGATTGGTTACAAATGCTTACCTAAAGAAAAATGAAATTTTTGAATGATAGCTAACGGTCTTTCAATTGGCATGCCAACAATGCCTTTCGATTGGCATCTGAATAATGTCCTTCGATTGGAACATCAAAGCAATGTCTTTCGATTGGCACATCAAAGCAGTGTCCTTCGATTGACACATCAGAGCAGTGTCCTTCGATTGGCATAATGGAAAGCTTTGACTAGGCTTTTAAAACCCTTCGACTAAGCATTGGCCCATCAACTTCGATTGCGTGTTGGTTCCCCTTTCGAGCAAGCATTGGTCCAAGTTTCATTTAGGCGAGAATCCCCTACAAATGCCCTTCGATCCACAAACAGTGGCCTCCTGCATGTATATTCTGAGTCACTAGGCAATGGCCTCTTTTATGCTTGCTTTGACCTGCCTAATGCTAGCGCCCATAAGGCATTGGCTGCCTTTATGCCAACTTTGACTGGGCAAGGGTCCTCTTTGAAACACTTTTCACACTTTGACACATATGATAGTCCCTTCGAAGGCATATTCATGTGGTCCCTTCGAAGAAGCATTCACTGGTTCATTCGAAGGACAAATGATTATTGAAGACAAGTTGGCTTTATGGTAAGTTTTGGTCCAAGATGCTTGCTGGCCAAAATCCTGCATATTGCCAAGCCCAAGCCCCTGTACAGGTACATTCCTGCCAAAGGTAGCTTCGACTAGCCAGAGTAAAGTCTTTCGATTAGGCTAGTTGAGTAAGGTCAGGGCAATCGAAGAAATCGAGCTTAGGGGCTGATCGAAGAAGCCATGATGTTGAGGCCTTATACAATTCAAATTAAGACCTGAGCAATTCGAATTGAGGTGGACATAATCAATCGGAGGAACTATAGGGTTGAAACCAAAGCCAGCCAAAGGAGTCAACTTGAGGCCAATCGAAGGGCAGGGACTGAATATATTTGAAAGCCAAAGGTGTCCACATTCATTCAAATTCAAAAAGAGACAAGAATTCCACGTCTTTCGCAATGTTTCAAAATGGTATTCATGGCCTTAAAACACAAACTTAATGGTTGTTTATTCTTTTGCCTTCTTGTCCCCTCCATCCCCTCTATATAAGGAGACCATATACATACGCACAAAAAGAGAGACGGAAGCCCAGGGAACCATACACACATATTGTTTTACACGCCTAGACACAGCCTGGAAGAGTCACACGAAATTACAAACACATTCTTCGAGGTCTCCTGAAGCTTTTCCAATCATCACCAGCCCCTAAGCAAGCACACGTCCAGAAGTGCCAAATCGAAGCAACCCTTAAACGAAGGTATCTACGCCTGAAGACATAGATTCATCCATCATCATTGGTAAGATTTCATAAAAAGATCAAACTTCACATTTGCATGACACATCAACACTTGTAGTTCATTTGATTTGTCATTCAAGATTAAAGACCTGGGTTCGACCCCAGGTCTGCATTTGTTTTGTTTCTAACACTTGTTGTAGATCCAGCCTAAATAGACCAACACGCACAAGATCGAAGGACCTGGGTTAGATACCCAGGTCCTACATCTTTATTTGGATAATATTTGTCTTGCAGATTCAAATCGAAAGGCAGCATCCACCTCTGGATTGAAAAAACCATCATTCTCCCCTGGATCAAAAAAACACCATCACCCTTCACAGAATCGAAAGGCAACATCCCTCCTGGATCGAAAATCCCATCTTTCCCTGGATCGAGAGGCAGCTTCCTCTCTGGATCGAAAAAGTCGCCTTTTCTCTATGGATCGAAGGATGCCCCCTTTGTATCTTTATTTTTGTTTTCATTATTTCTCTTGTTAAACTAACTATTAAATCAAAATCACAAAAAAACATTAGGCTAGTGTTTTGTTAATCAAATTAAATTTTGTTAATTAACTAATTAATTATTTTAACCTTTTCCTTAATTTAAAATTAAATATACTTAAGTTTTATTTTCTTTTATAAATAAAAAACAAACAAAAAGATTTCTTTTCCTTAGGATTTAGACGTCCATTTTAATTTGTTTGCGCATTTATTTATTTTCGCATTTTTCATCTTATTGTAACTGCTTCCCAATTTATAATAGTACCTAGGACTTTACTTTTCGCATTTATATAATGTACCTCTCACAAAGACATGTAATAGCGTAGGATTTACATTCCTGCACTTTACATTTCTGCATTTTAAATTCCTGTATATATATTAACTGCTAGTAACTAGGATTGCATGACAACACTAATAACAAAACTCTAGCAAACCTAACAAAAAAGACCAAAAATAACTGAAACATAACACACATGCACATATGCACCTTGTGATACGGTGGGAGAACTGACTTGGGTGTTTTGCGTTTGATCGCAAATGTTGTAATTAGCAAGAGTCGCCACCGACTTTTCTTTTATCCAAAAGGAAAGGCTGAAAAGAACAGGAAAAACCTTTGATATTATTTCTTGAGTTCGGGGGATAGATTATGAAAAGGGAAGGTGTTAGCACCCTTTTCATCCATAGTTATCTATGGGCTCTTAGTTTCTTTCTAAATCATTTGCTTTTGTTTTAAAATGTGCTTTATGGTTGTTTTTTGAAAGTATTTTGGAAAGGCGTCTCCGTTTAGGCAAACTTTGTAATAGTTCTCATTCGTAAGAACGTATACAAAGTGTTGGAGTTTTGAAAATATTTCATGTTCGGAAAATGTTTTGAAAGTATTTGATTTGAAAGTGTTTGGTGTTTGTTTTAAAAATGAGCAAGGATGTTTGATTTGAAAATGAGCAAGCAACTAGGAACAATCTACCTACTCAAAAGTCTTTGTTCATTTCTTCCTTCCTTTGATATTGCTATCTTACTATTGATTTGGTAAGAAGCCTTATCTTTGGATGTAAAGGGACGAGTGTGGGTCATCGTATAGTCATGATGGCAATGTTGTGAGATATCTTAGGATTTCTCTTTGAGGGACTAAGATCATTTGAAAGGCAACATTTATAGCGTCATCGAGGGACTATGATCTTGTATTTTTTATTGTTTTTGCTAAGACATCCCACATGCATAACTTGACCATTTTTATAAGGCAACAAGTGGAATTACCCTAAGGGTACAAGTGTGCAAGTGTGTTTGATTTACATGCATTGTTTATCTTGAATTAGGGTTTACTAATTGTTGATTTTAGTCTTGCCATACAAGCCCTAATTACTAACATTTATATGAAAGCGATAAATTGCGGAAAATAAAATTACTATGCTATTACATCATTAGGGGAGGGGGTATACAAATTTACAAATGGGGATTGCAAGAAAATTAAACCTAATTATCTATTACAACCATATTGAATAATGTACAAGAATTGAATAAATGTGCAAGAAAATAAATGGAAAATAAATGATTTTTGTTTGGTTTTTAATGAAAGGGTTTAGTTTTGACCTAATTAAGAAAATTATTAATTAAAAATTAAATAAAGTTAAACCTAAACTTATTAAGAAAATAAAGTTAAGTTAAAAAGCATATTTTAGGTTTTTTTTATGAAAGGTTTTAAGATTTAATAAAAATAGTGTGAAAGTTAATTAATTAAAAGAACTTAAATTCTAAATTAATTTTAAATAAAAAAATAAAAATAATTAAACATAAATCTAATTATTAATTTATTAAGAAAAAGAAATTAATTTATTAAGAATATGTTTTTGTCTTTATAAAGAAAATAAAATAAAAAGCACTTTTAAATATGTAAATAAATAAATAAAATATTTAGATTTTTTTATTAATAAAAATAATAATAATAATAGTAATAAAAAATAATAAGAAAACTGAAATAAAATAAAATAAGAAAAAAAGAAAAAATATTAAATTAAAATAAAAAATGTTTCGTCCAGGTGTGTGAAAGTGAAGGCATGGGTTAGAAGAAGCAAAAATGGAAGGCCCACTACATGAGGCCGAACGCGGTAGTTGCTGGCAAAAAAGAAGGAAATTGTGAAAAAATGTGAAAAGTGGCAGCGCTGGGGCTTGAACTCATGTCCTGTACATAAAACGTGTCTTGTCTTACCACTAGGGTGGCTATACATTCGTTAACATAAGTGAAACAATAAATACATAACATAAGTCAAGTCTTGAAAATGACTTCATCTTCAACTTCCAACCATGGTTCCTGTAACTTGTTCATTTCTTAATGAAAATGAAAGATGCAAACATGAAAGTTGCTCCATTTTTTCATATGAATCCAACCATATAAATATCATAAGCTATAAATCAAAGATTAATGAGAATTTCTAAAAGTGCCAAATTCTGACCTAACTTTTTTCAGAGATTCACACCTAAAATTCTCTAAGCTCAATCAATATAAATGAAATCTATGGACATGTACAGTTTCAGGGTAATGATATCTATATTTTATCTTCACAAATGCAAGTTTAACAATGCCTAAATGAAAAGATAGAAGTTCAGAAAAGATACCTCAAAACTGGAAATCGTGAAATGCAAATGAGCTTGATTCAAGGTACTACAATGATCAGGTTAACTTCCTAAAGTTCCCAGGAAGCTAATGCAATGATTAGCTTGAGCAATGGATAGCTGGAATGGTCTGGAGAAGTCAACTTGCAGTTCTCTGTTTTTGGTTATGGAGCATGATGGAGATGGAGTTACAGTTATGAAATAGGGATAGGGATGGACTATATTTGATGTATAAAAGCTTTGTGATTGATTAGGAAGAAAAACACACGAGTGAATTGTGAGTTACAAGTTCAAAGTCAAAATGTGCACATAAATGGAGTTTTGATGCAAGTTCTGATTTGAGGGAGTTTGGGAGATTTTTAGGGTGCTTAAGCTCGTGTCTTAGCTCACAAATAGTGCCTCTATTATAAGCAACAAGTTTTGAGACTTGTAGTTGATCAGAATTCAAAATCATATGTTTAAGCTCAACATGTGACTTTCTTGAAAAATCAAGTTTCAATGCCTTTGTACTTGCTATGGTAGAGTGGTTATGCTTTAAACAAGTTTGCTTCTGACTTTTTAGATGGAGTGTGATCAGAGGGAACAAGTGAGAGGCTCAAGAATTGACTTTGTGCATAAAGCTTGCTTTTCAAGAATGACAATGTTAGCTTTCTTCCTAAAATGGCAAATGGACTTGGACAATGCTTAAACCACTTGGATTATAGCTCAAAATTTTGTGTAATCCATTAATTATGGATAGATACACAAGTTATAAGACCTGCAAAGTAAGATTATGCAGCCTAACATTGGGATTGGATTATGTGTTCATCAAGAAATGGCTTGTAATTCAAGTTTGAAACCTTAACTTCTTGCCTTCGATTCTCCTATCTCAAGTATTATCTCAATGAGTTCTTTGACATTTTGGAAAGCTTGTAACATCCTCTACAACCTATATGTTGGACATTTTTGAAGATTCATCTTGGAACTAGGTGAAAAATTGCCGTGAAGTTAGGTCAAAATCTTGCCTAAATTAGGGCAAAATTTCACTAAGTCTTCAAGTTTCATGAGCATGTCTTCACAAAATCATAACTTGGAATCACAACATTTCTCGAAAAAGTTATTCTCTACAATTTTTATATCTCATTGATATCTACAACTTTTATGTTGGAAGTTTCCTTTGAATCATCTTGCATCATGGTGTAAATTTGGCATAAAGTTATGAAAAAAACATGAATTTTCAACACTTAGAAAAATTCTAAGTCTTGGAAATTTTGACTTTTCAAAATGAAATCTTGACTTTTTGATTTTTTGATGAACAAGTTTCATATTTTGACATGTCTTGATGAATTTTAATCTTTGAAACTTGATTTTGATCAAAAAGTCAAAGTTTGACTTTTCATCAGTTGACTGAAATTCAACTATCAATCAATTAAACTTGAGAAATATTTTGAGCCATGCCATTAGGTAAAAATGAAGCATTTGAATCCTTGAGATCATGCCTTGAAACAAAGTCATTTGTTAGGTCAAAAGTCAAAAATTGAACTTCCTCAGTCAAAACCCTAATTTTGACCATTTTGCCCTTTTGATGGTCTGATCAAATTTCTTGAGGAATTGTGATCCAAACTTGATAAAATGACATATATGAGTTCATGATGTATATATGGATAAAACAATTATGAAGTTTTACTGTAAATTGACCATAGTTGACTTTTTTCCAATACAACTGATTTTAGGTCATCTGATCAATTGACTGAGCAAAAATGCGATCCAAGACTTGAAACTTGACATGAGAAATCTTGAGAGTTCAAAATGATCCATGAAAGTCATATGGGGAATTAAAGGTCCATTTTTCCTTGTGCAAACTCAAACCCTAATTTGAGTCAACAATGCCGAGGAGCTGTCTTGAGCTGATCAAACTTTGTGTAGTCTTGAACCAAAAGGGATCTTGTGAGAGATTTCCTTGAGAAATGAGAGGGCAAATTTTGGGGTACAACACACCTCTAAGGTACACCCACTTTGGTTGCCTTTGGAAAACGGTCATAATTCTCAAAACGTGAGAAGTTTTAGTGGTTTTCCTCTAGTTTGAAAAGATCATAAGTCCCTCCATGACCCTCTCGAAGTTGCCTCGGTTAAAAGTGATCTTAGAACTTTAGGAGAGTTACTAAAATTTCTTGCCAAGTTTCCTTCGTGTTTGTTACGTCCCTTCGAATGTCCCTCACACATCCAACGATGGGGCTTCTTATCAATCAATGGTAAGGTAGCAACATCTAAAGGAGGAGGAAAAGAATATTAGACCTTTTTTAGTAGGTAGGATGCTCATAGTTGCTCGCTTACTCACAATAAAAAAATCATTTTTACACCTACACTTTCAATTGAAACATTTTCAAAAGTAAAAATTCTTTGTACACATTCTTATAGAGATGAGGATCATTACAAACGCAGTGTTTAAAATCACTTTCAAAAACATCTTCCACAAACACTTCTTTAAACTATTTTCAAAACCAACACTTTGTATGCATTCTTATAGAAACGAGAATCATTACAAAGACGTTTTCAAAATATTTTCAAACTCACACCACAAAGCACATTTTCAAACAAAAGCAAATTGAACTAGCAAGCAACTAAGAGTCTGTAGATAACTACGGATGGAAAGGGTTATAATACCTTCCCTTGCCTTAATCTACCCCCCTTACTCAGAAAATTCTTGAAAAGGTCTTTTTCTGTTCTTTTCACCCTTTCCTTTGTTGGATAAAATAAAAGTCGGTGACGACTCTTGCTTACCGCAACATTTGTGAACACAAACGCAAAACCAGTATTAAACAGTCAGTTCTTCCACCTTATCACACACGACTTTGTCTGATTTGTAAGGAGACAAGCAAATCACCACTGGAGCAACAACTGGCTTGCTATGGTACTCAATCTCTATTGGGGCGGGAACACAAAAACAAGGCACAATAACATCCACCCCTTCTTTAGAATACTTAGACATCACAGTATCATTACTGGAGAACATATCTTTATCTGAGGAAAAAAACTTATCTGCGGAAACATATTCATCGTTTGACACATTCTTAACCAAGAATTCTTCAATCACGTTAATCCCACAGTAATCATCTCTATTACCTGAAACTTTGATATTACCGTTATCTAATAACAACTGAACACCCCTTCTCACAACGGAACAACCCTGAGAATCTCTGCAGTAAATCTGGCAAGAACCATAATCGTGTTCTTCTTGACCATCCATGTGACAAAAGGTAGCGTGTAATTGCACCAAATCATCATTCATATGGTTCACGTCAAAAATACAGAATTCTCCAGGATACCCAAAGACCATATTCACATCTTCTTCATACTCAGCCCTAGGATTGATTATATGAATGAGGCCCTCGTCCATCATTTCCTGAAGATCAACTTTTATCTTATCACATCCTTGAAATTTTGTACTGCAAATACTACAACCAGCATGGTCGTGCGTATAGTAACTGAACTCGTAGAGGTCAGCATGCATCTTTACCAAATCTCATCTAACCAGGTTGATATCAAAAATCCGGAAGTCCCCTGGACAACCAGCAACCATGTTTACAACATTTTCTCCTCCATGTGTTTGCAAAGTATTATCTTTCACGTTAGGGCCAACATCTTTAAAGGATAGGATGCCAGATCTCACCATCTTTTGTACTTCAGATTTCAAAGGATAACAGTTCTCACTACTGTTCCCTGGGGATCCTTGATGAAAAGCGCATGTATGATCTGCCTTATAATACCAGGGTAAAGGTGATGATATAGCAGGGGGTGGCCTGGTCTGAACCAACTTCTTCTGAATCAAAGTCGGAAGTAACTCTGCATAGCTCATTGGAATTGAGTCAAAAGCCTCTCTCTTCTAACTTTGACCTTGATTTCCTTGAGGGGATAGTCTCTGATAAGCAACAATGGTTGGAGATACATTAATGACTGGAGTCATAGAAGCAACCTGTTACTGGTACCGATGATGTCTTCTAGGTGGCCTAATCTTCCTTTCCCCAATAACAACATTTATTTCACTTTATTTATTCCGAGAAAACTTGTATGATGACTTCTTTGTCCCTTCATCTTTTGTCAAGCACCCTTCTCTAACAGCCTCTTCTAAGCGAACACCCATGCTCACTATTTCGGTGAAATCATTCGGCGCACTGGAGAGCTTCCTTTCATAATAAAATGATCCAAGGGTTTTCAGGAAGACCTTGGTCATTTCTTATTCTCCCATAGGTGGCACCACCTGGGCAGCTATCTTGTGCCAACGCTGCTGTAATACGGTGGGAGAAACTTGGGTGTTTTGCATTTTATCGCAATTGTTGAAGATAACAAGAGTCGCCACCAACTTTTCTTTTATCCAATAGAGGAAAGGGTGAAAAGAACAGAAAAGACCTTTGAGATTATTTTCTTGAGTTTGGAGGGTAGATTATGGAAAGGGAAGGTGTTAGCATCCTTTTCATCCATAGTTATCTATGGGCTCTTAGTTGCTTGCTAGATCATTGCTTTTGTTTGAAAGTGTGCTTTGGGATAGGTTTTGAAAGTATTTTGAAAAAGTGCCTTTGTTTTAAGCTAACTTTATAATGATTCTCGTCTCTATAAGAATGCATACAAATTGTTTTACTTTTTTTGAAAATATTTCATGGAAAGTGTTGGTGCATTTGAAAAGGTGTTTGTGTTTGAAGATGAGCAAGCAACTAAGAACGTTTCTACCTACTCAAAAGTCTTTGTTCTTTTCCTCCTCCTTTAGATGTGGCTATCTCATCATTTGATTGGTAAGAAAGTCCCATCATTGGATGTGAAGGGACGGGAATGGGTCATCGTATAATCACGAGTAGAAATGTTGTGAGATATCTTAGCATTTCTATTGAGGGGCTAAGATCATTTATAGGGCAACATTCGAAGCGTCATCGAGGGACTATGATCTTATATTGTTTTTGCTAAGACGTCTCACATGCATATCATGACCATTTTTCAAGGCAACAAGTGGAGTTCAACCTAGAAGTGAAAAGTGTGCAAGTGTTTATATTTCATGTTTTTTTGTCTTGGATTATGATTTTCTAAGTATTTATTTTATCTTCCCATAAAAATCCTACTTTACTAGCATTTATATGAAAGTGATAAATTGCGGAAAGTAAATATCCTACGCTGTTACAATCACTTGGGGATGGGGTGTACAAATTTACAAATGGGGGTTGCAAGAAATTAAAGTCCTAATTATCTATTACAACCATATTAAATTAATGTACAATAATTGAAATGTAAAATAGATTTGTTTTGTTTTTATTAAGAGAAGAAATAAATTTGCTTAAGGAAATGTTTTTAGTCTTTTTGTTTTGAAAGAAATAAAGCAAAGTATATAAATTTAAAATATTTTTGGTGTTTTTAATTAATGAAAATAAAAGTGATGATAAAAATAGTAAGTGAATAAGAGTTAGAGCCGCATGTTGCCAAAAGAATAGAAATAAGAGAGAGCAGAAGTTATGACTCAGACGCGCTGCAAATCAGAAAGAAAATGTTAGTAGAAATGGGGAAAGCCAAAAGTTCTGGATCCAGACGCGCTAAAGTTATGGGGTTGCTGGAAACAAAGGAAAGCCTAGAAGTTCTGATTGTTGAGAGAGCCTAGAAGCTCTGATGCAGCTGGAAACCTAGAGGTTCTAGTGTTACTGGAAGGTTAGAAGTTCTGTTAATGGGTAAGTGAGGTGACGATGCTGTTGGATGAGAATATCTAGAAGTTCTGGTCCAGGAGTATTGTTTTGACAAACAAATGGGGGGGGGGGGGTGTTGTCTAGAAGTTCTGGTCCAGGAATGTTGTTTGACAAATAATGGGGTAAAATGTTAAGAAATAAACATAAAAGATGCTCCTGGGACTAGAACCCCGGACCCTTAATACTAACGCCTTATGCGCGCGCTCTCTACCACTAGGGTGGCTATACATCCAGTATTAGAAGCAAAAACATAAACATATATTACAAAGTAAGTTCTGATGATGAACTTCATCTTCTTCTTCACGCCAGCCAGAGTATCTGCAACTTAGTCATTTCTCAACAAAAATGGAAAATGCAAACATAGAAATTATGGAAAATTTCATCATGGTTTCAGAAATACAGAGTATAAAAACTGTAAACCAGAAGCAAGCATGAATTTTGCCAATCATAATTCTAAACCCTAATTTTCTCAAGAAGTTCTGATCTGAAATTTTCTCTACTTAGGCCATATAAATGAAATCTATAAATATGTACAGATTCAGAGCCATGATGTCTACACTGTGTCTTTGAAATTGCAAGCCTAACAATGCCTAACTAATGAGATGAAAATCAAAAGAAACTTACCTTGCAGCTGGAAATTGTTCTGTGAGTTAGATCCTGGTTCAGATTGTTGTGATGTTCTGGTCAGCTTCCTCAAGTTCTCAGAAAGCTAAAGCAACCCTTAACTTCAGTTATGGATGGTTGGAATGCTCTGGAGCAGTCAAGATGCAAAGTTCTGATTTTTGAAACGGAGATTGGTGAAGACATTATTACAGTTTGAAAATATAAGTTGGGAAAGCTTCTACGTGTATACCAGAAACTGTTTGGATGATTTGGCCAATAAACGCACAAGGAAAATTAGAGTTTGGATGTAAAATTCAGAAACTAGTAGGTTTTGTGTTTGTGTTGCAGTTTCAGGTTCTTGGGAATTTTCAGCAAGGTTTCAGGGCTTTTCTTTTCAATCTTATCAGTTTGAAAATGAAGTTTAATTAATAGGCAAAGGATTTAGAAGCTTGGAGAAGTCAGGAGTACAGCCATCAAGTGTTATGGATCTTTGACTTGTTTTTGAAGCAAGTTTAGACAAGCATGGTATCAAGGCAAGGTAGGGTGGTTAGCAGCTCTAAACACGCCTAATCTGAGTTTATAGGCATGATTTATGGGTGTGATACGGTGGCAGAACCGACTGTTTAATACTAGTTTGCATTTTTTGTTTGCAAATGTCGCGGTAAGAAAGAGTCGCCACCGACTTTTCTTTTATCCAACAAAGGAGAGGGTGAAAAGAACATAAAAAGACCTTTTTTCGAGATTTCTGAGTACGGGGGGGGGGGGGGGGGGGGGGTAGATTATGGAAAGGGAAGGTGTTTGCACCCTTTCCATCCATGGTTTTCCATGGGCTCTTAGGTACTTGCTCATTTTCTAAAATTGCTAGTGTTTGTATGTTTTGAAAATGCCTTAGTGCGGCGATTCACTTTATGGTAACTCTTGTATCAATCCTCAAGAGTGTGATAAAGTGTTTTTGAAAACTTTTGTTTGAAAAGTATGTTTGAAAGTGTATGGTGTAAAAAGGATTATTTGAGCAAGTACCTAACAGCTATCTACCTACACAAAAAAGGCGTTCTTCTCCTCCTTTCCTTTAGACTGTGTTATCCTACTATTAGTGAGTAGGTAACCCTAGTCGTTGGATGGATGAGGGACTATCGAAAGGGACATAATGGTCATTGAAGGCAACATGTAAGGATACCTTGGCATTTCGAAGGGACTATCATCATAAGATCGTTTCTCGTAGGCAACTCGAGGGATATTTAGGGACTATAACCTTTATGACGATTTTAACCGAGGGTCTTTGCTAAGAGTATCCCTACGTTTTAAGGGACATCACCATTGTTTCCGGAGGCAACCAAGTGGGGTAACACCCTAGGGGTGCAAGTGTGCAGCAGTGTGCTTTTTTCAGATATATTATCTTGAAGTTAGTGATCTAATGGTTAATTGATTTATCTTATCACGCACACCTAAGTTACTAACAGTTATACATACAAGCATATACAGAATATAAAAGTAAGAAATAAAGGGTCTTACGCTATTACAGGGCTTTGGTGTAGATATATAAATAATGAACAAAAAATAAGATGTGGAAATTGTAAACCCTAATTAAGCTATTACAAACTGGGTGCAGTTACATTAATAATGAAAAATAAATCGTACGGAAAAATAATTAAGCGCGAGATTTAAAATTTAAAAAAAAAGGTGGAAAACCCTAAAAAAACCCTAATTTGATCATTAAAATATTTTTTTGAATTTTTATAAAAAATGATTTGAAGTTGACCTAATCTTCTAATTAATTTTAATTAATGAAAATAAGTTAAAATTGGTTAAAATAATTAATTTGAAAAAATTAGTTTTAATAAATAAATAAAAACTAAGTCTTATTTTTTGTGATGTTTTCTGATTTTTATATAAAAAAATTGATTTAAAAAGAATTAAACTAATTAAACAAAATAAAAATAGTAAAAATTAAAAAGAGTGAAGGAATGGGCCTGAGGGGTGTAAACCCAAATTTGGGGGGTGGCATGCTGAATTCGTTCAAAGCCCAATCCTGTGGCCCATCATCAATGCTGGATCCAGTGTTGTTGGGATTCTAGGGGTCCATCATGGGGATGCGCCTCCAAGCGCTGGATCTGGTTGATGGGTGATCATATGGCTAAGCGTGAGAGTGTATGATGCGCGTCTAGGGTAATGATGCACTGGAATCTACAAGAAACATTGAGAAAATAGAAAACATTGGAGGCAGGGGTCGAACTCCTGACCTCCCACACATAACATCTTGAAAACCCTTCCTGCTTGCCGCAGGGCCACTTGGTCTTTTATGATACCAAACAACAACAATACATATTATTTAATAATTAGCAGTAATAATGAATGAAAAGCGCGCGCCATTAAAATTGGCCAACCAGACATGGACACACCATCATCTTCTTCAAAGGGTTGTCGTTTTAGGCAAGAATTTTACCCATGGACAACATGCTGTAACTATAAACCTGCGTATTTCAAAAATCACAGCCACGCGATAAAAATGAAACCTAAGTACATAGATCAACCGGGTTTGATCTCGTGAGTGCAATGGTTTTCATCGTTTGGCTTAATTTCACCTGTACTGAAAAAACCTAAAACAAAGCTTCAAACCCTAGCAATGGCAGTTGTCCATACAAGCATCAAAACTCATAATTAATTATACAAACAGATTCTAAATGATGATACAAACATGAATGTATGCTTAGAAATCATTTATAACACGTAAATCCTCAAAACCAAATTCAAGAATGTAAGGCAAACCGTGATACCGTATGGGGCGTTTCTGGGTGCTTTGACGCGTGGGAATGATTCAGGTAGCTTCCAAATGCTGCCAGGAATGGATTGCAACCTTCAAAATTCCTTGAACCTCCTTGTGGATAAAAATTCGACCACTAATTTCTTGTCAAAAATTTGAGTTTTGTTCTTCCAATTCACACAGCCAAATCCTCTTCTCATCATTAGGGTTTGTTATGCATACATAGTAGAAGCAATTAGGTCAATAAAATTGAGTTGAATTTTTGCGAATTGATGAGAAGAGATTTGATTTGCATCTTGTATACTTTGTTTCTAAATTTGGCCCAATCATGTTATATTAATCCCAATCATTCCTTGGACAAAAATATTGATTTTCCAGCTGATTATAGACTCATCGTGTGGTCATAAAATCAAATCTTGGATTTTATTTTATTATTCCATTATTTTAAATTGATTTATTTTGATTTAAATGAATAAAAAATCAAAACAAATAATAAAAATAATAAAATTATAGGTGGATAAGCTCAGGGGTCGTGGGTCCTCTTAGGAACAAGTTTAAAACAAGAAAACATGGGCCCATTTGGAAACAAATCAATTTCCATCAATGTTAGCTTCATGCACATTTCTAAAATTTGGTCAACTTTAGCAACGCATATCTCTCTCATTTTTGACCCTAAGAGGGTGTTCTTGGACTTTTTAGAAATATTAGGATGTCCTCTAAACAACCCCTTTGGTTTCAGGTCAATTGGATCTTCCATGTTCATGTAAGGAGCTTTGACCCAAAAGGTGTTTTTGTTGACTTTTTGAAATGACCTATAATGTCTAAGCTTATATATTTTGATTGAGGCATTTCTTGACCTTGAGGGCTGAAGAGAAGTTGTAGGGAATTAGATTCTCTTCAAAATAAGCCTTGGTTGGAAAATTTCTGATAAAGTCTGAGAAAGTTATGCCTGGTCAAAGTTTGGTTGACTTTTCCTATAGAAACCCTAAATTGTCATTTTTGACTTTTGATAAGTTAAGAGCATTTCTTGAGGAATCATGATCAACCCTTGATCAAATGATGGATGTTACTTCAAAATGTTGATGTTGACCAAAAATCTTGAAGTTTGATTGTATTTGGGCCATAGTTGACATTTTGACCTAGTATAGTTGATTTTCAGGCATTTGAGTAGTTGACTGAGCAATTGTTTTGCAAGGCATGAAACTTGTCATGGATGATCTTGAGGACATATTAGGACAATGGATACTATTTGGGACCCTTGGAACTCAACCATCTTAATGAGGAGTGAGGACCTCTAAGAGTATGTCTTGTGTGAAAATGGGAGGGCAAATTTTGGGGTACAATAGCTGCCCCTTTTCAATCTTCTTAAACTGAGGATTTAGATTGGCTTGTCTGTCTTTCGTGATCTGAGGGTGGAAGATAATTGAACACTAGAGTGTCCAGAAATTTGTACTCGCATGAAGTAATATTGATGGTTGATGATGTCAGGAATGGGCTTACAGATGCCATTTGGAGAAGGTGACGAAAGATCGTCGGAGATGGGCTTAAAGATGCCATCCAAAGAATGTGACAGAGAATCGTCGGAGATGGGCTCAAAGATGCCATCCAGAATAATGATAATTTCGTGAGATATTCCTTCGTGGGAATTCTTGTTCCTGTTGTTAGGGAGGCCTTCGCTGAAGAATGTTGGTCTCTGTCTTGGGGAATAGAGTCTAGGAACTTCAGTCGTCCGTTACTCTACTGGGAGTCATCTCTTGATTGAAGAGACGGAAGTGAACTGCTATCTAGTCAGGATCCAGGCTTCATAGTGACTTCCTAAGGATAATAAGGTTGACTGCTATCTGGTCGTATTCCAGGCTTCATAGTGACTTACTGGGGAAATGAGATTAAACTGTTATGTGGTCGTACTCTAGGCTTCACCGTAACTTGAATTGTTGATTGACTATTAACCGGTCAGTTTCTGGGCTCCATAGCTTCTTTAACTGGAATAGGAATCTTAGTATCAATTTGACTGATCCAGAGAAAATCTTAGGTTAACTTCGACTGACATAGTAATCAGGAGGATCTTAGTAGCAATTCAACTGACTCAAACGAAAGTCTTGGAATCTCTTCCACCGACATAGTGAGCAGAGAGATCTTGGATTAACTTTGATTGGCATAGTAATAAGGAGAATCTTAGTAGCGATTTAACCAACCCAGACGAAAGTCTTAGAATATCTTCCACCGACATAGCGAGTAGAGAGATCTTGGGTCAACTTTGAATGGCATAATAATCAAGAGAATCTTAGTGGCGATTCAACTGACCCAGAAGAAAGTCTTGGCATCTCTTCCATCGTCATAGTGAGCAGAGAGATCTTGGGTCAACTTTGACTGGTATAGTAATCAGGAAAATCTTAGTAGCGATTCAACTGACCCAGACGAAAGTCTTAGAATCTCTTCTACCGGCATAGTAAGCAGAGAGATCTTGGGTCAACTTTGACTGGCATAGTAATCAGGAAAATCTTAGTAGAGATTCAACTGACCCAGACGAAAGTCTTGGAATCTCTTCTACTGGCATAGTAAGCAGAGAGATCTTGGGTAAAATTTGACTGGCATAGTAATTAGGAGAATATTAGTAGCGATTCAACTGACCCAGAAGAAAGTCTTGTGAGGACATCTTCTTGAAGAAAATGCCAAAATAGTTGTAGCTTGTTGATTTGGTCTTTTCCTTGAAAGGTAAAGAGTTAGTTGTATGCAATGTCATGATTATGAAATGCATTGTGATGATGTTTTCAAAATAAGTGATATTGTGTTGTATGCAATATGTATGCGCATGCCATGTTGTATGAATATGGGATGCTATTGCGGTATTTCTTAGTCGGGGAAAATAAATCCCAGACTGCTGCTGAAGAGTATTAGGGAGCCGAGTTCTTCATTTCCGCTGGGGATGGTGAATGAAGATGACTATACTGGGGATTTACTTCTTTCTATTTGCGGATATTCTACCGGGGAGAGACTCTGCCTGAGAATAACTCTGCAGGGGAATAACTCTGTTTGAGAGAAGAGATGCTTTGCTGGAAAATTTTTCCAATTCGGAGAAATAAACTCCGTCGGGGGATGAACTTCTGTAGCTATAGAAATAAACTCTGTTGGGGATTGAGCTTCTATATTCAGAGAAATAAACTCTGCTCGGGAGAAAACTTTATGAACTGCTTGCGATTATAAAATTTGGTTGGGGAATATAGATATCAGCTCTCTGAGGGAACTTTGCTGGGGAAAGTAACTCATGTTTGGGGAAGTTGTGATCAAAAATCTTGGTTGCCTCTACTCTGTGGGGAGAATAGATGTCACGGGTTCGCATGTAATTGTGGCCTTGTTTCAAAACTGTACCTGCCCCTATACCTGTTATAAGGAGTAACTGTCAGGATTGACATGATTTTTTAGTCTTTACCCATGTTCCTTAAGTTATAAGAAACTGTCTTTCTGCTTCTTATGCAAATATTTGTGAATAGCAATCATATTCAAATGCACATGTCAAGAATAAATCATTGGATGTTTTTGCAAAACAAAACAAAAAAAGAAAAACAAATGGTTTTGTAAAAATGCCTTGTATTAATTTCTGAAGTTTTCCTATAACAGGCGTTGTGTACAAAGAGGCTGACGCTCTAGTAAGAGAACATCACCGTGAAAATGAAAGCTATACAATATTATGTACAAAGAGAAGAAAATAGCTATGTGTAATAATCCCCATTGAGTTTCAATTCTGCTATTGTCGCTATGTTTTCGAGCAAATCTCATCACTTTTCTACTTGTTCGAAGCTGACTAGATTTATTGGTACCGTTTGAGCTTGATAGCTGATGCTGATGTTTAGTCACAAGGTGGTCCAATGGGACATAGTGATATGCTTCAAATCCATAACTTTTTCCTGAACCGCCCTTTCAGGTTTTCAGTCCACCGGGATACCCTTTTTCCCAAGCCGCCTTTTCAGGTTTTCGACTTGCCGGGTGTACAGATATTTTTTGTTTTCATCCCTAATTTTTACCCGAACCCTTTTGATTCTCTGGCTAGCCTTTATTTTTTCCTAGGCCAATCAACCTAGCGGGTCTTTAATCATGCGTTGTATCTTTTCACTATGTCCGCATTAACAGGGTGAGGAAGGTCGTCACCGTCCATGGTGGTCAGAATCATGGCTCCACCAGAAAATATATTTTTGATCAAAGATGGTCCTTTGTATATGGGAGTCCATTTTCCCCTGGGATCACCTTGCGGCAGTATGATGCGCTTGATCACTAGATCCCCGACTTGATATACTTGGCGCCTGACCTTTTTGTTGAAAGCCTTGATCATCCGTTTTTGATACATTTGACCATGATAGACAACAATAAGTATATTTTCATCAATCAGATTCAGTTGATCAAGTCGAGTCTGGATCCAATCATCTTCATTCAGATCTGCATCCTTCATGATTCTCAGAGAAGGGATCTGGACCTCGATAGGCAGGACAGCCTCCATGCCATATACCATAGAGTAGGGTGTTGCCCCAGTCGATTTTTATGCTGAGGTGTGATAACCATGAAGAAAAATGGTAACATCTCGTGCCAGTCTTTGTATGTCACCGTCATCTTCTGTATGATTTTCATAATGTTCTTGTTAGCAGCCTCCACAGTGCCATTCATCTTCGGCTGGTAAGGGGAAGAATTATAGTGCTGGATCTTGAATAGTTTACAGAGTTCGGTGATCATAGTGTTGTTGAGATTCGTACCATTGTAAGTGATGATTCTCTCTGGTACACTGTACCGATAGATCAGGTTATGCTTGATAAACTGCGCCACAACTTTCTTGGTAACAGTAGCAAAAGATACAGCTTCTACACACTTTGTGAAGTAATCAATGACCACCAGGATAAAGTGATGCCCATTGGAAGCGGTAGGTTTAATCTCTCCGATCATGTCAACGCCCCACATTGCAAAGGTCCAAGGAGCCATCAAGATGTTCAAAGGAACCGGAGGTACATGCACCTTATCAGCATATATCTGGCATTTGTGACAAGTTCAGGAATGCTGATAGCAATCTACTTCTATAGTGGACCAATAGTATCCTACCCGTAGGATCTTTTTAGCCATGGTATGTCCACTCGAATGGGTTCCGAAGGTACCTTCGTGTAGATCTGTCATAATCCTCTCTACTTCGCTCTTGTCTACGCACCAAAGTAGAGTAGAGTCATGGTTGCGCTTGTAGAGGATTCCATTACTGAGGAAGAACTTTGCGGCGAACCTTCTCAGAAACTTCTTATCATTGACAGATGCCCCCTCGGGATACTCTTGAGCCTCGAGATATCTCTTCACTTCATAGAACCAAGGTTTGTCTGCTACTCCTTCAGTGTCGATCTCATAGCAGTATGCTGGTTCATCCAACCTTTCAATAGTGATCTGAGGGGCCTCATTATCCCACCTGACCTTGAACATAGATGACATGGTAGCTAGCGCGTCCGCTAACTGATTCCCTTCTAGTAAAAAATGTTCAAAGGTGACGTCTTCAAAGTGTGGAAGCAATGACAGCACATGTTCTTTATACGGGATGAGATTTGGGTGCTTCGTGTCCCATTCCCCTTTGATTTAACTTATCACCAAAGTTGAATCCCCGAAAATGCTCAAGAACTTGATCCTCAGGTCAATAACGGCTTTGAGACCCATGATGCATGCTTCATACTCTGCCATGTTGTTGGTACAGTTGAAGCATAGTTTGGCAGTGAAAGGAGTATGACAACTCTTAGGGGATATGATTACAACACCAATGCCATTACCGAGTGCATTCGAGGCTCTGTCAAAAACCATAGTCCATCGGGATCTTTCTTCAGGTCCTTCATCCGGTCCAGGTTCTTCATAGTCTATCACTAGCATAATATTCTCGTCCGAGAACTCAAAATTCATGGACTGGTAGTCATCCACGGCCTGATGAGCCAAATGATCAGCTAATACACTTCCCTTGATCGCTTTTTAGGTCGTGTATTGGATATCATATTCGGTCAAGATCATTTGCCATCTTGCTATTCTTCCGGAGAGAGCGGGCTTCTCAAAGATGTACTTGATCAGATCCATCTTAGATATCAGCAAAGTAGTGTGGGTTAACATATATTGTCTCAGTCGGCAAGCAGCCCATGCCAAAGCGTAGCAAGTTTTCTCGAGCAGTGAGTATCTTGTCTCGCAGTTGGTAAACTTTTTGCTAAGGTAGTATATTGCGTGCTCTTTTAGACCAGACTCGTCATGCTGCCCCAGCACACACCCCATTGAATTGTCTAACACTGTTAAGTACATTATCAAAGGTCTTCCTTCAATCGGAGGCATCAAAATTGGTGGTTCTTGAAGGTATTCCTTGATTCTTTCGAAGTCAGTCTGGCATTTGTCATTCCATTTTACTACTTGATCTTTCTTCAGGAGCTTGAAGATTGGCTTACAAGTAACAGTTAAATGGGAAATGAACCTGTCAATGTAGTTTAGGCGTCCCAAAAAGCCTCTGACTTCCTTCTCAGTGCGAGGAGCTGGCATCTCTTGTATAGCCTTTAATTTTGTAGGGTCCATTTGAATGCCCTTGTCTCTGACAATGAAACCCAATAGTTTTCTAGACCTTACCCCGAAGGTGCACTTGTTCGGATTCAACCTCAACTTGTACGTCTTCAACCTATCAAATAGCTTTTATAGATTGCCAAGGTGCTCTTCCTCAGTTTGAGACATGGATATCATGTCATCCACATATACTTCTATCTCATGGTGAATCACGTCATGAAATAAAGCGACCATGGCTCGCTGATAGGTTGCCCCAACATTATTTAATCCAAACGGCATCACTTTGTAGCAGAAAATGCCCCATTGAGTGACGAAGGTTGTCTTCTCCATATCTTCAGGTGCCATCTTGATTTGATTGTAACCAGAGAAACCATCCATGAAGGAAAATATCTTATGTTGCACGGTGTTATCAACTAGAGCGTCGATGTGGGGGAGCAGAAAGTCATTTTTGGGGCTTGCCCTATTTAGATCTTTGTAGTCCACACACACTCGTACCTTACCGTCTTTTTTAGGCACCGACACTATGTTGGCCGCCCGTTGGGGATAAGAGGTGACATCTAAGAACCCAGCGTTGAACTGCTTCATAACCTCTTCTTTGATCTTCTCTGACATTTCAGGGCGCATGCGACGGACCTTCTGCTTTACCGGAGGAAAATCTTCTTTAGTTGGCATATGGTGAACCATAATACTCGTATCCAGCCCTGGCATGTCTTTATATGACCAAATGAAGATCTCAATATAATCATGCAACATTTGTATCAACCGTTGTTTGACATTAAGACCCAGATTTGCACCAATCTTGACTTCTTTTCTGTCTACCTTTGTGCCCAAGTTTATTGTCTCAACTAGCTCTTCATGAGGTTGTATAGCCCTCTCTTCCTGTTGTAATAGTCTAGCAAGTTCTCAAGGCACCTCACAATCTTCCTCACCTTCGTCCTCGACTTGGTTTATCAGATTTTCGAAGTTATAATGGGAAATAGTAGAACTGTTATCAATGGGATCCAGAGTGGATATGGATCTGCAGTTTGATATGTGAGTGTGTGTAATAGCATAGCTGTATTGATAAAGTAAAAAGCAGAAAAGAAAAACAGAGAGCGCAAAATTTGTATGCAAAACGTCCAATTCTTTATTAATGCCATATGAAAGCGAAACATGATAACCCTCACAAATAAACCTATGTGCCCCGGGTAAGACAGATGGCCATAAACTTATATTGTTTATTACATATCCAAAAAAACAAGAAAGACAATTACTTCTTAACAAAAGTAATAGGTACAAAATCCTTTTTCGTCCAGTTACTAGGTCCACCGTTGGTAGTAGGGAAGATCCAGCTATCCATGTCATTGTCACTGTCTCCGTCTTCTACTGTGTTGACCCCATGATTATTGATGTGTAGGGGAGGTCTTCCAGCGCGAGCACGTCGAACAACCCTTTGAGCTCCTGTAGAGAAACCCAAACCAAATCTATCAGACTTGTACGGAATATTAGGGAGTTGAACCCAGACGGTAGACCCACCTTCTTCAGTAACAGCTCTTGCATCCTTAAGAGAGGCCATCTTCAAGGGAGGTCTGGTGATCTTCGGCACGTTGGTAACAGTTTCAGTTGCAGCCAGAGTCTGAGGTACCTCTTCGAAATTCTGGCATGGAGTCTCTATGAACTCACCCTCCATTTCGACATATCTGAATGGATTCAGGTGACTCACCATGTATTCTTCTTTGTCGCGTACAATGACAATTCTCCCTTTGACCGGGTATTTCATCATTTGATGAAGAGTGGACGTAATAGCTCCAGCCCCATGTATCCAAGGGCGGCCCAACAAACAAGAATAAGATGGCCTGATATCCATCATGTAGAAGGTAGAGCCAAAAGTCTGAGAACAAACCTTAATGGGTATGTCCACCTTCACGTGCACCATTCTCTTTGATCCGTCAAAAGCCCTCACTACAATATTGTTGGGCTTCAAAGTCAAGCCTTCACAGTCCAGTCTATCCAGAGCATTCTTAGGCAGCACATTTAACGACGAACCAGTATCTACAAGGACATGGGCCAAAGTGGTGCCCTTGCATTCGACAGAGACATGCAACGCATCATTATGCTTCCTCCCTCTATGGGTCAAATCAGCATCAGAAAATCCCAAACCGTTATCGGCCGTCAAACTAGCCACACAATCTTGAAATTGGTCAACAGAAGTTTCCTGTGGTACATGGGCAGTTTTCAGAAACTTCACCAAATCCTTCGCATGAGCTTCGAAGCACAACAACAAGCCTAGCATAGAGATATTTGAAGGGGTCTGCCCCATCTGTTCGACCACGTTGTAGTCGCTTTTCTTGATGATTTTCAGAATTTCTTCCATCTCTTTCTCGGAAGCCTCTAGAATAGATATTGACTGTGCCTTCGTCTAGACGGGCTCAACCAATATGTCTTTGCCCCGAGTCTCAGTCGATTCGGTGATAGGGGTGTCAGTAGGAGTAATCAAAGGAGTTACAGTAGTAGTAGGAGCAAGAACAAAAGTAGGAATAATCACAGGACCAGTAACAGCTTTCAGAGGAGAAATCTCGGGGGAGAACACTCTTCCACTTCTTGTTATTTTGTTGGTTCCAACAATGTTGACAATTTCGAGATTAGCATTCTCAGAGACCTGGTATTCATGAGCCAGCCAATCTTGTTTGACACCATGGTAATAGACATCACCCCCATAGTTCCATGGAACAGTTTTATCAGAGGAGTACGGGATTTTCCCTGGCACAGTGATTATCAGCGGAGTAACCTTCGGAGTAGATGTAATCCTCACGGGTCTTTTGGTGGAGACCCTAGGAGGATTTGCGGAAATGGTTATTATTGAAATATCATTGTACAAAATAGTTGGAACGGGATTCTTCTCAAACAAAATCTCTCCAACATCCATCAGGAACTGAACACATGCCTTTAACAAATGACAACCATTCGGTAGAGATAACAGAAGTGGCAGCCTTCGCCACAACCTGAAAATAAATCGTCCTTCAACAAGTTCCACTTAATGGTCATAATCATAGTAACAAGCTCTTTAACAGTAGTAACAAACATATTATTTTCAATAGCGTTAACACCACGATCATGCTTGGGCATAGGAACAGTGATAACATTTGGCATCTCAGGGGCGTCAAACTCTATTTCCTTCGCCTCGAGAAGGTCTTGTACTTTGTTTTTCAAAGCCCATCAGTCGTTTGTATCATGACCTGGACTTTCCGAATGATAAGCACAACGGGGATTTGGGTTGTAGCGGGGAGAGGTAGTGTTGGGATTCTTCAGCGCTTCCCACAAGGTTACCAGATTAGATCTCAGCAAATGGGGAAAAACTTAAGCTAGAGTCATATTTATCCGGGTGAATTGTCTTACTGACCTTTTTGTTCTTTGTTGATTATTCCTCTATTGAGTGGGTGCAGGCTTAGGAATCACGACAGCCCCTACTGTTGGACGGTGTTCAGTTCTGTCCTGACTCTGTTGATGGTGCACAACACTAACCTCTTTCTTCCCAGTGAATAGTTTTCTCACGACACTGGAGGATGCGTCCTTTTGGATCTTTACATTCTTAATCCCAGTTTCCACTCTCTCCCCGGTCAAGATTAATTAAGTGAAGCCGACTGAGGAGCTTCCAATTATATGATTAAAGAACGGACCGGATAGGGTACCCAGAAACATGTCCACTAGTTCCCTATCACACATGGGAGGCTGAACTCTTCCTGTTAAGTCTCTCAACTTCTGAGCATAGTCTTTGAAACCCTCGCTCGAACCCATAGTCAAACTCTGGAGTTGAGTACGGGTGGGAGCAAGGTCTGTGTTATACTGATACTGCTTATAAAAATCAGCGGCCAGGTCTTCCCAATTATGAATGTTGGCCCTTTCCAGTTGATAGAACCAATCTAGTTGAGTTCCAGATAGAATATATTGAACGAAATGGACCCACAAATCTCTGTCAGCAGTGTGAGGCTGTATCTTCCTCACATAAGATCGGAGGTGCATCTTGGGACACGAAACCCCATCGTACTTAGCAAACACAGGTGCCTTGAATTTTGGCGGAATAACAACCCCAGACACAAAACCCAGCTCTTCAAAGTCCAGCCCAAGCACTTTTTGTATCTCCATTGCACTCAAATGCTCTTCCAGCGGTTTGTACCTTTCGTTAACCAGAGGATACTACTCTTCATTGTAATCAGTATCATTATCAGATTCCTCTAGAATAGGGTCTTCCCCTCTTGTCTCACCCTCTTGATTCTCTCCCTCCTTGGATGAAGAGGTCAGATCAACCATTGGCTTCAACGGTCCCTTGAATCTTCTTCCCAGATTTACCACACCAGTTGTCCTTCTTGGCTTCTTAGCCTTGTCTTTAACAATCAAGGCTTTCATTTCCTCCTCCCCTTTGGCTAGAGCCATGATCATCTGCTAGAATTGTGCGTTCTGAGTCTGTAAGTCTTTCACAGTTTGTTCGAGAGCCATTTCTTGCTGAAACAAACAACGAAGAAGATGAGAAACCTGTTATGAAACATGTTTATGCATTGATGCGTATGACATGTGTATGCAATGATTTCAAGGACCTTATTGAATTCAAGCTCTTTTAAACGAAACAAAAGAAAAACCTTTTATTAGCAAGTTTTTAAAGAAACAAAAGATTACACAAGGATAAACATTGAAAGGAAATGCCTAAGTCTCCCATGGACGCTTCCTCTTGGTGTTGAGGTAGGTGTTGAGATTCCTCTCTTCATGGAGTTGTTTTGTTAATTCAAGCACCTTCTTCTCACTTGCATAGAATTGAGCCTCAAAAGTATCCCGTTCTTCCTTGAGCTGGATCCAAGACTTTTGCAATTCTTCGAAGTTGGTTGGCATATCAGGATGGAGAATAATACGGGACTCGCCCCCTTGAACAATAGGTTCTAGGATCACCAGTAAGATGGAATTGTATGGCATCATAAGACTTTGGGCTCGAGCTCTCACCCATTTGAGGTAAGGTTCCAAAGGGATGGAGTTCTTACGCCCCAAAGTCCTACTATCAGTCTTCTTAACAATGCTCCAAGAGTCGATGAACCTCTAACTATAATTATGCAAATCATCTGAGTAGTTGAACGCAATACCCTGGATGAGCATATCCAGTGGACCGTCTCTCTGTGCGTATCCAAAATGATGTAGTGCTAAAGAAGGATTGTAGGTGATGCCTCCCATAATGCCCAGGAGTGGCACATTAGGAAATTCTCTACAACGATCAATAAAAGAAATGTTCTCTTGAGAGCGAAGACACCAATGGATGTCGGAGTGAGAGAGAGACATTATACTTTGACTCCACCTTAAGCCTAAATCATTTTGCATTACTGACCGAGGAAGGTGAGAAATAAACCATCTATATAGCAGAGGGGTGCAACACATGAAAGTTCCTCGCTTATTCAGAGTACGAGTATGGAGAGAATGTAGGATGTCCCCGAGAAACGTAGGAATCAGATTGTGAGAAAGAAAGATGTTGATGGCATTCACATCTATAAATCGATCTGAATTAGGAAACAAGACCAACCCATAGATCAAGACGGCTAATACATCTTCGAAGGCATGATAGCTCATAGCATCTAGGAAAATCTAAGCTTTCTTCATCAGGAAATTTGCAAGGAGACCCTTAACTCCACTTATTTTCTCCCAATTAGCCTCAATGTCAGATGGTTTCAAGTGCAAATCTACATCAACATTTTTAGAACCTGGGTCTTGTTCTAAACCAGTGAAAGGTATTCTCTCAAATATAGGTAAACCAAGTAACTTAAAGAATTCTTCCAGCGTAGGCACCAGTTGATAATCGGGGAATGTGAAGAAATGGTGCTTAGGATCGAAGAACTGGAATAAGACACTCATCGAACCTTCGTCAAACCCGGTGGTAACGAAACTGAGCAAGTGACCATGTCTTTTGTGGAATGATGAGTCCTCAGGGACTTTCAAGACTAATTCCTTGAGCTTAGGAGGAACTTCTGAGAAGTGAATCCGGATGGTTTTTCTGCGACCTGAATTCATATCCTACAAAACAAACAAGAGGTAAATCCAACAGGTCCTTGAAATGATTAGTATGTATGAATGTCATGATGCTTATGATGTCATGATTATGCTAAAAATCACAGATAAACACAAGAAAATCACACAATAGACCTTAGGTTCAAAGGCTTGCATGAGTTTTTAAGGTATATACCCTCTTGAATGTTCAGTTGGCTTAACCTGTCCTAATAATAGTAACCGGGTTCTAAGGAGCCTCAATATCACTGACCTTCCCTTCAGAAATTGTTTCAGTTCCACACCGAAGTATTACGGCCAAAAAATCCTGAAAGTCCAGCCTCAATGAATGTAGTATCAAATATCAACCAATCTTTGGTCGGAACCAAAGCCGATTATCTCACTACTTCCTAATGGCTAGGATGAGTCAATTTAAAGGTTCTAAAGGTCATTTAGAGCTTAGTGACACTATGAGGAAGCCTAATGTTATCCTTAACTTACTCAAGGAACATTATTACAATCCAAAGTATCGCGCTAACGTAGCCACCACTTCGTCGGTATTGGTCTACGCCGTACAACCTCCATGATTTATTGCTACTTACCTAATAAGGTGCCCTATATCCAGGTATAGGATCTTTACAAGAATACCCCGACAAAATCCTTAAAGATAAAGCAATCAAATCATACAAGGAAAGAAAATTAAATATGATCTAGACCCTAAGGTAAACCCCACTTTATAAAAGTCCCCAGCAGAATCGCCAGTTCTATGATACGGTGGCAGAACCGACTGTTTAATACTGGTTTACGTTTTTTGTTCACAAATGTCACAGTAAGCAAGAGGCGCCACCGACTTTTCTTTTATCCAACAAAGGAAAGAGTGAAAAGAATAGAAAAAGACCTTTTTTCGAGATTTCTGAGTATAGGGGGTAGATTATGGAAAGGGAAGGTGTTAGCACCCTTTCCATCCATGGTTTTCCATGGGCTCTTAGGTACTTGCTCATTTTCTAAAATTGCTAGTGTTTGTATGTTTTGAAAAGCTTTGAAAATGCCTTAGTACGGTGATTCACTTTATGGTAACTCTTGTATCAGTCCTCAAGAGTGTGAAAAAGTGTTTTTGAAAACTTTTGTTTGAAAAGTATGTTTGAAAGTGTATGGTGTAAAAAGGATTATTTGAGCAAGTACCTAACCGTTATCTACCTACTCGAAAAAAGGCATTCTTCTCCTCCTTTCCTTTAGACCGTGTTATCCTACTATTAGTGAGTAGGTAACCCTAGTCGTTGGATGTATAAGGGACTATCGAAAGGGACGTAATGATCATTGAAGGCAACATGTAAGGATACCTTAGCATTACGAAAGGATTATCATCATAAGATCGTTTCTCCTAGGCAACTCGAGGGACATTTAGGGACTATGATCTTTATAACGATTTTAACTGAGGGTCTTTGCTAAGAGTATCCCTATGTTTCGAGGGACATGACCATTGTTTCCGAAGGCAACCAAGTGGGGTAACACCCTAGGGGGTGCAAGTGTGCAGCAGTGTGCTTTTTTCATATATATTATCTTGAAGTTAGTGGTCTAATGGTTAATTGATTTATCTTGTCATGCACGTCTAAGTTACTAACAGTTATACATACAAGCATATACAGAATATAAAAGCAAGAAATAAAGGATCCTACGCTATTACAGGGCTTTGGTGTAGATACATAAATAATGAACGAAAAATAAGATGCGGAAATTGTAAACCCTAATTAAGCTATTACAAATCGGGCGCAGTTACATTAATAATGAAAAATAAATCGTACGGCAAAAATAATTAAGCGCGAGAATTAAAATAAATAAAAAAAGGTGCAAAACCCTAAAAAAACCCTAATTTGATCATTAAAATATTTTTTTGAATTTAAAAAAAATGATTTGAAGTTGACCCAATCTTCTAATTAATTTTATTAATGAAAATAAGTTAAAATTGATTAAAATAATTAATTTGCAAAAATTAGTTTTAGTAAATAAAAAAAACTAAGTCTTATTTTTTGCGATGATTTTCTGATTTTTATAAAAAAAATAGATTTAAAAAGAATTAAACTAATTAAACAAAATAAAAATAGTAAAAATTAAAAAGAGTGAAGGAATGGGCCTGAGGGGTGTAAATCCAAATTTGAGGGGGGGTGGCATGTTGAATTCGTCCAAAGCCCAATCGTATGGCCCATCATCAATGATGGATCCAGTGTTGTTGGGATTTTGGGGGTCCATCATGGGGATGCGCCTCCAAGCGCTATATCTGGATGAAGGGGTGATCCTATGGGTGAGTGTGAGAGTGTATGATGCGCGCATGGGGTAATGATTTACTAGAATCTGCAAGAAACATTGAGAAAATAGAAAATGGTGGAGGCAGGGGTCGAACCCCTGACCTCCCACACATAACATCTTGAAAACTCTTCCTGCTTGCCACTGGGCAACTTGGTCTTTTGTGATACAAAACAAAAACAATACATCTTATTTAATAATTAGCAGTAATAATGAATGAAAAGCACGCGTCATTAAAATTGGCCAACCAGACTTGGACACGCCATCATCTTCTCCAAAGGGCTGTCGTTTTAGGCAAGACTTTTACCTACGGACAACATGTTGTAACTATATACCTGCGTATTTCAAAAATCACAGCCACGCGATAAAAATGAAATCTAAATATATAGATCAACTGGGTTTGATCTCGTAAGTGTAATGGTGTTCATCGTTTGGCTTAATTTCACCTGTACTGAAAACCCCTAAAACAAAGCTTCAAACCCTAGCAATGGCAGTTGCCCATACAAGCATCAAAACTCATAATTAATTATACAAACAGATTCTAAATGATGATACAAACATGAATGTATGCTTAGAAATCATTTATAATGTGTAAATCCTCAAAACCAAATTCAAGAATGCAAGGAAAACCGTGATACCGTATGGGGCATTTCTGGGTGTTTTGACGCGTGGGAATGATTCAGTTAGCTTCCAAATGCTGCCAGGAATGGATTGCAACCTTCAAAATGCCTTGAACCTCCTTGTGGACAAAAATCCGACCACCACTTTCTTGTAAAAAATTTGAGTTTTGTTCTTCCAATTAACACAGCCAAATCCTCTTCTCATCATTAGGGTTTGTTATGCATATATAGTAGAAGCAATTAGGTCAATAAAACTTAGTTGAATCTTTGTGAATTGATGAGAAGAGATTTTATTTGCATCTTGTATACTTTGTTTCTAAATTTGGCCAAATCATTCTATATTCATCCCAATCATTCCTTGCACGAAAATCTTGGTTTTCCAGCTGATTATAGACTCATCATGTGGTCATAAAATCAAATCTTGGATTTTATTTTATTATTCCATTATTTAAATTGATTTATTTTTATTTAAATGAATAAAAAATGAAAACAAATAATAAAAATAATAAAATAATAGGTGGATAAGCCCAGGGGTCGTGGGTCCTCTTAGGAACAAGTTTCAAACAAGAAAACACAGGCCCATTTAGAAAAAAAATCAATTTTGATCAATGTTGACTTCATGCAAATTTCCAAAATTTGGTCAACTTTAGCAATGCATATCTCTCTCATTTTCATCTCAATTGGATCTTCCATGTTCATGTAAGGAGCTTTGACCCAAAATGTGTTTTTGTTGACTTTTTGAAATGACCTATAATGTCTGAGCTTATATCTTTTGATTGAGGCATTTCTCGACCTTGAGGGCTAAAGAGAAGTTGTAGGGAACTAGATTCTCTTCAAAATGAGCCTTGGTTGGAAAATTTCTTATAAAAAGTCTGAGAAAGATTTGCCTGGTCAAAGTTTGGTTGACTTTTCCTATAGAAACCCTAAATTGCCATTTTGACTTTTGATGAGTTAGGAGAATTTCTTGAGGAATAATGATCAACCCTTGATCAAATTATGGATATTACTTCAAAGTGTTTATGTTGACCAAAAATCTTGAAGTTTGACTGTATTTGGGCCATAGTTGACTTTTGACCTAGTACAGTTGATTTTCAGGCATTTGAGCAGTTGACTGAGCAAACTTGTTGTGCAAGGAATGAAACTTGGCATGGATGATCTTGAGGACATATTAGGACAATGGATACCATTTTGGACCCTTGGAACTCAACCATCTTGATGAGGAGTGAAACCCTAGTTTAAGGCTTATTGTCTTAAGAGGAGGATTTGTCTGGTCAATCCTTAGTCAACTTGAGCAATTGAGGACTTCTAAGAGTATGTTTTTTGTAAAAATGGGAGGGAAATTTTTGGGGTACAACAATGGGGAGGTACACTCAGAATCAGAGTAAAGTATGCGCTTAAAATAAACTTTGTACAAAAGTTTGCTTTTCAAGAACAACAATGGTACTTTTATGCCACACGTGGGAAGATCTTTTGGATAAAGGCTTACACATTGGGATAAAGACTCAAAAGTTGGTGTAAGCATTAAATTATGATTAAATTTAACAATCAATAAGGCCTGCAATATGAGATTATGCAGCATAGCTTAAAACTGGATCAGAAGTTCAGCATAAACATAACTTAGATTAAGAACAAATGTCCAACTTCTGATCTTTGATTCTCCCTGCTCCAGCATGATCTGAAGGAGTTCTCAGACTTTTCAGAAAGCTTGTAACATGATTTGTAACCCCTTTTTGAATCATTTTTTCAAACTCTGATTGTACCTACATGAAAACTGGCCCAAAATTCCTAATCAAATTCTGACTTGGAAATGCTCAGAATTTACTAAGTGTTTTAGTTTCATGGACGTGTCTTCAAGGATTTATAACTTAAAATCCTAACATTTCTAGGAGGAGTTCTGTTCTATAATATTTTATATCTCATTGAGATCTACAACTTATGTCAGGAGTTCTTCCTGAATCACCATGCATCATGATGAAAATCTGGCGAAAACTTCTGAACTTATCATATTTTCTTAACACTTAGAAAAATTTCTAAGTGTTTAGAACTTTGACTTTTCCAAAGTAATTTTGACTTTTGATTTTCTTGATGAACCAACTTCATATTCTAACATGTCTTGATGAAATGTGATTCTTGAAACTTGATTTTGATCAAAAAGTCAAAGTTTGACTTTTCAGTGTGCATTTTGACCATTTTGCCCTTGTGCCAATTCCAAACCTAAATTGATGTATTAGTGCTGCAAACTTGAGTCATGGAAGATCTTGTGAGAAAATTCTTGAGAAATGAGAGGGAAAATTTTGGGGTACAACAGCT
The DNA here is from genome assembly GCA_948472305.1 of Vicia faba. Lineage (NCBI taxonomy): Eukaryota > Viridiplantae > Streptophyta > Magnoliopsida > Fabales > Fabaceae > Vicia > Vicia faba. The sequence goes on from OX451735.1 coordinate 1,132,797,954, forward strand.
GCCCATGTTCAATCTTCTTAAGCCTGAAGAGTTAGATTGGCGAGCCCGCCATTCGTGACTTTAAGGTGGAAGATGATTGAACACTAAAGTGCCTAGAAATTTGCACTCGATGATATGTTAGTTGATTGTGTAGGGAATGAGCTTAAAGATGCCATTTGGGGAGGTGATGGAGAGTTGTCGGAGATGGGCTTATAGATGCCATCCAGAGTGACTGGGGAAGGTATCAGGATAAATATTTTGGTTGATTTATAGTGAAATAGTAGATGTCTTTTGCTTGTTTTTAACTTGAAGAGATAAATCTAACCAGAAGAGGTTCGTTGATTGACTGTTGTTAATCTGGAAGAACTAAATATAAATAGAATAGGTCTTCATTTGCCTGTTATTAATCTGGAAGAACTAAATCTAACCATAAGAGGTATTCATTTGCCTGTTATTAATCTGGAAGAACTAAATCTAACTAGAAGAGGTCTTCATTTGCCTGTTGTTAATCTAGAAGAACTAAATCTAACCAGAAGAGTCTTCATTTGATGATTGATTTTTTCCTGCAAGGAAGAAGATTAGTTGCATGCAGATGTATGCATGGCGTAATGATGTTCTTAAAATAAATGAGATTATGTTGTATGCATTTGTCATATATGTGTTATGGTTTATGAATGTGGTGTGTTTATTGCAGCGTGTGTTTGTCTGGGAAAATAAATCATTGACAACATGGTGGGGAGCCTTGGGAGGCTTAATCCAGAACTGTTGTTGGAGAGTAGGTGTATCTTCAACTTTGTTTAGAATGTTGCCGCTGGGAATTCCTGTTTTATTGTTTGAGGAAACATCCACTGGGGAATATTGACTTTGGCTCTTTGCATAAGGAAACTCTGTGGGGGTATTGATTTCTGCTTGGAGGAATAAAGTTCAGGAATTTGGTTCTCCATTTCTCTACTGGGGAGTTATTCCTGACTGGAGAGAATCGAAAGTTAGTTGCTATCTGGTCGTATTCCAGGTTTCGCAATAATTTGTTAGGGATAATGAAGTTGACTATTATCTAGTTGTATTCTAGGCTTCGCAGAGACTTATCGGGGAAGATTAAATTAACTTTTATCTGGTCAGATTCTAGGCTTCACTGAAAATTACTTGGGAGAGTGAAGTTAAGTTGTTATCTGGTCGAACTCCATGCTTCGTAATAACTTACTTGAAAGGATGAATTTGAACTGATATATAGTCGGGTCCAGGCTTTGCAGTAACTTGCTTGAAAAGATGAAGTTGAACTGATATTTGGTCGGGTCCAGGCTTTACAGTAACTTAATTGAAAGGATGAAGTTGGACTGATATTTGGTCGGGTCCAGGCTTTGCAGTAACTTACTTGAAAGGATGAAGTTGAACTCATATCTGGTTGGGTCCAGGATTTGCAGTAACTTACTTGAAAGAATGAAGTTTAATTGATATCTGGTCGGGTCCAGGCTTTGCAGTAACTTACTTGAAAGGATGAAGTTGAACTGATATCTGGTCGGGTCCAGGCTTTGCAGTAACTTGCTGGGGGTAGAGGAAAACTCTACTGGGGAAAACAAGTTAAACCATTGTCTGGTAGGGTCCAGGCTTTACAATATCTCGACAAGTTAAACTATTATCTGGTCGGGTCCAGGATTCATAGTAACTGAAAATTGTTTGAATAAGAATGATTCTGTTTGGGGAGTGTATTGTTTTGTTGGGGAATAAACCTTGTTGAAGAGAATATTTGATGACCTGCTGGAAAGGTGAATTCTTTAGGAAGAAATACACAAGGCTTCTTCTTTTAAGACTACCTCAGCTGGGGAGAGGGTTGTCGAGAGATTGAAACTCTGACCGAGGGTTGCATAAATCCAACTTTGTGGGCAACTCTGTTGGGGCAAAGGTTTATTGTAGCAGGCTCTATGGGGATAATGCTAATGAGATAACTCTGTGGGGATATCTCAACTGCATTAAAGAGATGCTCGTTACTGCTTGGTAGCACATATTTTCTAAATAGTTTAATCATGTCCATATGTATATGTTCATTCAATTTTATTCATTTGACGTCTTTTCACTCAAAACAAAAACAAAAAGTTTGCACTTCAAAGTATATTTGTATTGATGTTTTGCCCATGAATAGGCATTTTTGTACAAAGAGACGAAGATCCTAGTAATAAGAAATCGTTGAAAGGAAAACAAAATTGAAAGCAAAAATAACAACCATGTGTAAATGATCTCATTGTGTTCCAACTCTACTATTGCCCCAATGTCTTCGAACGTCCCTTGCCATTGACAGAAGTTGATTGGATTGATCTTGGACCGTTTGAACCCAGACCTTGGTAATAAAGTCGAATGTGGTGATTCTAAGGGACATAGTCATATGCTTTCAATCCTTAACTTTTTCCTGGACCTCCCTTTCGGGTTTTCAGCCCACCAGGATACCCGTTTTTGCCCAAGTCTCCCTTTCAGGTTTTCGACTTGTCGGGTGTACAATCTTTTGCATATGTCCCTAATTTTTGCCCAAACATTTGGTTCGCTGGGATGCCCTTATCTTGCCTAGGTGTGTCAACCTAGCGGGTCTCTTATGCGTAGTATTTTTTAACTATGTTCGCGTTCACAAGATGTGGGAAATCTTCACTGTCCATATTAGTCAGCATCATGTCACCACCAGAGAAAACTTTCTTGACAACAAATGGCCCTTCGTAAGTGGGAGTCCATTTCCCCTGGGGTCGCCTTGTGGAAGAATGATGTGCTTTATTACCAAGTCACCAGCTTGATATACTTGAGGCCTGATCTTTTTGTTGAAAGCCTTGCTCATACGTTTCTGGTACATCTTACCATGACAATAGCAGCTAGTCGCTTTTCATCAATCAAGTTCAACTGACCCAATCTTGTCTGAATCCATTCGTCTTAGCCTAGGCCTGCTTCCTTCATAATCCTTAGGGAGGGAATCTGAACTTCTTCTGGCAGGACAGCTTCCATGCCATAGACCAAAGAAAAGGGAGTTGCCCCAGTCGATGTCCGAGTTGAAGTATGGTAGCCATGAAGAGCAAACAATAACATCTCATGCTAGTATTTGTAGGTTACTACCATCTTTTGCATAATCTTCTTAATGTTTTTGTTTGTTGCTTCCACTGCGCCATTCATTTTAGGTCTATAAGGAGAAGAATTGTGATGCTTGATTTTTAACTAAGCGCAAAGTTCTGTAATCATAGAATTATTGAGATTGGTTCCATTGTCAGTGATGATCCTTTCGGGGATACCATAGCGGAAGATGAGGTTATGCTTGATGAATCTGGCTACAACGTTCTTTGTGACTGAGGTAAATGAGGCAGCTTCGACCCATTTGGTGAAATATTCGATAGCGACAAGAATGAAGTGATGTCCATTGGAAGCAGTAGGTTTAATCTCTCCAATCATGTCAATGCCCCACATTGCAAATGGCCACGGAGCAGTCATGACGTTTAGAGGAATAGGAGGCACATGGACCTTGTCAACATAGATTTGGCACTTGTGGCAAGTCCTTGAGTGATGATGGCAATCCGTTTCCATTGTTGACCAATAGTAACCAACTCTCAGGATTTTCTTGGTTATAGTATGTCCACTAGAGTGAGTCCCAAAGAGACCATCATGCATGTCTTCCATAATTTTCTCTGCCTCCTTCTTGTCCTTACATCGGGGTAGAGTAGAATCATGGTTGCATTTGTACAGGGTTCCATTGCTTAAGAAGAATTTGGCTGAGAATCTTCGTAAGAATTTTTTATCATTGATGGAAGCTCCTTCAGGATACTCTTGCGCTTCAAGATATCTCTTCACCTCATGGTACCATGGCTTCTCTGTGTCAGTGTCAAGCTCATAGTAGTGCGCAGGTTCGTCAAATATCTCAATTGTAATCATAGGATTTTCGTTGTCCCATTTGACCTTGAACATAGAAGACATTGTGGCCAAAGCATTGGCTAACTGATTTTCTTCTCTAGGGAAGTGTTAAAGGTGATTTCTTCGAAGTATGGAATCAGAGATAAAACAAGCTCCTTGTAAGGAATAAGATTAGGATGCTTAGTGTCCCAATCTCCCTTTACTTGGCTAATCGCTAGAGTGGAATATCTGAATACATTCAAATGCTTGATCCTTAAATCAATGGAAGCCTTCAGACCCAAAATGCATGCCTCATATTCAGCCATGTTATTTGTACAATCGACGCACAGTCTAGCAGTGAAAGGGGTGTGGCAACCCTCAGGGGAAACTATCACAGCACCAATTCTGTCATCTAAAGCATTGGAAGCCCCATCGAAAACCATAGTCCATCGGGACCCTTGTTCAGGTCCGTCATACGGTCCAAGTAATGCACAGTCGGTCACTAACATGATATTCTCATCCGGGAAGTCAAAGTTCATAGATTGATAATCATCAACAGCTTGATGGGCCAAATGATCTACCAATACACTTACTTTGATGGCCTTTTATGTTGTATATTGAATATCATACTCAGTCAAAATCATTTTCCATCTAGCTATCCATCCAGAAAGAGCGGATTTCTCGAAGATGTACTTGATAGGGTCCATCTTAGAAATCAATAGAGTGGTATGAGTCAACATATACTGTCTTATCCGGAGAGCAGCCCATGCCAGAGCGTGGCTAGTTTTCTCGAGCAGTGAATATCTGGTTTCATAGTCGGTAAACTTTTTACTCAGGTAGTATATTGCATGCTCTTTTCGGCCAGACTCATCATGTTGGCCCAACACACACCCCGTAGAATTCTCTAGCATAGTCAAGTACATGATCAAGGGTCTTCCTTCAACTGGAGGCATGAGGATAGGAGGTTCTTGCAGATATTCCTTGATTTTGTCTAAGGCAGCTTGACATTCATCATTTCATCTGACTACTTGATCTTTCTTCAAGAGTTTGAAGATTAGCTCACAAGTACCAGTTAAGTGAGATATGAAACGGGCGATGTAGTTAAGACGATCCAAGAATCCTTTAACCTCCTTTTCAGAATGGGGAACTGGAATTTCTTGAATGGAATTCACCTTTGCAGGATCAACTTCGATGCCTTTAACACTGACAACAAAACCTAGAAGTTTTCCAGATCTTACTCCGAATGTGCACTTATTAGGTTTCAACCTCAACTTGTACTTTTTCAGCCTCTCGAATAACTTGTATAGGTGATTGAGCTGCTATTCTTCAGTTTGTGACCTTACAATCATATCATCCACATATACCTCTATTTCATGATGGATCATATCATGAAACAAAGTTACCATAGCCCTTTGATATGTTGCTTCTGCATTCTTCAATCCGAATGGCATGACCTTGTAACAAAAGGTGCCCCATTGCGTAACAAAGGTGGTCTTCTCCATGTCTTCGGGAGCCATCTTAATTTGATTATAGCCGGAGAAACCATCCATGAAAGAGAATATTTTATGTTGAGCGGTGTTATCGACCAATACATCAATATGAGGTAGAGGGAAGTCATCCTTGGGGCTTGCCCTATTCAGATCCCTGTAATCTACACACATATGAACTTTTCCATCTTTCTTCGGCACCGACACCACGTTTACAACCCATTAAGGATAAGATGTCACAGCCAGGAATCCTGCATCAAATTGTTTCATCACTTCTTTTATTTTCTAAGACATGTTAGGTCGCATGCGGCGAACTTTTTGCTTTACAGGAGGACAATCTTCCTTTGTTGGCAGACGATGAACTACAATGTCGGTATCCAACCCTGACATATCTTCATATGCCCAAGAAAACACTTCCACGTAGTCATATAACATCTGAACCAAGCTGTTTTTGACACTGCTTCCTCAGTTGGCGCTGATCTTGACCTCTTTCTTGTCTGTTTCGGTACCTAGGTTGATGACTTCTACTGACTCTTCATGCGGCTGAATATCTTTTTCCTCTTGCATTAGAAGTCTGGCTAGTTCTCCCGGTATTTCACGATCTTCCTCGCTTTCATCTTCAGCTTGGTTAATTGGATGTTCAAAATCGTAACTGGCAATAGTAGAGTCATTGGCAATGAGATTCGAAGTGGGCGAGGATCTGCAAGTGTGTGTGTGTGTGCATGTAAGATACGTGGCTATTTGAAAAAGACATTAAAGAAAAAGAAAGACAATGAGCACAAAAATTTGAATGCAAAAAGTCCAATGGTTCATATTGAATGGTCATATGATAAAATAAACATAAATAAAACCCTTAACAAATGGACCATAGTGCCTCGGGCCAGGCATATGGCTTAAAAGTCATTGTTTAATATTATAGATAAAAGGATATTGAATTGATAGAAAGCAATAAACAAGTAATTACTCCTCAATGAAGGAGATGGAAACAAAGTCTTTTGCGCGCCAATTGTTGAGCTCTGTCGTAGTAGGGTATACCTATTCTTCAAAAGCACATTTATCATCAGAATCCTCCACAGTGTTTACTTCATGATTTCCAATACGGAGAGGGGGCTTTCCAGCACAAGCGCGCCTAACTTATTTCTGAGCCTTGATAGTGAAACCCAACCCACATTTATCTACTTTGAACGGGATCTCGGGGAGTTTCCCCCAGGTAGCACAACTTCCATCTTTGATTGCGGAACGAGCATCCTTAAATGAAACCATCCTTGGCACGACCCTATCAGCTTTGGGCATGTCGGAGGAAATTTTGGCAATAGCAACCATAGGCGGAACAACTTCAAAAGCCTGGCACGGGGTTTCTATAAATTCTCCATCCATATCCATATATTTGAAAGAATTGATATGGCTTACCATGAATTCCTCCTCACCACAAACATACAACACAAGCTAAAGAGCGCACATACAACACAAGAAAGTCCAACCAATCAAAATAAAACAATTGGCTCAGCGTCATTGGTTGAATAATGACACATAGGTCATCTTCAACCTCCAGCCTCCTGCAAGTAGGGCAAATCTAAGATCCTTGAATCCGTAAATTTACGCGTTCATAGTGGTACCATTATATGCGTCTACTTGAGACTATCACAACCATATGCTCACGAAAAATTTATATAAAGCACGGCATAATCAATTTGGAAATAATAAGAGATGTTTAAAAATGTTAAAATCGAGAATCATAAGCATTAAATGTTAAAAAGAGATGGATAACCTCCCGACTCGTCTGGAGAGTTTAATTCTTATATACCCTGACTGAGGATAAAAGAGATGGATAATCTTTTGACTCGTCTGGGGAGGATAAAGTTGACCGATATCTGGTCCGGTTTTTTTGGAAACTCTTTGGGGATAGTGGAGATTTCACTGGGGAGAGGAATTTTTTCGGTGATTCGTAGCCATCTGAGGAATAGACCCAAGCTGGGGAGCTTGTAATCTGTTGGGGAAATAAACCTTGTTAGGGAAATAAACCCTTTTGACAGATAAATATTCTGCTGAGGAAACAAAATCTATTAGAGAGAAGAAATATGCAGGGGGGTTTATATTTTTGGAGGAATAAACTCAGTTGGAGAAGAGAATTTACATGAACTGTATTGATTAGGACTCCGTAGGTGAGTGATATTTTCGGGGAAAAAATCATATTCTTTTATCTGCCAGAGCAATCTATCGGGGAAAATTCGGGGAATGTATCTTCATTTGATGGTGAATTTGTGAAGATTACTTTGTGGGGATAATCTCATAGAAGTGGCTATGTGGGGATTTATGGACAACTTGAATGTCATCCCAACTCCTAGAGACTTGAGTAAATGCTTATTCCTGTTTTTATGCATATATTTTTTAATAGTTAATCGTGTTCATATGCATATGTTCATTCAATTTTAATCATTGGACGTTTTTGCAAACAAAACAGAAAAATTAAAAATAAAAAGTTTGAATTTTAGGGTGTATTTACATTGATAGTTTTCCTATAAACAGGCGATTTTATACAAAGAGACATAAATCCTAGTAAGAAGAAATTGTCGTAAAATGAAAAGAGTACAGAGTGAAAACAAAACATATAGCTATGTGGAAATGATCTCGTTAGGTTCCAACTCTGCTATTTCCCATATGTCTTCGGACATCTCATCCTTTGCTGTCGGAAGAAGTTGATTGAACTGATCTGTACCATTTGAACTTTTGACTTTGGTAATAAAGCTCTCTGTAAGTGATCCAGTGGGAAATAGCCGTACACTTTAATCCTTAATTTTTTCCTGGACCGTCCTTTCGGGTTTTCAGTCCACCAGGATACCCTTTTTTTCCCAAGCCGCCTTTTTAGGTTTTCGACTTATCGGGTGTATAATCTTTTATATAAATCCCTAATCTTTTCCCGAACCCTTTTGATTCGTCGGGATGCCCTTATTTTTTCCTAGGCCAGTCAACCTAGCGAGTCGTTTTCATGCGTAGTATCTTTTAACTATGTCCACGTTCACAGGGTGCAGGAAATCTTCACCATCCATGGTGGTTACTGTTGTACCCCAAAATTTTCCCTCTCATTTTATCAAGATTTTCCTCACAAGACTCTATGGACTCAAGACAGGATTAGGGTTTGCTCAGCTCAAGACCTCCTCTTGCACTGATAGCCTAAAATTAGGGTTTGAGTTTGCACAAGGATTTTTGGACCATCAATGCTTCATATGACTTTCATACAACATCTTGGACCCCTGAGATTGCTCATACCAAGTTTCAAGCCTTGAATCACATTTTTGCCCAGTCAATTGGACAGTTGACCTAAAAATCAGTTGTATTGGGGAAAAAGTCAACCATGGCCAATTTACAGTCAAACTTCTTAATTTTTGATCCACAATCACATTATAGGCTCCTATGTACCATTTTATCAAGTTTGGACCACAACTCCTCAAGAAATTTGATCAAATCATCAAAAGGGACAAATGGTCAAAATTAGGGTTTTGACTGAGAAAGGGAAATTTCTGAATTTTGACCTAGCCAATGATCAATTGGGTTCAAGCATGATTTCAAGGAATCAATAGCATCATCTTGACCTAATCACAGTTCAAAAGATCTTAAATGCATAGGATTGACAGAAGAATTTTGCAATCAACTGATCAAAAGTCAATTGTACACTGAAAAGTCAAACTTTGACTTTTTGGTCAAAATCAAGTGCCAAGGGTCATAGTTCATCAAGATATGTCAAAACATGAAACTTGTTGACCAAGAAACCTAAAAATGAAAATTAGGGTTTTAATTTGAAATTTTTCATAACTTAGAATTTTTCTAAGTTATGGAAATTTCTTATTTTTTTTCAACTTTGTCCAACTTTTTCACCATGACGAAATTGGGTTAAAAGAAAACTTCCAACATGAAAGTTGTAGTCCTCCATGAAATCTACAACTCTTATTCACACAGTTTTCCAAAAAGATGCTTGTATATCAAGTTATGATTTTGTGAATAGGGGTCCAAAAACTTTTTAACTTAGTGAAATTTTGCCCTAGTTTAGGCATATTTTTTACCTAACTTCATGGCAACTTTTCACCTAGTTCCAAGAGTAATCTCAAAATGCATTTCTAAGATGAATTGTAGAGCATGTTACAAGCTTTCCAAAATGTCCAAGAACTCTCCAAGATCATTTATGGTTAGGGAGAATCGAAGAAATGAAAATGGCAAATTATCACTTTTGTCCAAGGCATTTTCACAATGTTACAAGTTGCAAATCAGTTTCAAACATGCTTGTACTTGGGTTTACAGGTCCTAATCCTTTATACACTCCATAATTAAATGCAAACACATTGGATAATGGTCTTGTTCTGATCTTTGAAGCATTGCACATTGAATTAATCCAAAAATGGCATAAAGTTCACATTGCTACTTTGATAAAGGTTGTTTTTTCCAACTTTGCAAATCTTGAGCCATGGACCTAATCTTTTGCTGCAAACAATATCCACAAATATCAGCCAACTTGTACCAACTATGTGCAACTAGCAAGCAAGCCTGTACAGGCTTTGGCATTGTCACTTCCAACTTTTCTTAAAAAGCAAGAAACTTGCAAAAGTTAAGGGATCTCATCCATCTGATAAAGGCAAGGCTTTGTATCATTTCAAAGAACCTCAGAACATTGTAACAAGCAAGAAACACGAATTCACAACTTCTCAAACACCCTAAAACATAAAAAAAAACCCAAGTTCATGCCCAAACAGGGCATCATCTGCAGAACTCAAGCCATTTCAAAATTGGCTCGTGCGTTTTGCTTTGAATCACTTCAAACACATTCTATACATCACATCCAAGCTATCCAGGCCCCTATCTTGCAACTGTGAGCTCAGTTTCACACTTCACCATTTTCATTTTGCAAGGTTGCAGGTTGACTCGTGCAAGGAGTTTTAGCTATTTACAAGACCAGCTAAGCATTGGAAAAGGTTGAGGGGACTTCAAGGAAGCTCACAAGAACTTCAGGCCCCACTCAAAGTTCCCACATTGCCATATCCAAACTCAACTGAACAAGGTATTTGTCAAGTTTCTATCTCTCTATTTAGGCATCCTTAAGCTTAGGTTTGTGAAGCAAAAATGTAGTCCTCAACATGCTTAAGTTGTACATATGCTTAGTTTCCATTTATATTAACTGAGCTAAGAGTGTTTGGATGTTGAACATGCTGAAAAAACTAGGTCAGAAATTAGGGCCATTAAAATTCTCTCTAAACTTTGAGAGTTAGGTCATGTTCTTTATATCATTGGAATCGTGTGATCATGAGCTACATTTTTCATGTTATAAGTTTTTGATTTTATGCAAAGAATAGCAAGAACAGGATTTGAAGGCAGAACGTGCACGTTTGGTCGTTTGGATGAAGGACAGGGATGAAGTTGGTTGGGCCTGGCGCCTTGGGCCTGTTTCTATTCACACCCCCCTTTTTACTTTTACACCCCCCTGATTCATATTTTGTTATTTTTCATATTTTCTTGTTATTTTTATATTTTTGACTTTACTATTTTTTTTAACATTAAAAAATCCCAAAAATATTTTCTTAAATTTTTGCATTTTATTTTATTATTTTTATGGCATAAAAATAGTTTTATTAGGTTTAATAGAATTTATTTTCTTAAATAAACTTGTGAATAATAATAAAAATACTTAATATTTTATTTCACATTTTATACACATAAAATATTATTTTCTCACATATTTTAATTTTTAATATTTATACATATTATTATTATTATTTTTCTTACACAAAAATGAATAAATAAATAATTAGAAAACCATATTTTCTTAAACAAAATTAGGGTTTCACCCGTTCAAAAATAATCACAATATTTTTTCTTATTTTAGACTTAAATAATTTATTTTTACATACATAAAAATAAATACATTACAAAACATTTTTGCATATTTACATTTTTTATTGCATATTTAAATAATTGTTTATTTATTTATTTTACAATAAATTCAATTGGGTTGTAATAGTAAATTAGGGTTTTATTTTGTGCAAATATCCCCATTCAAAACTTGTATCCCCCTCCCATAATATTGTTGTAATAGTTTAGATTTACTTTACGCAATTTATCGCATTATATACATGTTTAGTAAATTAGGGTTTGTATGATAAGACAAAAATCAAATAAAAAGCATGACCTAAATACAAGACAAAAATGCATGAAAAATGACAACACCTTGCACACAAGCACCTTTAGGGTTTCACCTACTTGGTTGCCTTATAAAATGGTTATGGTATGCATGCTAGGTATCTTGGCAAAACAAAAACAAAACAAAACAAAATATCATAGTCCCTCATCGTATGCCCGCTAGAGTGAGTGCCAAAGGTACCTTCATGAAATTCAGCCATGATCCTTTCAGCTTCAATCTTGTCCACACAATGGAGCAGAATAGAATCATGATTACGCTTGTACAGGATGCCATTACTTAGGAAGAACTTTGCCGAGAATCTCCTTAAGAACTTTTTGTCATTGACTGAAGCTCCTTCGAGATATTCTTGAACCTCGAGATACCTTTTGACTTCATGAAACCATGGTCGGTCCACTACTTCTTCGGTATTAATCTCGTGACAGTGTGCCGGTTCGTCCATCCGTTCAATGGTGATCTAGGGAGCCTCGTTATCCCAATCAAGTTTAAACATAGATGACATTGTAGCTAGAGCATCTACTAACTGATTTTCTTCTCGCAGGAAATGCTCGAAGGTAATCTGCTCGAAATGTGGTATCAATGTCAAAACATGTTCTTTGTAAGGGATGAGGTTTGGATGCTTAGTGTCCCATTCTCCTTTGATCTGACCGATGACCAAAGCTGAGTCCACAAACACATCTAAATATTTGATTCCCGTCTATGGAAGCCTTGAGACCAAAGATGCATGCCTCGTACTCTGCCATGTTGTTCGTACAGTTGAAGCAAAGTCTGGAAGTGAAAGGAGTATGGCATCCTTCCGGAGATATAAGCACAACACCGATACCGTTACCAAGTGCATTGGATTCCCCGTCAAAGTACAGGGTCCATCGGGATCCTTGTTCAGGTCCGTCATATGGTATGATCTCTTCGCAGTTGTCCAATGTCATGATGTCTTCGTCAGGGTAGTCAAACTTCATGGATTGATAATCTTCTACAGCTTGATGAGCAAGATGATCAGCTAGCACACTGCCCTTTATAGCTTTTTGGGTCGTGTACTGTATGTCGTATTCTGTTAGGATCATCTGCCATCTAGCTATCCTCCCAGACAGAGCAGGCTTCTCAAAGATGTACTTTATCGGATCCATCTTAGATATCAGCAAAGTGGTATGAGTCAACATATACTGCCTTAGCCGGCGAGCAACCCATACCAAAGCGCAACAAGTTTTCTCGAGCAGTCAATATCTGGTTTTACAATTGGTAAACTTTTTGCTTAGGTAATAAATGGCGTGCTCTTTTCGGCCATACTCGTCATGCTGCCCCAATACGCACCCCATTGAATTCTCTAAGACGGTCAGATACTGTTGGTGTAAGCCCTAGAGGCCAATACTTTTGGTACTTGTATCGAATTATTTATTAATAATAAAAGGCATTTCTTTATTATGTTTGCTTTCCAAAATAATAAAGTCCCTAGAATGGTTTATTTTTTTAATGAAATGTTAAGTGTGACTTAATCATGAGATCCCATTAAACATAAAACACTATTCTTAAAGTATCCGTAGTCAAGCTTTAATGTGAAGTGGGATAGCATTAAAGCATTAAGATTATTATGAAGATAGATTGATGATCACATCTCATGGATCATAGATAAGGAGTTATCAAGTCTTGACATAGGTATGAATATTAGGAGTAATATTTATACTGGATTGACCCGCTATGAGAATACTACATAGAATGTTATGCAAAGTGTCATAAGTTATTCTCATGATGATAATGGTGTATACCACCCTTCGACCTGAAACCACTATGGACCCTAGATGTAGAGTCAAGTACTTTATTGCTGATCAAACGTCATCCGTAACTGGATGACTGTAAAGACGGTTGATGGGTACTTCACAAAGCATGCTAAGGGACATGAGTGACCTAGATGGAATTTGCTCATCCTGCATAACAGGATAAATGTCTAAGGGCCCAATATTGAACTGGACAAGGGTGACACAGTGTATGCCTTGTGTTCAATATAGACATGAGGGCAAAAGGGTAATTGTACAACACAAATATTATCACGGAAAAGGTTTGGTCAGATCACATGACATTTTCGTGACCTGGGTAACAGTGATGTGTTGCTAGATACCGCTCACTGTTTATTATATTAAATGTGTGATTTAATATAATTGCCAACGTCGCGAAAACCTACAGGGTCACACACATAAGGACAGGTTGATGAGAGATAGAATAAATAAGGAACACCGTAAGGTACGGTGCACTTAAGTGTAATACGGAAAATGGTAAGGTACCACGTGGATAAGTGATATATGGTACATCATAAGGTATGATGTCCATAAGCTTAACTGGGCTTTTAGCTTATAGCCTTAATTGGGCTTTTAGCTTGTAGCCCACACGAGTGATTCTATAAATAGATCCCTTGTGATGAAGCAATTTCACTTGATGCATTTTCGTTTTTGACTCTCTCTCTCACTCAAGGTTTCCGTTCGTGATCAGCTAGCACTATGACCGGAAGCGATCTGTTCGTGTGGACTGAGTAGAGGCATTGTTCTTCATCAACGCTCGTGATCACAACATCAAAGTTCTGAATCGCCACAAGAGGTAAATATTTCTATCATTGACCATGCTCATTCGTAAGGATCGCTAAAGGAAAATTTTAAATTTCACTGCGCTTTTGGTTGCAATTTTCCTTCAGATACATGATTAGCGGTCTTCCCTCGACGGATGGCATCAAGACAGGAGGCTCTAGTAAATACTCCTTGATTTTATCGAAAGCAATTTGACATTCATCGTTCCATCTGACCACTTGATCTTTCTTCAACAGCTTGAAAATTGGTTCACAAGTAGACGTTAGGTGAGAAATTAACCTAGCAATGTAGTTTAGGCGTCCCAAAAAACCTCTGACTTCCTTCTCAGTGCGAGGAGCAGGCATTTCTTGTATCGCTTTGACTTTGGAAGGATCAACCTCGATGCCTTTGTTGCTGACAATGAAACCTAAGAGTTTACCGGACCGGACTCCGAATGTGCACTTGTTTGGATTCAATCTTAGCTTGTACTCCTTCAACCTGACAAACAGCTTTTGCAAGTGATCAAGGTGTTCTTCTTCAGTTTGTGATCAGGCTATCATGTCATCTACATAGACCTCTATCTCATGATGTATCATATTATGAAACAAAGCTACCATGGCGCGTTGATAGGTTGCCCCGGCATTCTCCAGTCCGAATGGCATCACTTTGTAGCAGAACGTACCCCACTGTGTGACAAATGTAGTTTTCTCCATGTCTTCAGGTGCCATTTTGATCTGGTTATAGCCTGAGAATCCTTCCATGAAAGAAAATACTTTGTGCTGAGTTGTATTATAAACCAGGATGTCGATGTGTGGAAGTGGAAAGTCATCTTTAGGGCTGGCCCTGTTTAAATCTCTATAATCCACGCACATTCTCACTTTACCGTCCTTTTTAGGCACGGGAACAATGTTGGCCACCCATTGAGGATAGGAAGTAACAACCAGAAATCCAGCATTGAACTGTTTCATAACCTCCGCTTTGATCTTCTCTGACATGTCAGATCTCATGCGGTGGACTTTTTGTTTCACTGGTGGACAATCTTCTCTTGTGGGTAGACGATGTACTACGATGTCTGTATCGAGTCCCGGCATGTCTTTGTATGACCAGGCAAAGATCTCAACATAATCATGCAATAGCTGAATTAGGCGCTCCTTGACACTCGGCTCTAGATTGGCACCTACTTTGATTTCCTTTCTATCATCCTCAGTACCCAAGTTGATTGTATCCAACTGCTCCTCATGAGGCTGAATTGCTCTTTCTTCTTGCTGTAGTAATCTGGCCAATTCCCCTAGCACCTCACAATCTTCCTCACCTTCATATTCGGCTTGGTAGATCAGATCTTCAGAGTCACTGAAGGCTATAGCAGTATCTTTACCCATGGGATCCGGAATGGAAGGGTACCTGCATTTGTGAGTGTGGGTGTGTGTAAGGGTATAGCCATCTTAAAACAATAAAATGTAACAGAAAGACAATGAGCGTAAAAGGTTTATATGTGAAAAAGCGTCCATGATTCATTAAATGACATATGAAAATGAAATAAAACCCTTACAAATGGACCATTATGCCTCGGGTAAGACACAAGGTTGAAAATGTACGAATTGTTTGTGAATTATTACAAGTCCAACAGAAATGCAAAAGATAAATTACTGTGGTACGAAAGTTATTGGGATGAAGTCATTGGCTTCCCAGTTGTGTAGTCCTCCGCTGACAGTAGGAAATATCCAATCTTCTAAGCTGCCATCTTCTTCACTGTCTTCTAGTGCATTAACCCCTTGGCGGTTGATCTTCACAGGTGTCCCTCCAGCACGGGCGCGGCGCACAGCCTTCTGAGCAGTCGAAGTAAACCCCAAGCCGAACTTGTCTGATTTGTAAGGAATGTCTGGAAGCTGACCCCAAATTGTGCATCCCCCTTCTTCCACTACTGCCCTTGCATCCTTTAGAGATGACATTCGAAGCGGAGGTCTTGTGATCTTAGGAATTGAGGATACCGCCTTGGTCGCTGCTACTTCTGGAGAGACTTCTTCAAAATGTTGGAAAGGGGTCTCAATGAACTCGCCATCTAACTCCACATAACAGAAGGAATTCAGATGACTAATCATATACTCCTCCTCCCCATGGACATTTATGATCTTCCCTTGGACGGGGTACTTTAGCATCTGATGCAAGGTGGAGGTGACGACACCAGCTGTGGATCCAGGGGCGTCCTAACAGACAGAAATAAGAAGGACGGATGTCCATCACGTAGAAGGTTGAGTTGAATACTTGATTTCCCACCTTGATTGGCATGTGCACCTCCCTGTGGACCATCCTCTTCGATCCATCAAAAGCTCTCACCACTAGATTGCTGGGTTTTAAAGTCAGCCCCTCGCAATCCAACCTATCAAGGGCTTTCTTCGACAAGACGTTCAAAGATGATCCAGTAACAACCAAAACATGAGCTAGGGTCGTTCCTCTGCACTCCACTGAGACATGTAATGCCTCGTTGTGTTTTCTCCCTCTGCATGTCAAGTCAGCATCGGAGAAGCCCAGGCCATTATCATCTGTCAAACTGGCCACACAGTCCTGGAACTGGTCAGCAGACGTCTCTTGCAGCACATGAGTTGTCTTCAGAAATTTTACCAGAGCTTTGGCGTGTGCTTCAGAACACAACAGCAGGGCTAGCATAGAGATCTTGGAAGGGGTCTGCCCTAATTGTTCAACCACATCATAATCACTCTTCTTAATTATCCTCAGGATTTCTTCCATCTCCTTCTTGGACGTTTCAGGAATAGCTAGTGATTGAGCCTTCGTCTGGACAGGCTCCTCTTGAACGTTCTTTCCTTTATTCTCAGCCTTGGAAGTAGGGATATGAATTGTATTATCTTTGTTGGTAGGTACGCTTGCAGGTACAATCACTGGTACAGAGGTGATCTTCGGAACGGCCACAGGTCCAAAGACTGCTGTTGGAGGAGCAATCTATGGAGAGAAGATCCTACCACTGCGGGTGATCTAGCTAGTTCCAACAATATTGCTAATGTCAGAATTATCCTCTTCGGAGCTTTCTTCTTCAGCAGTCAGTTCATCCTATTTAATACCATGATAGTAGATTTCTCCACCATAATTCCATGGTACTGATTTATCTGATTTGTATGGGACAGGCCCGGGCATTGTAATCTTAAGCGGAGCAGTTTTTGGAGCAGGTGTAATCCTAACGGGTCTCTTAGGGTCCCTGGAAGGATTGGCGTAGATGGTTATTATTGAAACTTCTTTAACTGGAACAGGTGAAATAGGAGCATTCTCAAACAAAATTTCTCGGTTATCAATCAATTGTTGGATTCCTTTCTTCAACAGAGGACATTCAAATGATAAGGACAGGAAAACATGGCAGTCTTTGTCACAACCTAGGAAGATGCCAACTTTCAACAAAATCAACTTGATGGTCGGGAGCGGAGTTAACAGTTCATCCACGGTAGCAATAAACAGATCTTCTTCAATAGCGTTGGCATTGTGACCATGCCTCAGCATTGGAGCGGAAATAACATTCGGTTTCTCAGGCGCTTCAAACTCAACTTCCTTCGGGTCTATCAGATCTTGAATCTTGTTCTTTAGAGCCCAACAGTTGTTGGTGTCGTGCCCTGGACTTTTAGAATGGTACGCGCATCTGGCGTTGGGATGGTAATGTGGGGATGTAGTATTAGGATTCTTTGGGGCCTCTTTTAAAGTGGCCAGATTCAACTTCAAAAGATGTGGTAGAACTTGGGCCGGAGTCATGTTAATCTTGGTAAATTTCCGTACTGGCCTTTCTACCCTTTGTTGGTTATTTCTTGGCTGGTCTGATGCAGGCTTCGGAATCATCACGGCCCCCACCGTTGGTCGGCGCTCGGTTCTTCCCTGATTCCTCTGTGAGTACATAGCAGATACTTCCTTTCTTCCATTGAAGGGTTTTTTTACAGTTGTTGAAGCAGACGCGTCCTTCTGAATCTTCCCATTTCTTATACTAGTCTCCACTCTTTCGCCAGTTAGAATCAATTCGGTAAACCCTATAGAGGAACTCCCAATCAGATTATTGAAGAAAGGACCTGATAGAGTTCCCAAGAACATGTCCACCAACTTCCTCTCAGATAGAGGAGGTTGCACCCTTCCGGCTAGATCCCTCCACTTTTGGGCGTAATCTTTAAAGCCCTCATTGGAAGCCATAGCCATACTTTGTAGCTGAGTACGGGTTGGCGCCAAGTCGGCGTTGTATTGATACTGTTTATAGAAGGCTGCTACCAAGTCTTCCCAATTGTGAACATCTACCCTCTCCAATTGGTAGAACCAATCAAGCTGCGTTCCTGATAAACTGTCCTGGAAAAAATGGACTCACATGTCTTTGTCGGAAGAATATGGTTGAATCTTCCTGACATAGGATCTGAGGTGCATTTTATGGCAAGACACCCCATCATACTTGGCAAATAGTGGCACTTTAAACTTTGGAGGGATTACAATTCCTGACACCAGCCCTAACTCCTCAAAATCTAGCCCCAGTACCCTCTGGATTTCCATAGCAGTTAGACGTTCTTCCAGGTGTTTGTATTTGTCATCAGCCGGAGGGTATTGTTGTTCAGAGTAGTCTTCTTCTTCCTCTTCTTCTGCTTCAGAATCTGATGGTACTGCCGTTCCTTTTCCTATTATTTCCCCTTCTTTAGATGTTGTTGGGAATTCTAAGGTCCTTCTGGCTTGTCCCTGAAATCTTCTGCCCATGATAACCACACCAGCTGGCTTCTTCTTCTTTTTCTCTTTTTCTTTTTCTAGCAAAGTCTTCAGCTCCTCCTGCCCCTTGGCTAAGGTCATGAGCAACTGTTGAAATTGTGAATTTTGAGCTTGCAAATCTTTGACCGTTTATTCGAGATCTATCGTACTGAAATAAACAGTAGAGATATGAGTAAACCTGGTGTGAAGACCTGTTTATGTTTATGATGAATGATATGTATTCATGCAATGCTTTCAAGGATTCAGAAATTCAAATTTGTTTTAAAACAAAAAAGAAACACACGTCATATTAATAAGATAGAATTGTGAGTACATCAATGCCCCTTGGGCAAAATAATACAAAACTCTAAGGTAAAAAGACGTTGCACATCCTCTTTGGTGCAATGTAGGTGTTGAGAGTCTGCTCTTCATGAAGTAGCCGAGTGAGTTCCAAAACCTTCTTCTCGCTTGCGTAGAATTGGGCTTCGAAAGTATCGCGCTCTCCCTTGAGCTGTATCCAACTCCTTTGTAGATCTTCGAGTGATGTTGGCATGTCAGGATGTAGGATGGTGTATGGAACCTCTCCTTCCTTAACAGACTCTATAATCACTGGGAGAATGGAGGGATAAGGAATCA
The DNA here is from genome assembly GCA_948472305.1 of Vicia faba. NCBI lineage: Eukaryota > Viridiplantae > Streptophyta > Magnoliopsida > Fabales > Fabaceae > Vicia > Vicia faba. The sequence continues at coordinate 1,132,817,348 of OX451735.1, forward strand.
TAAGACTTTGGGCGCGGGTTCGTACCCACTTGAGGTAAGGCTCAAAAGGGATGGAATTCTTGTGTCCCAGAGTCTTGCTATCCACCTTGTTGGGCATCCTCCAAGCTCGGATGAATCTCTGACGGAGTCCTTGGTCGTCGTTGTCGTAGTCGAAAACCAATCCTTGAATCAGCATGTCAGGTGGGCCATCCCTTCGGGCGTGACCAAACAGTCTTAGAGCTAAATAGGGGTTGTAGGTGATGCCTCCCCTAATGCCAAGTATAGGGACATTATGGAATTCCCCACAATGGTCAACAATGATAACATTCTCTTTGGATCGAGAACACCAATGGATATCTGAATGTGTGAGTGTCATCAACCTTTGTGACCACCTCAAACCTTGCTCATTCTTCAAGACTGATTGGTTAAGATGAGAAATAAACCATCCTTCCAGGAGAGGAGTGCAACATATAAGAACACCTCTTTTCCTCATTGTACGAGTGTGAAAAGAGTGTAGGATATCCCCATGCAATGTAGGCACCGGGTTGCGAGTCATGAAGATTTTGACAGCGCTCACATCTATGAGTTGGTCAGGATTAGGGAACAAGACCATCCCATAGATGAGAAGAGCTACAATCTCCTCAAAAGCTTATAAGTCTAGGGAGTTCCAACAGCTTTGGGCCTTCTCAAACAGAAACTTTTCCAAGAAGCCTTTGACACCACTTCTAGCTTCCCAATGGGTTGTGACATCAGATGAGTGCAAGTGCAGGGCTTGAGCAATATCTTATGGCTTTGGATCTCTTTCCATACCGTTGAAGGGTAGTTGATTGAGAATAGGAATTCTCAGAAGTTGAGAGAGTTCTTCCAAAGTGGGCACAAGTTGATAGCCAGGAAATGTGAAGCAATGGTGCAAAGGGTCAAAGAACTGGAAGAGAACTTTCATCATATCCTCCTCTGTGTTGGAAGTGACCAAGTTGAGTAGACGACCATGTCTCTCGGTTAATGGAGAATTCTCAAGAATCCTTGAAGCTATCTCCTTGAGTTGTGGAGGAATTCTTACAAGGTTGATTTGGATAGTTTTCCTGCGAAGTGAATCCATGACCTACAAAACAAGAACAAAGATGAATATCCAAAATCCTTGAAATGGTTAGTGGATGCATATGATGTTCATGATATCCATGATGTTATGCACAAGTATATATGTACAAGCAAGTCACACAACTTCCTTAGTTTAGGCTTGCATGGTGTTTCATAGGTAAGTACCCTCTTGAAGTTTAGTTGGCTTAACCTGTCCTAGCAATAGTAACCGGGTTCTAAGGAGCTCAATATCACTGGATTGTTTCCTTGTTCATTGTTTCAATTCAAGCCTCTTTACTGGCGACCAAAATATTCCAAGGAACCAACCCTCAATGAGTGTAGTATCGAGTATCTACCAACTTCGGACTGCACCAAAGCCGGTCATCTCACTACATCCTAAAAGGCCAAGTTGGTCAAGTAAAGTTTCTAGAAGTTCACTAGTGCTTCATGACATCACTCAGCGGCCCCGTATTCTCTTTGATTGACTCAAAGGCTACCGATACCCACAAATATGTCACACTAATATAGCTATTGCTTAGACCGTGTCGGTATACCCCGCACAGTTTCCACAACGTATTGCTATTTACCTATAATGTTTCCCAAATCCGGGTAGAGGATTCAAACCCAAACAATAGAACCAAAATTTAAAGCATACAAGTCAAACAAATGTAAGTAAATAAAGGTGATCTAAACCCTAAGGTAACCCCACTTTTAGAATCTACTCCCCAGCAGAGTCGCCAGTTCTGTGATGTGGTGGGAGAACTGACTTGAGGTTTGCGTTTGTGTTCAAAAATGTTGCAGTTAGCAAGAGTCGCCACCAAATTTTCTTTTATCCAAAAAGGAAAGGTAAAAAAGCACAGGAAAGACCTTGGAGATTTTTTCTTGAGTTCGGGGGGTAGATTATGAAAAGGGAAGGTGCTAGCACCCTTTTCATCCATGGTTTTCCATGGGCTCTTAGTTACTTGTTTAGATCACTTGCTTTGCTTGAAATTGTTTGAAATGGTGCTTGGTGTGGTTTTGAAAATATTTTGAAAAGAGGCCTTTGTTTAGGCAATCTTTATAATGATTCTCGTTCGTAAGAATGTATACAAAGATGTTTGTCTTTTGAAAAATGTTTTAATGTTTTGTAAGATGTTTTAAAATGTGTGTGTGTTTGTTTTTGAAAATAGCAAGGATTGTTTTGAAATGTAACAAGTAACTAGAAGTTATCTACCTACTTAAATGTCTTTCTTGTGCATTTTTATTCCTTTGACATTGTTGATTTACCATTGATTTGGTAAACAACCCTATCTTTGGATGTAAACGGGACGGACGTGGGTCATCGTATGACCATGATAGCAATGTTGCCAAGTATATTAGCATGTTTGAGGGACCAAGATCATTTGTTTAGGCAACCTTTTGATAGCGTCATTGATGGACTATGATCTTATTTTGTTTTGTTTTGCCAAGATACTTCGCATGCGTAACATGGCTATTTTAGTATAAGACAACCAAGTGGAGAAACCCTAAGGGTGTTTGATTGCATGCATGATTTTATCTTGAATTAGGATTTTCTATTTCATTGATTTTATCTTGCCATACATATCCTAATCACTAGCATTTACACTTGAAAGCGATAAAATGCGGAAATGTAAAGTCCTACGCTATTACAATATTTAGGGGGTGGGGTACAAATTTATGAATGGGGAGTACCAGCGAGAAAAATAAAGAAAATAACAAGGGGAAGAAAGAAAGAAAAAGGAAAAGGGTCAGCATGCTGCTGAGAGGAAGTCACAAGTTCTGACCCTGACCTACTACAGAACGGCAACCTGTTAGTGAAAATGTATAGGTCAGAAGTTCTGACCCTGGTACGCTGGAAGATAGAAACCTGTTAGTGAAAATGTATGGGGTCAGAGGTTCTGACCCTGCTGGGCACACAGTAATTTTCAGAAGTTCTAATATTACTGATAACAAAACAGGCTCCAGAAGCGCTGGTGCCAATGTCAGAACTTGGTCTCCCTCTGTGCTAGTCAGAACATCTGCAATTTGGTTATTTCTCCATAAAACAGAAGACATGCCTAGGACAGTTTCAGCAGGTGTCATAGCGTTTCAGAACCAAAAATCAGAGGCAAGTTCTGAACTGATTCATTTTCTACTTAGGCATATAGATGCGTGAAAATCTCAGAACATGCACAACATCAGAAGCATGATATCTACATTGTGTTTTTTTTAGCATGCAAATCTGGTGATGCTTAAGCAATGTGGTGAGGGTCAGCAAGTGCTTACCTTGTAGCTGGAAAAAGTTCTGTGAACTGGAGCTAACTTTAGCTCTGATGGTGTTCTGGACAGATTCTTTGTATGAGTGGATAGGGGGTATATATGTGGTCAGAAACTGTATGGGTGTTCTTCAGTTAGGAAAGCAAATTGGGTGCAAATGAAGTTTTAAGGCAGGAGATTCAAAGCTGTGTTTAAGGCTCTTGAAACACTAAGAATTTTGGCAGAGTTTCATAATGTTTTCTAGCTAGAATTTTTTGTTTCTCTTCTAGCAATTTTTCTGGGTTTTGGACCGGGCTTTTTCAGTGGACAATGGTGCTCTATTTATAGGCAAGGCTTTGTGGATTTTTTAAATGTTTAAGTGGCGCCAATACCATGCAATAGGTGCTGACTTGCTCTTGAAGGAAGTTCATGAAAATTTATGATGATGGACAGCTTTTCAGCCTAGGCTGGAACAGTAAGCAAGGATTAAGGAAAAGTGACACCCATAGGCGAAAAGTGGTGCATAGATCCATGCCTAAACCTGCACGAGGGTGTTACTATGCCACACGTGGAGAGACCCCTTGGATGAATGCTTAAAAGTGGTTGTGAGCATTAATGAGCATTAAATGGTGATGAGATTTGTCAAAAATCATAAATCTTGTAATAGGGGATTTTGCATCATTACCTAAAACCTGAGCCAGCAGTTCTGCTTCACCAGAAAACAACGCAAACCAAGCTCTGACCTTGGCCTCCTGCTGCCTCAGCAAATTCTGAGGGTTTTCCAGACTTTCCAGCATGTTCTTTTGATCTGCCTCTGAAAACTCTGGACTTAGAGATTCTGCTTTATTATTACACCCAATCTACTGATCCCATTACCTTCTGATCCTAGTATATTCTGAAGGAGTTTTCAGGCTTCGTTGCTTTCTTTGCATTTCTCTAGCAAACTCTGGATGAACTTGCATAACTGCTGAAAGAGCCATGTTCTGTTTAAAGATTATGTGTTGAACCACGTTTACAACCTCTAACTGAGTTGGTGTAGCTGCTGAAGAGCCACCTTCTGACTGAATGTTATGTGCTGAGCCAAGTTTGCAACTTCTGACCGTTTTTGCCTAGAGGTTGGCTCAGAAGTTCTGAAGTGCCATTTTTCTTAAACACTTTAGAAAAATTCTAAGTATTTAGAATTTAACTTTTTTCAAGGTAAAAATTTGACTTTTGAGCTTGCAAATGACCATTTTGCTCTTGTAAATGGTTTACTTGGAAAGGAATGATAATTCAGGGCTTGGATTTGTTTAAGAGAAACTCTGAGAATCCAGGATGATTTCCTGAAGAACGAGAGGACAAATTTTCGGGTACAACACAATAATATAAAGGTAATATGAAAGGAAAATAAAATTGTTTTTTTTTAGTTTTGGTATAAGAGGGTTTAACTTAATTAAATTAAAAGGGAAAATAACTAATTAGTCTAAGTTAATTTAAGAAAATTAAACCTCAGTTATTTTGAGAAAAAGAAATTGAATTAATTAAGAAATCAAATTTTTAGGGTTTTTTTATGAAATGGTTTTATCATAATTAAACTAGCATAAAAAAGTTAATTAATTAAAAATCCTAAGTTCTAAATTAATTTTAATTAAAAAAGAAACTTAAAAAAGAAAATAAAATAAATCTAAATCTAATATTATTTTAATTAAAAAAGAAATTTGTAAAAGAAGATATTATTGGTCTTTTTCTTTAAAAGAAATAAAATACTAATACTAAATATTCTAAATAAAATATAAAAACAATTTTTTTTATTTGGATTAATAAAAATAATAATAATAATAATAATAATAATAATAATAATAATAATAATAATAATAATAATAATAATAATAATAATAATAATAATAATAATAATAATAATAATAATAATAATAATAGAGAAAAGAGAAAATAAAATAAAATATAAAAATAAAGTTAGGGGGTGTAAAATGGGGAAAATGGTTTAGAAGTAAAAACAGTTTTGTTTTATACTAGGCTCAATGTATACTTTTGTAGCCAGAAAAACAAAATAAAAAAATGCAATGAAATGAGCAGCGTGGTTGGAAAGCAAATGGGGGGTCAGATGGAGTAAAAAAGGTCAGGCCCACTTGCTGGAGGCCCAAGCGCTGGCAGTTTCAAACAAAAAAGAAATGAAAACAATAGAGAAAAATGCAAAAACTGACGTTGGGGCTTGAACCCAGGTCCAAGAGGTAACAAGTGCGCGCTTTAACCACTAGGATGGTGATACATCCGTTTATTGATACAAAACCATAAATATATATTACAAAACCAATCTTAGGCATGTGTCATCTTCAACCTCACGCCAGACTTGTTCTTCACCATTTTTGAATCCCTTAACTTTCTCATTTCTCAACAAATATTAAAATTGTAAACATAAATGTTGCTCCATTTTTCATCACGATTCCAGAAATGTAAATAACTAAAACTATAAATCAAAGATGAGCACGAATTTTGAATGGTACCAAACCTGACCTAATTTTTTTCATAAAGTTCAAACTTAAAATTCTCACTACTCAGGAAATATAAATGAATTCTAAGGACATGGTCAGCTTCAGGGCAATGATGTCTATATTTTATCTTCAAAAGTGGAAAGCTAACAATGTCTATATGAAGAGATTGAAAATCAGAAAACTTACCTTAAAACTGGATTTCGTGTTTTGAGTTAGAGCTCACTTTAAGATGTTTTAATGGCCTGATTAGCTTCCTTGAACCTCCAGGAAGCTATTCCAATGGTTACTTTGAGCTGAGAGTGCTTGAACTGTTCTAGAGAAGTCCAAGTGCAAACCTTTGTTTTTGAAAATGGAGGATAGTGCAAATGGTGTTACAGTTTGAAAACATGTATTGGGATGGCTTATATTTGAGATAGGGAAGCTTTTGAAATGGTTTGTCCAATAAACGCATGAACGAAATGGAAGTTTGATGTGTAAAGTCAAAATCTGCACAACAATGGTGTTTTGAAGAAATTTCGTGTGTCAAGTTGCATAAGAGTGTCTTAACATATAGGAAAAGGTTAGGAGACTTGTAGAAGTCAGAAGTACAAAATCACATGTTTGTAAATTTTGACTTGTTTTTGAAGCAACATGGACAAACATGGTTCAAGGCAAGGTATGGTGGTTGAGCAATTTAAACATATTTATTCTGAGCTTATAGACTTAGTGTGTGCAGAAGGAACAACTACAAAGCTCAAGGAGAGTGGACTTTATGATTAAAGTCACTTTTCCAAAATGGAAGTATGAACTTTCTTCCATTAATGGCAATTTGGTTTGGATAATGCTTGAATAAATTGGATAATGACTCAATCAATTGTTTAAACCATTAATTATGGAGTGAGTCTCAAGTTTGAGGCCTTCAAAGCAAATATTATACAACATGGTTTGAGATTTGATTATGTGTTCATCACAAAATTGACTTGTAATTCAAGTTTGAAACCCTAACTTCATCTCTTTGATTCTCCTAGCTCAAGAATGATCTCATTGAGTTCTTGGATATTTTGGAAAGCTTGGAACATCCTCTACAGCCTTCATGTTTTTCATTTTTGAAGAATTCAATTGGAACTATGGGAAAAATTGCCATGAAATTGGTACCAAAAATCTGCCTAATTAGGTCAAATTTTCACTAAGTGTTTTTATACAAAGCGCATGACTTTGTGAATCTATAACTCAAGATACAAGTATTTATAGGATTTTATCAGTAAAGAAAAGTTTTATGTTTCCTCAAGATATACAACTTTCATGTTGAAAATTTCCTTTTAATCATCTTGCATCTTGGTGAAAAGTTGGCATGAAGTCATGAAAAAATAAGACTTAAAAATACTTAGAAAAATTCTAAGTCTTGAAAAGTTTAACTTTTTAAGATGAATTTTGACTTTATTGATTTATTTATGATCAAGTTTCATATTATAAGTGTCTTGATGAAATGTGATCTTTGAAACTAAAATTTGATCAAAAAGTCAAAGTTTGACTTTTGGTGTATCAATTGACTTTTCATCAGTTGACTGAACTTCTACTATCAATCAATTGATCTTGAGAAATATTTTAAGCCATGAAATTAGGTCACCGTGTTGTATTTGAATCCTTTAGATTGTGCTTCAAGCCATTAGATCATGTATTAGGTCAAAAACTCTTGATATGTAAAATACAGTCAAAACCTTAATTTTAACCATTTTGCCCTTTTGGTGATTAGAACAATTTTCTTGGGGAATCATGATCCAAACTTGATCAATTGATGCATATGACTTCAAAATGTTGATATTGGTCCAAAACCTTGATGTTTGACTGTAGGTTGACCATAATTGACTTTTTACCCAATACAGCTGATTTTAGGTCATCTGATCAATTGATTGAGCAATTTTCAGGACTTGAAATTTGACATGAGCAATCTTCAGGGTCCATAATGATCCATGAACGTCATTTTAAGTATTTGGAATCCAATTGTCCTTGTGCAAAGTCAAACCCTAATTTGAGGTATCAGTGTGGAGGAGATGGCTTGACCTAGTTAATACTTGTGCAAGCTTGAACTTTTGAAGGTCTTTGTGAGAAATGTCTTGAGAAAATAGGGGGAATATTTTGGCGTACAACAGCTTCCCCTGTTCAATCTTCCTAAACCTGCAGAATTAGATTGGCGAGTCCGTCATTCGTGACTTGAATGTGGAAGATGATTGAACACTAAAGTGCCCATAAATTTGCACTTGACTATGTGTTATTTGATTGTGTCAGGAATGGGATTAAAAATGCCATTTGGAGAAGTGATGAAGAGTTTGTCGGAGATGGGCTGACAGATGCCATCCAGAGTGAATGTTGGTAGAAAACTGGAGGAAGCATCAGAATAAATCTTTGGTCGATTTATACTGAAATCGCAGATGTCTTTTGCTTATTTTTAACTGGAAGAGATAAATCTAACCAGAAGAGGTCTGTTGTTTGGCTACTTCAATGGGAAAATAATCCTAACCATAAAAGGTATGTTGATTTCCTATCATTAACTGGAAGAACTAAATCTAACCAGAAGAGGTCTATTGATTTCCTATCTTTAATCTGGAAGAAATAAATCTAACCAGAAGAGGTCTGTCATTTATTTGTCTTTAACGGGAAGAAATAAATCTAACCAGAAGAGGTTTGTTGATTGCCTGTCTTTAATTTGGAAGAAATAAATCTAACCAGAAGAGGTATGTTGATTGCCTGTCTTTAATCTGGAAGAAATAAGTCTAACCAGAACAGGTCTGTTGATTGCCTGTCTTTAATCTGGAAGAAATAAATCTAACCATAAAAGGTCTTCGTCTTCCTGGTATAATATGGAAGAAATAAATCTAAACCAGAAGAGGTCTTTGTTCGCCTGTTTTTAATCTGGAAGAAATAAATCTAACCAGAAGAGATCTTTGTTTTCCTGTATTTGATCTGGAAGAAATAAATCTAAACCAGAAGAGGTCTTCGCTCGCCTGTCTTTAATCTAGAAGAAATAAATCTAACCAGAAGAGGTCTTAATTTGATTTTTCTTGAAAGGAATAGAGTTAGTTGCATGCAGATATATGCATGGCATGATGATGTTCTCAAAATAAATGAGATTATGTTATATGCATTTGTCATGTATGTGTTATGATGTATGAATGTGAAACATTGAAGTGCATCTTTGTCTGGAAAATAAATCCTTGACAAATTATTGGGGAGTATTGGGAAGCTAAATCCCAGACTACCGCTGGAGATGAAGAGTATGCGTATCTTCAACTTTGTTCAGAATGTTTCCGCTGTGGATCCCGACTTTGCTGTTTGAGGAAATCCTACAGGGAATGTTGATTTCTATTTGGAGAATAGAGTTCAAGAACCTTGGTTGTCCATTACTCTACTGGGGAATTATAACTTGATTGGGGAGAATGAAATTTAACTGGTATCTGGTCGAATTCCAGGCTTTGCAGTAACCTTCTGCGGATAGTAACGACTCTGTTGGGGATTGTAATGACTTTTCTGGGGACAAAGGGGTTTTGTTCGTTTGATTTGTAATGGTCTGAGAAGAACACTTGTACTGTGGAATTTGGTAGTTTGTTGGGGATATAAACCATGTTGAGGAAATCATTTTGAAGACCCTATTGGGGGATGAATTCTTTTTGGAGACAAACTCTGAAAGGTTTTTCTTGTAGTTTAGGACCAACTCAGCTGGGGAAATGATTGCTAGGAGATTGGAACTCCGGATGGATACTGCATGAATTCAAATTTGTGGGGATAATTTTGTTGAAGTGACTCTGTGAGGGATATTCCGAACTCTTTAAGAAAATGTTTATTACCGTTTTTTTTACATTCATTTGTTAACAGTTAATCATGTTCATATGCATATGTTCATTCAATTTTAGTCATTGGACGTTTTTGCACTCAAAGTATATTCGTATTGATGTTTTGCCTATAAATAGGAATTTTTGTACAAGGAGACAGAGATCCTAGTAAGAGGAAATCATCAAAAGAATATAAAGTGAAAACAAAAATAATAGCCATGTGGAAATGATCTCATTATGTTCCAACTACGCTATTTCCCTTTTGCCTTCGAACATCATCCCTTGATGTTGAAAGAAGTTTATTGAATTAATCTTACACCCAAGAACTCGGATCTTGGTAATAAAGTTGGTTGTAGTGATTTCACGGGACGTAGTCATACGCTTTAATCCTTAACTTTTCCTGGACCGCCCTTTCAGGTTTTCAACCCACCGGGATACCCTTTTTTTCCCCAGTCTCCCTTTCGGATTTTCGACTTTCCGTGTGTACAATCTTTTATATATATCCCTAACTTTTGCCTAAACTCTTTCGGTTGCAGGGATACCCTTATTTTTGCCTAGGTATGTCAACCTAGCGAGTCACTTTTATTCGTAGTATTTTTTGACTACGTTCGCGTTTATAGGATGCGCAAAATCTTCGTTGTCCATAGTAGTTAGCATCATGGAACCGCCGGAGAATATTTTATTAACAAATGGCCCTTCATAAGTGGGAGTCCATTTGCCCCTGGGATCGCCTTGTGGAAGAATGATGCATTTTATTACCAAGTCACCATCCTGATACACTCGAGGTTTGATCTTTTTGTTGAAAGCCTTGATCATACGCTTTTGATACATTTGACCATGACAAATAGCAGCCAGTCTCTTCTCGTCAATTAAGTTCAATGGATCCAACCTAGTCTGAATCCATTCGTCTTTGCCTAAATTTGCTTCTTTCATAATCCTTAAGGAAGGAATCTGAACTTCCATGTGCAAAACAGCTTCCATGCCATAGACTAAGGAAAATGGGGTTGCCCCATTTGAAGTTCGGGCTAAAGTAAGGTAGCCATGGAGAGAAAACAATAGCATCTCATACCAGTCCTTGTAGGTCACCACCATCTTTTGCACAATCTTCTTTATGTTTTTATTGGCAGCTTCCACTATGCCATTCATCTTAGGTCTGTACGGAGAAGAATTGTGATGCTTGATTTTGAACTAAGTGCAGAGCTTTGTAATCATAGCATTATTGAGATTGGTTCCATTGTCAGTGATGATCCTTTCAGGGATACCGTAACGGCATATGAGGTTATGCTTGATAAATTGGGCTACAATGTTCTTTGTAACTGAGGTAAATGAGGAAGCTTCGACCCATTTGGTGAAGTAATCAATGGTAACTAGGATGAAACGATGTCCATTAGAAGTTGTGGGCTTGATCTCTCCAATCATGTCTATGCCCCACATTGCAAATGGCCACAGAGAAGTCATGACATTCAAAGGAATTGGAGGCATATGGACCTTGTCGGTGTAGATTTGACACTTGTGGCAAGTATTCAAGTGATGGTGACAATCAGTTTCCATAGTCGACCAATAGTAACCAGCCCTCAGAATCTTCTTGGCCATATTTTGCCCACTAGAGTGAGTTCCAAAGATACCATCATGCATGTCCTCCATGATTTTATCTGCCTCCTTCTTGTCCATACAACGGAGCAGAGTCGAACATGGTTACGCTTATATAGGATCCCATTGCTTAGGAAGAATTTGGCTGAAAACCTTCATAGGAATTTCATGTCGTTGATGGAAACTCCTTCAGGATATTCTTGTGCTTCCAGATATCTCTTCACTTCATGGTACCATGGTTTCTCCTCGTCAGTGTCGATCTCATAACAGTGTGCATGTTCATCAAATCTTTCAATCCTAACTCTATGGGCTTCGTTGTCCCACTTGACCTTGAACATGGATGACATTGTTTCTAAGGAATCTGCCAACTGATTTTCTTCTCTTGGAAAGTGTTCGAAGGTAACCTCCTCAAAGTATGGGATCAGGGTTAACACAAGCTCTTTGTAGGGGATCATATTAGGATGTTTGGTATCCCAATCTCCTTTAACATGAATGATTACTAAAGCTGGATCTCCATATACGCTTAAGAATTTGATTCTTAGGTCAATGGTAGCCCTAAGACCCAAGATACATGCCTCATACTCAGCCATGTTGTTTGTACAGTTGAAGCATAGTCTGGAAGTGAAAGGTGTATGGAAACCGTCAAGAGAAATAATCATAGCACCAACTCCATTACCCAAAGCATTGGAAGCCCCATCAAAAACCATAGTCCATCAGGATCCTTGTTCAGGTCCTTCATACGGTCCAGGATTTTCATAATCAATTATCAGCATGATATTCTCGTCCGGGAATTCAAAGTTCATGGATTGGTAGTCATCAACGGCTTGATGGGCCAAATGATCTTCCAGTACACTTCCTTTGATGGCCTTTTATGTAGTATATTGGATATCATATTCGGTCAGGATCACTTTCCATCTATCTATTCATCCGGAGAGAGTTGGTTTCTCGAAGATGTACTTGATAGGGTCCATATTAGAAATCAACAAAGTGGTGTGAGTCAACATATATTGTCTTAGCCGGTGAGTAGCCCATGCCAGAGCGCAGCAAGTTTTCTCGAGCAGTGGATATCTTGTTTCACAGTCGGTAAACTTTTTACTCATGTAGTATATTGCATGCTCTTTTTGGCCAGACTCGTCATGTTGGCCCAATACACACCCCTATTGAATTCTATAATATAGTCAAGTACATAATCAAAGGTCGTCCTTCAACTGGAGGCATCATGATAGGAGGTTCTTGTAAATATTCCTTGATCTTGTTAAAGGCTGCTTGACAGTTGTCGTTCCATCTGACTACTTGATCTTTCTTCAACAGTTTGAAGATTGGCTCACAAGTAGAAGTCAAGTGAGATATGAATCGAGAAATGTAGCTAAGTTAACTTAAGAAACCCCTTACCTCTTTCTCGGTACAAGGAGCTGGAATTTCTTGTATGGCTTTGACCTTTGCATGGTTAACCTCAATATCTTTTCCACTGACGACAAACCCTAAGAGTTTTCCAGATATTACCCTGAATGTGCATTTGTTGGGATTCAGCCTTAGCTTGTATTTCTTCAACCTCTCAAACAACTTGTGAAGATGATCAATGTGTTGTTCCTCAGTTTGTGACCTTGCAATCATATCATCAATGTACACTTCTATTTCATGATGGATCATGTCATGGAATAGGGCTATCATAGCTCGTTGGTAGGTTGCCCCTGTATTCTTCAAACCGAAAGGCATGACCTTATAGAAGAAAGTGCCCCACTGTGTGACAATGGTGGTCTTCTCCATGTCCTTGGGAGCCATTTTGATTTGGTTATAGCCAGAGAAGCCATCCATGAAGGAGAAGACTTTATGTTAAGCAGTGTTGTCGACCAAGACGTCAATATGCGGTAGTCGAAAATCATATTTAGAGCTTTCCCTATTCAAATATCTATAATCTATGCACATACAGACCTTTCCATCCTTCTTTGACACGGGGACCACATTTGCCACCCATTGGGGATATGACGTCACCGCTAGAAAACCTGCATTGAATTTCTTCATTACCTCAGCTTTTATCTTTCCAGACATGTCTGGCCGCATACGATGAACTTTTTGCTTGACTGGAGGACAATCTTCCTTTATTGATAGATGATGAACCACAATGTCATTATTAAGTCCCGACATATCTTCATATGACCAAGCGAACACTTCAACATAGTCATGCAACATCTTGACCAATATGCCTTTAATATTGTCTTCCAAGTTGGCACCGATATTGACCTCTTTCTTATCTTCCTCAGTACCTAGGTTGATCACTTCAACTGGCTCTTCATGTGGTTGAATTGCCTTCTCCTCTTGCATCAGAAGTCTAGCTAATTCCCCAGGTATTTCATAATTTTCTTCGCCTTCGTCTTTGGCTTAGTAGATTGGATGTTCAAAGTCATAGATGGAAATAGCGGAATCATTGTCAACGAGATCCAGAGTGGATGAGGATCTGCAAATGCGTGTGTGTGTGTATGTAAGATACATGGCTATTTGAAAATGCAATAAAGTGAAAGAAAGACAATGAGCGCAAAATTTGAATGCAAAAGAGTCCAATGTTTTTTCATTAAATGATCATATGGCATATGAAAATGAACAAACCCTTAACAAATGGACCATGGTGCCCCAGGTATGACACGTGGCTTAAAGTTGTTTTTTTAATAAAATTACAGAAAAAATTCTTAAATTGATAAAATAGTAAATGGTAATTACTCCTTGTTAAAGGAGATTGGAATGAAGTTCTTGGCACACCAGTTGTCGAGACTTTCACCGGCCATTGGGTAGATCCAATCATCAAAATCACAGTCGTTGTCGGAGTCTTCAAGAGCATTCACTTCATGATTAGTGATGCGAAGAGGTGGTTTTCCTATGCGAGCACGTCTTCCCTCCTTTTGAGCTTTGGCAGTGAACCCCAAACCACTTTTGTCTGATTTGAAAGGCAAGTCAGGGAGTTGTCCCCAAATGGTACAATCTCCGTCTTCAATCATAGCACGAGTATCTTTGAGGGAAGCCATCCTAGGCATATATTTAACAACCTTTGGAACATCATGAGTAGATTTGGCAGTAGAGACCATGGGAGATACCACTTAGAAGGCTTGGCAAGGAGTTTCTATGAACTGGTCGTCCATCTCAACATGCTTAAATGAATTCAGATGGCTAACCATAAACTCTTCTTTACTATAGACGATAACGATCTTTCTTTTGACCAAATATTTCAGCTTTTCATGAAGTGTAGAAGTCATTTCTCTTGCCCCATGTATCCAGGGGCGTCCAAGTAGGCAAGAGTATGCAGGATAGATGTCCATCACATAGAAAGTCGAGTTGAAAGTTTGTGAACCAACTTTGATGGGGAGGTCAACCTCTCCATGTACCATCCTCTTTGATCCATCAAAATCCCTTACCACTATTTCACTTGGCTTCAACACTAAACCCTCGCAATCCAACTGATCTAGGGCACCCTTGGGTAAGATATTTAAAGAGGACCCAGTATCCACCAACACATGGGCTAGAGTGGTTCCTTTGCATTCAATGGAGACATGTAAAGCCTTGTTGTGATTTCTTCTGACTGGAGTTAAATCAATATCCAAGAATCCCAATCCATTATTGGCAGTCAAACTTGCTACACAATTTTCAAACTGATCGATTCTAGTCTCTTGAGGAACATGAGCTTTCTTCAGAAATTTTATCAAGGCTTGAGCATGCGCATCAGAACAAAGCAATAAAGACAACATAGAAATCTTAGAGGGAGTTTTCCCCAACTACTCTACTATCTTATAATCACTTTTCCTTATAATATTCAAAACCTCCTCCATCTCTTAAGTAGAAGTTTCCTCAGTTTTGATGTCTTTGGCAGGCGCCTCCATCCTGGCAGGCTCACTTATATTTTCTTTTCCCCTAGCATCAGTACTAGGTTTGTAAACAGTAATGCGAACAGGTGTAGTTGTGGTGGTTCAAGGTGAAATGTTATGAGAGAATATTTTCCTCGTCCTTGTCACCTTGCTAGAGCCAGCAATATTGGTAATATCAACAGTCTTGTCTTCATCAATCCAGGAGTCTTGTCTAATATCATGGTAGTATACTTCAGCACTATAATTCCAAGGTACCGCCTTATCGGAAGAATAAGGGATTGGCCCCGGTGTGGTAATTTTCAATGGAGCTATCTTAGGTTTATTGGAAATCCTAATAGGACCCTTTGAAGTGATCCTAATAGGCTTGTTGGAGATAGTGATGATGGATATATCTTCAACTTCTTGAAGTACAACTTCGATCAAACTTTTTACGGATAGAGTTCTTTCGAATAGGATCTCATGGTTGTCCATTAGGTGTTGGACACCTCTTTTCATCCATTCACAACCATTTATTTGCACAGCACAGTAACAAGAATCCTTAAGGCAACCAGGGAAAACTCCATCTTTCAACAAATTTTTTTTTACAAACTTTCATGGAGTGGTTAAGTCATTAACAGAGGAAACAAAAGCAGTATCTTCAATAGCGTCGACACCTTTGCCATGGTTTGGCAAGTGCGGCAATTACATTCAGAGTGGGAGGAGGGTCAAATTCAATGGTCTTGTTATCAAGGAGGTCTTGGATCTTGCATTTTAATGCCCAACAATGATCAGTGTCATGTCCGGGACTATTGGACTGGTAAACACATTTGACGTTCGGGTTGTACTTTGGAGATGAAACATTGGGATTTGAAGGGGGATCATGCAATGTTACCAAATTATCCTTCAATAGGTGTTTTAGGGCTTGAGATAGTGACATGTTGATCCTTGTAAATTATCTTCTTAGAATATCAGGTCTTTGGTAGCCATCTTGTTGTTGTGGTATTTGAGTAGAGGTTGGATTGGAGATTAGAACTGCATTTACGGATTGACAATGGTCCTTCTTGATATGTCCCCTTGACCCATACACGACATTAGTTTCTTTTTTACCGATAAAAGGTTTCTTCACAGTATTTGATGTAGAGGCAGAGGCCATGGGAATCTTTCCACTTTTAATACCGCTCTCGACCCTTTCACCAGTCAAGATTAACTCAGTAAGACCAGATGATGAGCTCCCAATTAACTAATTGAAAAATGGTCCAGTCAATGTTCCCATGAACATGTCTACAAACTCTCTATCAGTCAATGGTGGTTTCACCCTACCTGCCAGGTCTCTCCATTTTTACGCATATTCTTTGAAACCTTCGTTGGAACCCATGGTCATTCCTTGTAATTGTACTCTAGTTTGCGCCAAATCGGCATTATACTGATATTGAGGATAGAAGGCGGTGGCCAGGTTTTCCTAGGTATAGATGTTGGATCCCTCTAACTAGTAAAACCACTCCAATTGAGTACCAGACAGACTCTCTTGAAAGAAGTGCACCCACAACTTCTTATCAATGGTATGCGGTTGAATTTTACGGACATAAGATCTCAAGTGAAGCTTCGGGCACAAAACACCATCGTACATGGAAAAAACTAGAATCTTAAATTTGTGGGGGATTGCCACCCCAGGAACCAAACCCAAATCACCAAAATCTAGGCCAGGCACAGCTTGAACTTCCATAGCCTTCAATTTGTCCTCCAGTTGCTTATACTTGTCTTCGGCCGGTGGATATTGTTCGTCAAAAAAGTCCTCATCCTCAGAGACTAGATTGTTACCACCCCTAGCTTGGGTGCTCCTTGCGTCTTCATCCTAATTCTAATCTTCCTCAGAGGAGTCTTCTACCACTTGAACTTGTCGAACCGGGCCCTTGAATCTCTTCCCCATGTTGATCAAAGCTTTCTTCTTGGTCTTCTTTTTTACAACCAGAAGTGTCATCAGCTCTTGCTTCCCTTTGGCCAGGTTGAGAAAGGTTTCTTGAAATTGAGAATTTTGTATGTGCAAGTCCTTCACAGTCTTCTCGAGATCCATATTACTGAAATAAACAATAGAAAGATGAGGAAACCCGTGTCAGAAAACCTGCTTATGTCATGATGCATGTAATGTGAATGCAGATGTTTTCATGGACCTTTAAGATTTAAATTTGTTCAAACAAAGAAGGAACAACCATTAATTTAATTAATAAGTTCAAACGGTTACAAAATATGCCTCTTGGACTTACAATGGAAGAAGCAAAATAATACAAAATAAACTCCTAAATCAAAAAGAAACTCAAGTTCCCCATGAGCGCATCCTCTTTGGTGCAATGTAGGCGTTCAAACTTCGCTCTTCATGAAGTTGTCTCGTGAGATCCAAAAGCTTCTTCTCGCTTGTGTAGAATTGGGTTTCAAAGCTGTCTCGCTCCCCTTTGAGTTGAATCCATGATCTTTGCAACTCCTCGAGAGTAGTAGGCATGTCAGGATGAAGAATAATGTAGGGAACATCTCCTTCAGCAATAGGCTCCATGATGATAGGTAGGATGGCCTCATATGGCATCATGATGTCTTGAGCTCGAGCTCGCACCCACTTGAGATAAGGCTCCAAAGGAATGGAGTTCTTATGTCCCAACGTCTTGCTATCAACTTTGTTCACCATGCCCCAAGCTCGTACAAATCTTTGACGATAACCTTGGACATCGTTCTCATTGTCAAATACAATTCCTTAGACAAGCGTGTCATGAGGGTCATCCCTCCGAGCATACCCAAACTATCGTAGAGCCAAGAAAGGATTATAGGTGATACCTCCCCTAATGCAAAAGAGAGGGACATTAGGGAATTCCCCATAATGATCAATAATGATAACATCCTCCAAAGATCGAGAACACCAATGAATATCTGAATGCGAAAGTGACACCAACCTACTAGACCATCTCATGCCTTGCTTATTCTTCAAGATAGATCGAGAAAGGTGTAAAATAAACCACCTAGCCAACAGAGGAGTGTAACACATAAGGGTCCCCCTTCTCTTCATGGTGCGAGTGTGAAGAGAGTGCAAAATGTCTCCAAGTAAGGTAGGCACTGGGTTACGAGATAGAAATTTTTTGACTGCATTCACATCTATGAGTTGGTTTGGGTTAGGAAATAGTACCATACCATAAATTAGAAAGGCAAAAATCTCTTCAAAAGTTTTCAAATTCAGAGTATCCCAAAAGATTTGAGCTTTCTCAAACAAAAATTTGGCTAGAAACCCCTTAACACCACTTCTTGTTTCCCAATTTTCCACAATGTTAGACCGTTGCAGATGTAAGGCTAGAGAAATCTCCTCAGATATTGGGTCTTTCTCAATACCGGTGAAGGGTAATTGATCAAGAATAGGCACTCCCAAGAGTTGATGAAACTCCTCCATAGTGGGCACTAATTGGTAATCAGGAAATGTAAAGCAGTGGTGTAAAGGGTCAAAGAATTTAAAGAGCACTTTCATCATGTCTTCATCAAGGCTTGAGGTAACCAGATTAAGAATTCGACCATGTATCTTGGTGAATGGAGAATTCTCAGGAACCCTTGACGCTAACTCTTTGAGTTGAGGAGGCACTCTTACGATATTGACTTGGATAGTATTCCTGTAAGTGGAAGCCATGTCCTACAAAACAGCACAAAGATAAATCCCAAAGTCCATAAAATGGTTATTGAAAATTCCATGGTATGGTTTTATGATGTTATGTACAAACAAGCATACAAACAAGTCCTTAGATTCAGGATGGCATGGGGATTATAGGTAAGTACCCTCTTGAAGTTTAGTTTGTTCAACCTGTCCTAGAAAGTAATCGGGTTCTAGGGAATCTCAATATCACTGGTCTTTCTTCATCGGGCATTGTTTCAGCACAAGCCTCTTTATTAGCGACCGAAATATCCCGAAAGTCTGATCTCAATGAGCATAGCATCGAGTATCAACCAACTTCAGACTGAACCAAAGCCGACTATCTCACTACTTCCTAATGGCCAAGTTGTTAAATTAAAGGTTCTATGGTCAGCTAGTGCTTCATGACACCACACAGAGGCCCCGTATTCTCCTTGATTGGATTCAAGGGATACCGGTACCAAAAAATGTGTCACGCTAATGTAGCTATCGCTTAAAACATGTCAGTATATCCCACACAGTCCCCACCATCTATTGCTACTTACCTAATAGTGTTCCCCGATCCAGGTAGAGGATCAATACAAAACCCAAACAAGGTCCCAAAATATAAATCAAACAAGTCAAACAATGAAATCACTTAAAGGTGATCTAGTCTCTAAGGTAACCCCACCTTTAAGTACATTCCCCAGCAGAGTCACCAGTACTGTAATACAGTGGGAGAACTGACTTTGGTGTGTTTTGCGTTTTATCGCAATTATTATGGATAGCAAGAGTCGCCACCGACTTTTATTTTATATAATAAAGGAAAGGGTGAAAAGAACAGGAAAGACCTTTTGAGAATTTTTCTTGAGTTCGGGGGGTAGGTTATTAAAAGGGAAGGTGTTAGCACCCTTTTCATCCATAGTTATCTACGGTCTCTTAGTTGCTAGCTCACTTTGAAATGCTTTATTGGAAATGTGTTTGTGATAGTTTTGGAAGTATTTTTGAAAAGTGTATTTGTTTAGGCGAACTTTGTAATGATTCTCGTCTCTATAAGAATGCATACAAAGTGTTGACTTTTGAAAATATTTTCATGGAAAAGTGTTGGTGTGTTTTTGAAAGATGTTTTGAAGATGGTTGTGAGCAAGCAACTAAGAACATTCTACCTGCTCAAAAAGTCTTAATTCTTTTCCTCCTCCTTTAGATATTGCTATCTTACCATTGATTGATAAGAAGCCCTATCATTGGATGTGTAGGGACGGGTGTGAGTCATCGTATAGTCATAGAAAGTAACATTGTAGGACACCTTAGCAATTTGTCGTACAGGACTAAGATCGTTTATGAAGGCAACATCGAAGAGTCATCGAGGGACTACGATGTTGTATTTGATTGTTTTTTGTTAAAGTATCCCACGTTTATGCAACATGACTATTTATTCTCAAGGCAACAAGTGAGGTTAATCCTAGAGATACAAGTGTGCGAAGTGTTTGTTTTCATGCTTTTATCTTTGGATTAGGGTTTGCTACTTGTTGATTTTATGTCTTGCCATACTAACCCTAATTACTAGCATTTATATTTAAAGTGATAAATTACGAAAAGGTAAAATTCTACGCTATTACATCATTTGGGGGACAGAGGTACAAATTTACAAATTAGGGATGAAAGCAATAAAGTTCTAATTATACTATGGAAAGCAATAAAGTTCTATTTATACTATTACAACCATATTGAATATTGCAAGATAAAATGTGCAATAATATAAAGGTAATATGAAAGGAAAATAAAATTGTTTTTGTTTGAATTTTGGTATAAGAGGGTTTAACTTAATTAAATTAAAAGAGAAAATAACTAATTAGTCTAAGTTAATTTAAGAAAATTAAACCTAAGTTATTTTGAGAAAAAGAAATTGAATTAATCAAGAAAGCAATTTTTTAGGGTTTTTTATGAAATGGTTTTATCTTAATTAAACTAGCATAAAAAAGTTAATTAACTAAAAATCCTAAGCTCTAAACTAATTTTAATTAAAAAAGAAACTTAAAAAATAAAATAAAATAAGTCCAAATCTAATATTATTTTAATTAAAAAAGAAATTTGTAAAAGAAGATATTATTGGTCTTTTTGCTTTAAAAGAAATAAAATACTAATACTAAATATTCTAAATAAAATATAAAAACAGTTTTTTGGATTTTTTATTAATAAAAATAATAATAATAATAATAATAATAATAATAATAATAATAATAATAATAATAATAATAATAATAATAATAATAGGGAAAAGGGAAAATAAAATAAAATATAAAAATAAAGTTAGGAGGTGTAAAATGGGGAAAATGGTTTAGAAGTAAAAATAATTTTGTCTTATACTAGGTCCAATGTATATTTTTGTAGTCAAAAAAAAAAATTAAAAAAAATGCAATGAAATGCGTTGCGTGGTTGAAAAGCAAATGGGGGGTCAGATGGAGTAAAAAGGGTCAGGTCCACTTGCTTGAGGCCCAAGCGTTGACTGTTTCAAACAAAAAAAGAAATGAAAACAATAGAGAAAAATGAAAAAACTGACGATGGGGCTCAAACCCAAGTCCAAGAGGTAACAGGTGCGCGCTTTAACCAATAGGGTGGTGATACGTCCGTTTATTAATACAAAACCATAAATATATGTTACAAAACCAATCTTAGGCATGTGTCATCTTCAACCTCGCGCCATACTTGTTCTTCACCATTTTTGAATCATGTAACTTTCTCATTTCTCAATAAAAATTAAAATTGTAAACATGAAAGTTGCTCCAATTTCATCATGGTTCCAGAAATGTAAATAACTAAAACTATAAATCAAAAATGAGCATGAATTTTGAATGGTACCAAATCTGGCTTAATTTTTTCAAAAAGTTCAAACTTAAAATTCTCACTACTCAGGTAATATAAATGAATTCTAAGGAAATGGTCAGCTTCAGGGCAATGAGGTCTATATTTTATCTTTGAAAATGGAAAGTTAATAATGCCTATATGAAGAGATTGAAAATCAGAAAACTTACCTCAAAAGTGGATTTCGTGTTTTGAGTTAGATCTCACTTCAAGATGTTTTAATGGCCTGGTTAGCTTCTTTGAACCTCCAGGAAGCTATTCCAATAGCTACTTTGAGTTGAGAGTGCTTGAAATGTTCTAGAGAAGTCCAAGTGCATACCTCTGTTTTTGAAAATGGAGGATAGTGTAAATGGTGTTACAGTTTGAAAACAAGTATTGGGATGGATTATATTTGAGATAAGGAAGCTTTTGAAATGGTTTGGCCAAGAAACGCACAAATGAAATGAAGTTTGATGTGTAAAGTCAAAATCTACACAATAATGGTATTTTGAGGCAATTTCTGGCTTGAGGGAGTTTTCAGGCTTGTGAACTCGTGTATCAAGTTGCATAAGAGTGTCTTAACATATAGGAAAATGTTTGGAGACTTGTAGAAGTCAGAAGTACAAAATCACATGTTTGTGGATTTTTACTTGTTTTTGAAGCAACATGGACAAACATGGTTTCAAGGCAAGGTAGAGTGGTTAAGCATTTTAAACATATTTCTTCTGAGCTTATAGACTTATTGTGGGAAGAAGGGACAACTACAAAGCTCAAGGAGAGTGAACTTTGTGATTAAAGCCACTTTTCCAAAATGGAAGTATGATCTTTCTTCCATTAATGGCAATTTGGTTTGGATAATGCTTGAATCAATTGGATAATGACTTAATTAGTTATGTAAACCATTAATTATGGAGTGAAACACAAGTTTGAGGTCTGCAAAGCAAAGATTATACGGCATGGTTTTAGATTTGATTATGTGTTCATCACAAAATTGACTTGTAATTCAAGTTTGAAACCCTAACTTCATCTCTTAGATTCTCCCAGATCAAGAATGATCTCATTGAGTTCTTGTAATTTTGGAAATCTTGGAACATCCTCTACAACCTTCATATTTTTCATTTTTGAATAATCCAATTGGAACTATGTGAAAAATTTCCATGAAGTTGGTACCTAAAATCTGCCTAACTAGGTGAAATTTTCACTGTGTTTTTATACCAAGTGCATGACTTTTTGAATCTATAACTCAAGATACAAGCATTTCTAGGATTTGCCATGAACTGACCAGATAACAGTTCACTTCCGTCTCTTCAATCAATGGATGACTCCCCAGTAGAGTAGTGGACAACTGAAGCTCCTAAATTCTATTCCCCAAAATAGAGACCAACATTCCTCAACGGAGTCCTCCTCAGCAACAGGAATAGAAGTTCTCACAAAGGAATATCTCATGAAAGTATCTACTTTGGATGGCATCTTTAAGACCATCTCCGACGAATCTCCATCATATTCTCTGGATGGCGTCTTTAAGCCCATCTCCGACGACTTTCAGTCATCTTCTCAAAATGGCATTTGTAAGCCCATTCCCGACGTCATCAACTATCAGTATTACTTCATGCGAGTGCAAATTTCTGGGAACTCTAGTGTTCAATCATCTTCCACCCTCAGATCACGAAAGGCAGACAAGCCAATATAAATCCTCAGGTTTAAGAAGATTGAACAGGGGCAGTTTTTGTACCCCAAAATTTGCCCTCTCATTTTCACACAAGACATACTCCTAGAGGTCCTCAATTGCTCAAAGTTTACTAAGGATTGACCAGACAAATCCTCCTCTTAAGACAATAAGCCTCAAACTAGGGTTTCAATTTCAAGCAAGATGGTTGAACCTTAAGGGTCCCAAATGTCCTGCATTTCCCTAATATGTCCCCAAGATCATCCATGTCAAGTTTCATACCTTACACAATAAATTTTCTCAGTCAACTGCTCAGATGCTTGGAAATCAACTGTACTAGGTCAAAAGTCAATTGTAGCCCAAATACAGTAAAACTTCAAGATTTTTGGTCAACATCAACATTTTAAAGTAATCTCCATAATTTGATCAAGGGTTGATCATGATTCCTCAAGAAATTCTCTCAACTCATCAAAAGTCAAAAATGGCAATTTAGGGTTTCTATAGGAAAAGTCAACCAAACTTTGACCAGGCATAACTTTCTCATACTTTATTAGAAATTTTCCAACCAAGGCTCATTTTGAAGAGAATCCAATTCCCTACAATGTCTCTTCTGCCCTCACAGTCCAGAAATGCCTCAATCAAAAGATATAATTTCATACATTATAGGTCATTTCAAAAAGTCAACAAAAACATCATTTGGGTCAAAGCTCCTTACATGAACATGGAAGATCCAATTGAGATGAAACCAAAAGGGTTGTTTATAGGACATCCTAAGATTTCTAAAAAGTCCAAGAACACCCTCTTAGGGTCAAAATGAGAGAGATATGTATTTCTAAAGTTGACCAATTTTCGGAAAAGGGCATGAAGTCAATATTGATCAAAATTGATTTTTTTTCTCCAAATGGACCCATGTTTTCTTGTTGGAAACTTGTTCCTAAGATGGCCTACGACCCCTGAGCTTATCCACTTATTATTTTATTATTTTTATTATTTGTTTTGATTTTTTATTCATTAAAATCAAAATAAATCATTTAAAATAATGGAATAATGAAATAAAAATCAAAGATTGGATTTCATGAGCATATTATGGATCCATGATCAGCTGGAAAATCATATAGTTCGTACAAGGGCTAATTGGATTGGAAAAGATCATGATTTGGCCTATTTTAGAAACAAATTATACAAGGCACAAATCAAATATTTTCTCATCAATTTTCAAAGATTCAACTCAATTTTATTGACCTAATTACTTCTACTATATATGCATCACAAACCCTGATGATAAAAACAAGGATTGGCCGTGTAGAATTGAGAGAGAAAAACTCAAATTTTTGACAAGAAAGTGGTGGTCAAATTTTTGTCCACAAGGAGATTCAAAGCATTTTGAAGGTTGCAATCCATTCCTGGCAGCATTTGGAAGCTACCTGAATCATTCCCACGCGTCAAAGCACCCAGAAACGCCCCATACAGTATCAAGGTTTTCCCTTTGTTCTTGAATTAAGTTTTGAATATACATGCATGATAAATGAATTCTAAATACATATTCATGTTTGTATAATCATTTAGAAAATGTTTGCATAATTAATTGTATGTTTTGATGTATATTTAGCTTACTGCAATTGCTAGGGTTTAAAGATTCGTTTTAGGGTTTCTTTTTTCAGGCAAAATAAGGGCTAAAGATGAGTACCATTGTACTCACGAGATCAAACCCAGTTGGTCTATATTCTTGGATTTCATTTTTATTGCATGATTGTAATTTTTGAGATATGCAGGTTTATAGCTACAGCAGATGTCCGTAGGTAAAAGCCTTGAACCTAAAATGACAGTCCCTTGGGGAAGACGACTGTGTGTCAAAGCCTGGTTGGGTAGTTTAAACTTGGTGCGTGTTTTGTTACAACCACTAACCATTATTCAATATATTATATTTTGTTTATTTATATTAACAAAAGACCAAGTGGCCCAGTGGCAAGCAGGAAGGGTGTTAAAGAATTGTGTGTGGGAGGTCAGGGGTTCGACCCCTGCCTCCAACATTTTCTATTTTCTCAATATTTCCTTACAGATTCTATGATATCATCACAAGCGTGCTCACTGTATACCTCCTGATCATCGCCCTTGGATCAATCTGTGCTTAGATCTAACGCTTCTAATGAAGCCCCCCATGGTAGACACTCCTGGAATAATCACATTGGATCTCACTTTGCTATGGGCCACAGAATGTTGAGCTTTGGTCATAATTTCAGTGTGCCACCCTCCATTTGGGCTCATGCCCCCTCAGGCCCATTTCTTTTCACCACTTCTATTATTTTTATTTAATTTCTTTTTTTGTTCTAATTATTTCAAAACAAATCAATATTTTTATTAAAATCACAAAAAATAGGATTTAGTCTTTATTTTTAATAAATTAATTATTTGCAAATTAATTATTTTAATTAACTTTAATTTTTGGTTCATTAATTAAAATTAATTAGAAAAATTAGGTTTAAACTTCAAATCTTTTTTCATAAAATCCCAACAAAAAAAAATTAACAATCAAATTAGATTTTTAGGGCTTTTGAACTTTTATCCAGTTAATTCTCGCGTGTAATTACTTTTTCCATACGATTAATTTTTACTATTGATGTAACTGCGCCCGGTTTGTAATAGCTTAATTAGGGTTTTTCAAATCCACATTTTTACTTTTTCGTCATTAATCATGTAATTGCACCAAAGCCTTGTAATAGTTAGGAATTTTATCTTTCCGACATTTATTTTCCCGCACGATAAACTACTTAGATGAATGTTTAATAGGGTCGCATGAAAGATAATGATTAATTGAACCTAGATAACCCTAATTGCGCAAGATAAAATATATCTGAAAAAGCACATTTTTGCACACTTACACCCCTAGGGTATTATCTCACTTGGTTGCCTTCGGAAACAATGGTCATGTCCCTCGAGCATAGAGATACACTTAGCAAAGACCCTCAGTTTAAAATCATCATAAAGATTATAGTCCCTAAAATGTCCCTCGAGTTGCCTGTGAAAAATGATCTTATGATGATAGTCTCTTTGAAATGCTAAGGTATCCTTACATGTTGCCTTCAATGACCATAAACTTCCCTTTTGACCCTCATACATCCAATGACTAGGGTTACCTACTCATTAATAGTAGGATAACATGGTCTAAAGGGTAGGAGGAAAAGAACCGTCTTTTTTCGAGTAGGTAGATAACTGTTAGGTACTTGCTCAAATAAATTTGCACACTACACTTTCAAATACTTTTCAAACAAAGTTTTCAAAACACTTTATCACACTCTTGAGGACTGATACAAGAGTTACCATAAAGTGAATCGCCGCACTAAGGCATTTTTTAAAGCTTTTCAAAACACATAAACATAAGCAATTTCAAAAATGAGCAAGTACCTAAGAGCCCATGGAAAACCGTGGATGGAAAGGGTGTTCACACCTTCCCTTTCCATAATATACCCCCCTTACTCAGAAATCTCGAAAAAAAGGTCTTTTTCGTTCTTTTCACCCTTTCCTTTGTTGGATAAAAGAAAAGTCGGTGGCGACTCTTGCTGACCGCGATATTTGCAAACAAAAAACACAAACCAGTATTAACCGTCAGTTCTGCCACCGTATCACAGAATTGGCGACTCTGCTGGGGAATAAATAATAAAGTGGGGTTTACCTTAGGGTCTAGATCATTTTAAAATTGCTTTCTTTGTTTGCTTTGACTGCTTTATCTTTGAGGGTTTGTTGGGGTATTCTTGTAAAGATCCTATACCCAGATCTAGGGCACCTTATTAGGTAAGTAGAAATAAATCATGGAGGTTGTACGGTGTAGACCGATACGGACAAAGTGGTGGCTACGTTAGCGCAATACTTTAGATTGTACTAATGCTCCTTAAGTAGTTAAGGATAACATTAGGCTTCCTCATATTGTCACTAAGCATTAATTGACCTTTAGAACCTTTAACTGACTCATCTTAGCCATTAGGAAGTAGTGAAATAACCGGCTTTGGTTCTGACCGAAGATTGGTTGATACTCGATACTACACTCATTGAGGCTAGACTTTCAGGATTTTTTTTGCTATGATACTTCGGTAGGGAGCTGAAACAATTTCTAAAGGGAAGGTCGGTGATATTGAGGCTCCTTAGAACCCGGTTACTATTAACAGGTTAAGCCAACTGAACATTCAAGAGGATACATACCTTAAAAACTCATGCAAGCCTTTGAACCTAAGGTCTATTGTATGATTTGCTTGTGTTTATCTGTGATTTTTAGCATAATCATGACATCATAAACATTATGACATTCATACATACTATTCATTTCAAGAACCTATTGGATTTACCTCTTGGTTGTTTTGTAGGATATGAATTCAGGTCGCAAAAAAACCATTCGGGTTCACTTTACAAAAGTTCCTCCTAAGCTCAAGGAATTAGTCTTGAAAGTCCACGAGGACTCATCATTCCACAAAAGACATGGTCACTTGCTCAATTTGGTTACCACCGGGTTTGACGAAGGTTTGATGAGTGTCTTATTCTAGTTCTTCGACCCTAAGCACCATTGCTTCACATTCCCCGATTATCAATTGGTTCCTACGCTGGAAGAATTCTCTAAGTTACTTGGTTTACCTATATTGGAGAGAGTACCTTTCACTGGTTTAGAACAAAACCCAGCTTCTGAAAATGTTACTGTAGCTTTGCACTTGAAACCATCTGACATTGAGGCCAATTGGGAAAAAATAAGTGGAGTTAAGGGTCTCCTTGCAAATTTCTTGATGAAGAAAGCTCAGATTTTCCTGGATGCTATGAGCTATCATGCCTTCGAAGATGTATTAGCCCTCTTGATCTATGGGTTGGTCCTGTTTCCTAATTCATATCAACTTATAGATGTGAATGTCATCAACATCTTTCTTGCTCATAATCCAGTTCCTACATTTCTCGGGGATATCCTACATTCTCTCCATACTCGTACTCTGAAGAAGCGAGGAACTCTCATGTGTTGCACTCCTCTGCTATATAGGTGGTTTACTTTGTACCTTCCTCGGTCAGCAATGCAAAATGATTTAGGATTAAGGTGGAGTCAAAGACTAATGTCTCTCTCTCTCTCTCACTCCGACATCCATTGGTGTCCTCGCTCTCAAGAGGACATTTCTTTTATTGATCGTTGCGGATAATTTCTTAATGTGCCACTCCTGGGCACTAAGGGAGGCATCACTTACAATCCTTCTTTAGCACTACATCAGTTTGGCTATGCATGGAGAGACGGTCCACCGGATATGCTCATCCAGGGTATTGTGTTTAACTACTCAGATGATTTGCATAATTATTGTCAGAGGTTCATCCGCTCTTGGGGCATTATTAAGAAGACTGATAGTAGGACTTTGGGGCGTAAGAACTCCATCCCTTTGGAACCTTACGTCAAATGGGTGATAGCTCGAGCCCAAAGTCTTATGATGCCATACGATTCCATCTTACCGGTGATCTTAGAGCCTATTTTTCAAGGGGGCAAGTCTCGTATTATTCTCCATCCTGATATGCCAACCAACTTCGAAGAGTTGCAAAAGTCTTGGATCCAGCTTAAGGAAGAACGAGATACTTTTGAGGCTCAATTCTATGCAAGTGAGAAGAAGGTGCTGGAATTAACAAAACAACTTCATGAAGAGAGGAACCTTAACACCTACCTCAACATCAAGAGGAAGCGCCCATGGGAGAACTAGGAATTTCCTTTCAATATTTATCCTTGTGTAATCTTTTGTTTCTTTAAAAACTTGCTAATAAAAGGTTTCACTTTTTGTTTTGTTTAAAAGAGCTTAAATCCAATAAGGTCCTTTAAATCATTGCATACACATCATTGCATAAACAGGTTTCTCATCTTCTTCGCTGTTTATTTTAGCAAGTAAAAGAAATGGCTCTAGAACAAAATGTGAAAGACTTACAGACTCAGAACGCACAATTCCAACAGATGATCATGGCTCTATCCAAAGGGCAGGAGGAACTGATAGCCCTGATTGTTAAAGACAAAGCTAAGAAGCCAAGAAGGACAGCTGGTGTGGTAAATTTAGCAAGAAGATTCAAGGGACCGTTAAAGCAAATGGTTTATCTGACCTCTTCATCCAAGGAAGGAGAGAATCAAGAGGGTGAGACAAGAGAGGAAGACACTAGTCTGGGGGAATCTGATAATGATATTGATTAAAATGAAGATCAATATCCTTCGGCTGACGAAAGGTACAAACAGCTGGAAGAGCGTCTGAGTGCAATAGAGATTCAGAAAATGCCCGGGCTAGACTTTGAAGAGCTGGGTTTGGTGTCTGGGATTGTTATTCCACCAAAGTTCAAGGCACCAGTATTTGCTAAGTACGATGGGGTTTCGTGTCCCAAGATGCATCTCTGATCTTATGTGAGGAAGATACAGCCTCACACTGCTGACAGAGACTTGTGGGTCCATTTCTTTCAGGATAGTCTATCCGGAACTCAGCTAGATTGGTTCTATCAGCTGGAGAGGGCCAACATCCATAATTGGGAAGACTTGGCCGATGGTTTTTATAATAAGTATCAGTATAATGCAGACCTTTCTCCCACACTACTCAACTCTAGAGTATGGTTATGGGTTCGAGCGAGGGTTTCAAAGACTACGCTCAGAAGTGGAGGGACTTAGCAGGAAGAGTCCAGCCTCCCCTGTCTAATAGGGAGCTAGTGGACATGTTTCTGGGTACCCTGTCCAGTCTGTTCTTTATCATCTAATTGGAAGTTCCTCGATCGGCTTCATTGAATTAATCTTGACAGGGGAGAAAGTAGAAGCTGGAATTAAGAATGGGAAGATCCAAAAGGACGCATCCTTCAGTGCTGTGAGAAAACCATTTGCTGGGAAGAAAGAGGTTGGTGTTGTGCACCATCAACAGAGTCAGGACAGAACTGAACACCGTCCAATAGTATGGGTTGTCGTGATCCCTAAGCATGCACCCACTCAACAGAGGAATAATCAGCAGAGAACAGAAAGGCCGGTAAGACAATTCACCCAGATAAATATGACTCTAACCCAAGTTTTACCCCATTTGTTGAGATCCAATCTGGTTACCTTGCAGGAAGCACCGAAGAATCCCAACACTACCTCTCCCCACTACAATCCAAATTCCCGTTGTGCTTATCATTCGGAAAGTCCAGGTCATGATACAAACGATTGTTGGGCTTTGAAAAACAAAGTACAAGACCTTCTTGAGGCGAAGGAAATTGATTTTGAAGCCCATGAGATGCCAAATGTTATAATTGCTCCTATGCTCAAGCATGACCGTGGTGTTAACGCTATTGAAGATGATATGTTTGTTACTACTGTTGAAGAGCTTGTTACTCCGCTTATGACTATTAAGTGGAACTTGTTGAAGGCCAGTTTATTTCCGGGTTGTGGCGAAGGTTGCCACTTCTATTTATCTCCATCGAATGGTTGTCATTTGTTGAAGGCAGGTGTTCAGCTCCTGATGGATGTTGGAGAGATTTTGTTTGAGAAGAATCCTGTTCCAACCATTCTATGCAAGGATATTTCAATAATAACCATTTCCGCCAATCCTCCCAAGGTCTCCACCAAAAGACCTGTCAAGATTACATGTACTCCAAAGGTTACCCCGTTGATAATTACTGGTCCAGGGCCAATCTCATACTCCTCAGACAAAACTTTTCCTTGGAACTATGAGGGTGACGTCTACTACCACGGTGTAATACGGTGGGAGAACTAACTTGAGGGTTTTGCGTTTGATCGCAAATGTTACCGTTAGCAAGAGTCACAACCGACTTTTCTATTATCTAAAAGGAAAGGTGAAAAAGCACAGAAAAGACCTTTGATATTATTTCTTGAGTTCGGGGGCTAGATTATGAAAAGGGAAGGTATTAGCACCCTTTTCATCCATGGTTTTCCATGGGCTCTTAGTTACTTGCTAGATCACTTGCTTTTGTTTGAAATTATGCTTTGTATGGTTTTTTGAAAGTATTTTGTAAAGAGGCCATTGTTTAGGCAATCTTTGTAATGATTCGCGTTCGTAAGAATGTATACAAAGATGTTGATCTTTTGAAAATGTTTTCAAGTTTTGTAAGATGTTTTGAAAGTGTAGGTGTTTGTTTTTTTTTTAAATAGCAAGGATGTTTGTTTTTAAATGGAGTAAGTAATTAGGAGCAATCTACCTACTCAAATGTCTTTCTTGTTCATTTCTATTTCCTTTGACATTGTTGTCTTACCATTGATTTGGTAAGCAACCCTATCTTTGGATGTAAACGGGACAGGCGTGGGTCATCGTATAACCATGATTAGCAATGTTGCAGAGTATCTTAGCATTCTTTTGGAGGGAGTAAGATCATTTGTAAGGCAACTTAGATAGCATCATCGAGGGACTATGATCTTGTATTTGCTTGTTTTTGCTAAGATACCTCACATGCGTAATATGGCCATTTTGTATAAGGCAACCAAGTGGGATAACCCTAGGGGTGTTTGTGTGCAAATGTATTGTTTTCATGCTTGTTTTTGTATTGAATTAGGGTTTTCTAAGTATCGGTTTTAGTCTTTCCATACAAACCCTAATTACTAGCATTGTATATAAAAGCGATAAATTGCGAAATTTAAAGTTACTACGCTATTACAACATTTGTGGGGAAGGGGGTATACAATTTGTAAATGGGGATTGCAAGAATTTAAAACCTAATTAGTCTATTACAACCATATTTAATTGGTATAAATATACAAGGAAATAAATAAATACAAAGTAATAAAATGAACGAATTGTACAAGGATGCAAAATGTAGAGAAAATGAATTTTGTTTAGTTTTCATGAAAAAAATATTTTGTCTTAACCTAATTAAATAAAGAAAATAGTTAATTAAGTTTGAATTTAATAAGAAAAGATTTTAAATGAAAACCCTAATTCTATTAATTAATCAAAAGAAAATAAGTTTAAGAAAACTATTTTTTTGGTATTTTTTATCTTGAAAATATTTATAGTATTATAAAATATTTTTAGTCTTTTTTATATTAAAATAATATATTTTAAATGGTGTGAAAAATAAATTAATAAAAACATGATATTAATTAAGTTTATAAGATTTACTTAATAAAATAAATAAAGTATAAAAATATTTTTTTTGTGGAAAAATAAAAAAAAAAGTCAAAATATAAATATATCATTTTTTTGTATTTTATGATTTTTAGTATTTAGAAAAATATATTTAAAAAAAAATCAAATAAATAAATAAATAATAAAACTTGGGCTAGGGGGTGCCAAGAGGAAATAGGGAGGTCAGTCAGCAAAAAATAAAATAAAAAATAAGCCAGGCCCAACGCCCTGCAAACAAAAAAAAGTCAAAATTGCAAAAATATGAAAAAATGAAAAGGGTACCACTCAGGCTCGAACCCATGTCTCATAGGTTACAGGCGCGTGCTTCTACCACTGGGGTGGCTATACACCCGTTAATACAAATGAAACAATAAATATGTAAGGCAAAACGTGTTCTGAAGACTTCATCTTCAACCTCCAGCCAGACCAACTGTAACTTGCTTATTTCTCATCAAAAATGAAAACTGTAAACATGAAACTTGTAGCAAATTTTCTCACGATTCCAGAAATGTAAAGTATTAAAAATATAGATCAAAGATAAGAAAGAACTTTAATGGCCCAAATCTGAACCCTAAAAATTTCAGAAATTTCAGTTTCAAAATTCTCTAAGCTCAAGCAAAATTAATGGAAACTAAGGACATGGTTAGCTTCAGGGCAATGATATATACATGTTTTATTCACAAATAAACTATTGACGATGCCTGTATGAAGAGTTTCAAGTTGAGAAAACTTACCTTAAAACTGGAAATCGTGTTTGGAGTTTAAGCTTGTTTCAAGTGATGGTGATGATCAGGTTAGCTTCCTTGAGATCCTAGGAAGCTAATGCAATGGTTTGCTCATGTTGAGAGTGGCTGAAATGACTTGGAGAAGTCAAGTTGCAGACTCTGTTTTTTGGATATGAAGGTTATAGTAAATGGTGTTATAGTCGTGTAACAGGGACGGGGACAAGTTATATTTGATGTATAGGAGCTTTAGGAACTAAAAGGCCAAAGAACGCACGAGGAAAATAGAAGATACAAGTTCAAGGTCAGAACTTGCACAAAAATGGAGTTTGTGTGCAATTTCTGGATAGAGGGAATTTGAGAGAGTTTCAGGTTTGCAAAAATCATCCCCTAAGTTTCATAATAGTGTCTCAATGTATAGGAAAAAGTTTTGAGAGCTTGGGTGATTAGAAGTACAAGTTCACATGTTATGGCTTTTTGGCTTGTTTTTGAAGCAAGCTTGACAAGCATTGTTCCAAGGCAAGGTACAAGGCTATATAAAGTGGTTAGGAACTTTAAACATGCTCATTTGATTGTGTATAGGATGCTTGTGCAGAAAGAACAAATGCAAAGCTCAAGAGAAGTTGACTTTGTGATTAAAGCCACTTTACTAGAATGGCAATGTTACTTTGTGCTATTAATGGAAATGCAACTTGGATAAAGCTTAAATCAAGTGGATAATAGCTTAAAAGCAAGTGTAATCTTATGATTATGGAGATATCTTGAGTTTTAGAGGCCTTCAAAACAAGATTGTGCAGCATAGGTTTGAAATTGAATTCTTGTTCATCACAAAATGCCTTGTAATTCAAGTGACAAAACCCTAACTTCATCTCTTCGATTCTCCCTCCTCAAGAATGATCTCAAGGAGTTATTGGACATTTTGGAAAGCTTGCAATGTTCTCTACAACCCATCTTTGAATTGATTTTGAATATTCCCCTTGTAACTATATGAAAAAGTGCCATGAAGTTAGGTCAAAATCTTGACCAAATTAGGGCAAAATTTCACTAAGTGTTTAGTTTCATGACCACATGTTCATAAAATTATAACTTGAGATCCAAGAATTTTTGGAAGGAGATATGTAAAAGCAAAGTTGTAGATTTCATGGAGATCTACAACTTTCATGTTGGAAGTTTCTCTTGAATCATCTTGCACCATGGTGAAAATTTTGGTCAAAGTTATGAAAAAAACATGAAATTTCCAACACTTAGAAAAATTTCTAAATTTAGAAATTTTGACTTTTCAAAATGAAATCTTGACTTTTTGATTTCTTGATGAATAAGTTTCATATTTTGACATGTTTTGATGAATTATGATCTTTGGCATTTGAATTTGACCAAAATGTCAAAGTTTGACTTTTTAGTATACAGTTGACTTTTGATCAGTTGATTGGAAAATTCATCTATCGATCCAATGGACTTGCAATGTTTTGAACCATGTCATTAGGTAAAAATGATGCAATTGGACTCTTTAGATCATTCCTTAAACCAATTGATCATTTTCTAGGTCAAAAATCAGAAATTGCCATTTCCCAGTCAAAACCCTAATTTTGACCATTTTGCCCTTTTGGAGATTTGATCAAATTTCTTGAGGAATTATGGTCCAAACTTGATCAAATGGTACATATGAGTTTAAAATGTTGATGTGGATCAAAAATTATGAAGTTTGACTGTGAATTGGCCATAGTTGACTTTTTTCCCCAATACAATTGATTTTTAGGTCAATTGCTCAATTGACTGAGCAAAAATGAGATTCAAGGATTGAAACTTGACATGAGTAATCTTGGGGGTCCATAATGACCCATGAAAGTCATATGAGGCATTTAAAGTTCAAAAGTCCTTGTGCAAACTTAAACCCTAATTTTGGTCATCAATGCTTAAGGAGATGTCTTGAGCTGATCAACCCTAGTGCAGTCTTGAGTCAAGGGAGATCTTGTGAGAAAATTCTTGATAAATGAGAGGGAAAATTTTGGGGTACAATAGTTGCCCCTGTTTAATCTTCTTAAGCCTTAAGAGTTAGATTGGCATGTTTTTCCATTTGTGACTCGAAGGTGGAAGATGATTGGACACTAGAGTGCCCAGAAATTTGCACTCGGTGATGTGATGATAAAGGGAATGGGCTTAAAGATGCCATTTAGAGGAGTGATAGAAAGCTGTTGGAGATGGGCTTGTAGATGCCATCCAAAAGTGATTGTTGAATCTGAAAGAGAATCTGAATGAGTATCAAAATGGCGTCCGTGTCTGGAGCGTATCTGAATTGTATCTGAAAGTTGAATCTGAATGAGTATCGGGATGGCGACTGTGTCTAGAGCGTATCTAAATTGTATCTGAAATCTGAATTTGAATGAGTATCAGGATGGCCTCCGTTTTTGGAGCATATCTAAATTGTATCTGAAAGTTGAATCTGAATGAGTATCAGGATGGCATCTGTGTCTGAAGCGTATTTGATTGTATCTAGAAGTTGAAATCTGAATGAGTATCAGAATGGAATATGTGTCTAGAGCGTATCTGAACTGTATCTAAAAGTTGAATCTGAATGAGTATCAGGATGGAATCCGTGTCCAGAGCGTATCTGAATTGTATCTGGAAGTTGAAATCTGAATGGGTATCAGAATGGCATCCGTGTCTGGAGCGTATTTGAACTGTATCTGGAAGTTGAAGTCTGAATGAGTATCAAAATGACATCCGTGTTTGGAGCGTGTCTGAACTATATCTGACTGTCTCTGAGAGTTGAATGAGCTTTAGGATGGCATACGTGTCTGGAGTGTATCTGAATTGTATCTGAAAACTTTTAACAATGTCAATGGTAGTTGTTAATCTTATCCTGAAAAGGGTAAAATGTTAGCAAAAATGCAAAGTCATGTTGTATGAAATGCATGGTATAATGCATTTGTGTTATCAATGTTTATGATATATGGATGCAATGTATGCGTATGCAAGTTAATCTGCCACACTGTTGTTGGATTGGGGAAAATAAATCCCTGACTGCTATTGAGGATATGGAGTATAAGTCTTCATGTTGTGAAGTCTAAGTGCTGATGAATTTTTGCTTGGAGAAATAAACTCTGTTGTAAGGGAGATGCCGTGTACTGCTTGTAAAATCCTATTGGGGAATCCTAAGAAATTTGATGACTTCTACTAGGGATTGATAACTGGAAGCTCTGTTCCGCTAGGGATTAAACTGCCCACTGTGGAGGATTATGGAAATAGCATAGAGAGATTTCCCTACCTCTTAAAGCCATCAGTGATTGTCTTTCTGTTTTGTTTATTTGTAAACAGTAATTATGTTCAAATGCATATGTTCAAAAATGAATCATTGGACATTTTTTGTGAACAACAAAATATAGTAAAGAAAAACAGATAGTTTTGCACTTTCAAAGGGATATCTTTGTATTGACTTTGAGTAAGTATTTTTTGTACAATGAGACAAACATTCTGGTAAGAGAATGCCGTCGTAAAAAATGAAAATTTTGATACAAAGAAAAGATAGCTATGTGTAATAATCCCATGGGGTTCCCATTCTACTATAGCCTTCGTATCTCTGGGTGTCTTGTCTATTTGTTGCCTTATCCGAAGTTGATTGCATTGATCAGAACTGTCGAGTTTGCAGGTTGTCCGTAAGGTGATCCAACGGGACATAGTCATACGCTTTAATTCCCTAACTTTTGCCTGGACCGACCTTTCGGGTTTTCAGTCCACCGGGAAACCCTTTTTTGCCCAAGTCGCCCTTTTGGGTTTTCAACTTGCCGGGTGTGCAGATTTTTTATTTTATCCCTAATTTTTTCTGGAACCTTTTGGTTCGTCGGGATGCCCTTATTTTTCCTAGGTGTGTCAACCTAGCGGGTCTCTTATGCATAGTATCTTTTGACTATGTACGCGTTTGCAGGGTGCGGCGGGTCATCACTACCCATGGTGGTCAAGATCATTGTGCCACTAGAGAATGTGTTTTTTACTACAAATTGTCCTTCGTATGTAGGAGTACATTTGCCCCTGGGATCACCTTGCAGCAGTATGATGCGCTTGATCACAAGATCTCCAACTTGATATACTTGTCGTCTGACCTTTTTGTTGAAAGCCTTGATCATCCGTTTTTGATACATTTAACCATGACAGACAGCAGTAAGCCTTTTTATCATCAATCAAGTTTAGTTGATCAAGTCCAGTCTGGATCCAATCATCTTCATTCAGCCCTGCATCCTTCATAATTCTTAGAGAGGGGATCAGGACCTCAATAGGCAAGACAGCTCCCATGCCGCAAACCAGAGAATAGGGTGTTGCTCTGATTGATGTGCAAGCTGTAGTACGATACCCGTGGAGAGAGAATGGTAGCATATCATGTCAGTCTTTGTATGTGACTGTCATTTTTTGTATGATCTTTTTAATATTCTTATTCGTGGCTTCGGCAGTGTAACACCCCAATTCTACCCCAAGCAAATTATGCGAGATAAATCAGAGTTATAAAATTTCATTCATACAAACGAATTGGGACGTCACAAATTCTTTTAACAAATTCATTGCATTCATCATGGATATATAACACTTATAATAAAACATCGGATGAACCATCAACATAGCATCTTTAATAAAATAATTCAACAACTATGCAGCGGAATTCTTCAATAACATCTCTAAATAAAACAGCAACTTCTAAACATCCCATATTTAATAATAATCAATTCAAAACTCAACAACTGAAAATCAACAATCAAAAATCAGCAAGCGTTCATCCCCCCGAGTGTTACATATCAGAGCAATGACATTGACTCGATCTATCGAAGGTATACAGCCTTCACTCGCGATTACCTGCATGTTACCAACATAAGGGCAACATTCAAACAGAAGGGGTGAGATATCTAACAATATAATAAACCGCATGATAATTAATATATTAAATCAGATCAATAATGTCACCACTTCTCATCTCATAATCAACAATAATTACAGCATATAAACTCCTTCATCAACATCAAATACACTTCATTACTCAATCATATAATGCGACTCAAAACTATGCAAATGCATGTGGTACCATTGGAGTAGAACTCTCATCTCAAAAATATGCCAATTAATAGAGGCATCAACAAGGCATAGCCTTCATCTCAAAATTTGCCAATCCAGGCCATCTCAACGAGCATAAGCTCCATCTCAAAAATGCAATGTATGCGACTCATCATGAATGTAATGTCAACACTCAATCAACCACATCTCAATTATCTCAAAACAACAACATCTCATAAACATCTCAGAACAACATCTCATGAACATCTCAGAACAACAAAATCTCATAAACATCTTAAAACACCAACATCTCAATCATCTCAAAACATCTCAATTACAGCATCTCATAAACATCTCAGAATAATTTATTAAACATCATTTTTTTATCAAACATCATTGGTTCATCATAATTATCAAACACAACTTTAATGACCACATCTCACTATTAACTCAGTTGTATATCAATACTACAGTAATCCCTACTATTATTCTGCTACTGTATATCATTATTGTCACTAATCCTACTGTCATATTTCTAACAGCAGTCTCTAACATCTCATATTCATCGTTCTGTCCAAAATCCAGCATAACTGTCAATCAAGGGAATTAATTCTAAATCTTAGATTGGTTACTAGGATTACACCTCTTAATCATCATTTAAATAATCTAGGATAAAGTTCATCACATTAGCTAATCAACGCTTCGAACGACATCTCAAACAGCATCCTAAAACTCAAGTTACAGCAATTTAAAACTGATTCTGTCAAAATTAGTCAGTATGGGTCGACACGAAACCCTATGGATTGACGCGTAATGCTTCTCCTGCACAGCATGAGTCGACACATCCTCCTCATGGATCGACTCATCCTAGTCCTAATCACAACATGTATCGATGCATGCTCCTCTCCGTTCGACTCATCCTGAGTCTTGTACTCGTCATGCATCGATGCAAACCCTCCATGGATCGACTCATCCTGCTTCATCTATTCACTATGAGTCGACACATCCTCCTTATGGATCGACTCATCCTGGATTTCAATATAGCATGTATCGACACATGCACTTCACCGGTCGACTCATCCTGAGTCTTGCAACTGACATGCATCGATGCAAGCCCTGCATGCATCGACTCATCCTGAGTCTAACATCGCCCATGTATCGACTCATCTAGCTTGAGGTCGACACATCCTGGTTCCTCCTGCATAATTTTCTGTGTTTTCTACTGTAATTCACTACGGAAATCTAATTACAGTCCTACAAACCTCATTATAAACATAATAAATCATCACCTAACATTAACCTATAATACTACATCGATTACACAACATCACAGCATCCTTATTCATCAATCTTCATCATACATCATCATGCATACATCCAATTCAAGAACAAACAAAAATCACATCTAACCCCATATATAAAACATCATGAACCCAATTATAAATCCAGAACCCCACCCTTACCTTGGATTGAAGGT
Source organism: Vicia faba (assembly GCA_948472305.1). NCBI lineage: Eukaryota > Viridiplantae > Streptophyta > Magnoliopsida > Fabales > Fabaceae > Vicia > Vicia faba. Next base: position 1,132,856,811 of record OX451735.1, read on the forward strand.
CGCTCTACAATTTCCGGGCTGAATCTTCGTTCTTGCCGTTTTCCACTTTTTCCAGTAACTTCACGTTCTTCACAGTCCTTATTTTCTTCTTATTGCTTCCTTCTTCTATTCTTCCTCACAAATAATAAAATAACCTAATATTATTATATTATTCTTATTGGGCTCCAAACCTACACCCCCTTATTACTTCCACTCACACATTATAGGCCCACATTAAATAATATTAACTTCTAACATTATTTCACCAAATAATAATATTATACCTCTAATATTATTATTTCTCCACTTAATAAAATAAATCCAATTTAATAACACTTCTTCACAAATATTCTAAAAATAATTTAATTAAATAATTAATTAAACTACGGGCATTACAACTCTCCCCCACTTAGAATATTTTCGTCCTCGAAAATTTACCTCAATCAAACAATTCAGGATAGGAGTCTCGAATCTTGCTCTCCATTCCCAAGTCATGCTTTCTCCTACAGCTCCTAACCAAACCACTTTAACCAAGGCAATCTCTTTGCCCCTCAGAGTCTTCATTTCACGATTTGTGATCCGTACAAGCATCGTCTCCACCGTAAGATTATCCCGTACTTGCACATCATCCATATGAATCACATGAGATGGATCTGAAATATACTTTCGAAGTTGCGACACATGAAACACATCATGCAAATTCGAAAGATTAAGCGGTAAAGCCACTCTATAAGCAACATTCCCCACTCTCTCTGAAATCTGATACGGTCCAATAAAACAAGAAGTGAGCTTCTTAGACTTCAACGCTCGCCCAACACCAGTCACAGGTGTAACTCTCAAAAACACATGATCACCGGCTTGAAATTCTAAATCTTTCCTTTGCTTGTCATGATAACTCTTCTGTCTACTTTGCGAAGCTTTCATCTTTTCTCGAATCAACTTCACCTTCTCAGTAGTCTCATGAACAAGTTCAGGTCCAAGTACTACACTTTCACCAGATTCATGCCAACATAACAGAGTTCTACATCTTCGACCATACAACGCTTCAAAAGGTGCCATTCCAATACTAGAATAGTAATTGTTATTATACGTGAACTCTATCAACGGAAGATAAGTATCCCACGAATCTCCCTGCTCAAGAACACATGCCCTCAACAAGTCTTCCAACGATTGAATCGTCTGTTCAGTCTGACCATCTGTCTGAGGATGATACACTGAACTCAACCTCAACTTAGAACCCAACGCTTCTTGCAAACTCTTCTAAAAATCAGAAGTAAATCTTGGATCTCTATCTGACACAATGCACAAAGGAACACCATGCAACTTCAGAATCACACTGATATAAATCTCAGCCAACTTCGACACTGGAAAACTGATGTTAATAGGAATAAAATGAGCTGACTTCATAAGCCTATCAACAATCACCCAAATCGAATCATGTCCTCTCGAAGTATTAGGCAATCCCATCACGAAGTCCATTAAAATGTTATCCCATTTCCATTATGGAACTTCCAACGGTTGCATCAATCCTGCAGGCTTCTGATGTTCAACTTTCGACTTCTGACAAGTCAAACATGCATACACAAACCGAGCCACGTCACTCTTCATCCCAGGCCACCAAAACAAACCTTTAAAATCTTGGTACATCATTGTAGCTCCTGTATGAATACTCAACTTACTTCTATGACTCTCTTCAAGTATCACTTTCTTCATCTCAGCATCGTTAGGAATACAAATCTGGTCACAAAATCTCAACATACCCTGCGCATCTAGCTTAAAATCACTATTCTCATATTGATCAGTCCCAACCATCAAATCTACCAGTTTCACATCCAACTTCTGAGCTTCTCTGATACTGTCTAGAAATTCATTATTAATCTTCAACATACCCAACATAACACTTTGCGGAGTAACCTCGCAAACTAAGCTCATATCTCTGAACTGCTCAATCAATTCCAACTCTTTAATCATCATTGCTGACATATGTAAAGTCTTTCGACTCAACGCATCAGCTACCACATTCTCTTTTCTTGGACGATAATTCAAACCAAAATCATAATCCTTTAACAATTCCAACCATCTCCGTTGCCTCATATTCAACTCCTTCTGATCAAATAAATACTTTAAGCTCTTATGGTCACTAAACACTTCAAATCTAGAACCATAAAGATAATGCCTCCAAATCTTCAACACAAAAACAACTGCAACAAGCTCTAAATCATGCGTAGGATAGTTCTTCTCGTGAGTCCTTAACTGCCTTGACGCATAAGCAACTACCTTACCATTCTGCATGATCACACCTCCTAAACCCATCTTAGAAGCATCACAATATACCACAAAAGGCTCGTCTAGATTAGGCAACGTCAAAATCGGAGCCGACGTCAACCTCTTCTTCAATTCCGTAAAACTTTCTTCGCATTGAACATCCCATACAAACGCTCTACCTTTATAAGTCAACTTAGTCAACGGAAGTGACAACTTAGAAAACCCTTCAATAAACCTTCTATAATAACCAGTTAATCCCAAGAAGCTTCTAATCTCAGTAGCTGACTTTGGAGTTTCCGATTGCAACACAGCATCGACCTTCGATGGATCTACAACAATGCCACTACCTGAAATCACATGACTAAGAAAACTAACCTCTTTTAACCAAAATTCACACTTGGACAACTTTCCATACAACTTCTTCTCTTTCAGAATCTGCAATACTACTCTTAAATGTTCAGCATGCTCTTCTTCTGACTTAAAGTAAATCAAAATATCATCAATGAACACCACTACAAACTGATCCAAATAAGTATGAAAGATATGATTCATATATTCCATGAATACTCCCGGCGCATTAGTAACACCGAAAGGCATCACCGAATACTCGTAATGTCCATAACGAGTTCTGAAAGCCGTCTTCTGAATATCTTTTATCCTTCACTTTAATCTGATGGTAACCCGACCTCAAATCAATCTTGCTAAACACACGGGCATCCACTAATTGGTCCATCAAGTCATCTATTCTTGGAAGTGGATATTTGTTCTTAATCGTCACCTTGTTCAACTGTCTATAATCAACACAAAGCCTCATACTTCCATCTTTCTTCTTCACTAACAACACTGGAGCTTCCCACAGAGATACACTTGGTCTTACAAAACTCTTCTCAAGTAACTCTTCCAGTTGCTTCTTCAACTCAGACAACTAAGATGCAGACATCCTGTATGGTGCCATAGACACAAGTCTGGTACCAGGTACAAGATCAATTGCAAATTCAACTTCCCTCTCTGGCGGTACATCAGGAATCTCATAAGGGAAAACTTCAGGAAATTCACATACCACCGGCAATTCCTCAATTATAGCTTGAGTCTCTACAGATAGCGACGCCATCAACGAGAACATATGTGTTTCCTCTTGCATCAACTTTCTCAACTGTCTAGCAGACAACAGACCATCTTCCTCTTCTTCAGGAGTAGAAAACTTCACCGACTTGTCATAACAGTTAATATGAACACAGTTATACTCTAACCAGTTCATGCCCAAAATCACATCCAAACCTCTTAACGGTAAACAGACCAAATTAACAACAAAGTCTCTGTCGAAGATCGACAAGGGACACTTAGCACACACAAAAGAAGTAGTCACCGACCCCTTGGCTGGAGTATCGACGACCATTTCTCCATCCAGAGAAGACAAAACAAGACCTAATCTCTCAACACAATCAGCAGCAATAAAATAATGCGTAGCACCAGTATCAATAATAGTAATTAAAGGAGTGCTATTAATGAAACATGTACCTCTAATAAGTCCGTCCTCAGAAGCTGTCTGATCCTCCACCAAAGCAAACACTTTACCACTTGACTGAGCCCTCTTCCGTTTCGGACACTGGCTACCAACGTGCCCTTCTTCTTTATAGTTGAAACAAACCACACTCTTGTGCTCACACTCAGCTACAACATGTTCGTTCTTACCATAACGGTAACATCTCTTCACTTCAGCAGTGCACACATTACTCTTGTGTCCAAGTTTCCCACACTTAAAACAAATCACACCAGCAGGAGCATCTCCCCCACTAGTCCTCTGACCATGAGCAACTTTCTGCTTACCCTTACCAGCAGCGGCATCATAGGGTTTACCACGACTCTGCAGGTGCTTACCCCTCTTCTCACTAATAATCTTGTAATGTGAATTATCATCTTCCTCAAAAATCCTGCAACTATCAACCAAATCAACAAAGACACAGATTTTTTGGTATCCAACTGCCTTCTTAATTTCTGGGCGCAACCCATTCTCAAACTTAATACACTTCGAAAACTCAGCATTTTCCTCAGCGTAATGCGGATAAAACTTGGCCAACTCAGCAAACTTGGCAGCATACTCAACAACAGACATACTTCCTTGCTTCAGCTCAAGGAACTCAATTTCCTTCTTACCACAGACATATTTAGGAAAATACTTTCTCAAAAACTCCCTACGGAACACAGCCCAAGTGACATTCTCACCTGCAGCTTCCAACTTCTGACAAGTCTCTAGCCACCAGTCATCAGCCTCGACGGCTAGCATATGAGTCCCATAACGAACCTTCTGCGCTGGAGTTCAGTCCATCACGTGAAATATACTCTCAATCTCTTTCAACCATTCCAATGCTCCGTCAGGACCATATTTTCCCTTGAACGTAGGTGGATTCTCTCTCTGGAAAGTCGCCAAGCTACGAGATCCAGCATTCCCGTCAGCATTCGGTTGATTTTCCATCGCATGAGCCATTGCTTCTAAAGCAGCAGCAAGAGCAGCATCATTCCTTCCAGCCATCTCAACTTCTCACTACAACACAAACAACGATTAGAACATTAAAATAACAATACTCGATTGTTAGACAACTAAGATTCGATGACAAGGTCGGACCAACCTTTTGCTCTGATACCAACTTTGTAACACCCCAATTCTACCCCAAGCAAATTATGCGAGATAAATCAGAGTTATAAAATTTCATTCATACAAATGAATTGGGACGTCACAAATTCTTCTAACAAATTCATTACATTCATCATGGATATATAACACTTATAGTAAAACATCGGATGAACCATCAACATAGCATCTTTAATAAAATAATTCAACAACTACGCAGCGGAATTCTTCAATAACATCTCTAAATAAAATGGCAACTTCGAAACATCCCATATTTAATAATAATCAATTCAAAACTCAACAACTGAAAATGAACAATCAAAAATCAGCAAGCGTTCATCCCCCCGAGTGTTACATATCAGAGCAATGACACTGACTCGATCTATTAAAGGTATACAGCCTTCACTCGTGATTACCTGCACGTTACCAACATAAGGGCAACATTCAAACAGAAGGGGTGAGATATCTAACAATATAATAAAGCGCATGATAATTAATATATTAAATCAGATCAATAATGTCACCACTTCTCATCTCATAATCAATAATAATTACAGCATATATACTCATTCATCAACATCAAATACACTTCATTACTCAATCATATAATGCGACTCAAAACTATGCAAATGCATGTGGTACCATTAGAGCAGAACTCTCATCTCAAAAATATGCCAATTAATAGAGGCATTAACAAGGCATAGCCTTCATCTCAAAATTTGCCAATCCAGGCCATCTCAACGAGCATAAGCTCTATCTCAAAAATGCAATGTATGCAACTCATCATGAATGTAATGTCAACACTCAATCAACCACATCTCAATTATCTCAAAACAACAACATCTCATAAACATCTCAGAACAACATCTCATGAACATCTTAGAACAACAACATCTCATAAACATCTCAAAACACCAACATCTCAATCATCTCAAAACATCTCAATTACTGCAGCTCATAAACATCTCAGAATAATTTATTAAACATCATTTGTTTATCAAACATCATTGGTTCATCATAATTATCAAACACAACTTTAATGACCACATTTCACTATTAACTCAGTTGTATATCAATACTACAGTAATCCCTACTGTTATTCTGCTATTGTACATCATTATTGTCACTAATCCTACTGTCATATTTCTAACAGCAGTCTCTAACATCTCATATTCATCGTTATGTCCAAAATCCAGCATAACTATCAATCACGGTAATTAATTATAAATCTTAGATTGTTACTAGGATTACACCTCTTCATCATCATTTAAATCATCTAGGATAAAGTTCATCGTGTTAGCTAATCAACGCTTCAAACGGCATCTCAAACAGCATCCTAAAACTCAAGTTACAGCAATTTAAAACGGATTCTGTCAAAATTAGTCAGTATGGGTCGACACGAAACCTTATAGATTGACGCGTAATGCTTCTCCTGCACAGCATGAGTCGACATATCCTCCTCATGGATCGACTCATCCTGGTCCTAATCACAACATGTATCGATGCATGCTCCTCTCCGATCGACTCATCCTGAGTCTTGTACTCGTGATGCATCGACGCAAACCCTCCACGGATCGACTCATCCTGCTTCATCTATTCACTATGAGTCGACACATCCTCCTTATGGATCAACTCATCCTGGCTTTCAATACAGCATATATCAACACATGCACTTCACCGGTCGACTCATCCTGAGTCTTACAACTGACATGCATCGACGCAAGCCCTGCATGCATCGACTCATCCTGAGTTTAACATCGCCCATGTATCGACTCATCCAGCTTGAGGTTGACACATCTTGGTTCCTCCTGCATAATTTTCTGCGTTTTCTACTGTAATTCACTACGGAAATCTAATTACGGTCCTACAAACCTCATTATAAACATAATAAATCATCACCTAACATTAACCTATAATACTACATCAATTCAACATCACATCATACTTATTCATCAATCTTCATCATACATCATCATACATACATCCATCTCAAGAACAAACAACAATCACATATAACCCCATATATCAAACATCATGAACCCGATTATAAAGCCAGAACCCCAGTCTTACCTTGGATTGAAGGTCGCTCTACAATTTTCGGGCTGAATCTTCGTTCTTGCCATTTTCCACTTTTTCCAGCAACTTCACGTTCTTCACAGTCCTTATTTTCTTCTTACTGCTTCCTTCTTCTATTCTTCCTCACAAATAATAAAATAACCTAATATTATTATATTATTCTTATTGGGCTCCAAACCTACACCCCCTTATTACTTCCACTCACACATTATAGGCCCACATTAAACAATATTAACTTCTAACATTATTTCACCAAATAATATTATTATACCTCTAATATTATTATTTCTCCACTTAATATAATAAATCCAATTTAATAACACTTCTTCACAAATATTCTAAAAATAATTTAATTAAATAATTAATTAAATTACGGGCGTTACAGGCAGCACCATTCATCTTTGGCCGGTAAGGGGAAGAATTGTGATGCTGGATCTTGAATTGCTTGCACAGGGCGGTGATCATAGTATTGTTCAAGTTTGTACCATTTTCTGTAATGATCCTCTCCGGGATACCATACCGACAGATGAGATTTTGCTTAATGAACCGGGCGACAACAATCTTGGTCATGGAAGCGAAAGAAGCTGCCTCCACCCACTTGGTGAAATAGTCAATGGCCACTAAGATGAAGCGGTGTCCATTGGAAGCTGTTGGCTTGATTTCCCCAATCATATCAATTCCCCACATAGCAAAGGGCCAAGGAGCCGTTAAGACATTCATAGGAACCAGAGGTACGTGCACCTTGTCAGTATAAATATGACACTTATGGCAGGTACGAGAGTGTTGATAGAAATCTGCTTCCATGGTAGACCAGTAATAGCCTGCCCTTAGGATTTCCTTTGCCATCATATGCCCACTGGAATGGGTACCAAAAGTGCCTTCATGCAACTCAGCCATGATCCTTTCAGCTTCAATCTTGTCTATGCATCGAAGTAACACCGAGTCATGGTTGCGTTTGAAAGGATGCCATTACTAAGGAAGAATTTAGAGGATAATCTCCTTAAGAAATTCTTATCATTGACTGAAGCTCCTTCAGGATATTCTTGAACCTCGAGATACCTCTTGACTTCGTGAAACCAAGGCTGGTCCACTACTTCTTCAGTATTAATCTCGTGACAGTGTGTTGGTTCATCCCTTTGTTCAATGGTTATCTGGGGAGCCTCGTTCTCCCATTTAAGTTTAAACATAGATGATATTGTGGCTAGTGCGTCTGTTAGCTAATTTTCTTCTCGCGGGAAATGTTCGAAGGTAATCTCTTCAAAATGTGAGAGCAATGTCAAAACATGTTCTTTGTAAGGGATAAGGTTAGGGTGTTTGGTGTCCCATTCCCCTTTGATCTGGCTGATAACCAAAGCTGAATCTCTGAATACATTCAATGATTTGATCCCCAAGTCTATGGCAGCTTTGATACCAAAGATGCATGCTTCGTATTCCGCCATGTTATTTGTACAATTTAAGCAGAGTCTTGTAATAAATGGAGTATGACACCTTTCAGGAGATATGAGTACTGCACCAATACCATTTCCGAGTGCGTTAGATGCCCCATCAAAAACCAGGGTCCATCGGGATCCTTGTTCAGGTCCGTCATATGGCCTGAATTCTTCACAGTTGTTTACCATCATGATGTCTTCATCTGGGAATTCGAACTTCATGGACTGGTAGTCTTCCACAGCTTGGTGAGCAAGGTGATCATCTAGTATACTGCCCTTTATAGCTTTCTGGGTAGTATACTGTATGTCATATTCTGTTAGGATCATCTTCTATCTCTCTATTCTCCCCGAGAGAGCAGATTTCTCGAAGATGTATTTTATTGGATCCATTTTAGATATCAATAAGGTAGTATGGGTCAGCATATACTATCTTAGTCGACGAGCAGCCCATGTCAGAGCACAACAAGTTTTCCCGATTAGTGAATATCTTGTTTCATAGTCGGTAAACTTTTTGCTCAGGTAATAAATAACATTCTCTTTTTGGCCAGACTCGTCATGCTGCCCCAGCACACAACCCATTGAATTTTCCAAAACGGTCAGATACATGATCAATGGTCTTCCCTCGACTGGTGGCATTAAAACAGGAGGCTCTTGCAAATACTCTTTGATTTTGTCAAAAGCAATTTGGCACTCATCATTCCATTTGACTACTTGATATTTCTTCAATAGTTTGAAGATTGGCTCACAAGTAGCTGTCAGGTGAGAAATGAATCTGACAATATAGTTTAAACGTCCCAAGAATCCTCTGACTTCCTTCTCAGTACGAGGAGCAGGCATCTCTTGTATCACTTTCACTTTGGCAGGATCTACTTTAATACCTTTATTGCTGACGACAAAGCCTAGGAGTTTACCAGACCTTACTCCAAACGTGCACTTATTGGGGTTCAACCTCAGCTTTATTTCTTTAGCCTCTCAAACAGTTTCTGTAAATGATCAAGATGCTCTTCTTCTGTTTGAGATTTAGCTATCATATCGTCCATATAGACCTCTATTTCATGATGTATCATGTCGTGAAATAGAACTACCATGGCACGTTGATAGGTTGCCCCAGCATTCTTCAGTCCGAATGGCATAACCTTTTAGCAAAATGTGTCCCATTGTGTGACAAAGGTTGTCTTCTCCATGTCCTCAGGCGCCATTTTGATTTGGTTGTAACCTGAGAAACCGTCCATGAAGGAAAACACTTTGTGTTGTGCAGTATTGTCAACTAGGATGTCAATGTGGGGAAGTGGGAAAGCATCCTTAGGGCTTTCCCTATTCAAATCTCTGTAGTCCATGCACATTTGTACCTTGCCGTCTTTTTTTGGCACAGGAACAACATTGGCAACCCATTGCGGATAGGAGGTGACGTCCAAGAATCTAACGTTGAATTGTTTCATGACTTTTGCTCTAATCTTCTCCGACATGTCTGGTCGCATGCGATGGACCTTTTGTTTTACTGGTGGGCAATCCTCTTTTGTAGGCAGACGATGTACCACAATATATGTATCAAGTCCTGGCATGTCTTCATACGACTAGGCAAAGACCTCAACATATTCGTGTAGCAACTGAATCAGACGCTCCTTGACACTGGGTTCTAGATTGGCACCCACCTTGACTTCTCTTTTGTCTTCCTCGATACCTAGGTTGATTGTATCCACGGGTTCCTCGTGAGGCTGAATAGTCCTCTCTTCTTGTTGTAGAAATCTGGGAAGTTCCCCTCGTACTTCACAATCTTCCTCACCTTCGTCTTCGGCTTGGTAGATTATATTTTCAGTGTCACAGAAGGCCATAGCATAATCGTTATCCATGGGATCCCGAATGGATGTAGACCTGCATTGTGAGTGTGAGTGTGTGTAAGGGTATAACTATCTTTGAAGGAAATGAAAAATGTAAAAGAGAAAAACAATGAGCATAAAGTTTGTATGCAAAACGCCCATGATTCATTGATGTCATATGGAAATGAGATAATAACCCTTACAAATGGACCATTGTGCCTCGGGTAAGACACAAGGTTTTAAGAGTTTGAATTATTTTAATATTACAGATCCAACAAAATGTAAAGACAAATTACTGTGGGATAAAAGTGATTGGGACAAAATCTCTAGCCTCCTAGTTACTGAGCCCTCCACTAACAGTTGGGAAGATCCAATCCTCACAGTTGCAACCCTCTTCATCATCCTCTACCGCGTTGACTTCACGGTTGCTGATCTTCAGGGGTGGTCCTCCGGCACGAGCGCGGCGTACAGTCTTCTGAGCACCTAAAGTGAAACCCATGCCAAACTTGTCAGATTTGTATGGGATATCTGGGAGTTGTCCCCAGATAGTGCACCCACCTTCTTGTATCACTGCCTTGGCATCCTTCAAATATGACATTTTGAGTGGAGGCCTTGTGATCTTGGAAACTTGAGACACAACCTTGGTCACTGCCATATCTTGTGGGACTTCTTCAAAGTACTAGAATGGAGTTTCAATAAATTCACCATCTAGATCCACATATCGGAAGGAATTGAGATGGTTGATCATATAATCTTCTTCTCCATGAACGGTGATGATTTTCCCTTGAATTGGATATTTTAGCATTTGGTGTAATGTAGAAGTAACAGCGCTAGTAATGTGAATCCATGGTCTTCCTAGCAAGAAGGAATACGAAGGGAGGATATCCATTACATAAAAAGTTGAATCAAATGTTTGGGTTCCAACCTTTATTGGGATATCCACTTCCCCATGCACCATTCTTTTCGAGCCGTCAAAAGCCCTCACTACTATATTTCTTGGTTTCAATGTCAATCCCTTGCAGTCAAGCCTATCAAGAGCCTTTTTAGGAAATACATTCAGAGATGATCCGGTGTCCACCAAAACATGAGCCAAGGTTGTGCCCCTACATTCCACCGAGACATGCAATGCCTCATTATGCTTCCTTCCTCTTGGCATTAAATCAACATCTGAAAAACCTAGATCATTATCTGCAATCAAGCTGGCTACACAGTCTTGGAACTGGTCGGCAGATGTTTCTTGGGGTACATGAGGAGTTTTCAGGAATTTTACCAAGGCCTTTGCATGCGCCTTGGAACATAGTAGTAAAGCCAACCGAAATTTTGGATGGAGTTTTCCCCAGTTTCTCAACTACATCGTAGTCGCTTCTTTTTATGATCTTCAGAATTTCCTCCATCTCTTTCCGGGAGGTCTCAGGGATAGCCAATGATTGTGCCTTCGTCTGGACAGGCTCAATCAGAATACTTTTACCTCGAGTCTTGATGAAATCGGCAGCAGGAATGTCAGTAGGAGTGATAGCAAGGATTGTAACAGCTTTATCAGTTGGAGCATTGGTGGAGATGATTGTGGGACTGGGAATAGCCTTCGGAGGAGCCATAACAGCAGGAATGATTACGGGTCCAGAAACTACTTTTGGGGGAGCAATTTATGGAGAGAATATCCTTTCACTTCGGGTAATCTTGCTAGTCCCAGCAATGTTACTGATATTGGAGTCATCCTTCTCAGAACTTGAATCTTGGGCACCTGGCCAATCTTGCTTGATACCGTGGTAGTAGACGTCCCCTCCATAATTCCATGGTACGGTTTTGTCTGACAGATACGGGACTGGTCCATGCATTGTGATTATCAAAGGAGCTACTTTTGGAACTGATGTAATTCTAACGGGTCTTTTGGTGGAGACCCTGGAAGAATTGTCGGAAATGGTCACAATGGAAACATAATTATAAGAAATAGGTAGAATAAAAGTCTTTTCGAACAAAATTTCCTTGTTATCTATTAGGCACTGAACGCCTACTTTCAACAAAGGACAGCTGGTTGGTAAGGACAAACAGAAATGACAGCTTTCATCACAGCCCGGGAAAACACTGGAATTCAATAAGTTATTTTTGATGGTAAAGAGTGGGGTCATAAGTTCATCAACTGAAGTAACAAACATATCTTCTTCAATGGCATTGGCATTATGGCCATGTTTGGGCATAGGGGCAGAAATGACATTGGGCTTTTCTGGCGCATCGAATTCAATCTCTTTGACTTCAAGGAGGTCTTGTACTTTGTTCTTTAGAGCCCAATAGTTATTAGTGTCATGGCTGGGACTCTCAGAGTGGTATGCACAGCGGAAATTAGGATGATAGTGAGGAGTTGTTGTGTTAGGGTTCTTTAGAGCTTCTTTCAAGGTCACTAGGTTGGATCTTAACAGATGTGGCAATACTTGAGATAATGTCATATTAATTCTGGTGAATTGTCTGACTGGTCTTTCCATTCTTGGTTGGTTATTTCTTTGCTGATCAGGCACAGGTTTAGGAATGATAACAGCCCCCACCATTGGATGGTGTTCAGCCCTATCTTGATTTCTTTGAGGATAAACAGTAACCACTTCTTTCTTTCGGATAAATGGCTTCCTTACAACAACAGAGGATGCATCCTTTTGAATCTTTCCACTTTTTATCCTGGCTTCTACTCTTTCTCCGGTCAATATCAATTCAGTAATAACCCGCCGATGAACTCCCACTTAAGTGATTGAAAAAGGGACCAGACAAGGTGCCCAAAAACATGTCTACCAACTCTCTTTCAGATAGAGGAGGTTGAACTCTTCCGGCCAAGTCTTTCCATTTTTGCGCATAGTCCTTGAAGCCTTCATTTGAAACCATGGACATACTCTAGAGTTGAGTATGAGTGGGTGCAAGGTCAGGATTATATTGGTATTGTTTGTAAAAGGCTGCAGCAAGATCTTCCCAATTGTGAACATTGGCTCTTTCTAACTGATAAAACCAGTCAAGTTGAGTTCCAGACAGACTGTCTTGGAAGAAGTGTACCCATAAATCTTTGCCAGCGGTATGGGGCTGGATTTTCCTCACATAGGACCGGAGATGCATTTTAGGACATGAGACTCTGTCGTATTTGGCGAACATAGGTGCTTTGAATTAGGAGGAAAGACAATCCCCGACACTAACCCCAATTCCTCAAAGTCCAAGCCAGTCACTTTTTGGATTTCCATTGCATTCAACCACTCTTCTAGATGCTTATACTTGTCTTCGGCTGGAGGGTATTGTTGTTCAGAATAGTCTTCTTCTTCCTCTTCCTCTTCTGAATCAGACTAAACAACTATTTCTTTGCTTTTCCCATCTTGGTTGTCTTTCTCACCGGAAGTTGTTGCAAAGTCTAGGGTCCTTCTTGTCTGCCCTTGGAATCTTCTTCCCATGTTCAGAATTCTGGTTATCTTCTTCGTCTTCTTTTTCTTTTCCTCAACTAGCAAGGTCTTTAACTCTTCTTGTCCTTTGGCCAGAGTTAAGAACAATTGTTGAAACTGTGTATTCTGAACTTGGAGGTCCTTCACCATTTGCTCGAGATCCATCTTACTGAAATAAATAGTAGAGAGATGAGGAGACTTGTTGCAAGAAACCTGCTTATGTTATGATGAATGATAAATGTGTATGCAATGATTTCAAGGATTTTAAAATTCAAATTTGTTTTAGACAAAAAGGAAACACACGTTATATTAATAATTTGAAGTTTTGAGTACATCAATGCCTTCTTGGGCAAAAAAAATACAAGAAACTCTAAGATAGAAAGGTAGTACGCATCCTCTTTGGTGCAATGTAGGCATTCAGAGTCTGCTCCTCATGAAGTAGCCTAGTGAGTTCCAAAACCTTATTCTCGCTTGCGTAGAATTGGGCTTCAAAAGTATCTCGCTCCCCCTTGAGTTGTATCCAATCTCTTTGCAAGTCTTCAAGAGAGATGGGCATGTCAGGATGTAGGATAGTGTATGGAACATCTCCTTCCATGATAGGCTCAATAATTACCGATAGAATGGAAGGATAAGGCATCATCAGATTTTGAGCACGAGTTCATACCCATTTGAGGTAAGGCTCAAGAGGGATGGAATTCTTGTGCCCCAAAGTCTTGCTATCTACCTTGTTTAACATCCTCCAAGCTCGGATAAATCTATGGCGAAGACCTTAATTGTCATTTTCGTAGTCAAATACCAAACTTTGAATCAGCATCTCGTGCGGGCCATCCCTTCGGGCGTAACCAAACTGCCTTAAGGCTAAACAGGGGTTGTAGGTGATACCTCCCCTAATGCCAAGTAAAGGGACATTAGGGAATTCTCCACAATGGTCGATAACAGTAACATTCTCTATGGATCGGGAGCACCAATGAATGTCTGAATGTTTAAGTGTCATCAACCTTTGTGACCACCTTGAACCTTGCTCGTTCTTTAATACAAATTGGGGAAGACGCGAAATAAACCATCTTGCCAGAAGAGGAGTGCAACACATAAGAACACCTCTTTTCCTCATTGTGCGAGTGTGAAAAGAGTGTAGGATATCCTAGCAATGTAGGCATCAGGTTGCGGGATATGAAGATTTTGACGGCGTTCACATCTATGAGTTGGTCAGGATTTGGAAACAAAACCATCCCATAGATGAGGAGAGCCACAATTTCCTCAAAGGCTTGTAAATCCAAAGAATTTCAACAGTTTTGGGCTTTCTCAAACAAGAACTTTGCTAGGAAACCTTTGACACCACTCCTTGTTTCTCAATTGGTTGTGACATCAGATGATTGCAAGTGTCGAGCTTGAGCAATCTCTTCTGGCTTTGGGTCTCTTTCTGTACCATTGAAAGGTAGTTGATTGAGAATGGGAATCCTCAAGAGTCGGGAGAATTATTCCAAAGTAGGCACAAGTTGATAATCGGGGAATATGAAGCAATAGTGTAAAGGATCAAAGAAATGAAATAGCACTTTCATCATGTCCTCATTTGTGTTAGAGGTGACCAAGTTGAGTAGGCGACCATGTCTCTCGGTGAATGGAGAGTTTTCAGAAATCCTTGAAGCTAGTTCCTTAAGTTGTGGAGGGATCCTTACAAGGTTGACTTGAATAGTTTTTCTGCGAATAGAATCCATGTCCTACAAAACAAAAACAAAGATGAATCCAAAAATCCTTGAAATGGTTAGTGAATGTGTATGATGTTATGATGTTCATGATGTTATGTACAAGTATGTATATACAAACAAAGCAAACAAGTCCTTAGGTTTAGGCTTGCATGGAGTCTTATAGGTAAGTACCCTCTTGAAGTTTAGTTGGCTCAAACTTATCCTAGTAATAGTAACCGGGTTCTAAGGAGCTCAATATCACAGATTTGTTTCTTTGGGCACTGTTTCAGCGCAAGCCTCTTTAATGGCGACCGAAATATCCCAAAAATCCAAACCTCGATAAGTGTAGTATCGAGTATCTACCAACTTCAGACTGCACCAAAGCCGGTCATCTCACTACATCCTAAAGGCCAAGTTGGTCAAGTAAAGGTTCTAGAAGTTCATTAATGCTTTATGACATCACTCAGCGGCCCCGTATTATCTTTGATTAAATCAAAGCCTACCGCTACCCACAAATATGTCGCACTAACGTAGCTATTGCTTACACCATATCAGTATACCCCGCACAGTTTCCACAACGTATTGCTACTTACCTATATTGTATCCCAAATCCGAGTAGAGGATTCAAACCCAAAAAAAGAACCATAATGTAAAGCATTCAAATCAAACAATGAAAGCAAATAAATGTGATCTGGACTTAAGGTAACCCCACTTTTTGAATTTTCCCCAGCAGAGTCTCCAGTTCTGTGATACGGTGGGAGAACTGACTTGAGGTTTTTGCGTTTGATCGCAAATGTTACGGTTAGCAAGAGTCGCCACCGAATTTTCTTTTATCCAAAAGGAAAGGTGAAAAAGCACAGGAAAGACCTTTAAGTTATTTCTTGAGTTCGGGGGGTAGATTATGAAAAGGGAAGGTATTAGCACCCTTTTCATCCATGGTTTTCCATGGGCTCTTAGTTACTTGCTAGATCACTTACTTTTGTTTGAAATTGTGCTTTGTGTGGTTTTTTGAAAGTATTTTGTAAAGAGGCCATTGTTTAGGCAATCTTTGTAATGATTCTCGTTCGTAAGAATGTATACAAAGATGTTGATCTTTTGAAAATGTTTTCAAGTTTTGTAAGATGTTTTGAAAGTGTAGGTGTTTTTTTTTTAAATAGCAAGGATGTTTGTTTTAAAATGGAGCAAGTAATTAGGAGCAATCTACCTACTCAAATGTCTTTCTTGTTCATTTCCTTTTCCTTTGACATTGTTGTCTTACCATTGATTTGGTAAGCAACCCTATCTTTGGATATAAACGGGATGGGCGTGGGTCACCGTATAACCATGATTAGAAATGTTACAAGGTATCTTAGAATTCTTTTGGAGGGACTAAGATCATTTGTATGGCAACTTAGATAGCGTCATCGAGGGACTATGATCTTGTATTTGCTTGTTTTTGCTAAGATACTTCACATGCGTAATATGGTCATTTTGTATAAGGAAACCAAGTGGGATAACCCTAGGGGTGTTTGTGTGAAATGTATTATTTTCATGCTTGTTTTTGTCTTGAATTAGGATTTTTTAAGTATCGGTTTTAGTCTTTCCATACAAACCCTAATTACTAGCATTGTATATAAAAGCGATAAATTGCAAAATTTAAAGTTACTACGCTATTACAACATTTGTGGGGAAGGGGGTATACAATTTATAAATGGGGATTGCAAGAATTTAAAACGTAATTATTTTATTACAACCATATTGAATTGGTATAAATATACAAGGAAATAAATAAATACAAAGTAATAAAATAAATGAATTGTACAATGATGCAAAATGTAGAGAAAGTGGATTTTGTTTAGTTTTCATAAAAAAAAGATTTTGCCTTAACCTAATTAAATAAAGAAAATAGTTAATTAAGTTTGAATTTAATAAGAAAAGATTTTAAATGAAAACTCTAATTCTATTAATTAATCAAAAGAAAATAATTTTAAGAAAAGTTTTTTTTTTTGGTATTTTTTATCTTGAAAACATTTATATTATTATAAAATATTTTTTGCCTTTTTTATATTAAAATAATGTATTTTAAATGCTGTGAAAAATAAATTAATAAAAACATGATATTAATTAAGTTTTTAAGATTTACTTAATAAAATAAATAAAGTATAAAAAACAATTTTGTGAAAAAATAAAATAAAATAAGTCAAAATATAAATATATCATTTTTTTGTATTTTATGATTTTTAGTATTTAGAAAAATATATTTAAGAAAGAAAAAAATAAAATAAATAAATAAATAATAAAAGTTGGGTCACGAGGTGCCAAGAGGAAATAGGGAGGTCAGTCAGCAAAAAATAATAAAAAATAAGCCAGGCCCAAAGAGGCCCAGCGCCCTGCAAACAAAAAAAGTCAGAATTGTAAAAATATGAAAAAATGAAAAGGGTATCACTAGGGCTCGAACCTAGTCCCATAGGTTACAGGCGCGCTCTTCTACCACTAAGGTGGCTATACATCCGTTAATACAAATGAAACAATAAATATGTAAGGCAAAACGTGTTCTGAAGATTTCATCTTCAACCTCCAGCCAGACCAACTGTAACTTGCTTATTTCTCATCAAAAATGAAAACTGTAAACATGAAACTTGTAGCAAATTTTCTCACGGTTCCAGAAATGTAAAGTATTAAAACTATAGATCAAAGATAAGAATTTTAATGGCCCTAATCTGAACCCTAAAAATTTCAAAAATTTCAGTTTCAAAATTCTCTAAGCTCAAGCAAAACTAATGGAAACTAAGAACATGGTTAGCTTCAGGACAAGGATATCTACATGTTTTATTCACAAATAAACTATTGATGATGCATGTATGAAGAGTTTCAAGTTGAGAAAACATACCTCAAAATTAGAAATCGTGTTTGGAGTTTGAGCTTGTTTCAAGTGATGGTGATGATCAGGTTAGCTTCCTTGAGGTTCTAGGAAGCTAATGCAATAGTTTGCTCAAGTTAAGAGTGACTGAAATGACTTGGAGAAGTCAAGTTGCAGACTCTATTTTTTGGTTATGGAGTTTATAGTAAATGGTGTTACCGTCATGTAACAAGGACGGGGACAAGTTATATTTGATGTATAGGATCTTTAGGAACTAAAAGGCCAAAGAACGCACGAGGGAAATAGAAGATACAAGTCCAAGTTCAGAACCTGCACAAAAATGGAGTTTGTGTGCAATTTCTGGCTAGAGGGAATTTGAGAGAGTTTCAGGTTTGCAAAAATCGTCCCCTAAGTTGCATAATAGTGTCTCAATGTATAGGAAAAGGTTTTGAGACCTTGGGTGATCAGAAGTACAAGTTCACATGTTATGGCTTTTTGGCTTGTTTTTGAAGTAAGCTTGACAAGCATTGTTCCAAGGCAAGGTACAAGGCTATCTAAAGTGTTTAGGAACTTTAAACATGCTCTTATGTGTTAGAACAAAGTTTGAATCTACTACCCTATATTTAAGTTTTGATGATAACAAAGTGAAAAGATATATTATTTATATGATTCATGTATGAACTATCTGCTGCCTAAATTATTACGTTCTGATTTGCAGATACTCTGATTGATATAAGCTAGATCACACCTAATCAGCATCAGAAATTTGGTTCCTGACATCAGCATCAGAATGTCAGAATCAGAAGATTAACTCACGTATATGCTGAAGCCTGATGAACAGAACTGCGCTCAACACTCTGATAAAGAAACACAACAGTTCATCAGCAGCTAAGCAGAGTCAGAATGAGCCAAGCCAGAACTTTCATTAAGTAAGCAACGGTATTGTGCATTGAAAGCAAATTAATACCAACGGCCTCATTCCAGACAAGATCTGCTCGATAAGGAAAGTTTGTTATTAGCATTGAATCAAGAATATTGCTCCAACGTTCAACATCTCAGTGCTATATAAATAAGTCTTTGAAGATTGAATTGGCTAATGCTCTCCAAATCTTTACACGCATAAAAGCTGATCAAAATCTTCCTTCTCTCAGTTTTGCTAAACACTACACATTCTCATATTCAATCATTGTTTAGCAATCTAGTTTCTAAGCTTTAAGTTGTGTATACATCACAGTTGTGATACAGTTTTGTAGAAAACATTCACACACTTAGATTTATCTTCTTTGTAAGAAAGTGTTTCCTTGACAAACCGGGTTGTGGTTTGCATCAAGAAGGCTTTAGCAGTTGTTAAAGCAGTCTGTAATATTCAGTTGAATATAGTGGATTAAGACCTCGTTGGAGAGAGGCGAAATCACCTTGACGGGTGGACTGGAGTAGTTTGAGATCAAACGAACCAGGATAAAAATATCTTGTTCATTGCATTGATTTTCAGTTTTACAATTCAACCCCCCCCCCTTCTTGTGTTTTTCACTACTTCAATTGGTATCAGAGCGCCTGGTTCTGAGCTAAAACACTTAACCGTGTCAGTACAAGATCCAGCGTCAGAAAAACACAATGGCAGGAAACAATTCTCACACCAGCAATGACAACAATGAGGACAGAGACAGATTCAGCGGCAAACCTCCAGTCTTTGATGGAGAAAACTTTGATTACTGGAAAGACAGAATTGAAAGCTTCTTTCTGGCACATGATGTTGATCTGTGGGATATGGTGACAGATGGATACACGCACCCTGTGAATGCAAGCGGTCAGAAGATTGATAGAAAAACAATGTCTGACCAACAAAAGCGTGACTTCAAGAATCACCACAAGGCCAGAACCATCCTCCTCAGCGCCATCTCCTATACTGAATATGAAAAGATCTCCAACAGAGACACAGCAAAGAATATTTTTGACTCACTCAGAATGACGCATGAGGGCAACGTTCAGGTCAAAGAAACTAAAGCTCTGGCGCTCATTCAGAAGTATGAGGCGTTCAAAATGGAAGAATCTGAATCCATTGAAACAATGTTCTCAAGATTCCAGATTCTGGTAGATGGTCTCAAGGTTCTGGACAAAGGATACTCTACTGCTGACCATGTCAAGAAAATCATCAGAAGTTTACCCAAGCAGTGGAGACCAATGGTTACAGCTCTGAAGCTAGCTAAAGATCTCAACAAAATCACTCTGGAGGAACTTATCAGCTCCCTCAGAAGTCATGAGATAGAGCTAGAAGCTGACGAGCCTCAGAAGCAAGGTAAGCCTTTAGCATTAAAATCTAACAAAAAATTTGAGTCTAAAGTTTTGCAGGCAGTTGAAGAAACATCTGATGGATCCTCATCAGAAGAAGACGAACTCTCCCTCCTCTCCAGAAGAGTAAATCAACTGTGGAAGCAAAGACAAAGGAAGTTCAGGAATCCCAGAAGATCTGATCAGAACGAGTCTTCTTCCAGATACAGAAGGACAGATTCTTCCTCTGGATACAGAAGATCTGAAGGCTCCTCCAGTAGCAAAAAGCCAAACACCAAGGACATCATCTGCTATGAGTGCAATGAGAAAGGACACTATAAGAGTGACTGTCCAAAGCTTCAGAGGGAAAAGCCCAAAAAGAAGTTTGGAAGAGAGAAGAAGAAAAGTCTCATGGCTACATGGGATGACTCTGACTCGTCTGAAGCTGACTCAGAATCAGATGATGAGAGGGCAAACATAGCTCTCATGGCTAACATCTCAGAAGATAGTGAAGCTTCTGAATCAGACTCAGAATCAGATACTGAAGAGGTATTTCCTAACTTTGCTGTTAACTTTACAAAGGCTGAACTTGCTGAAATCCTTAATGAGATTCTGGAACGGTATCAGCAAATTAGAGTTAAATTCAGAGACCTGAAAAGGAATCTTGAATCTTACTCTAATAAGACTGAGAGTCTAAAATTGGAGAATTCTGAGCTGAGAAATAAGATTTCAAAATTAGAAAACACTTTACAAAACTCTCAGAAGGAACCAATTTCTGAAACTCCCAGCAACGCTGATGAGATCATCAAGGATTATGATCACAGTTTCCAGAAGTTCCTCGCTAAAAGCATAGATAGAAGCAAAATGGCTTCAATGATCTATGGAGTTAGCAGAAACGGCAGGAAAGGAATAGGATACCAAGGTAAGGTTCCTACACCAAAGAATGTCATGGACTTAACCATTAAACACACTCCTCTGAACTCACATTTTGTGTATGGTCACACACATGATATTAAATACACTGGCAGTAAGCACTCTGTGAAACCAAAATTCAACCAGAGTTTTGGTAAAACTAACAAATCAGGACCCAAGAAAATCTGGGTACCTAAGGATAAAATAATACATGTTGCAGATATCTTTAGCAGCAAGTCAGAAACACCAGTCATGGTACCTGGACTCTGGCTGCTCACGACACATGACGGGAAGAAGGCATATGTTCCAAAGCCTGGAACTTAAGCCTGGAGGCCACGTTGGCTTTGGAGGCAATCAGAGGGGAAAGATAATTGGCTCTGGAACTGTAGGTAATGGAAATCTTCCCTCTATTAATAATGTTCTGCTAGTAGATGGATTGATGCATAATCTGTTATCCATAAGTCAATTAAGTGATAACGGTTATGATATAATCTTTAATCAAAAATCATGTAAAGCTGTTAGTCAGAAAGATGGGACTATCCTGTTTAATGGTAAGAGGAAAAACAACATTTACAAAATCAAACTTTCTGAACTAAAGAGTCAGAATGTAAAATGTCTTATGTCTGTTAACAACGAGCAGTGGATCTGGCACAGAAGATTGGGGCATGTTAGTATGAGAAGAATATCTCAGATTAACGAACTCAATCTGGTCAGAGGACTTCCTAATTTGAAGTTCAATTCAGATGCTCTGTGTGAAGCATGTCAGAAAGGCAAGTTTGCAAAACCTTCTTTTAAATCCAAAAATGTTGTTTCCACCTCTAAGCCATTAGAACTTCTGCATATTGACTTATTTGGACCAGTTAAAACTGCTTCAGTCAGTGGTAAGAAGTATGGGTTAGTAATCGTAGATGACTATAGCAGATGGACATGGGTAAAGTTCTTAAGACACAAGGACGAGTCACACTCTGTGTTTGTTACCTTTTGTAACCAAGTTCAGAATGAAAAGGATCTTAGAATCGTTAAAGTCAGAAGTGATCATGGTGGAGAATTTGAAAACAAAGATTTTGAGTCATTCTTTAATGACAGAGGCATTCTGCATGATTTCTCTTGTCCTAGAACTCCCCAACAAAATGGAGTTGTAGAACGAAAGAACAGAACATTGCAAGAAATGGCCAGAGCCATGATCAATGAGACAAATGTTGCTAAGACCTTCTGGGCAGAGGCAATAAACACAGCGTGCTACATTCAGAATAGAATCTCAATAAGACCTATTCTGGAAAAGACTCCATATGAATTGTGGAAGAACAGAAAGCCCAACATTTCATATTTTCATCCATTTGGATGTACTTGCTTTATATTAAATACAAAGAATTATTTGAACAAGTTTGACTCTAAAGCACAGAAGTGTATTATGTTAGGATACTCTGAACGCTCAAGAGGGTACAGAGTATACAATACAGAAACACAGATTGTGGAAGAATCAATCAGTGTTCGTTTTGATGATAAGCTTGACTCTGAAAAGTCAAAGCAGAATGAAGTTTTTGCAGGTATGGAAATTGAATTTACAGGTTCTGAAGACAAGTCATCAGAAGCTCTCAATACAGACACTCCTTCAATGTCTGAAAGGAGCACTGCTAGCAATCCTACAACAGCTGCTGATCAACCTCAAAAGAGATTACCCAGAAGCAGCTTGGATCACCCAGAAGAGACCATCTTAGGAAGAAAGGAAGATCCAATCAGAACAAGAGCAAGCTTCAGAAACTCTGAAGAAACTCTCATGGGACTTGTGTCTCTGATTGAACCTTCTTCTATTGATGAAGCACTTCTCGATAATGACTGGATTCTGGCAATGCAAGAAGAGCTGAATCAATTCACCAGAAACGACGTATGGGATCTCGTTCCCAAACCAAAAGGATTCAACGTCATTGGAACAAGATGGGTGTTCAGAAATAAGCTAAATGAACAAGGTGAAGTCATCAGAAACAAGGCACGACTGGTTGCACAAGGTTATAGTCAGCAAGAGGGGATAGACTATACAGAAACCTTTGCCCCAGTCGCCAGGTTAGAATCTATCAGACTTTTAATTTCATTTGTTGTTAATAGAGGCATCACTCTGTATCAGATGGATGTCAAAAGTGCATTCTTAAATGGCTATATAGAAGAAGAAGTCTATGTACACCAACCCCCTGGTTTTGAAAATACAAAACATCCAGAACATGTTTTCAAACTAAAGAAGTCACTATATGGTCTGAAACAAGCTCCCAGAGCTTGGTATGAAAGGCTGAGTAACTTTCTATTAGAAAATAAATTCACCAGAGGGAAAGTGGACACTACTCTATTCTGTAAATCAGTTAAGAATGACATCTTAGTCTGTCAAATTTATGTTGATGATATTATTTTTGGTTCTACTAATCCTTCTCTTGGAAGAAAATTTGCTAAGTGTATGCAGGCAGAATTTGAGATGAGCCTCATGGGGGAACTGAAATTCTTTCTAGGAATTCAGATCAATCAAACTCCAGAGGGAACTTACATTCATCAGAGCAAATACATCAGAGATCTTCTGAAGAAATTTGACCTCTCAGAATGTAAGCCATCAAAAATTCCAATGCATCCCACGTGCATTCTGGAAAGAGAAGAGGTAAGCAAAAATGTAGAACAGAAAGTTTACAGAGGTATGATTGGTTCTCTCCTCTATCTGACTGCTTCAAGACCTGACATATTATTCAGTGTTTGTATCTGTGCTAGATTCCAATCAGATCCTAGAGAATCTCACTTAACAGCTGTTAAGCGAATTTTCAAGTATCTGAAAGGTACTACTAATATGGGTTTGTTTTATAGAAAATCTAGTGATTACAGCTTAGTAGGCTACTGCGATGCTGATTTTGCTGGAGACAGAGTGGAGCGTAAAAGTACTTCTGGAAGCTGCCAGTTTCTGGGAGAAAATCTGATCTCTTGGTCCAGCAAAAGGCAATCAACAATTGCGCTATCAACAGCAGAAGCTGAGTACATAGCAGCAGCAGGATGTAGCACACAAATGCTCTGGATGAAAAGTCAGCTTGAAGACTTCCAGATTTTTGAGAGTAACATTCCTATACTCTGTGATAATACTTCTGCTATTTGCTTAAGTAAGAATCCCATTTTACATTCTAGAGCTAAGCATATAGAAATAAAACATCACTTCATTAGGGACTATATTCAGAAAGGAATTTTGAACTTAAAATTTATAGATACAGACCATCAATGGGCTGATATCTTTACTAAACCCCTTTCAGAAGATAGGTTTAATTTCATTCTGAAACATCTCAGCATGAAAGTCTGTCCAGAGTGAAAATGTTTTAATTCCATATATTTACCTTCAGAATGTAATTGCTTTACTGTGAACTTCTGATCAATCTTCTTTCAAAAAGATAGAACATGCAGATTGTATCAGATGCAAGTCTAAAGATCTGAGAGTCTAAGCTCAAAGACAGACGTGCTGATCACTACATCAAACAAGTGTCATTCAATCATCAGCAAATCTCTGAAGCAGAACGCGTGCACGCTTCTGAGAAGGCAAAGCGCTGATTGGGTGCATTGAGACACATGTCTAGTAACCGTTTTTAAGTATCTTTCTCAAATCCCCCAAAATCAGCAAGCATTTAATAAAAAGTAATCATGATTTTTCTCTTTCTTAAAAACGTTTATTTTTTCAAAATATTTTGAAACTCTATTTAAACACATTAACCTCTCATTCTAATTCTTTACAGTTTCTCATTAATTCTCAAGCATTCTCTGCATTTTTCTGTGTTCATCTCTTGCAAAACCCTTTTTCCCAGTTTCTTCTCAAAATCTTTTAGTGTGACCATGGCAACCTCCAGCAGTGCTTCTGCAGGTCCTCAGAAGAAAGCATCATCTGAACAGTATCAAGTGCCATTCAGAACACTCCTCACTCCTGTGAAGAATCTTGAAGTGTTATCTGAATTGATCATTGATTTTGGAAGCTTGAAGGAGAACGGTTTTGACCTAACAGAAGAAGTTAGGGCACAGAAATGGGAAAGGTATTTTGACAGGTTGGTTGGACCAACATTCCCTATGTTAGTCAAGGAATTCTGGATTCATGCGAAGGCTTCAACACATCTAGTCACCTCCTTCGTTATGGGGAAGAAGATTGTGATCAATGAGGATCACATAGCAAGGTTAATCGGTTACAGTGGCGGTGGCGTCCGCTGTGTTGATATGGCTGAGAGATGTGCTGATGTGGGCGTGATAGCTGCAAGGATTTTCACCCATGGGGTGCCCAGCAGCAAGATCAAAGATCTGAAGGATCATTACAGAGTTTGGGCTAAGATAATTCTGGGGTGCTTCAACCATAGGAAGCCAACTAGTTCACCTGATTACATAAATGTGGATCAGCAGTTTCTGATCTACTTTATTGATCAGAAGGTAAAAATCAACTTGGCTCATTTTCTGTTCAACCACCTCAGAACAAGTGTGAAGGAAACCAGGGAATAAGAAAGAACAAAGAGGGATTGGATACCCTTTGGAAGGTTGATATCAGATATTCTGACAGAGAATAGGCTGATAGAGCATCTGATAGAAGCTCAAGAGTTAAGCACCATTGAACCAACAGTTGGGAAGCCTCTGAACGCGAAGAACTTGAAGAAAATGAAGTTGATAGAGAATATCCAAAAGGAACCCAGAGCTACTCATATTGCTGATATCACCAGCAGAAGAGTTCCATTGAGTGACTTTCCTTTATTTTCTGAGATAGAATCTAAACCAGAGGTGGTTCTCAGATACTTAGATGCGTGCAAGGAAGATGGTACAGATCCAAATCTGATTATCAAAGCTCTGCATCAACCTCAACAAGAAGTGACTCTGAAGAAGACAAAGAAGAGGAAGGCACCTTCAGAAGGATCATCCCAGCAGACACCCAAGAAAAGAGGTAATTTATCTGCTGCTTCTGTTTTAAATTCTTCTACTATTCCAGCATCTATTCCTCCTCCAACCTCTCATAGAATCTCAATCCCCATCCCAACAATAGATGAAACTGAACCAGGAGATGACCCTTCTGAGGCATTAAAACTCAGAAGACCCAGAACCAAACATCCCAAACCAACAATCTCAACAACATCAGCAATTGACAAAGTGCTGTCTGACATTGATCAACACACTTCTGATCAACCAAACTCTGAACAACAAATTGTCCCTCCTCCACAACCAGAACAACAGCAATCTGCTGAAGAACCAGAACAACAACAACCTCTCTCATCAATTCCAGAAGAACCCCTTATCCCTGAACAACCAGAAATTCCAACAACTTCTCCTCAACCAGCAATTCTGTCTCCCTCTCCTCAACCAGAAATTCATCCACCATCACCTCAACCTGAGTTTCATCACTCTGAAACTCCTTCTCCTCAACCATCTGAACCTCATTCACCTCAACCATCACCTCTGGCAATCCAGCTGCCAGGTGGAACAACAATCACCTTGGCACAGTTGCCATCCTCACCAGAATCTACACCACCTAACACTCCCAAAACACCAAGCAGTCCAATCATAATTTCTGATTCTCCCACTCCATCTCCAAAACAAACAGCTGCCAAGCAAACCACCGAAAACCCCAGCAGGACCTTCATAGACTTAACCAGTCTTGACCGTCTTACTGATATGAAACATAAAATAGCCATCCCTAAACCAAAACAACCAGATGTTGGCTCTGGTATTATGAATTTTGAAACAGGTGTGCAGCAATGGATTGCTTCTTTGAAGCAAGTCTGTCCTAGAATGATTGACCCAGCTGCTTCTGATCAGCTCTGGTCACAATTCAGACTTTGGGTACGTGCTGAAGCCCTCAAGTTGCAGGATATCAACTATGAGCAGGCACAACAGAACTTCAGCAAGCTGCTGAAGGAAGTTGACAGTCTGCTGCCTCAGGAAGCTGTGCTCCCTCTGGATAGTGAACCTTGGTCTGAGAAACAGCTAGCTTCAAAGGTGCAACCAGAAGAAGACAAGACCATTCAAGCTGAAGCAAGTCAAGCAGAAGATGTTGCAGAAAGCTCTCAGAAGCTTCCTGCTTCTGATGCTTCTCAAGCTGCCTTGGACAGGCAGACTCTGGAAAAACTGAAGCTGAATGACATGCGTCTGCAGCAAAGGATGGATGAAAACGACCAGAAGATGAAAGAAAGAATGGATGTGCAGGATAGCAAGATTGACACTGTTGTCAGCATGGTGCACAAGCATAATGAGACTGCTGATCAGATCAAAGCCATGCTGGAGAACCTGTTCACACGCTTGCCTCCTCAACCTTAGTTTTTTCATTCATGTCTTTTTCATGTTTTCTTTGATTTTCTGATGTACTATTTGAATATGTTTTGTTTGATTCTGAACCCTTCAATATGACTAGTTTTTCTGATCTTAATTGTTTTAGCACTCACCTACACTTTTTGATTGCTGACAAAAAGGGGGAGAACAAGAATGATATTTTAAACAATAACGGTTAACTAAGACAGAAATTCTCAAGCATTCTAACTCTATTATACTTGGAAATTTTTTTGTTTTGCTTAAAGTCTACAGGTACAAGGAAGCTCCTGGAAACTCTGAAGACTAAAAGCTATGAAGCTCTGATCCGCTCTGATACTCTGATCCAAAGCAAAGCTCTGACAAGAAAAGCTCTGATACGCTGATCTGAAGCTCTGCTCTGATATGCTGATCTAAAACTTATGATAGTCAAAGACTCTGATACTCTGATGTTCAAAGAAAGGCAAAAAGATCTGATCCTGAAGAACACTTGTAATCAAAGGGAAGTAATAAACTCAGGGGGAGTATCTCTCAACTCTGATATCCTTTTACCTCTTACTCTGATGCATCTCTCTGGTACCTTTTCACGTTATTTTCATTTAAAAATATCCAGTTTTTGTCATCATCAAAAAGGGGGAGATTGTTAGAACAAAGTTTGAATCTACTACCCTATATTTAAGTTTTGATGATAACAAAGTGAAAAGATATATTATTTATATGATTCATGTATGAACTATCTGCTGCCTAAATTATTACGTTCTAATTTGCAGATACTCTGATTGATATAAGCAAGATCACACCTTTTCAGCATCAGAAATTTGGTTCCTGACATCAGCATCAGAATGTCAAAATCAGAAGATTAACTCATGTATATGCTGAAGCCTGATGAACAGAACTGCGCTCAACACTCTGATAAAGAAACACAACAGTTCATCAGCAGCTAAGCAGAGTCAGAATGAGCCAAGCCAGAACTTTCATTAAGTAAGCAACGATACTGTGCATTGAAAGCAAATTAATACCAACGGCCTCATTCCAGACAAGATCTGCTCGATAAGGAAAGTTTGTTATTAGCATTGAATCAAGAATATTGCTCCAACGTTCAACATCTCAGTGCTATATAAACAAGTCTTTGAAGATTGAATTGGCTAATGCTCTCCAAATCTTTACACGCATAAAAGCTGATCAAAATCTTCCTTCTCTCAGTTTTGCTAAACACTACACATTCTCATATTTCATTGTTTAGCAATCTAGTTTCTAAGCTTTAAGTTGTGTATACATCACAGTTGTGATACAGTTTTGTAGAAAACATTCACACACTTAGATTTATCTTCTTTGTAAGAAAGTGTTTCCTTGACAAACCGGGTTGTGGTTTGCATCAAGAAGGCTTTAGCAGTTGTTAAAGCAGTCTGTAATATTCGGTTGAATATAGTGGATTAAGACCTCGTTGGAGAGAGGCGAAATCACTTTGACGGGTGGACTGGAGTAGTTTGACATCAAACGAACCAGGATAAAAATATCTTGTTCATTGCATTGATTTTCAGTTTTACAATTCAACCCCCCCCCCCCTTCTTGTGTTTTTCAATACTTCAATATGATTGTGTATAGGATGCTTGTGCAGAAAGGACAAATGCAAAGCTCAAGAGAAGTTGACTTTGTGATTAAAGCCACTTTACTAGAATGGCAATGTTACTTTGTGCCATTAATGTAAATGTAACTTGGATAAAGCTTGAATCAAGTGGATAATAGCTCAAAAGCAAGTGTAATCTTCCGATTATGGAGACATCTTAAGGTTTAGAGGCCTGCAAAACAAGATTGTGCAGCATAGGTTTGAAATTGAATTCTTGTTCATCACAAAATGCCTTGTAATTCAAGTGACAAAACACTAACTTCATCTCTTTGATTCTCCCTCCTCAAGAATGATCTCAAGGAGTACTTGGACATTTTGGAAAGCTTGAAATGTACTCTACAACCCATCTTTGAATTTCTTTTGAAGATACCCCTTAGAAATGTATGAAAAATTTCCATGAAGTTAGGTCAAAATCCTGAGCAAATTAGGGCAAAATTTTACTAAGTGTTTAGTTTCATGACCACATGTTCATAAAATTATATCTTGATATCCAAGCATTTTTGGAAGGAGTTGTGTAAAGAAAATTTATAGATTTCATGGAGATCTACAACTTTCATGTTGGAATTTTCTCTTGAATCATCTTGCATCATGGTGAAAATTTTGTTCAAAGTTATGAAAAAAACATGAAATTTCCAAGACTTAGAAAAATTTCTAAGTTTAGAAATTTTGACTTTTCAAAATGAAATCTTGAATTTTTTATTTCTTGATGAATAAGTTTCATATTTTGAAATTTTTTGATGAATTATGATCTTTGGCACTTGAATTTGACCAAAAAGTCAAAGTTTGACTTTTTAGTATATAGTTGACTTTTGATCAGTTGACTAGAAAATTCATCTGTCAATCCAATGGACTTGCAATGTTTTGAACCATGCCATTAGGTAAAAATGATGCAATTGGAATCTTGAGATCATGTCTTAAACCAATTGATCATTTTCTAGGTCAAAAATCAGAAATTGCCCTTTCACAGTCAAAACCCTAATTTTTACCATTTTGCCCTTTTAGATATTTGATCAAATTTCTTGAGGAATTATGGTCCAAACTTGATCAAATGGTACATATGAGTTTAAAATGTTGATGTGGATAAAAAATTATGAAGTTTGTCTGTGAATTGGCCATAGTTGACTTTTTTCCTAATATAGCTGGTTTTTAGGTCAACTGCTCAATTGACTGAGCAAAAATGTGATTCAAGGCTTGAAACTTGACATGAGTAATATTGGGGGTCCATAATGATCCATGAAATTCATATGAGGCATTGAAAGTTCAAAAATCCTTGTGCAAACTCAAACCCTAATTTTGGTCATCAGTGCTTAAGGAGATGTCTTTAGTTGATCAACCCTAGTGCATACTTGAGTCAAGGGAGATCTTGTGAGCAAATTCTTGATAAGTGAGAGGGAAAATTTTGGGGTACAACACACGGCATCAAGCAAGATTAGCTGGCTGCTGAAGACCAGGTCTCTGAGAATGATGATCCTGACATTATCAACATTGTTGGAACCAGCAAAATAACAAGTGGAAGAGTGTTCTCCCTCGAGATTTCTCCTCTGAAAGTTGTTACTGGTCCTTTGATTATTCCCACTTTTATCCCTGCTGACACTACTATTACAATCCATGTGATTACCCCTGCTGACACCCCTATCACTGATTCAACCGAGACTCGGGGCAAAGACATATTGATTGAGCCTGTCCAGACGAAGGCGCAATCAGTATCTATTCCAAAGGCTTCCAAGAAGGAGATGGAAGAAATTCTGAAAATTATCAAGAAAGGCAACTACAACATGGTCGAACAGCTGGGGCAGACCCCTTCAAAGAACTTTATGCTAGCCTTGTTGTTGTTCTTCGAAGCTCATGCAAAGGCTTTGGTGAAGTTTCTGAAAACTGCCCATGTGCCCCAGGAAACTTCTGTTGACCAATTTGAAGATTATGTGGCTAGTTTAATGGCCGATAACGGTTTGGGATTTTCTGATGCTGATTTGACCCCTAGAGGGAGGAAGCACATTGATGCGTTGCATGTCTCTGTCGAATGCAAGGGAACCACTTTGTCCCATGTCCTAGTAGATATTGTTTCGTCATTAAATGTGTTGCCTAAGAATGCTCTGGATAGACTGGACTGTTAAGGTTTGACTTTGAAGCCCAGTAATATTGTAGTGAGGGCTTTTGACGGCTCAAAGAGAATGGTGCACGGGGAGGTGGACATCCCCGTCAAAGTTGGTTCTCAGACTTTCGGCTCTACCTTCTATGTGATGGATATCAGGCCATCTTATTCTTGTTTGTTGGGCCGCCCTTGGATACATGGGGATGAAGTTGTTACGTCCACTCTGAATCAGATGATGAAATACTCGGCCAAAGGGAGAATTGTCACTGTACGCAGCGAAGAAGAATACATGGTCAGTCACCTGAATTCCTCCAGATATGTGGAAATGGATGGTGAATTCATCGAGACTCTGTGCAAGAATTTCGAAGAGGTACCTCAAACTCTGGCTACAACTGAAATTGTTACCAATGTGCTGAAGATCACCAGACCTCCCTTGAAGATGGCCTCTCTCAAGGATGCAAAAGCGGTTATCGAAGAAGGTGGGTCTACCATCTGGGGTCAACTCCCTGATATTTCGTACAAGTCCGATAAATTTGGTTTGGGTTTCTCTTCAGGGGCTCAAAGGGTTGTTCGACGTGCTCGTGCTGGAAGACCTCCCCTACGCATCAGTAATCACGGGATCAACGTTGTAGAAAACAGAGACTGTGACAATGATATGGACAACTGGATCTTCCCTACTACCAATGGTGGACCCGGTAACTGGACGGAAAAGGATTTTGTACCGATTACTTTTGTCTAGAAGTAATTGTCTTTCTTGTTTTTTGGATATGTAATAAACAATATAACCTTATGTCCATGTGTCTTACCCATGGCACATTGGTTTATTTGTGAGGGTTATCATGTTTCACTTTCATATGGCATTAATAAAGCATTGGACGTTTATACAAATTTTGCGCTCTCTGTTTTTCTTTCATGCTTTTTACTTTTCCTATACAGCTATGCTCTTACACACACTCACGTATCAAACTGCAGATCCATATCCACTCTAAATCCCATTGGTGATAGTTCTGCTATTTCCAGTTATAACTTCGAAAATTTGATCAACCAAGCCGAGGACGAAGGTGAAGAAGATTATGAGGTACCTGGAGAACTTGTTAGACTGTTACAGCAGGAAGAGAGGGCTATACAGCCTCATGAAGAGCCAGTTGAGATGATAAACTTGGGCACAGAGGAAGACAGAAAAGAAGTCAGGATCTGCACAAATTTAGAGCTTAATGTCAAATAGAGGTTGATACAAATGTTGCATGAATATGTCGAGATCTTTGCCTGGTCATATGAAGACATGCCAGGACTAGATACGGATATTGTGGTTCACCTTCTTCCAACTAAAGAAGATTTCCCTCCAGTAAAGCAGAAGGTCTGTCGCATGCTCCATGAAATGCCGGAGAAGATCAAAGCAGAGGTTATGAAGCAGTTCAACGCTGGTTTCTTAGCCGTCACCTCTTATCCCCAATGGGTTTCCAATGTGGTTTCGGTGCCTAAAAAGGACGGCAAGGTACGAATGTGTGTGGACTACAGAGATCTGAACAGGGAAAGCCCCAAAGATAACTTTCCGCTCCCCCATATTGACGTTCTGGTTAACAACACCGCACAACACAAGATCTTTTCCTTCATGGATGGTTTCTCTGGTTACAATCAAATCAAGATGGCACCCGGAGATATGAAGAAGATAACCTTCGTCACTCAATGGGGAACTTTCTGCTACAAAGTGATGTTGTTTGGATTAAAGAATATGGGGCAACCTATCAGCGGGCCATGGTCTCCTTATTTCATGACATGATTCACCATGAGATACAGGTATACGTGGATGACATGATAGCCAGGTCTCAAACTAAGGAAGAGCACCTTGATCATCTACAAAAGTTGTTTGATAGGTTGAAGACATACAAGTTGAGGTTGAATCCGAACAAGTGCACCTTCGGGGTAAGGTCTGGTAAACCGTTAGGTTTCATTGTCATTGATAAGGGAATTCAGGTAGACCGTGCAAAAGTAAAGGCTATACAAGAGATGTCATCTCCTCGCACTGAGAAAGAGGTCAGAGGCTTTTTGGGACGCCTAAACTACATTGCCAGACTCATTTCCCATTTAACTGCTACTTGTGAGCCAATCTTCAAGCTCCTGAAGAAAGATCAAGTGGTAAAATGGAACGATGAATTCCAGACTGCCTTTGAAAGAATCAAGGAATACCTTCAAGAACCACCAATTTCGATGCTTCCAATTGAAGGAAGACCTTTGATAATGTACTTAATAGTGTTAGACAATTAAATGGGGTGTGTGTTGGGGCAGTATGACGAGTCAGGTTGAAAAGAGCATGCAATATACTTCCTTAGCAAAAAGTTTACCGACTGTGAGACAAGATACTCACTGCTCGAGAAAACTTGTTGCGCTTTGGCATGGGCTGCTCGCCGACTGAGATAGTATATGTTGACCCAAACTACTTTGTTGACATCTAAGATGGATCCGATCAAATACATCTTCGAGAAGCCCGCCCTCTCCGGAAGAATAGTAAGATGGCAAATGATCTTGACCGAAAATGATATCCAATACACGACCCAGAAAGCAATCAAGGGAAGTGTATTAGCTGATCATTTAGCCCATCAGACCATGGATGACTATGAGTCCATGAATTTTGAGTTCCCGGACGAGAATATTATGTTGGTGACTAACTATGAAAAACCTGGACCGAATGAAGGACCTGCGGAAGGATCCTGATGGATTATGGTTTTTGACGGAGCCTCGAACGCACTCGATAATGGAATTGGTGCTGTAATTATATCTCCTGAAGGCTGTCATACTCCTTTCACCACCAGACTATGCTTCAAATGTACCAACAACATGGCAGAGTATGAAGCATGCATCATGGGTCTCAAAGCTGCTATTGACCTGAGGATCAAGTTCTTGAGGGTTTTTGGGGATTCAGCCTTGGTGATAAGTCAGATCAAAAGAGAGTTGGATACGAAGCACCCGAATCTCATCCCGTACAAAGAACATGTGTTGTCATTGCTTCCACACTTTGAAGAGGTCACTTTGAACATTTTCCACGAGAAGAGAATCAGTTAGTGGACACGCTAGCTACCATGTCCTTTATGTTCAGGGTCAAGTGGGACAATGAGGCTCCCCAAATCACTATTGAGAGGTTGGATGAACTAGCAAAATGCTATGAGGTTGACACGGAAGGAGTAGCAGATAAACCTTGGTTCTATGAAGTTAAGAGGTATCTCGAGGCTCAAGAATATCCCGAGGGGCATCTGTCAATGACAAGAAGTTTCTAAGAAGGTTTGTCGCAAAGTTCTTCCACAGTAATGGAATCCTCTACAAGTGCAACCATGACTCTACTTTACTTAGGTGCATGGACAAGAGTGAAGTGGAAAGGATTATGACAGATCTACACGAAGGTACCTTTGGAACCCATTCGAGTGGACATACCATGGCTAAAAAGATCCTACGGGCAAGATACTATTGGTCCACTATGGAAGCAGACTGCTATCAGCATTCCCGAACTTGTCACAAATGCCAGATCTATGCTGATAAGGTGCATGTACCTCTGGTTCCTTTGAACATCTTGAAGGCTCATTGGCCCTTTTCAATGTGGGGCATTGACATGATCAGAGAGATTAGACCTACCGCTTCCAATGGGCATCGCTTTATCTTGGTAGCCATTGATTACTTCACGAAGTGGGTGGAAGCTGCCTTTTTTGCTACTGTTACCAAGAATGTTGTGGCGTGGTTTATCAAATATAACCTGATTTATAGGTACGGTGTGCCAGAAAGAATCATCACTGACAATGGTACGAATCTCAACAACACTATGATCACCGAACTTTGTAAACAGTTCAAGATCCAGTACCATAATTCTTCCCCTTACCGGCCGAAGATGAATGGCGATGTGGAGGTTGCTAACAAGAACATTAATAAAATCATACAGAAGATAATGGTGACATACAAAAACTGGCATGAGATGTTACCATTTGCTCTTCACGGTTATCGCACCTCCACATGAACGTCAACAGGGACAACACCCTACTCTCTAGTGTATGGCATGGAGGTTGTCCTGCCTATCGAGGTCCAGATCCCTTCTCTGGGAATCATGAAGGATGCGGGTTTGAAAGAAGATGGTTGGATCTAGACTCGACTTGATCAACTGAATCTGATTGATGAGAAAAGACTTATTGTTGTCTGACATGGTCAAATGTATCAAAAACGGATGATCAAGGCTTTCAAAAAAAAGGTCAGACGTCAAGTATATCAAGTCGGGGATCTAGTGATCAAGCGCATTATACTGCCGCAAGGTGATCCCAGGGGGAAATGGACTCCCACAGAAGGGCCATTTGTGATCAAAAGCATATTTTCATGAGGAGCCATGATCTTGACCACCATGGATGGTGACGACCTTCCTCACCCTATTAATGCAGACATGGTGAAAAGATACTACGCATGATTAAAGACCCGATAGGTTGAATGGCCTAGGAAAAAATAAGGGCATCCCGGTGAACCAAAAGGGTTCGGGCAAAAATTAGGGGTGAAAACAAAAAAACATTTGTACGCCCGGCAAGCCGAAAACCTGAAAAGGCAGTTTAGGCAAAAAAAGGGTATCCCGGTGGACTGAAAACCCGAAAGGGCGGTCCAGGAAAAAGTTAGGGATTTTAAGCATATCACTATGTCCCATTGGATCACCTTGCAACCAGAATTCAGCATCAGCTATCAAGCTCAAAACGACACCGATCAATCCAGTCAGCTTCGGACAAGTAGCAAAGTGATGAGACGCTCGAAGACATAGTGGCAATAGCAAAATTGAAACTCAATGGGATTAGTACACATAGTTGTTTTCTTCTCTTTATACACAATATTGTATAGCTTTCATTTTTACGGCGGAGTTCAAAATCAATACAAGTCATTTCTACACAAAAAACTATTCTTTTTTCTTCTTTTTTTTGGTTTTGTCTTGCAAAAACATCCAATGATTTATTCTTGACATGTGCATTTGAATATGATTGCTATTCACAAGTATTTGCATAAGAAACGGAAAGACAGTTTCTTATGACTTAAGGAATGGGGCAAAATCTTTAAAAAAAATAATAATAAAAAAAAACATGTCAATCTCGACAATTACTCCTTCCAGCAGGTACAGGGGCAGAGCCAGCTTCGAAACAAAGTCACCATTACATGCGCCCCTGTGACGTCTATGCTCGCCACATAGTAGAGGCAACCAAGAGTTTTGATCGTTGCTTCCCCAAACAGGAGTTACTTTCCCCAGCAAAGTTCCTTCAGAGAGACGATATCTATATCCCTCAATCGAGTTTTATAATCGCAAATGGTTTATAAAGCTTTCTCCCGAGCAGAGTTTATTTCTCTGACTGCGGAACCTCCTCCTGATCAGAGTTTATTTTTGTGAATGTGGAAGCTCAATCCCCAATAGAGTTTATTTCTCCAGCTACGAAAGTTCATCCCTCGGCGGAATTTATTTCCCCGAATCGGCAAAGTCTTCCAACAAAGCATCTCCTCTCACAAACATATTTATTCCCCCGCAGAGTTATTCTCAGGCAGAGTCTCTCCCCGGAAGAATATTTGCAAACAAAAAAGGAGTAAATCCACAGCATATTCATATCCATTCATCATCCCTAGCGGAAATGAAGAATTCAACTTCCCAATACTTTTTCAGCAACAGTCTGGGATTTATTTTCCCCAACTAAGAAATACCGCAATAGCATCCCATATTCATACATCATGGCATGCGCATACATATTGCATACAGTACAATCTCATTTATTTGTGGAACATCATCTCAATGCATTTCATACATCATGAAATTGCATGTGACTAACTCTTTACCTTTCAGGGAAAAGATCAAATCAACAAGCTACGTCTAACAAAGGGCTATTCCAGGATTTTTCCTCAGAAAGATGTCCTCACAAGATCTTCTCTGGATCAGCCAGATCGACACCAAGATCTCCCTGATTACCATTCCGGTTGAAGATGTTCCAAGACTTTCGTCTGGGTCAGTTGAATCGCTACTAAGACTCTCCTGATTACTATGCCAGTCAAAGTTAACCTAAGATTTTCTCTGGATTAGCCAAGTCAACACTAAGATCTCTCTGATTATTATGTCAGTGGAATATGTACCAATACTTTCGTCTGGGTCAGATGAATCGCTACTAAGATCCTCCTGATTACTATGCCAATCAAAGTTAATTTAAGGCCTTTTCCGGGTTTAGTCAAATCGACACTAAGATTTCTATCCCAGTTGAAGACAACTTGAGACCTTTCTCTAGTCTAGTCAAATCAATACTAAGATTTCTATTCCAGTTAAAGAAGCTATGAAGCCCAGAAGCTGACCGGATAATAGTCAATCAACAATTCAAGACACTGTAAAGCCCGGATCCTGACTGGATAACAGTTTTATCTCATTTCCCCAGTAAGTCGCTGTGAAGCCTGGAATACGACCAGATAGCAGTCAGCCTTATCATCCTCAGTAAGTCACTATGAAGCTTGGATCTTGACCAGATAATAGTTCACTTCCGCCTCTTCAATCAAGGGATGACTCCCTAGTAGAGTAGTGGACAACTGAAGCTCCTAAACTCTATTCCCCAAAATTGAGACCAACATTCCTCAGCGGAGTCCTCCTCAGCAATAGGAATAGAAGTTCTCACAAAGGAATATCTCATCAAAGCATCTACTATGGATGGCATCTTTAGGCCCATCTCCTACGACTCTCTGTCATATTCTCTGGATGGCGTCTTTAAGCCCATCTCCAACGAATTTGAGTCATCTTCTCCAAATGGCATATGTAAGCCCATTCCTGACGTCATCAACCATCAGTATTACTTCATGCAGTGTAAATTTCTGGGCACTCTAGTGTTCAATCATCTTCCACCCTCAGATCACAAAAGACAGACAAGCCAATCTAAATCCTCTGGTTTAAGAAGATTGAATAGGGCAGCTGTTGTACCCCAAAATTTTCCCTCCCATTTTCACACAAGACATACTCCTAGAGGTCCTCAATTGCTCAAAGTTGACTAAGGATTGACCAGACAAACCCTCCTCTTAAGACAATAAGCCTCAAACTAGGGTTTCAATTTCAAGTAAGATGGTTGATTCCCAAGGGTCCCAAATGTCCTCCATTACCATAATATTTCCCCAAGATCATCCATGTCAAGTTTCATGCCTTACACAACAAATTTTCTCAGTCAACTGCTCAAATGCCTGGAAATCAATTGTACTAGGTCAAAAGTCAACTATAGCCCAAATATAGTCAAACTTCAAGATTTTTGGTCAACATCAACATTTTGAAGTAATCTCCATAATTTGATCAAGTTTTGATCATGATTCCTCAAGAAATTCTCCCAACTCATCAAAAGTCAAAAATGGCAATTTAGGGTTTCTAAAGGACAAGGGTTTCCATCATGCTAGCATGCATAAGGCAATGGCTTCCCTCATTGCTTTAACTCATAAAGCAATGGTTTCCCTAATGCTTTGATTCACAAGGCAAGGGTTTCCATCATGCTAGCATGCATAAGGCAAGGTCTTACCTCGTGCTAGAATGCACAAGGAAAGGGCTTCCCTCATGCTAGCATGCATAAGAAAATGGCTTCCCTCATTGCTTCGATTCACAGAGCAGTGGCTTCCCTCATGCTAGCATGCATAAGGCAATGGCTTCTCTCATTGCTTTGATTCACAAAGCAGGGGCTTCCCTCATGCTAGCATGCACAAGGCAATGGTTTCCCTCATGCTAGCATGCACAAGGTAATGACTCCCCTCATGCTTGCTTCGATTCCACCTTTAAATCCTTCAACACATATAGTTTCTACACTATGACACACAATGGGTGGATTCGAAACACACATATTTGGTGGACCATTCGAAGAACATGAATTTGTTGGATTCGAAGAACACGTATTTATTGGTCCATTCAAAGAACATGAATTTGTTGGATTCGAAGAACACATATTTGGTCCATTCAAAGAACACACAATTGGTGGATTCGAAGAACCTACAATATGGTTCATTCAAAGGACATACAATAAGGTCTATTAGAAGAACATTCAATTGGTCCATTTGAAAGACATACAATGGTTCCATTCGAAGAACACACAATTGATGTTTTATCTCTTGATGAGTCTAGTCGAAGGCTGCTGGACAAAGTCATATATGCTTCCAAGTCCAAGTCTGTTGCACTGCTATGAAACAGTCCTGTGCCAAGTTGCCACAACACTCCAAAACTGTTGCAAAGCAGTCCTGCTATGTTGCTCCCATATTTGCACCAAATTGGCATACAAGAGCTGCACCCCGAAGGCTATGAAGACAGCATACCCAATTTGTTCAAATTTTTCATTTGTCCCCCCCCCCCTCCCCCCCAAATCTCAGGCAAACTCTTCTATAAATAAGATGTTTCACAATACATCTAAGGGTCACTTTTCAGTGGCTGGAGAGAAATTTGTTGGCAAGGCAAAGAGAGGAGAGAATACTCGAACACTCATAAACCTAAAACCAAATAAACACAACACTTATTTTCTTTCGAATCCAGAAACAAAGAAATACAACACCCTTGTTTGTTCTCTCTTTCGAATCCCAGTTTCCCTATCCTTCGACTCAGGTTCCTTCCTTCGAATTCAAGGATATACAGGGCCGCAACTCAAAGTCCAAAAGACATTCCAGCTTCAAGGTAAGTCTTCTTGACTTTAAACCTTTCATTTCAGGCATAACATGTAAATAGACTTTTGTTTATTTTTCGTTTCTACTCTTTTGTTTGTTTTCTTTTCTTATCCAAATACATGTTAAGAACTAACCTTCAAGACCATAAGACAATATTAGCATGGCTTCGACCCATACCACTGTTTCACATTCCCAAACGAAAGAAAAAAGGTTGTGTGAATCGGAGCCTTAGGCTTCGCCCCATACTACTATCCAACCCCAAATGAAAGGAAACAAAAAAAGGTGTGTGAATCGAAGGATGCAGGTTTCGATACACACTGGTTGCAAGCCCAAATGAAAGAAAACAAAAGGGGTGTGAATCGAAGGACACATGCTTCGATCCAGGATTTCTATTCTTTCTCTCTTTTGCACTATTTTTATTTTTATATTTTTCTATATATTTTATTTCATTGCTATTCAATATGGTTGTAATAATTAGGATTTTTATTGATTTCCACCCCCCCCCCCATTTGTACATTTGTATCCCCCATCCCCTAAAGTGATGTAATAGCTTAGGACTTTACATTTCCGCAATTTACCACTTTAATATAAATTGTTAGTAATTAGGGTGTGTATGGCACGATAAAATCCACCGTTAGAAAACCTTAATTTCAAG
Source organism: Vicia faba (assembly GCA_948472305.1). Taxonomy (NCBI): domain Eukaryota; kingdom Viridiplantae; phylum Streptophyta; class Magnoliopsida; order Fabales; family Fabaceae; genus Vicia; species Vicia faba. Next base: position 1,132,897,417 of record OX451735.1, read on the forward strand.
ACAAAAATGTATGCAATCAAACACACTATTCACACACATGCACCTCTAGGGTAATCTCACTTGTTGCCTCGGAAATTAGTCATGTCCTTCGAATATGGGCATTTTAGCAAAGACCCTCGATAAAAATATTGTAGTCTCTCGATGTCCCTCGATGTTGCCTTCGGTAAATGATCTAGTCCCTTACGAAAATTGCTAAAATGTCTCATAAGTTACCTTCTATGACTATACGATAACCCACGCCCGTCCCTTCACATCCAACAATGGGGCTTCTTACTAAACCAATGGTAAGATAGCAACATCTAAAGGAGGAGAAAAAAATATAGACCTTTTTAGTAGGCAGGACGCTCGTAGTTACTTGCTTTTAAATTAAAACCATTTCCACACTTACACTTTCAAAAACATCTTCAAAAACAAACATCTCTTTGAACTATTTTCAAAAAGTCTAACACTGTGTATGCATTCTTATAGAGACGAGAATCATTATAAAGTTTTCCTCAACGAAGGCGCTTTTCAAAAATACTCTCAAAACCCACCACAAAACACATTTTCAAATAAAGCATTTTTAAGTGATCTAGCAAGCAACTAAGAGTCCATGGATAACTAAGAATGAAAAGGGTGTTAACACCTTCCCTCTTCATAATCTACTCCCTGAACTAAAGAAAACATCTCAAAGGTCTTTCCTATTCTTTTCACCCTTTCCTTATTGGATAAAAGAAAAGTCGGTGGTGACTCTTGCTATCTGTAACAATTGCGATCAAACGCAAAACAACCAAGTCAGTTCTCCCACCGTATTACAAAACTGGCGACTCTGCTAGGGACTTAACTTAAAAGTGGGGCTACCTTAGAGATAGATCACCTTTATAAATGCTTTCTTTGTTTGACTTGCTTGCTTTACATTTTTGGGTCCTTGTTTGGGTTTGTATTGATCTTCTACCCGGATCGGGGAACACTATTATGTAAGTAGCAATAGATTGTGGAAACTGTGCAGGGTATACCGACATGGTTGAAGCGATGGCTATGTTAGTGTGAAACATTTGTTGGTACCGGTAGCCCTTGAGTTTAGTCAAGGAGAATACGGGGCCGTTGTGTGGTGTCATGAAGCACTAACTGACCTTAGAACCTTTAATTGAACAGCTTGGCCATTAGGAAGTAGTGAGATAGCCGGCTTTGGTGCAGTCCGAAGTTGGTTAATACTCGATGCTACGCTCATTGAGGTTGAAATTTCAGGATATTTCGGTCGCCAATAAAGAGGCTTGCGCTAAAACAATTCCCGATGAAGAGAGATCAATGATATTGAGATCCCCTAAAACCCGATTACTTTCTAGGATAGGTTGAACCAACTAAACTTCAAGAGGGTACTTACCTATGAAATCCATGCAAGACTAAACCTAAGGACTTGTCTGTTTTTTGTGTATATGTTTACTTGTACATAACCTCATGACATCATACCATAGCATTTTACACTAACCATTTCAAGGATTTCGATATTCATCTTTGTTCTGTTTTATAGGACATGACTCCCACTCGCAGGAATACTATCCAAGTCAACCTCGTACGAGTGCCTTTTCAACTCAAAGAATTAGCATCAAGGATTTCTGAGAATTCTCTGTTCACCAAAAGACATGGACTAATTCTCAATCTAGTTACCTCAAGCCTTGATGAAGACATGATGAAGGTGCTTTTTCAGTTCTTCGACCCTTTACACCATTACTTTACCTTCCCCGATTACCAACTTGTGCCTTCTATGGAAGAATTCTCTCAACTCTTGGGAATTCCTATTCTTGATCAATTACCTTTCAACGGTATTGAAAGAGACCCGAGCCCTGAGGAGATTGCTCGAGCTCTACATTTGCAACGATCCGACATTGTGGCTAATTTGGAAACAAGAAGTGTTGTCAAAGGGTTTCTAGCCAAGTTCTTGTTGGAAAAGGCTCAAGACTATTGGGTTAATTTGGATTTACAAGCCTTTGAAGATGTTTTGGCTCTTCTCATCTATGGGATGATACTATTTCCCAATCCTGACCAAGTTATGGATGTGAACACAGTCAAAAAATTTATATCTCGCAAACTGGTGCCTACTTTGCTTGGGGATATCTTGCATTCTCTTTACTCTCGCACCATGAAGAGAAAGGGGAACCTTATGTGTCGCACTCCTCTGTTGGCCAGGTGGTTTATTTCGCACCTACCTCGATCTGTTTTTAAAAATGAGCAAGGCATTAGATGGTCTAATATGTTGATGTCACTCAGACATTCGGATATTCATTGGTGTTCTCGATCCTTTGAGTACATTACTATCATCGACTGTTGTGGGGAATTCCCTAATGTCCCTCTGCTTGGAATTAGGGGAGGTGTTACCTACAACCCTTGCTTGGCTTTATGACTGTTTGGGTATGCACGAAGAGATGGTCCTCGTGATGCGTTCATCCAAGGCGTGGTATTCGACTACAAGGGCAATGACCAAGGCTATCATAAAAGGTTCATACGAGCTTGGAGAATGATAAATAAAGTGGATAGTAAGACATTGGGACATAAGAATTCCATTCCCCTTGAGCCTTACCTTAAGTGGGTATGAACTCGTGCTCAGAGTCTCGTGATGCCTTACCCCTCCATCTTACCAATCATCATGGAGCCTTTTGTCGAAGGAGATGTTCCATATACTGTCATTTATCCTTATATGACTACTTCTCTTGAAGATTTGCAAAGAGCTTAGATTCAGTTAAAAGGGGAGAAAGACACCTTTGAAGCCCAATGCTACGCAAGTGAGAAGAGGGTTCTGGAGCTCACAAGATAACTCCATGAGGAGCAGAGTTTGAATGCCTATATTGCACCAAAGAGGATGCGCTCGTGGGAGGCTTGATTTCTTTTGTTTTAGAAAGTTTATTTTGTATTTTTTTTGTTCCTTCCAATGTAAGCCCAAGAGGCATGTTGTAAGCAATTTGAACTTATTAATGCAATATTTGTTCCTTTTGTCTAAACAAATTTAAATCTCTTAAGTTCTTGAAATCATTCGCATATGCATTTTCATGCATCATAACATAAACAGGTTTTCCACAACAGGTTTCCTTATCTTTATACTGTTTATTTCAGTAAGATAGATATCGAATAAACAGTGAAGGACTTGCAAGCGCAGAATTCACAGTTCCAAGCAACCTTGCTGACCCTGGACAAGGGACAACAAGAGATGATGACACTGCTAACAACCAAAAAGAAGACTAAAAAGAAGGCCTTCATCAACACGGGTAGGAGATTCAAAGGTCCGGTTTGTCAGGCGCAAATAGTCGAAGAGTCATCTGAGGAGGACGAAAATCAAGACAAAGAGGCAAGGAGCACATGTGCTGGGGGTGCAAATGATTAAGCTTTCGAAGATGAAGACTACTTTGATGAGAAATACCCTCTATCTGGGGATAAATACAAGCAGTTGGAGGATAGACTGAAAGCTGTTGAAATTCAAGTCGTGCCTGGTTTAGATTTTGGTGATTTGGGCTTAGTACCTGGGGTCGTCATTCCCCATAAGTTTAAAATACCATTCTTTGCCAAGTATGATGAAGTTTCCTGCCTGAAACTTCATTTAAGGTCTTACGTGCGCAAGATGCAGCGCACACTACCGACAAAAAGCTCTGGATCCATTTCTTCCAAGAGAGTATGGTTGGGACTCAACTAGAATGGTTCTATCAATTGGAGGGTTCCCACATCCACACATGGGAAGATCCAGCCACTATTTTTTATCATCGGTATCAATACAATGTTGATTTGGCACCAACCAGAGTCCAACTTCAAGGTATGACAGTGGGTACTAATGAGGGGTTCAAGGAGTATTCACAAAAATGGAGGGATCTTGCCGGTAGGGTCCAACCACCACTAACTGACAGAGAACTAATTAACATGTTCATGGGTACATTGACCGACCCATTTTTTAACCTATTTATTGGTAGTTCTTCGGCTGGTTTCACCGAGTTGATCCTAACTGGTGAAAGAGTTGAAAGTGGCATTAAGAGCAGAAAAATTCCCATGACATCTGCTTCTACATCCAACGCTGTAAAGAAGCCTTTCACTAGAAAGAGGGAAACAAATGTTGTGTATGGGGAAAGGGTCCGTACCAAGAAGGATTCCCAATCCTCTGTTAATGTTGTGTTAATCTCCAACCCTCCACCCGCTCAAAGACAATCAACCAACAATCAAAGATCCAAAGTTCCTCAAAGACAGTACATGAGAATAAGCGTGTCGTTATCCCAAGCCTTATAACATCTGTTGAAGGCCAACTTAGTGACATCGTGCAATCCACCATCCAATCCAGACATTTCATCACCTAAGTACAATCTGAACGCCAAGTATGCCTATCATTCCAACAATCCTGGGCATGAAACTAATCAGTGTTGGGCTATGAAGAATAAGATTCCTGATATACAACAAAACAATTGAATTTGATCCTCCTGCTACTCCAAATGTGAGAACCGCACCAATGCTGAATCATGGAAAAGGTGTTAATGCAATTGATGATGCTACGTTTGTTTCCTCCATTGAAGATTTAACAACCCCATTAACTACTGTGAAGGTTAATTTGTAGAGATATAGGGTGTTCCCTGGTTGTTCTAAAGATTGTGTTCGCTGTGATCAACAAATAAATGGGTGCGAACAGATGAAGGAAGGTGTGCAACACCTGATAAATAGTCGCGAGATTCTATTTGAGAAGATTCCTACCATCAAGAGTTTGACCAACAAAGTTGAAGACCTATCCATAATAACAGTTTCCAACAAGCCTTTTAGGATCCCCTCAAAAGGTCCTATTAGAATTTCAAATGAACCAACCATTACTCCTTTAATAATCACTACCGACGGGCCTATCCCTTACTCCTCTGACAAAGCAGTTCCGTGGAACTATGGTGCCGAGGTTTATTATCATGGGATAAAACAAGATTCTTGGATCAACAAAGATGAAGTTGATGTTATTAATATTGCAGGTTCTAGTAAAGTGACAAGAACATGGAGGATCTTTTCCCCTAATATCTCACCACCCACTACTACAACGACTCCCGTCCGCATAACCAACGACAAGTCTAGTGCCAATGCTAAGGGAAAATAAAAAGAAGGTGAGCCTGCTGGGATAGAGGAACCTACCAAAGATACTGATGTTGAAGAGCCCTCCACTCGAGAGATGGAGGAAATCTTGAAAATCATAAAGAAGAGCAACATCAAAATAGTTGAGCAACTAGGGCAAACCCCATCCAAGATCTCCATGTTGTCATTGTTACTCTTTTAGGATGCTCATGCCCAGGCTCTAATCAAGTTTTTGAAGAAATCCCATGTGCCCCAAGAAACCATAGCTGACCAGTTCGAGAACTGTGTAGCAAGTTTTTCGGCTGACAACAGATTAGGGTTCTCCGACGCTGATTTGACTCCTATGGGAAAGAACCACGACAAAGCCTTACATGTCTCTATTGAGTGTAAGGGAACCACCTTGGCTCATGTTTTACTTGATATTGTCTCATATTTAAATGTGTTACCCAAAGGTTCTTTGGACCGGCTAGACTGTGAAGGACTGATATTGAAGCCAAGTGATATTGTCGTAAGGGCTTTCAATGGGTCTAAGAGAATGGTTCATAGAGAGGTGGATCTCCCAATTAAAGTTGGCTCACATATATTCAATTCTAACTTTTATATAATGGACATACGCCCCGCCTATTCTTGTTTTCTTGGACACCCCTGGATCCATGGGGCAGGGGCAGTAACATCCATCCTTCATCAAAAATTAAAGTATCCAGTCAAAGGGAGGATCGTTACTGTTAGAAGCGAAGAAGAATTTATGGTGAGCCATCTTAATTCCTTCAAGTATGTGGAAATGGATGGCGAATTCATAGAGACTACATGCCAAGCCTTCGAGATTGTTCCTCCCATGGTTATCGCCACCAAAATCTCCTCCAACATATCAAAATCTGATGAAGTTATACCAATAATGGTCTCTTTAAAGATGCTCGTGTCGTGGTCGAAGATGGAAACTGTACTATCTGGGGACAACTTCCCGGAATTCCATTTAAAGTAGATAAATTTGGTTTAGGCTTCACCATCAAAGCTCAGAAAGAAGTCAGGCGTGCTCGTGTTGGAAAGCCACCTCTCCGCATCAGGAATCATGATGTGAATGTTGTGGAAGACTCTGATGATGAAAATATTTTTGAAGATTGGATCTATCCTACTGTCGAAGGAAAGCTCAACAATTGTCATGAAAAGGATTTCACTCCCATCTCCTTCATTTAGGAGTAATTATTGTTTACTATTTTCTGTCAATTCAAAGAACTTCTGACTGTAATCTTAATTTCCAAAACAATGACTTTTAAGCCATGTGCCTTGCCCGGGGCACTATGGTCCATTTGTTAAGGGTTGTGTTCATGTTCATTTATCATATTATCATTTAATATAAACCATTGGACCTTTTTCATTTCAAAATTTTGCATTCATTGTCTTTCTTTTTCTTTATAACATTTTTCAATAGCCATGTATCTTACATGCACACACACTTGCAGATCTTCATCCACTCCGGATCTCATTGCCAACAACTCTACTATTGCCAGTTATTACTTCGAACATCCAATTTACCAAGCCGAAGACGAAGGCGAGGAAGATTGCGAAATACCATGGGAACTAGCCAGACTTCTAATGCAAGAGGAAAAAGTTATCCAACCTCATGAAGAGCCAGTCAAGATTATCAATTTAGGTACCGAGGCAGATAAGAAAGAAGTCAAGATCGACACCAACCTAGAAGATGGTATCAAGAGTAGATTGGTCCCGATGTTACATGACTATGTTTAAGTGTTTGCTTGGTCGTACGAAGATATTCCAGGATTGGATACCAACATAGTGGTTCATCGTCTGCCAACGAAGGAAGATTATCCCGCTGTTAAGCAAAAAGTTCATCGTATGTGGCCCGACATGTCTGAAAAGATAAAAGATGAAGTGATGAAACAATTTGATGCAGGTTTTCTGGATGTTATATCTTATCCTAAATGGGTTGCTAACATGGTCCCCGTGCCAAAGAATGATGGCAAAGTTCGCATGTGTGTAGATTATAGAGATCTGAATAGGGTAAGCCCCAAAGATGATTTTCCTCTACCACATATTTACGTCTTGGTTGACAACACTCCTCAACATAAAGTCTTCTCCTTTATGGATGGATTTTTTGGCTACAACCAAATCAAGATGGCTCCCGAGGACATGGAAAAGACTACTTTTGTTACACAATGGGGCACCTTTTGCTATAAAGTCATGCCATTCAGATTGAAGAATGTTGAAGTAACATATCAAAGAGCCATGGTAGATTTATTCCATGATATGATTCATCATGAAATAGAAGTCTATGTGGATGATATGATTGCAAGATTGCAAACCGAAGAAGAGCGTCTCGATCACCTACACAAGCTATTTGAGAGGCTGAAGAAGTACACTTTGAGGTTGAGCCCTAATAAGTGCACATTCGGAGTACGGTCTGGAAAGCTTCTAGGTTTTGTCGTCAGTAGTAAAGGCATCGAATTTGATCCTGCAAAGGTGAGAGCCATTCAAGAAATGCCTGTTCCCCGCTCTGAAAAAGAGGTTAGAGGATTCTTGGGTCGTCTTAATTACATTGCTCGCTTCATCTCTCACTTAACCGCTACTTGTGAGTCAATCTTCAAACTCTTGAAGAAAGATCAAATAGTTATATGGAACAACAATTGTCAAGTTGAATTCGATAAAATTAAGGATTATTTGCAAGAACCTCCAATCCTTATGCCTCCAGTGGAAGGAAGAGCATTGATCGTGTACTTGACGATACTAGAGAATTCTATGGGGAGTGTGTTGGGCCAACATGACGAGTCTGGCCGAAAAGAGCATGCAATATACTACCTGAGCAAAACGTTTACCGACTGTGAAACGAGATATTCACTACTCGAGAAAACTTGCTGCACTCTGGCATGGGATGCTCGCCGACTAAGACAATATATGTTGACTCACACCACTCTATTGATTTCTAAAATGGACCCTATCAAGTACATGTTCGAGAAGCCCACTCTCTCCAGAAAGGTAGCTAGATGGAAAATGATTCTAATTGAATATGATATTCAATATACAACACAAAAGGCCACCAAAGGAAGTATATTGGAAGATCATTTGGCTCATCAGGCTATTGATGATTATCAATCTATGAACTTTGACTTCCCGGATGAGAATATCATGTTAGTGACCGAATGTGCAAAACCTGGACCATATGACTGACTTGAACAAGGATCCTGATGGACTATGGTTTTTGACGGAGCTTTCAATGCTCTAGGTAATAGAATTGGTGTTGTGACAATTTCTCCTGAAGGTTGCCACACTCCTTTCACTGCTAGACTTTGCTTCGATTGTACGAATAACATGGCTGAGTACGAGGCGTGCATCTTAGGCTTGAAGGCTGCTATTGATTTAAGGATCAAGCATTTGGATGTATTTGGAGATTCTGCTCTAGTGATCAGTCAAGTCAAAGGGGAATAGGACACTAAGCATCCTAACCTTATTCCTTACAAGGAGCTTGTGTTAAGTCTAATACCATACTTCGAAGAGATCACCTTAGAACATTTTCCTAGAGAAGGAAATCAATTGGTCGACGCCTTAGCAACAATGTCTTCCATGTTCAAAGTCAAATGGGACAACGAAGCTCCTATGATAACAATCGAAAGATTTGACGAATATGCACACTGCTATGAGCTTGACACTGACGAAGAGAAGCCATGGTACCACGAGGTGAGGAAATATCTTGAGGCACAAGAATATCCTGAAGGAGCTTCCGTCAATGATAATAAATTATTGCGAATATTTTCAGCCAAATTCTTTCTAAGCAACGAAATCCTATACAAGTGCAACCATGATTCTACTCTACTCCAATGTGTGGACAAGAAGGAGGCAGAGAAAATTATGGAAGACATGCATGATGGCCTCTTCGGGACCCACTCTAGTGGACACACTATGGCCAAGAAAATCCTGAGGGCTGGTTACTATTGGTCCACAATGGAAACTGATTATCATCATCACTCAAGGACTTACCACAAGTGTCAAATCTATGTTGACAAGGTCCATGTACCACATATTCCTCTAAATATCATGACTACTCTGTGGCCGTTTGTAATGTGGGGCATTGACATGATTGGAGAGATCAAACCTACTGCTCTAATGGACATTGTTTCATCCTCGTGGCCATTGATTACTTTACCAAGTGGGTCGAAGCTGCTTCACATGCCTCGGTCACCAAGAACATTGTATCTAGGTTTATAAAGCATAATCTCATCTGTTGTTATGGTATCCCCGAAAGGATCATCATTGACAATGGAACCAACCTCAATAATGCCATGATCATGGAACTCTGCACTCAGTTCAAAATCAAGCATCACAATTCTTCTCCGTACAGACCCAAGATAAATGGCGCAGTGGAAGCTGCCAATAAAAATATCAAGAAGATTGTGCAAAAGATGGTGGTAACCTACAAATATTGGCATGAGATGTTACCGTTTGCTCTCCATGGATATCGTACTTCAGCTCTTACATCAACTGGGGAAACTCCTTTCTCCTTGGTCTATGGCATGGAAGTTGTCTTGCTTGTGGAAGTTCAAATTCCCTCTCTAAGGATAATGAAAGAAGCGGGTATAGGAGAAGATGAATGGATTCAGACTAGGTTGGATCAGCTGAACTTGATTGACAAGAAGAGGTTGATTGTTGTTTGCCATGGTCACATGTATCAAAAGCGTATGATCAAAGCATTCAATAAAAAGATCAAGCCTTGAGTGTATCAAGTTGGCGACTTGGTAATAAAGTGTATGATTCTTCCACAAGGCGACCCCAGGGGAAAATGGACTCCCACTTACGAAGGACCATTTGTTGTAAAGAAATTTTTCTCTAGTGGTGCCATGATGTTGACTACTCTGGATGGTGAAGACTTCCCACATCTCGTAAACGCAGACATAGTTAAAAAATACTACGCATAAAATGACCCGCTAGGTGGACATACCTAGGAAAAAATATGGGCATCCCAGTGAACCAAAGAGGTTCTGGAAAAAGTTATGGATATATGCAAAAGATTGCACACCCGACGAGTCAAAAACCTGAAAGGGTGACTTGGGCAAAAAGGGGTATCCTGATGGGCGAAAACCCGAAAGGGCGGTCCAGGGAAAAGTTAAAGATTAAAGCGTATGACTATATCCCGTGGGATCTCTACAATCAGCTTTATTATCAAAATCTGAAGTTCAAATGGTCCAAAATCAATCCAATTAACTTCGTTCAACGTCAAGGGTTTGATCAAAGACATAGAGGAAATAATAGAGTTGGGACAATGAGATCACTTCCACATGGATATTATTTTTGTTTTCACTTTGTACAATTTTCATTTCTTTTGGTGATTTCCTCTTACTAGGATCTCCGTCTCTTTGTACAAAAATGCCTATTCATGGGCAAAACATCAATATAAATATACTTTAAAGTGCAAACTTTCTATCTTTTCTGTTTGAGTGCAAAAATATCCAATGGCTAAAATTGAATGAACATATGCATATGAACATGATTAAACTTTTAACAAATGTATGCTTTAAAACAGTGACGAGCATCTCCCTGAATGAATTTGAGATATCCCCAGAGTCATCTCAATAACATTATCCCCACAAATTTGGATTCATAAAATCATCAGCCAGAGTTTCAATCTCTGAAAAATCCTCTCCCCAGCTGAGTTGGTCTTAAAAGGAAACCTTATGGAATTCTTCTTTCAAAAAAATCTCTTCCCCAGTAGTTTGTCAAATTTTCTCTTCAACAGGGTTTATTTCCCTAACAAACTACAGATTCCCCAGCTTGGGTTTTGCCTTGCAGACTATCACAAATCAAGGGACCACAAGCCCTAATCCCCAGTGGATTTGTCAACAGAGTCATTTCTATCTCTGAAAGTTGTTGTAAAGCCTGGAACCCGACCAGATAACAGTCAACTTCATCCTTTCAAGAAAGTTACTACGAAGCCTGGACCCGACCAGAAACTAGTTCAACTTCATCCTACTATGAAGACTGGACCCGGCCAGATAATAGTAAATATCAATTCCAAGTTATTAAAGCCTGCACCCGACCAGATATTAGTTTAACTTCTCAAAATTGCTTAAGCTTGGACCTGACCAGTCAACAGTTCAAGCTTGGACCCGACCAGATACCAGTTAAACATTCTGAAGCCTGGACCCGACCAGATAACAACTCTAATTTCTGAAACTTGGACCCGACCAGATAATAGTAAATCTCAAATTTAGTTGCTAAAGCCTGGATCCGATCAGATAATAGTTTAACTTCTTCAATTGCTTAAACCTAGACCCGACCAGATAACAGTTTGAGTTTCTGAAACCTGGATCCGACCGAATAACAGTTAATCTTAAATTTAAGTTACTAAAGCCTAGATCCGACCAGATAATAGTTTGACTTCTTCAATTTCTGAAACCTGGACCCGACCAGATAACAGTTTGAGTTTCTGAAACCTGGACCTGACTGGATAACAGTTAATCTCAATTTTAAGTTATTAAAGCCTACACCCGACCAGATAATAGTTTAACTTATTCAATTGCTGAAACCTGGACCCGACCAAATAATAGTTTGAGTTTCTAAAACCTGAACTCGACCGGATAACAGTTAATCTCAATTTTAAGTTACTAAAGCCGGGATCCGACCAGATAATAGTTTAACTTCTTCAATTGCTAAAACCTGGACCTGACCAGATAACAGTTTGAGTTTCTGAAACCTGGATCTGACTGGATAACAATTAATATCAATTTTAAGTTACTAAAGCCTGGACCCGACCAGATAATAGTTTAACTTCTTCAATTGCTGAAACCTGGACCCGACCAGATAACAGTTTGAGTTTCTGAAACCTGGACTCGACCGGATAACAGTCAATCTCAATTTTAAGTTACTAAAGCCTGGACCCGACCAGATAATAATTTAACTTCTTTAATTGCTGAAACCTGGACCCGACCAGATAACAGTTTGATTTTTACAAATCACTAAATAAAACTCCTCTTCCCTAGTAGAGTTTGCCACTGTTCCAGTAAGTTGTTGCAAAGCCTGGAATCTGACCAGATAACAGTTAACTTCTTTATCCCCAGCAAGTTGTTGTGAAGCTTGGAATTCGACCAAATAACAACTAACTTTCAAGAGATAACTCCCCAATAGAGCAACGGACAACTAAAACTCCTGAACTCTTTTCCCCAAGCAGAGATTAACACTCTCCACAGAGTCTTCTTAAACAAGCCAATATTTCCCAACAGAGTTTCTCCTCAAACAAAAGAACAGGAATTACCAACAGAAACGCTCTAAACAAAGTTGAAGATACACATTTTCTTCATCTCCAGCAGCAGTTCGGGATTCAGCTTCCCAAAAACTCCTCAGCATTTGTCAAGGATTTATTTTCCCATACAAAGATACACTTCAATAACATTTCACATTCATACATCATATAACATACGCATACAACATAATCTCATTTATTTTGAGAATATCATAATGACATGCATACTTCTGCATGCAACTAACCCTCTTCCTTACAGGAAAGGTCAATCAAGTCCTCTTATGGTTGAATTTACTTCCTCTAGTTAAAGACAGGTGAATCAAAGACCTCTTCTGGTTGGATTTACTTCTTCCAGTTAAAAACAGGCAAAATAAAGACCTCTTCTGACACTATGGATGGCATCTATAAGTCCATCTCTGATAGCTTTCCATCATCTCTCCAAATGGCATCTTTAAGCCCATTCCCTACACAATCAACTAACGCAAGGTTGAGTGCAAATTTCTGAGCACTCTAGTGTTCAATCATCTTCCACCTTCGAGTCACGAATGGCAGAATCGCCAATCTAACTCTTCAAGTTTAAGAAGATTGAACAGGGGCAGGTGTTGTACACCAAAATTTGCCCTCTCCTTTTTCAAGACTTTTCTAACAAGGACTTTCAAAAGTTAAAATTTTCACAAGTACAATTGGATTTTTAATGCCCCATATAGCTTTCATGGATCACATTGGGCTTTCAAGCATCAAAATTGGATAAAAACAAGCTTGCTTCGGTTTCCTAAGCTTCGACTGGATTTTGGCTTCCTACAAGTTTGCTTCGATTTCACAAAGCTTCGACTGAGCATTGGCTGCTTCATGCTTGTTTCGATCCACAAGGCAAGGGTTTCCATTATGCTAGCATGCATAAGGCAATGACTTCCCTCATTGCTTTGATTCACAAAGCAATGGCTTCCCTCATGATTTGATCCATAAGGAAAGGGTTTCCATCATGCTAGCATGCATAAGGCAATGGCTTCCCTCATTGCTTCGATTCACAAAGCAATGGCCTCCCTCATGCTTTGATTCACAGAGCAAGGGTTTCCATCACGCTAGAATGCACAAGGCAAGGGCTTCCATCATGCTAGCATGCACAAGGCAAGGACTTCCCTCATGCTAGCATGCATAAGGAAATGACTTCCCTCATTGCTTCGATTCACAAAGCAGTGGCTTCCCTCATGCTAGCAGGTATAAGGCAATGGCTTCCCTCATTGATTCGATTCACAAATTAGTGGCTTCCCTCATGCTAGCATGCACAAGGCAATGACTCCCCTCATGCTTGCTTCAATTCCACCTTTAAATCCTTCAACACACATAGTTTCTACACTATGACACACAATGGGTGGATTCGAAAGACACATGTTTGGTGGCCCGTTCGAAGAACATAAATTTGTTGGATTCGAAGAACATGTATTTATTGGTCCATTCAAAGAACACGAATTTGTTAGATTCGAAGAACGCATATTTGGTCCATTCAAAGAACACACAATTAGTGGATTTGAAGAACCTACAATATGGTTCATTCGAAGGACATACAATATGGTCCATTAGAAGAATATTCAATTAGTCCATTCGAAGGACATACAATGGGTCCATTCGAAGAACATACAATTGATGTTTTATCTCTTGATGAGTCTGGTCGAAGGCTGCTGGAAAAAGTCCTATGTGCTGCCAAGTCCAAGTCTGTTGCAATGCTATGAAATAGTCATGCACCAAGCAGCCACAACACTCCAAAATTGCTGCAAAGCAGTCCTACTATGTTGCTCCCATATTTTCACATAATTGGCATACAAGATCTGCACCTTGAAGGCTATGAAGACAACATACCAAATTTGTTCAAATTTCATTTGTTCCCCCCCCCCCCCCCCCCCCCCCCCCAAATCTCATCCAAAATCTTCTATAAATAAGATGTTTCACAACACATCTAAGGGTGACTTTTCAATGGTTGGAGAGAAATTTGTTGGCAAGGCAAAGAGAGGAGAGAATACTCAAACACTCTTAAACCCATAACCAAAGAAACACAACACTTCTTTTCTTTCGAATCCAGAAACAAAGAAATACAACACCCCTGTTTATTCTCTCTTTCGAATCCTAGTTTCCCTATCCTTTGACTCAGGTTCCTTCCTTCCTTCGAATTCAAGGATATACAGGGCAGCAACTCAAAGTCCAAAAGACATTCCAGCTTCAAGGTAAGTCTTCTTGACTTTAAACCTTTCGTTTCAAGCATAACATGTAAATACCCTTTTGTTTATTTTTCGTTTCTACCCTTTTGTTTGTTTTCTTTTCTTATCCAAATACATGTTAAGAACTAACCTTCAAGACCATAAGACAATATTAGCATGGTGTGATCGGTGGATCTGGAACTGACTGTTTAACGCTGGTTCGTGAAATGTCGCGGAAGCAAGAGTCGCCATCGTCTTTTATTTTCTCCAAATGGAAAGGACAAAAGCACAGAAAAATTCCTTAAAGAGATCGCTCTCGGTTCGGGAGGTAGATTATAGAAAGGGAAGGTGTTAGCACCCTTTCTATCCATGGTTATCCATGGGCTCTTAGATACTTGCTCATTTGTGTTTTCAAAATTTGTTTGTTTGCTTTTCAACTGTGGGTTTAAAAAGTTTCTTTGAAAATTTCAGTTCGACTCTTGTATCAGTCCTCAAGAGTGTTTGAAAAATTGCTTTCGAAAGCTTTTTGAAAAGGTGTCGGTGTGAAAAGTATTTTTTGATTTTTTTGTTTTGAAATTAGAGCAAATATCTAGAGTTCTCTACCTACCCTAAGGAATTCGTCTGTGTAAATGTCCTTAAAGTAGTACCATCCCACCATTGAGAGGTAGGTAGCACCACCATTGGAGGTGTTCGGGTCAATTCGAAGAATCGGGACATGGTGATCACCAGAGCAATAGGAAGACACCTTAGAAGCTACCCTCATGCCAGGTTCCCGGATCATGAGGACTTACTAAAACATCCTCTACTCGACGATCACCTTTCGAGGGGCAAGGCAACAGTGAGGCGTACCCTAGGGGTGGTGTATGATTTGTGTGTCGTTTTCAGATATTTTGTCTTGTCATGTCATGGGTGATCTACGCTTTGCTTTTATTTTAACATTCATTCTTGCATGCAAATTTGTTAACAGTTAAAAAGTGCGAGAATTAAAGTTCCTACGCTATTACAAAGGCGCGGGTCCACATCGCCAAATTAAATCCAGGACCCGATTTGACATAAAAATAAAGTGCGAGAAATATAAATGTCTGATTTACACGGCTTTGGGAGAATTACATGAATATTATAAGAACGGAAATAAAAAATGCGAAGAGAATTAAAATCGAAAGCAAGGGCGTTAGACCCTTTTTAATGAAATTAAATTACGATGAACAAATTAATTAAATTAAAATAAAAGAGATTTTTTTTTTGAGTTTTTTGTATTTGAAGATTTTTATGAGAATTAAATGGAATTTAAAACCTAATTCTAGTTATTTTTTTAATTTATTAAGAAAAGCATTAAAATTTGATCTAAAATTAACCTAATTAATTAATACAATTTTATTTAAAAAACAATAATTAATTATTAATAATGAGAAAAGAAAAGGATAAAAGTCTTTTAAAACCCTAATTCTACAAAAATTTTAGTTTTTGAAAAATGTTAAAATTAACCCTAGAATTGAAAACTAAACTAATTAATGAGATTTATTTACAAAAATAATATTTAAATAAAATATATTTTTATTTTTGTCCTTTCTGATTTTTATTATTTTTTTATGTTATGAAAATATATTAATTTAAATAATTAAAAAAGAAATAATTGAATTAACACAAATAATGGAAAATAAAAAAAATAAAAGAATTGCAAACCCTTGGGGGGTGTTGACCCCAATTGGGAGATATCATCAGCATTTTTGGCCCAAGAAGCTTGGCCTTGTTTGACTTTATTGGTTTGCGTATGACACGTCTGACTCATGCCCATGGTGGTCTCCAAATCAAGGCCCTTGGATTGCCTTCAGTGGCCATGTGGCACACTTGGATTATGGGTGTATGATGGTCATTAGGAGGTGAACTACATAGAAACGCGTTAGGCAGAAAAATATAGAATAAAGAAGGGGGGCCTCGGATTCGAACCCAGGTCCCAAGGCTTACCAATGTTATCCTCCACCAACTGAACCAGTCATGCGCGTTGTATCTAAAATAACAAATAAATAATATAAACGAAAATCAGCGTTAGTGGCCTAGAAACAAAAAAAACGCGCGCTGAAGTTTGAATTGCCCACTCATGTTATGACAACTAAGCGTCTTCTCCAATTGCTCTGCGTTTTACCTGAAAAAAGAAACAAGATTACAGGGGTTTTGAACCCCCACTATATGATGTATGAAAAAATAGCGAATAGAAATCCTTTGATCATAAATTAGTCGCGAGTTATCCATTGCATTCGTCTGAAGCTCCTGGTCTTAATGGCCTAAGTCTCATGTCCCAATTTTTATTTAAACGTAAAGCCCCAATTTTGCCGTTTGGAAACCCTAGCAAGCTTCCATGGTGATTTCACGTATAGGCAAGCAAAACTTAATTAAACAATATGGTTAGCTTCAGAATGATCCACTGAATACAAATCAAACATTAAAAATTGCAAACAATGCATGAATTATGATATAAGAATGTGAAAAAAAGCATGAGCAGGACAAGATCGTTCTACCAATTTCCTGCGTTAGGGACAATGGTTTTGATCAGTATACATTCCTTGAAGCCTCAGGAATGCAATGGGGTCAATGTTTTGCCTTGAAACTCCTTGGAATCGTGTTTTCAGTTTTGGAATTTTTTTGAAAAAGTGCAAAGTTGTTTATGGCTTTTGGGCGCAGCATTCAGGTTTTCTTGCACTAGGGTTTTGATCAGTCTTATATGAGGATGGATTAGGGTTGAGTTTTGAACCAAAAAATCCTTGCATTGATGGAATGAATATTTGACTTTCATGCATATTCTTTCAAATCTTTTTCACATGTTTTTGATTCTAATCATGGCAAAACCTTCCAATTTTGGTTATGCACGAATCTTGAGCCTTTAAGGAGAGTTTATTCTGCACAAAAAGATTTAAAAACCTTGGTTTAGTATTTTTCCATATTTTATTTAATTTAAATGAATTAATTGTAATTAAAAATTCAAATAAATAAATAAAAATGATGAAATAAATTCTCTTTGGGCCAAATGGTCGTGCATATGCTTTGGATGATGAATCTTGGAAGAAAATGTGGCCCATTAGCAATTTTAAGGCATTTGAAGCAAAGTTGACTTTTCAAAATACCCAAAAATTTCCCAACTTCCACAAGGCCTATCTTGCTCAATTTTTAAGCTTTGATCATGTTCTTGGACATTTTGGAAAGGTCTTGAAGTCCTCTAACCAATGCCTTTGGTCCCATGTAATTTTGATTTATCAATCTCAAGTTATGGCCTTTGACTTAAAGTCCCTTTTTGTTGACTGTTGAAAATGACCTATAATGTTGAAATTGATAACTTTTTGTGAGAGCATTTCTTGGACTTGAAGTGTGAAGAGGAGTTGTAGCAAATGTCTTTCTCTTCAAAATGAGCTTTGGATTAAATTTTTCTGATAAACCATGTGGAAGTTATGCCTTGGTCAAGTTACAGTTGACTTTTTCAACTGTCCAAATATGGAAACTTTTGCATCTTGATACTTTTTGAGCCAAGCCTTGAAAATCATGATCAAGAATTGATCAAATGATGTTTGTGGCTTCAAAATGAGATGTTGACCAAAAATTTGAACTTTTGACTGTCAAATGACCATTTTGCCCCTACAGTTGACTGTAGTGCAATTAGGGTTTTTGACTGTGCAATTTTGTGCTGTAAGTCTTGAAACTTGGCATGAGGATGCTTGACCATGTTTATAGGCATGTGGGACTTGTTTGGACCCTTGGAAACTTCATTTTATTTGTCAGAACCAAAACCCTAATTTTTGACTGTTAGGAGGCCCTTGAACTGTGCAACCCTTGGGGAATTTTGAAGCATGCTCTTTGCAAATTTTGAAGAATATGGGAGGGCAAATTTCGGGGTACAACACATGGCTTTGACCCATACCACTATTTCACAGTCCCAAACGAAAGAAAAAAGGTTGTGTGAATTGAAGCCTTAGGCTTCTCCCCATACTGCAATCCAACCCCAAATGAAAGGAATCAAAAAAGGTGTGTGAACCGAAGGATGCAGGCTTCGATACACACTGGTTACAGGCCTAAATGAAAGAAAACAAAAGGGGTGTGAATCAAAGGGCACATGCTTCGATCCAGGATTTCTTTTCTTTCTCTCTTTGGCACTATTTTTATTTTTATATTTTTCTATATATTTTATTTCATTGCTATTCAATATGGTTGTAATAATTAGGACTTTTATTGATTTCCACCACCCCCCCCCCCCCCCATTTGTACATTTGTATCCCTCATCCCCTAAAGTGATGTAATAGCTTAGGACTTTACAGTTCCGCAATTTACCGCTTTAAAATAAATTGTTAGTAATTAAAGTGTGTATGGCAAGATAAAATCAACTGTTAGAAAACCTTAATTTCAAGACAAAAATGCATGCAATCAAACACACTATTCACACACATGTACCTCTAGGATAATCTCACTTGTTACCTTGGAAATTAGTCATGTCCCTCAAATATGGTCGTTTTAGCAAATACCCTCGATAAAAAGATCGTAGTCCCTCGATGTTGCCTTCGGTAAATGATCTAGTCCCTTACGAAAATTGCTAAAACGTCTCATAAGTTGCCTTCTATGACTATACGATAACCCACGCCTGTCCCTTCACATCGAACGATGGGGATTCTTACCAAATCAATGGTAAGATAACAACATCTAAAGGAGTAGAAAAAAACATAGACCTTTTGAGTAGGTAGGACGCTCGTAGTTGCTTGCTTTTAAACTAAAACCATTTCCACACTTACACTTTCAAAAACATCTTCAAAAACAAACATCTCTTTGAACTATTTTCAAAAAGTCCAACACTTCGTATGCATTCTTATATAGAGGAGAATCATTACAAAGTTTGCCTCGACGAAGGAGGTTTTCAAAAATACTCTCAAAACCCACCACAAAGCACATTTTCAAACAAAGCATTTTCAAGTGATCTAGCAAGCAACTAAGAGCCTGTGGATAACTACGAATGAAAAGGGTTCTAACACCTTCCCTTTTCATGATCTACCCCCCAAACTCAAGAAAACATTCAAAGGTCTTTCCTATTCTTTTCACTCTTTCCTTATTGGATAAAATAAAATTTGGTGGCGACTCTTGCTATCCGCAACAATTGCGATCAAACACAAAACAACCAAGTCATTTCTCCCACCTGTGATACGGTGGGAAGAACTGACTTTTTTTTGGAATGTTGGTTTGCATTTTGCGTTTGTTTTTGCAAAATGTCACGGTAAGCAAGAGTCGCCACCGACTTTTATTTTATCCAACAAGGAAAGGAAAAAAGCACAGAAAAATTCCTTTTTCGAGATATCTCTCGGGTTCGGGGGGTAGATTATAGAAAGGGAAGGTGTTAGCACCCTTTCTATCTGTGGTTATCCACGGGCTCTTAGGTACTTGCTCAATTGTTTTCAAAATTGTTTTCTTTGTGCTTGTGGGTTTGAAAAAGTTTTTGTTTGAAAACTTCGATTTAACTCTTGCTTCTGTCCTCAAGAGTGTAATGAAGTGTTTTTGAAAACTTTGTTCGAAAAGGTGTAGGTGTGAAAGAGTTTTGTTTTTTGAAAGAGCAAGCATCTAAGAGCTATCTACCTACTCGAAAAAGGAATCGTTCTATGATAATTTCCTTTAGACAATGTTATCCCACTATTAGTGAGTAGGTAGCATCGTCGTTGGAGTTTGAGGATCAATTCGAATGAGGGACATACGATCACTAAAGCAATGTTAGGACACCTTAGCAGTAACCCTAATGTCTTAGATCATTTGTTTGAGGCAACAATATCCGAGGAAACCATTTCGAGACAACTATGAGCTTTTAGACAAGAGAACGACCTCTAAAACGACCTATACTCAATGACCGTGTACAAAGGCAACCAAGTGGGGTGTACCCTAGAAGTGCGCGTGTGTGAGTGTGTTGTTTTCAGTTATTTTTATCTTTGCACATATTAAGGGTGATCTAATTTGATTTTAAGATTTAAACATTCAGTCTTGTTATGCAAACCCTATCATCAAACATCTAACAGTTATAATTTATGGAAAAAATGCGGAAATTAAATTACAAGGCGTCGGGTATTTACATCGCCAAAAGCAACCCTTGAAAAATAAAATAAAGCGGTAAAAATAATTAAATGTCCTATTTAACTATTACAATCCGTAAGCAGATACATAATTGGATAAAAATAAATAAAGCGCGCGGGAAATTACGTCGAATGCGAAATTTAGGGTTTTGACCCTTTTGAAAGAAAATTGCCTTTTTTGTTGTTTTTATTTTACGTAAAGAAATTAATCCTAAATTAAATAACTAAATTAAATTAATAAATTAATTAAATGAAAAAAAATAAATTATTTTTGGAGTTTTTGATTATTTAAGAAAGAAATTAAAAATAATTAAATTAGTAGTTAAGACCTAATTAAGTCTAATTAATTTTATTTATTTACAAAATAGGTTAAAATTTACTAGAATTAAAAACCTAATTAATTAATTAGTGTTTATTAAAAAAAATTCTAAAATTTTATTGGATAAAAAATTATTTTGTGATTTTATTTGATAAAAAAAGAATTTTGTTATTGGTTAGAAAATTAGTTAAATGAAATAAAACAATTAAATTAAATAAACAAAATGAGTAAAAAAGCAGAAGAATTGGGCCTGATTGAAGGGTGTTAATAGCAATTCTGTAGGCCCATTAGAAGCTGGCCCTTTTGAATTTTTGGATCTGGTACACACACGTTGACTGGCATCTTAGTGGACCTCCAATCACTGACCATCAGATCTGGCCATTGGCCGTCTGGCGCTTGGATGGGTGAGGGCATATGGTGGATTGCAAATGGGCGTATGCATGCAATTACCTGAAAAATATGAAGAAAACACAAATTGCTAGAGGCAGGGATCGAACCCCTGACCTCTAGCCTTTGGATGCCTTAACGCCAACGTGGTGTCCGCTGGGCTGTGTTGCTTCATTTGTAATAATAATACAAAGAAATAATAATATATGAAAACAACTCAAATGCCAGAAAAAACAAAAAAAAGGTGCGCTTCGTTTGAATCAACCAATGGACGGATGACACGAGTTCATCCCTGTCCTCAAAAACCTGTAAAAATTACCTGCGAATTTCTATCCGCAGCTAAAAACGCAGGTTCCTTCAAAAATCTCCCTCAGGCCATATAAATACATTCCAAGAACATGGTTGAACTCGTCATGACCTCCTGATCAAAACTCTGTTCTTCTTATGGGCCAATTGTACCTGAAACAAAAAACCCCAAAAAAAACCCAAGAACCCTAACTATGGTGATTCTTGTTACAGATCATATAAATGCAATTCGTTAATACAAAAAGCTTGCAAATGTTCTTGTGATCACAAATATGCTATTAGTTTGTTCAATAGATGCCAGAATAACGCTAATCGAAATCAAGAATGGAGTTGTATTACGAAGGACTTACAATGCACTAGGTGGCCTGGAAACGCGTTGTCTGGATCGGGTTAGCTTGTGAGAATTTCCAGGAATTGATTGGGATATGTCTCCAGCCTTGAAAATGCCTCCAACCTTGATTTTGATCTCCCACTTTTTGTGATTTTTTTTGCAAAGTTGTTTTGCCTCTACAAGTGATTGCCAACCCTGATTTTCATGTGCTTTGCTTGCTTATGTATTGTACATTGGATTAGGGTAAAAAACTTGGTCCAAATCTTCCCACAATGATGATTGCATATTTGATTTGATTTTCCATGAAAACCTTTCCAAATTTGATCCAAATCATATCTTCTTGTAACCAATGCCTTTGATACGAATTTGATTCAAATAATAGCTGTATTTGGAGCCTGAAATAGCAAAAAAATCATGTGTTATCAATGCTTTAGATTTTATGTGATTTTATTTGATTTAAAATGAATTAATTCAAATAAAAATCAAATTAAATAATAAAAATGTGATATGGACACATGTCTGAAGCTAGGGCATGTGGGAAACAATGAAAACTCAAATCAAGTGAAAAAGAATGGGCCCATTTGGCAAAATTTGAAGTTTTGGGGATAGTTGACTTTTGGCTATTTTGCAAAAAAGTCCAACTTCAACAATGCATAACTTATTCAATTTTTAGCTTTTGGAGATGTTCTTGGACTTTATAGAAATCTTGAGATGTCTTATAATCAACCCTTTTGGTCCCATATCAATTTGATGTTCCATGCTTAAGTTAGAATCTTTGGCAAAAAAAGGTGTTTTTGTTGACTTTTCAAAATGACCTATAATGTCCAAATTCATAACTTCTTGTGAGTGCATTTTTTGATCTTGGGGTATGAAGATGGATTGTAGGAAATTGCATCCTCTTCAAAATGAGCTTTGGATGGGTCATTTATCATAAAGTTTGAGAAAGTTATGTTTGGTCAAAGTTGGGTTGACTTTTCCTATAAAACCCTAATTTAGCAACTTTTGAATCTTGATGAATTTTGAGAAATCCTTGATGAATCATGCTCAACCCTTGATAAAATGACGAAATATCCTTTAAAATGAGAATGTTGACAAAAAATCTTGAAGTTTGACTGTTTGTAGGTCATAGTTGACTTTTTCCCTAGCACGATCAATTTTTGGACCTTTGGGCAATTGACTGAGCAAACTTCCTCTGCAAGGCTTGAAATTTGACATGGATGATCTTGAGAATATATTAGGACATTGGTGAGAACTTGGGGTCACTTGGACTCAAGGATCTTGATGCAACACAAAACCCTAATTTGGGGTAGACTGCCTTAGGAGATAGTTTGTCTGGTCAATCTTGAGCAACCTTGAGCAACTTGGAGATCTTTCTTGCAATCTTTTGAGAAATATGGGAGGTCAAATTTTGGGGTACAACAGATGCCCCAGTTCAATCTTCTTAAACTTGAGGATGTAGATTGGCTTTCATGCCTTTCGTGATCCGAAGGTGGAAGACGATTGAACACTAGAGTGCCCAGAAATTTGCACTCGCATGAAATGGTATCAGCCTTGTGATGTCGGGAATGGGCTTACAGATGCCATTTAGAGATTGGTAACAAGGAGATGGGCTTAAAGATGCCATCTGAAGGAGTGTCGATCGCATAAGAGATTCCTTAGCGAGAGCTTGTATACCTGTTGTTGTAGAAGATTCCGCTGGGGAAGTCTGATCTTTGTTGAGATTTAGGAACTTGCCTGTACTTCAGCTGAGAGAACATCTCTGCTGAGTTTTAAGAACTTGTTTGTAATTCAATTGAAGGGGAAACATCTACATCGAGATTTAAGAACTCGCCCATAATTCAACTGAGAAAAATTCTCTGCTGAGATTTAGGAATTGTCTGTAATTCGACGGAGGAACTTTGTCGAGATTTAGGACCTTGTCTGTAATTCAACCGAGGATAATTCCTTGAGATTTAAGAACTAGTCAGTAATTCGACTTGGGGAAACATATTCATCGAGATTTAAGAACTTGCCCATAATTCAACTGAGAAAACTCTGTTGAGATTTAGGAACTCGTCTGTAATTCGACGGAGGAACTTGTCGAGATTTAGGACCTTGTCTGTAATTCAACTGAGGATAATTCTGTTGAGATTTAAGAACTGGTCAGTAATTCGACTTTGGGAAACATATTCATCGAGATTTAAGAACTCGCCCGTAACTCAACTGAGAAAACTCTACTGAGATTTAGGAACTCGTCTGTAATTCGACGGAGGAACTTGTCGAGATTTAGGACCTTGTCTGTAATTCAACTGAGGAAAACTCTATTGAGATTTAAGAACTTGTCAGTAATTCGACTGAGGGAAACATATTCATCGAGATTTAAGAACTCGCCCGTAATTCAACTGAGAAAACTCTGCTGAGATTTAGGAACTCGTCTGTACTTCGACGGAGGAACTTTGTCGAGATTTAGGACCTTGTCTGTAATTCAACTGAGATAAACATCTTTGTTGAGATTTAAGAACTTGTCAGTAATTCTACTGGAGGAAACATCTTCATCGAGATTTAAGAACTCGCCCGTCATTCAACTGAGAAAACTCTGCTGAGGTTTAGGAACTCGTTTGTACTTCGATGGAGGAACTTTGTCGAGATTTAGGACCTTGCCTGTAATTCAACTGAGATAAACATCTCTGGTGAGATTTAAGAACTTGTCAATAATTCGACTGGAGGGAAACATCTTCATCAAGACTTAAGAACTCGGTCGTAATTCAACTGAGAAAACTCTGCTGAGATTTAGGAACTCGTCTGTAATTTGACGGAGGAACTTTGTCGAGATTTAGGACCTTGTTTGTAATTCAACTGAGGAAAACTCTGTTGAGATTTTAGAACTTGTCAGTAATTCGATTGGAGGGAAACATCTTCATCGAGATTTAAGAACTCGCCCGTAATTCAACTGAGAAAACTCTGTTGAGATTTAGGAACTCGTCTGTAATTCGACGGAGGAACTTTGTCGAGATTTAGGACCTTGTCTATAATTCAACTGAGAAAAACAACTTTGTTGAGATTTAAGAACTTGTCAATAATTCGACTGAGGGAAACATCTTCATCGAGATTTAAGAACTCGCCCGTAATTCAAATGAGAAAACTCTGCTAAGATTTAGGAACTCGTCTGTACTTCGACGGAGGAACTTTATCGAGATTTAGGACCTTGTCTGTAATTCAACTGAGATAAACATCTCTGCTGAGATTTAAGAACTTGTCAGTAATTCGATTGGAGGGAAACATCTTCGTCGAGATTTAAGAACTCGCCCGTAATTCAACTGAGAAAACTCTGCTGAGATTTAGGAACTCGTCTGTAATTCGACGGAGGAACTTTGTCGAGATTTAGGACCTTGTCTGTAATTCAACTGAGAAAAACTCTGTTGAGATTTAAGAACTTGTCAGTAATTCGACTGAGATAAAAGCTTCATAGCTTTGAATTTTATGAGAATTTAACTGCATCCTTCCTGAAAGGTAAAGGTTAGTTGTATGTAATGCATGATATGTATCAAGCAATGATGCTCTCAAAATAAATGAGATTGTGTTGTATGATGCGTATATGCATGTGTCATGATGTATGGAAATGTAGTGTTTTTAGCTGGGGAAAATAGATCCCGGATGGCTGCTGGAGAAAAGTTGAATTCTTCGTTTCCGCTAGGGATGGCGCACGAAGATGATTGTGAGAATAAACCTGCATGAGAGGATAACTCCGCTGGGGGAATAAACTGACGAGAGAATGACTTTGTGGGGAAGAGATGCTCTGCCGGAGGATTCCGCTGATAAACTCAGATGGGGATGAATTACCGTTGCTGGTGATAATGAACCTTGTTGGGGATTGAATTCCTGTTTGTGAAAGGAAAGAAATCTGCTGGGGATGATCTTTCAGTTGCGACTTCACTGGGGAATAATCTTTTAGGCTCTACTGGGGACAATCTTCCAAAGTCTACTGGGGATGATTCTCCACACTCCACTGGGGAAGCTTTTTCAGACTGCGCTGGAGAAAATTTCCAAACTCCACTGGGTATATTTTATACTCCGTCGGGGATATTAAGCCCTTTTTAGTGCTGATGGTAGATAAACTCTGCTTGGGGAGAATATCACTGATTCATTCACAGTTGCAAGTCTCGGCTGGGGAGAGTTAACATTATTGTCCTTCTTACTCTACGGGGAGTGAATGTTACTGGGACGCTTGCTGAGGATATGATAATGACTTCGTATCGAGACTTTTTTTCCCCTGCATCTGCGGGAGAAGGTGCCTGTGGAGGCCTCGTGGATTGAGTATTATCCCAACTTATGAGGTGCTTGGTAACTTTTGATCGAAATGATAAATCTTCTTCTGGTAGGCCAGTGACAAGATGATGGGACATAGTCGTACGCTTTGATCCCTAATTTTTACCTGGACCACCCTTTCGGGTTTTCAGTCCACCGGGATACCCCTTTTTGCCCAAGCCGCCCTTTCAGGTTTTCGACTTACTGGGTGTACAGATTTTTCTCTTTATCCCTAATTTTTGCCCGAACCCTTTTGGTTCGTCGGGATGCCCTTATTTTTGCCTAGGCCAATCGACCTAGCGGGTTTTTGTTCATGCGCAGTATTTTCCGACTATGTCCACACTCTCAGAGTGTAGGGAGTTGTCACCGTCGGTAGTGTTGTGTTGCCATACTACCAGAAGACGTTTGTTTGATCATGCAAGATTCGTTGTGGGAATCCATGTCTAATGCCCCAAGTGACTCAGATGGAGATTTGCCCCTGGCTATTTGGCATCTTTGAGAGATTCTCTGAATCTTGACTTGACTGCCCCAGATGATGGACAATGATCATGTCATACCCCTTGGTTGGAAGTGTTTTTCCACTTGAGGCGATCTTTTTTATTGAGAAGGTTTTTTTTGTTCACTAGATATTCGTCGTGTGAATTTCTCTTCTGTTTGAACAAATAGTCATATGCAAACAATGTTATTTTTAGAATGCAAAGCTTATGTATGTCTTGAAGTTTTTGAAAATGCAGTTTTCAAGAAAACAAGCGAATTTTTGTAAAATGTGATGTCAACTCAGGATTTACAGCAAGCCCTACAGGAGTCATGATACCTTTTGTAACAGTATGCTTTCGAACTAACCCGTGCTTCAACTAGGACTTTTAAGGGTTATAACGTGGTCTGGTTCACGGTTTAAGAAACAAAGGATAAAGGCTCAAAGTTTAAGAAACCGTTCTTCGTGATGTTCTTCGATCCTAAACTCAGCTAATTGTGCATTTAGATCCCGTTTGAGTCTTTGCTCTGATATTCCAGTGATGGTTCAGATACTGACAGTTTATTTTAAACAGGCAGTCATTTTTGTTGAGAGTTTCTAGGATCTCTTTCTTTTTGATTTTATTATCCCTGTCTTTTGCCTGAACTGTTTCTTTTGTGATTACAGTCAGCGGGATGCCCCAGTTTTGTAAGTCTCCTTCGTAGGTTTTAACTTAATGGGATTTTATTTCTGAGAGATAATGACTGCTTGTCCTGACGATTATAAGGAACCATCACCATCTTTTATTTTGGAAATACCTCTTTGATGTCATTCATTGTGCACCTGAATTAACTGAGAAACTACCCTGCCCCGGGTTGTGATTAAGGGTTTTAATTTGTGTGAAAAGAAAAACTCCAACTTCTTTGGCTCAAAGGGGTTGACTAGGGATTATCTTCCTTATAACTCCATTGTTTAGGATTTGAAACAACGTCTGTACATCGTCAGCGGGGTCTATTCAAAATTATATTGTAGAGATTTTGATATCATTTTCGTCATCCTCCTTCTAAAGGCTTAGAATTTTTTAATCGAGAGTTGAACATCACAAAAAATGAAAGCAATTTGAAATATAGTGAATATGAATGGATTGATTCAAAACAGACATATGCAATGCATTGATAAAGTAACAGAGTTTGACATGAACAAATATTCGAACAATCAAAAGAAAATTACAACTTGAAAATTCTAATGAACAAAAGCCTCTCTTGTAAGAACTTGTCACTTCAAATGGTGAGCCTTGGAGGATTGACAGAAACATTCCAGTTGACCATCTTGTATGAATTCTAATGTTCCTTCATCAATCAGATTTTGAATTTTGTATTTCAACTTCAACCAGTTGTCAGTATCATGCCCCGGGCTGTTGGAATTGTATGCACACCTTGCATCAGGATTATAGTTAGGTGAAGAAGTTTTGGGATTCGGATGAGGTCCTACCAACGTCACCAGATTCATTCTCAACAAGTGTTATAACGCCTGAGACAGCGGCATGTTGAGCTTGGTAAACTGCCCCTTGGGCATATCCGGCTTGCTCTGATTAACCGGTTGTTTATGGCGAGGTTGTTGTTGGACCCGTGATGTAGTAGCAATTTGGAAAGGTTCATTTTCACCAAACCAACCTTTTGTCTTCTTGGAGGTTGATCAATGACTTGGTCCTCGGCCTCGACTATTTGCTTCATACTGTTGTATCTGTCTTGATGAAGCTGGCTGATAATGATTCTCAGCTCTTCTTGTTCCCGTGCTAAGCCTTGGATAAGAGCCATCTGCCCTAGCATTTGGGTTCTTATTGCATCAACTTCAGCTTACAGTTGTTCCAGCTGCTCGTCCTTATTGTCTTCGGGACTTTTCTTGACCAAGTTCCCAACGAGGAGTGTTTTCAACTCTTCCTGCCCCTTGGATAGGTTTAGGAATATTTCCCTGAATTGAGCTTCTTGAGTTTAAAGATCTCGATTGTCTTGTTGGAGAGCCATTGTTGAAATAAACAGCGAGAACTTGAGAGACCTGTATTGGGAGACCTGTTATGAAATGATATGTATGATATATGTATGCAGTGTTTTCAAGGATCTCGCGGGGTAAACAAGAGACTGTTAGAATTTGAATTTTGCAGCTTTGATTGAAGAAACTTCGCGTTATCAAGAGTCCTTCTTCAAGAGTCAAGCTCACCATATCGAGTGGGTCATAGCCCCTGACTCAAGTTATCGTGTTTTGATCTCTAGACGACATTGGCTAGAGGAAAATAAATCCCCTTTGCCCCTTGCTAAACGTTTGATTTACCATAACCTGCATCATAAACCCTTGAGATTCTTGAAATGGTTAAGGAAATGCTATGGTATGATGTTATGATGTGTATGTTATGCGTTTAAGCAAATGCGAGGTGATGTAAGTAAGTAAATCCGGCAAGAAATCCAAGTTATTGGATAAGGTCTGTAAACAAAACCTGCAAAGAACTCATGTTGTTAGATAACAAACATGTGCAAGTAGTTCAAGTTGAAAGCACACAAGTCACACAATAGCCCTTAAATTTTAGGCTGGCATGGAGTTTAGGTATTACCCTCTTTCAGTTTAGTTGGTTCAACCTGTCCTAGTAATAGTAATCGGGTTCTAGAGGATCTCAATATCACTGACCACCCTCGATCAGTCATAATTCCAGTTTGGCAACCTTTTCTTTCAGCCGGAATCATCGCGAAAGTTTGGTCTCAATGAGTGTAGCATACTGCTACTGTTCTATGGCCAAGTTGGTCAATTATAGGTTCTAAGGTCAGTTGGTGCTTAGTGACCCCTTAGAAGACCCATATTCTCCTTGTTTCACCACAAGGGATATATGTACAAACTAAAGTGCCACACCAACGTAGCTGCTGCTTCAACCGTATCGGTCTACGCCGTACAGTTCCCTCACAGTCTATTGCTACTTACCTAAAAGGTATCCCCCAGATCCGAGTTAGGATCTATAGTAACTCCGATTCAAACCCACAAAGATAAAGCATACAAATCAAGCAATTGAAAACATTATGATGAACTATTCCTAAGGTACACCCCACTTATTAAGTCCCCAGCAGAGTCGCCAGTTCTGTGATACGGTGGGAAGAACTGACTTTTTTTTTTGGAATGCTGGTTTGCGTTTTGTGTTTGTTTTCGCAAAATGTCACGGTAAGCAAGAGTCGCCACCGACTTTTATTTTATCCAACAAGGAAAGGAAAAAAGCACAGAAAAATTCCTTTTTCAAGATATTTCTTGGGTTCGGGGGGTAGATTATAGAAAGGGAAGGTGTTAGCACCTTTTCTATCCGTAGTTATCCACGGGCTCTTAGGTACTTGCTCAATTATTTTCAAAATTGTTTTCTTTGTGCTTGTGGGTTTGAAAAAGTTTTTGTTTGAAAACTTTGATTTAACTCTTGCTTCTATCCTCAAGAGTGTAATGAAGTGTTTTTGAAAACTTTGTTCGAAAAGGTGTAGGTGTGAAAGAGTTTTGTTTTTTGAAAGAGCAAGTATCTAAGAGCTATCTACCTACTCGAAAAAGGAATCGTTCTATGCTAATTTCCTTTAGACAATGCTATCCCACTATTAGTGAGTAGGTAGCATCGTCGTTGGAGTTTGAGGATCAATTCGAATGAGGGACATACGGTCACTAAAGAAATGTTAGGACACCTTAGCGGTAACCCTAATGTCTTAGATCATTTGTTTGAGGCAACAATATCCGAGGCAACCATTTCGAGACAACTATGATCTTTTAGACAAGAGGATGACCTCTAAAATGACCTATACTCAATGACCGTGTACAAAGGCAACCAAGTGGGGTGTACCCAAGAAGTGTGCGTGTGCGAGTGTATTGTTTTCAGTTATTTTTATCTTTGCACATATTAAGGGTGATCTAATTTGATTTTAAGATTTAAACATTCAGTCTTGTCATGCAAACCCTATCATCAAACATCTAATAATTATAATTTGCGGAAAAAATGCGGAAATTAAATTACAAGGCGTCGGGTATTTACATCGCCAAAAGCAACCCTTGAAAAATAAAATAAAGCGGTAAAAATAATTAAATGTCCTATTTAACTATTACAATCCATAAGCAGATACATAATTGGATAAAAATAAATAAAGTGCGCGGGGAATTACGTCGAATGCGAAATTTAGGGTTTTGACCCTTTTGAAAGAAAATTGCCTTTTTTGTTGTTTTTATTTTACGTAAAGAAATTAATTCTAAATTAAATAACTAAATTAAATTAATTAATTAATTAAATGAAAAAAATAAATTATTTTTGGAGTTTTTGATTATTTAAGAAAGAAATTAAAAATAATTAAATTAGTAGTTAAGACCTAATTAAGTCTAATTAATTTTATTTATTTACAAAATAGGTTAAAATTTACTAGAATTAAAAACCTAATTAATTAATTAGTGTTTATTAAAAAAAATTCTAAAATTTTATTGGATAAAAAAGTATTTTTGTGATTTTATTTGATAAAAAAAGAATTTTGTTATTGGTTAGAAAATCAGTTAAATGAAATAAAACAATTAAATTAAATAAACAAAATGAGTAAAAAAGTAGAAGAATTGGGCCTGATTGAAGGGTGTTAATAGCAATTCTGTAGGCCCATTAGAAGCTGGCCCTTTTGACTTTTTGGACCTGGTACACACGCGTTGACTGGCATCTTAGTTGACCTCCAATCACTGACCATCAGATCTGGCCATTGGCCGTCTGGCGCTTGGATGGGTGAGGGCATATGGTGGATTACAGATGGGCGTATGCATGCAATTACATGAAAAATTTGAAGAAAACACAAATTGCTGGAGGCAGGCATCGAACCCCTGACCTCCAGCATTTGGATGCCTTAACGCCAACGTGGTGTCCGCTGGGCTGTGTTGCTTCATTTGTAATAATAATACAAAGAAATAATAATATATGAAAACAACTCAAATGCCAGAAAAAACAAAAAAAGGCGCGCTTTGTTTGAATCGACCAATGGACGGATGACACGAGTTCATCCCTATCCTCCAAAACCTGTAAAAATTACCTACGGATTTCTATCCGCAACTAAAAACGCAGGTTCCTTCAAAAATCTCCCTCAGGCCATATAAATACATTCCAAGAACATGGTTGAACTCTTCATGACCTCCTGATCAAAACCATGTTCTTCTTATGGGCCAATTGTACCTAAAACAGAAAACCCAAAAAAAAACTCCAAGAACCCTAACTATGGAGATTCTTGTTACAGATCATATAAATGCAATTCGTTAATACCAAAAGCTTGCAAATGTTCTTGTGATCACAAATATGCTATTAGTTTGTTCAATAGATGCCATAATAACGCGAATCAAAATCAAGAACAGAGTTGTATTATAAAGGACTTACAATGCACTAGGGGGCCTGGAAACGCGTTGTCTGGATCGGGTTAGCTTGTGAGAATTTCCAGGAATCGATTGGGATATGTCTCCAGCCTTGAAAATGCCTCCAGCCTTGATTTTGATCTCCCAATTTTTGTGATTTTTTTTGCAAAGTTGTTCTGCCTCCACAAGTGATTGCCAACCCTGATTTTCGTGTGTTTTGCTTGCTTATGTATTGTACATTGGATTAGGGTAAAAAAACTTGGTCCAAATCTTCCCACAATGATGATTGCATATTTGATTTGATTCTCCATGAAAACCTTTCCAAATTTGATCAAAATCATATCTTCTTGTAACCAATGCCTTTGATACGAATTTGATTCAAGTAATAGCTGTATTTGGAGCCTGAAATAGCCAAAAAATCATGTGTTATCAATGCTTTAGATTTTATGTGATTTTATTTGATTTAAAATGAATTAATTCAAATAAAAATTAAATTAAATAATAAAAATGTGATATGGACACATGGATGAAGCTAGGGCATGTGGGCAACAATGCAAACTCAAATCAAGTGAAAAATAATGGCCCATTTGGCAAAATTTGAAGTTTTGGGGATAGTTGACTTTTGGCCATTTTGCAAAAAAGTCCAACTTCAACAATACATAACTTCTTCAATTTTGATCTTTTGGAGATGTTCTTGGACTTTCTAGAAAGCTAGAGATGTCCTCTAATCAAACCTTTTGGTCTTATCTCAATTTTATGTTCCATGCTCAAGTTAGAAGCTTTGGAAAAAAAGGTGTTTTTGTTGACTTTTCAAAATAACCTATAATGTCCAAATTCATAACTTCTTGTGAGTGCATTTTTTGATCTTGGGGTATGAAGATGGATTGTAGGAAATTTCATCCTATTCAAAATGAGCTTTGGATGGGTCATTTCTCATAAAGTGTGAGAAAGTTATGTTTGGTCAAAGTTGGGTTGACTTTTCTTGCAAAACCCTAATTTAGCAACTTTTGAATCTTGATGAATTTTGAGCAATCCTTGATGAATCATGATCAACCCTTGATCAAATGATGAAATATCCTTTAAAATGATAATGTTGACAAAAAATCTTGAAGTTTGACTGTTTGTAGGTCACAGTTGACTTTTGCCCTAACACGGTCGATTTTTGGACCTTTGGGCAATTGACTGAGCAAACTTCCTCTGCAAGGCTTGAAATTTGACATGGATGATCTTGAGAATATATTAGGACATTGGTGAGAACTTGGGGTCACTTGGACTCAAGGATCTTGATGCAACACAAAACCCTAATTTGGGTTAGACTACCTTAGGAGATAGCTTATCTGGTCAATCTTGAGCAACCTTGAGCAACTTGGAGATCTTTCTTGCAATGTTTTGAGAAATATGGAAGGGCAAATTTTGGGGTACAACACCACCGTATTACACATGGGAAAAATAATCAAATTAGGGGTCTCAGGATGATCAAATTCAATTTCCTTTGCATCAATCATGTCTTAGATTTTTCTTTTAGGGCCCAACAATCGTTGGTGTCGTGCCCATGACTATTGGAATGGTATGCACACCTTGCATTGGGATTATAATTTGAAGAGGATGTATTGGGATTCTTAGGAGGATCCTGCAATGTTATCAATTGTGCTTTCAACAAATGTTATAATGCTTGAGCCAATGGCATATTAATCCTGGTGAACTGTTTCCTCAGAGCATCTGACCTACGTTGATTGCCCGGTTGTTGTGGTCGAATTGGTGTTGGATTAGAGATTAACACTTCCCCTACAGACTGGTGACGACCATTCTTACTACGGCTCCTCTGGCCATAGACAACATTGGTTTCTTTCTAATGAATGGTTTCTTCACAATACTAGAGGATGCAGCCATCTGAATCTTCTCGCTCTTGATACCACTTTCAACTCGTTAGCCAGTCAAAATCATCTCAGTAAACCTTAATCAAGAGCTCCCAATCAGCAAATTAAAGAATGGACCTATCAGAATGCCCATGAACATGTCCACCAATTCCCGGTCAGTCATAGGAGGTTTCACGCTTCTAGCCAAATCTCTTCACGTATGGGCATACTCCTTAAAGCCTTCATTCGAGCCCATAGTCATACTCTGAAATTGTACGCGAGTTGGTGCAAGGTCAGCATTATATTGGTATTGTTTCTAGAAGGAAGCAGCCAAGTCCTCCCATGTGCGAATATTGGTTCCTTCCAACTGGTAAAACCATTCAAGTTGAGTATCGGTCAAACTTTCTTAAAAGAAGTGGACCCACATTTTCTGGTCAGTAGTATGGGGTTGAATATTTTGGACATACGACCTCAAATGGAGTTTGGGACAAGAGACCCCATCATATTTAGCGAAGACAAAAACCTTAAACTTATGGGGGATGACTACCTGGGATCAAACCTAAGTCCCCAAAAAGTCTAATCTGGGCACTTCTTGAATTTCCACGGCTTTGAGTTGGTCTTCTAACTGCTTTTATTTTTCATCTGCAGGGGGGTATTCCTCGTCGAAGTAGTCTTCAATCTCAAAAATCTGGTTATTTCCACCCCCAGTCCTAGTGATTCTAACATCCTCTTCTTGATTATCGTCTTCCTCAAAGCAAACATCTTCTGCTTGAGCCAGTTGGGTAGGATCTTTGAACCTTCTCCCCATGTTGAGGATAACAACCCGCTTCTTAGTCTTATTTTTCGTTATGAGAAGCGCCATCATCTCTTGTTGCCCTTTGGCTAGGTTCAGGAGAGTCTCTTGAAACCGTGCATGTTGAGTTTGCAGATATTTGACGGTTTTCTCGAGAGCAATATTATACTGAAATAAACAGTAAATAGATGAGGAGACCTGTATTAGAAAAACCTGCTTACAAAATGATGCATGATATGTGGATGCAATGTTTTCAAGGACCTTAGGAGATTTAAATTTGCTAGCCAAAAAGGAAACAGAAACAAAGATTGCATTAATAATTTCAAAATTTACAATTTCCCCTTGGGATTACAATGAAAAAGTAAAAGGGTCTCGAAGAGACAAAGAAATAAACTCTTAAACCTAAGACTCAAGTATCCCACGGATGCTTCCTCTTCGTGTCGATGTATGCATTAAGGCTTCGCTCCTCGTGAAATTGCTTTGTGAGCTCCAACACTTTCTTCTCGCTTGCATAGAATTGAGCTTCAAAGGTGTCTCGTTCTTCCTCGAGTTTAATCCAGGATTTTTGCAATACTTCGAGGTCAGTAGGCATGTCTAGATGAAGATGGTATAAGGAATATCCCTTTCGCCAAAAGGCTCCACAATTACCGGTGAGACAACGGGATATGGCATCATAAGGTTTTGAGCACGAGCTCGTACCCACTTGAGATATGGCTCCAAAGGGATAGAATTCTTATGTCCTAAAGTCATGATATCAATTTTGTTTACCATGCCCCAAGCTCGTATAAACCTTTGATGATAACCTTGATAATCGTTCTCATAGTCGAACACAATACCCTGGATAAGTGCATCATGAGGATCATCTCTTCGAGCATAACCAATTTGTCGTAGAGCCAGAGAAGGGTTGTAAGTAATACCTCCCCTAATGCCAAGGAGAGGAACATTAGGGAATTCTCCATATCGGTTAATGATAGTAACATCTTCCAGAGATCAGGAACACCAATAAATATCTGAATGAGAGAGCGACATCATCCTTTGAGACCACCTCAAACCTTGTTCATTCTTTAATACTGATCGGGGAAGGTGCAAAATAAACCACCTAGATAGCAATGG
Source organism: Vicia faba (assembly GCA_948472305.1). NCBI lineage: Eukaryota > Viridiplantae > Streptophyta > Magnoliopsida > Fabales > Fabaceae > Vicia > Vicia faba. The sequence goes on from OX451735.1 coordinate 1,132,933,218, forward strand.
TATACAACATATAAGAGTCCCTCGTTTCCTCATAGTACGAGTATGAAGAGAATGCAAAATGTCTCCAAGCAAAGTATGTACGAGATTATGAGTGTGATACGGTGGGAGAACTGACTATGGTTTTGCGTTTGTATTCGCAAATGTTTCGGTTGAGCAAGAGTCGCCACCAACTTTTTATTTTATCCTAAGGAAAGGTTTAAAAAGCACAGCAAAAACCTTTGAGATATTTTCTTGGGTTCGGGGAGTAGATTATAGAAAGGGAAGGTATTAGCACCCTTTCTATCCATGGTTATCCATGGGCTCTTAGGTACTTGCTTAGATCAACTTGCCTTGGTTTTTAATTGTTTGAAATGGTGCTTTGTGTGTGGTTTTGAAAATGTTTTGGAAAAGATGCCTTGTCTAGGCTACCCTTGTAACAATTCTTTACTCGAATGTTTTACAAAAGGTGTTTGTCTTTTTGAAAAGATGTTTCAAGGTTTTTTTTTTGAAAGTTTGTTTTGAAAGTGTGGTTTGAAAAATAGGCAAGTGTTTTTGTTTTGCAAGTTGACAAGTACTTAAGAGCTATCTACCCTAAAGTTCTCAAAGATTTTTGCTATGTTTTAACCCTTTTAACAATTTTGTTCCACCATTGCATTTGGTGGACAATCTTGTGTTAGGATGTGAAAGGGACGGACGCGGGTCATCGTTTAGACCATAATTGCAATGGTGCCAAGTATCTTTGGGCAATTTTCCTTTAAGGGACTTGATTATTTTTAGGCAACTTTTCGAAAGCGTCATCGAGGGACTATGATCATTTGATTGTTTTGTTTTGCACAAAGAGACCTAACATGCAATATGGCCCATTATTGAAGGCAACAAGTGGAATACCCTAGGGGTGCAAGTGTGATTAGTGTTGTCCATTTTCATGCTTTGATTATCTTGAAATTAGGTCAAACTATTTTGTTGTTTTTATTTGCATACAAACCCTAATTCTAACATGGTATATTTAGAAAGCATTAAAGTGCGAAATTTAAGGTTTTAAACTATTACAACACAATATATGGGAAGGGGGGTACAAATGTTCAAATGGGGGGTATTTTGACAAGAAATTTAAATCTAACTATTACATCAATTTGGAATTATACAAAGTAATTAATTGCATAAATTAAATAGAAATAAAATAAATATGCAAGATGCAAAAGGGCTTTTTATATGTATGAAAAAAAAGTATTTTTATATGTCAAAATAAAATAAAATGAAAAGTATTATTTTTTTGAGTATTTTCCATGTTTTAGGGCAAAACCCTAATTTATTAAGTAAATATATTAATTATTTAATATGTACAAATATTTATCAATTATATACAAAATAAAATAAAAATGAAGTATATTTGTCAAAAAAGGTATTTTTACTATCAAATATTAATAAAAATAAAAATGTATATATTTTTGTATTTTTGCCCTAAATATTCTAATAAATATATATGTATTTGTATTATTTACTAAATATGTATTATATATATAAAATAATAATATTTAATATTTTATAAAAAAAGTATTTTTGATATAAAATGTTTTCAAGGGAGAAATAAAATAAAAATCAGAAATAAAATAAGTTTGCATTATTTTTGGTATTTTCAAATAAAAGTGTTTATTTATTTATTTTTGTACAAAAAACTATTCTAAACAAATAAATGCCTATAAATTCAAAAATGGTGTGAAAAATATTTTTTATATTTTTAATATTATTAGCAAAAATAAATAAGTCAGAATAGAAAAAGAAAAGTCAAAAAATCATGAAAATAAGCACAATGGGCCACAGAGGTGTAAAAGCAAAAATGGGGTGTGAAAAGAAATAGCAAAACAGGCCCAACCCAAAAGGTTGTTGTCTTCAACCTTCAGCCATTCAAAACAGAAAAACGCGCGTTTTCCATGCTTCCATCAAACTCCTGATTCCTTGATTTTCAGCCAAAACTCATAACATAAACAATGTAGAGCATTAAATCACGAATTCATACATATAAAGAACGTGATTTAACTCTCAGAAATGAGAGAGAATTTCTCCATTCCCAAATCCTGACCTAGTTTTTGTTCCATGTTCAGACATCAAATTCTCACAGCACATATAACATAAATGAAAACTAATTACATGGGCATGTTCAGGGCTATGAATGTGACATATTTTCTTCACAAACCTAAAGCTAACAATGCCTGGATAGAGAGATACGAGTTCATGAACTTACCTGTTCAGTTGAAGTTGTATCTGATGATGGAGGTACTTTCAGAGCAAGGTGATGATTGGTACAGCTTCCTTGATGTCCAGGGATGCTATTCCAAGTTTTACTTTGCTTTGAAACTAGCTGAATCGAGTTATAGCACTCCACCTGCAAAACAAGAAAATGAAAATGGCCAAACTGATTAGAGGAGTTACAGTCCACTTCTAATGCTTTGGATAGTTTGCATTGATGGTAGGGAAGGTATTTGAAGTGGTCTTAGCAAGAATGCACGATGGAAATGAGTTGTGGGATTCAATCTGCAGCAGGTGCTCTATTTGGACAGTTTGAGAGTGATTCTGTGTTGGAGAGGACAATGGAGGTGGATAGCTCGTGTTTCAGCTTGGGTTTGATGATTAGAAAGTGTTTGACAAGTTTGCTTAAGCTTGGTTTACAGGAAACGAGAGTTGTTGTGTTATGGCAAGTTTCTTACACTTTAAGCAACAAAAGGCCACTTGGTGTTTCTAGCCTGTACAGGCCCCCATTCTATGTTGAACCACTTAGTCTTGATCAGTGTAATTAGCTCATAAACTTGTGCCAAAGAGATCTTAATTGTACCTGCTTGGATTTGTATTTTGACATAAAGTGAAACTTTTCTAAAATGGATATTATGCTTTATCTAAAAATGGATTAAACCTTTATGCAATGCTTGAACACATAGAATATGGTCTTGGCACAAAGAGTTTGCATTAAATTTATGAGTGTAAAAGATATTTAGGGCATGTAATCAAGGAAACCATGCTGATTTGAAAATTGCCTAAGTGTATGAACATGGAAATTGGCCATAACAAAAGTGAGTTTTTCCCATATTGTCAAATTCGATTCTCTCTAACCATGAGGTTGTTTGATTAGTTCTTGGACATCTTGGAAAGCTTGGAATGTGTACTTCAATCCATCTTTTAAATGAAAATTTAAATTCCAAGTGGAAGTATGTGAAAAATGGTCTTGAAGTTAGGTAAAAATCCTGCCTAAAATAGGTCAAATTTTCTCTAAGTTAAGAATGGTTTGGTACCCTTGTTCCAAAAATTGTAACTTGAGATACAAGCTTCTTTTGGGAAAACTTTGTGAATCAAAGTTGTAGATTTTGCAATAGGATACAACTTTCATGTTTTGATTTTTGCTTGAATCCAAATTAATCTTGGTGAGAAAGTGGGGCAAAGTTAGGAAAAAATTAGGGTTTTTCATAACTTAGAAAAATTCTAAGTTATAAAAAATCTTCATTTCAAACCCTAATTTGCAATTCTTGATTTCTTGATGAACAAGTTTCATGATTTGGCATGTTTTGATGAAAAATGAATCTTGACACTTGATTTTGACCAAAAAGTCAAAGTTTGACTTTTCAGTATACAGTCAAAATTGATCAATTGACTGGGAAATTCAACTGTCAATCTTGTGCATTTGGGATCTTTTGAACTTGTTGAGTATGTCAAGACAATTCCATGGGGTCCTTGAGTCCATATGTGAGCTTGGTTTGCCATTGACTAGGTCAAACAGTCAAAAATTGCCTTTGTGCAGTCAAAACCCTAAAAATGACCATTTTGCCCTTTTAGTGATCTGATCAAATTTCTTGTGGAATTGTGATCCAAACTTGATCAAATGGTCCATGTGAGTTCATAATGGTAATGTGGGTCAATTTTCATGAGATTTGACTGTCAATTGGCCACAGTTGACTTTTTCCCCAATACAGCTGATTTCTAGGTCAACTGTCCAATTGACTGGGCAAAGTTTGGAATCAAGACTTGAAACTTGGTATGGATAAACTTGGGAGTCCAATATGAAGCATGAAAGTCATATTAGGCAATTTTGGTCAAAAAATCTTTGTGCAAACACAAACCCTAATTTGGGTCAACAGTGCAAGGAGAAGTCTTGAGCAGAGGAAACCCTAACTGGATCTTGAGCTTCAAGGGCTTAGTGATGAGAAATCAATGAGAAATGGGAGGCAAAATTTTGGGGTACAACAGTTTCCCCTGTTCAATCTTCTTGAATCCGAAGAGTTAGATTGGCAAGTTTGCCTTTCGCGACTCGAGGGTAAAAGGAGATTGGACACTAGAGTGCCCTTAAATTTGCACTCGTCAAAGCAATGGATTGCGGGAATGGGCTTAGAGATGCCATTTGGAGATGGGCTTAGCAATGCCATCGGGAGGAGTGACAGAAACTTGTCGGGGATGGGCTTAAAGATGCCATCTGGAATGAGTATCGGAAAGGTGTCCATGTTTTGGACCATCTCTGAACTGGGGGTCTGAACAAGCAATAGATTGATATCCGTATCTGGAGGCATCCGTAAACTGTTTTCAGAAGTTTGAGAAGAGTCTGAACAAGCGATAGGTTAACATGCGTTACTTGGAGAACCCGTGAACTGTTTTTAGAAATCTTGAAGTTGAATAAGCAATAGAGCAGCATCCGTTGTTGGGAAGCGTCCGTAAACTGTTTTCAAAATTTTGCATTTGAACAAGTGATAGATTAACATCCGTTGTTGGGAAGAATCCATAAACTGTTTTCAGAAGTCTTGAGAAGAAACTGAACAAGCGATAGGTTAACATCCGTTACTTGGAGAACCCGTGAACTGTTTTCAGAAATCTTGACGTTGAATAAGCAATAGAGCAGCATCCGTTGTTGGGAAGCGTCTGTAAACTGTTTTCAAAAGTTGCATCTGAACAAGAGATAGATTAACATCCGTTGTTGGGACGAATCCATAACTGTTTTCAGAAGTCTTGAGAAGAAACTGAACGAGCGATAGGTTAACATCCGTTACTTGGAGAACCCGTGAACTGTTTTCAGAAATCTTGAAGTTGAATAAGCAATAGAGCAGCATCCGTTGTTGGGAAGTGTCTGTAAACTATTTTCAAAAGTTGCATCTGAACAAGCGATAGATTAACATCCGTTGTTGGGAAGGATCCATAAACTGTTTTCAGAAGTCTTGAGAAGAAACTGAACAAGCGATAGGTTAGCATCCGTTACTTGGAGAACCCGTGAACTATTTTCAGAAATCTTGAAGGTGGAGGAGGAACCGGTGTAGGGTTTCCTGATGATGAGCTCGTGTAAAAACTGCATCTGGATGAATTTGGAATAAGCATTAGAATGTTGCCATGTCTGGGTCACATCTGAACTATTCCTGGAAAGAATCTCGGGAGATAATGATTTTAGTCTGTCGACTGATCTTACCTGAAAAGGTAAAGAGTTAGTTGTATGCAATGTCATGATGCATGATGCAACGTATGTTATATGATATGAATGTAAATGAATGCGCATGTAAGCTGATGAGCTATCTTGCTGAGGATAAGTGAATCCTGGATGGCCGAAGATAAAAGCCTCTTGACTGCTGCCGGGGAGAATAATTCCTGGTTGTTGCTGGAGAATAAGGAGCTTGGGTTGTATACCAATCTTCTGGGGAATTCCTGTCTTGAGGAGATCTTCATTGGAGAATCTTGAATATACAATGAGGAACTGAGAACTGAGAGTCTTCAGATTTGCTTGGGGAATACCAGACCTTCAATCGTCGAGGGGCCTTAGAACCACTTGCGGGGACTTGGAATTTCCTTGGTGACTTGCAGGGTAAAAGAATTTCTGGTAGACTTAAGCTGGGGAGATAAGACTGAGAATCTCTAGTCTAGTGAGAAGCATTTCTGTGGGGAAAAGGTTCACTAGTCTGGCTCCGCTGGGGATTGATAATTTGAAGTTTTAGCTCTACTGGGGATACTGAAACTTAAACTCTGAGGGGAATTGAGTTTTGGAGGATTCTCTGGCTGGGGATAACAAAGATAAACTCCTCTGGGGATTGTATTGATAAGTTATGTTGGGGAACTCTGATGAACTCCGCTGGGGATAGGAATAAATTTGCCGAGTGCGATCTTCCGTGGCAATAAGCTAAGGGTAACCCAGTTATAAGCCCTTGTGAGGAGTAACTTTGAATAAAGCTCGGGAGAGACGTCTGTACTCTGCAGGGGATAAGCTTCCAGAATCTACTGGGGATAAGCTTCAAGACTTGCTGGGGATATGGATTCCAAATCTCCTGGGGGTTTCCTTTGAAAGGGTATCAAGATATCCAACTGCACCTTCAACCTATCAGTAATCCTCTTTCTTGATTCATAAGGAAATGATTATGTTCAAATGCATATGCCTATTTAACAAAACATTGGACGTTTCTCAAAATAAAACAATTAGTGCAAGAGAAAAAGAAAAAGGAAATGACACAAATTTCTGGGAAGAGTATTTGTATTAACTTTCTCTGAGTATATTTGTACAAAGGAGACAATCATCCTAGTAAGAGGATTTTGTCGTAAATATCGAAAGATTTATACAAAATAAAGATGGCTATGTGAAATAATTCCATGGGATTCCATTCCGCTATAGCCTTCACAACTCTGAATATCTGTCCATCCAATGCTTCGTTTGCCGATGACTGGATTGATCAGAAACCTGGAACTGGTTGATGAAGAGATTGTCTTTGAAGTGATCCGACGAGACATAGTCATACGCTTTAATTCCCTAACTTTTTCCTGAATCGCCCTTTCGGGTTTTCGATCCACCAGGAAACCCCTTTTTTCCCAAGCCGCCCTTTCGGGTTTTCAACTTGCCGGGTGTACAGATTTTTTTTGTTTTTATCCCTAATTTTTGCCTGAACCGCCCTTTCGGGTTTTCGATTCACCGGGATGCCCATTTTTGCCCAAGCCGCCCTTTCGGGTTTTCGACTTGTCGGGTTATTTTATGCGTAGTATCTTTTGACTATGTCTGCGTTCGCAGGGTGCGGCAAATCGTCGCCGTCCATTGTGGTTAGAATCATCGCACCACCAGAAAATATGCTCTTGATCACAAATGGTCCTTCATATGTAGGAGTCCATTTGCCCCTGGGATCACTTTGCGGCAAGATAATCCGCTTGATTACGAGATCTCCGACTTGATACACCTGACGTCTGACTTTCTTATTGAAGGCCTTGATCATCCGTTTTTGATACGTCTGACCATGGCATATAGCAGCGAGTCGCTTCTCGTCGATCAAATTGAGTTGATCAAGTCGGGTCTGAATCCAATCATCTTCATTCAAACATGTATCCTTCATAATCCTTAGAGAAGGAATCTGAACTTCCATAGGCAGGACAGCTTCCATGCCATATACCAACGAAAATGGGGTTGCCCCGGTTGAAGTACGTGTCGTCGTACGGTATCCATGTAGAGCAAACGGTAACATCTCATGCCAGTCTTTATAAGTGACTGTCATTTTCTGAATGATCTTCTTAATGTTTTTGTTCGCAGCTTCAACAGCACCGTTCATCTTCGGCCGATAGGGAGATGAATTGTGATGATAAATCTTGAACTGTTCGCACAATGCGGTGATCATTGTGTTATTCAGATTTGTACCGTTGTCTGTGATGATCCTGTCTGGAACACCATACCGACATATGAGATTTTGCTTGATGAAGCGGGTAACCACATTTTTAGTAACAGAGGCGAAGGAAGCTGCTTCGACCCATTTGGTGAAATAGTCAATGGCAACTAGGATGAAGCGATGTCCGTTGGAAGCCGTGGGCTTGATCTCTCCAATCATGTCAATGCCCCACATTGCAAATGGCCAAGGAGCAGTCAGAACATTGAGAGGAACCGGAGGGATATGAACTTTGTCAGCGTAGACTTGACATTTGTGGCAAGTAAGGGAATGTTGATGGCAGTCAGCTTCCATGGTAGACCAGTAATAGCCTGCCCTTAGGATCTTCTTAGCCATTGTATGCCCGCTCAAGTGAGTGCCAAATGTGTCGTTGTGTATCTCAGTCATGATCAACTCTGCTTCATCTTTGTCTACGCATCAGAGTAATACACAATCATGGCTTCGTTTGTAAAGGATGTCGTTGCTCAGGAAGAATTTGGCAGCAAATTTCCTTAAGAACTTCTTGTTATTTACGGAAGCTCCTTCAGGATAATCTCTAGTCTGGAGATACCTTTTGATTTCATGGAACCAGGGTTGTTCCACTACTTCTTCGGTATTAATCTCGTGACAATGTGCAGGTTCATCCATTCGCTCGATGGTGATTTGGGGAGCCTCGTTATCCCAGTTGAGTTTGAACATGGAGGACATTGTAGCTAGAGCATGTGCTAGTTGATTCTCTTCTCGCGGGAAATGCTCGAAGGTAATTTGCTCGAAATGAGGCAACAATGTCAAGACATGTTCTTTGTATGGGATAAGATTAGGGTGCTTGGTATCCCACTCTCCTTTGATTTGACTGATAACCAAAGCCGAGTCCCCAAATACGATCAAAGATTTGATCCCCAAGTCTATAGCAGCCTTGAGACCAAAGATGCAAGCTTCATACTCAGCCATGTTGTTTGTGCAGCTGAAGCAAAGTCGGGCCGTGAAAGGTGTGTGACAACCCTCCGGAGAAATTAGTACTGCGCCGATACCGTTTCCAAGTGCGTTTGAAGCACCATCAAAGTATAGGGTCCATCGGGATCCCTTCTCGGGTCCGTCATACGGTCCGTTACCTTCAATGTTGTCCAAATTCATGATGTCCTCGTCTGGGAAGTCAAATCTCATGGGTTGATAATCTTCGATAGCTTGATGAGCCAGATGATCAGCTAGTACACTCCCTTTTATAGCTTTTTGAGTGGTGTACTGGATGTCATACTCAGTCAGGATCATCTGCCATCTGGCTATTCTTCCAGATAAAGCGGGCTTTTCGAAGATATACTTGATAGGATCCATTTTGGAAATCAACAAGGTAGTATGAGTCAACATATACTGCCTTAGTCGGCGAGCAGCCCATACCAAAGCGCAGCAAGTTTTCTCGAGCAGTGAGTAGCGAGTCTCACAGTCGGTAAACTTTTTGCTAAGGTAATAAATAGCATGCTCTTTTCGACCAGACTCGTCATGCTGGCCCAAAACACACCCCATTGAGTTATCCAAGACGGTCAGATACATGATCAATGGTCTTCCTTCGACGGGTGGCATCAGAATAGGAGGTTCTAGCAAATACTCCTTGATTTTATCAAAAGCAGCTTGGCAATCGTCGTTCCATTCGACTACCTGATCTTTCTTCAAGAGTTTGAAAATTGGCTCACAGGTAGAAGTCAGATGAGAGATGAATATGGCAATATAGTTCAAGCGCCCCAAGAACCCTCTAACCTCCTTTTCAGTACGGGGAGCGGGCATCTCTTGTATTGCTTTCACTTTTGCTGGATCGACTTCAATGCCTTTGTTGCTTACAATGAATCCTAGAAGTTTACCAGACCTAACTCCAAAAGTGCACTTACTTGGATTCAGCCTGAGTTTGTATTCTTTCAACCTGGCAAACAACTTTTCTAGATGTTCAAGGTGCTCCTTCTCTGTTTGTGACCGAGCTATCATATCGTCTACGTAAACTTCAATCTCATGATGTATCATATCATGAAACAAAGCTACCATGGCGCGTTGATAAGTTGCCCCAGCGTTCTTCAGTCCGAACGGCATCACCTTGTAACAGAAAGTGCCCCATTGTGTGACAAAAGTTGTTTTCTCCATATCCTCGGGGGCCATTTTGATTTGATTGTAGCCCGAGAATACATCCATGAAGGAAAACACTTTGTGTTGAGCTGTATTGTCGATCAAAATGTCAATGTGTGGAAGTGGAAAATCATCTTTGGGGCTGGCTCTATTCAAATCCCGGTAGTCCACACACATCCTGACTTTGCCATCTTTCTTAGGTACTGGCACGATGTTAGCGACCCATTGAGGATAGGACGTAACAACCAGAAAGCCAGCGTCGAATTGCTTCATCACTTCTGCTTTGATCTTTTTAGACATGTCAGGCCTCATTCGGCGGACTTTTTGCTTGATCGATGGACAATCCTCTCTTGTGGGGAGACGGTGAACCACGATGTCTGTGTCTAAACCCGGCATGTCTTCATAAGACCAAGCGAAGATTTCAACATACTCATTCAACAACTGTATCAGGCGTTCCTTGACACTTGGTTCCAGATTGGCACCCACTTGCACCTCCTTCCGGTCTTCCTCGGTCCCTAAGTTGACAGTTTCCAATGACTCTTCGTGCGGTAAGATGGCCCTTTCCTCTTGCTGTAGAAGTCTGGCTAGTTCCCCTGGTACTTCACAACCTTCGTCATCTTCATACTTGGCTTGATTGACCAGATCTTCAGAGTTATTGAAGGATATAGCAGAATAGTCACCCATGGAATCCGGAGTGGATGGGTACCTGCATTTGTGAGTGTGGGTGTGTGTAAGGGATAACCATCCTTAAACAAAAATGCAAAAGGAAAGAAAATGAACACAGCAGTTTATCAAATGAAAAACGTCCAATGAATCATTAAACATGGCATATGGATATGAAAGTAATCAAAACCCTTACAAATGGACCTACATGCCCCGGGCAAGGCATGAGGTAAAAAGATAGTGTACGGATTGTTTGAAAATAAATATTACAGACCAATAGGAAATGTTTGACAGATAAATTACTGATGAATAAAAGTGATGGGGACAAAGTCTTTTGCCTCCCAGTTGCACAATCCTCCTTTGACAGTTGGGTAAATCCACTCTTCGATGTTGCTCTCTTTGTCTTCATCCTCCAAAGCGTTGATTCCGTAGGGAGAAATTTTGACTGGCGCTCTTTCAATCTTCGAACGGCGCATAGCTTTCTGGCCCGCGGTAGTGAACCCTAATCCAAATTTGTCTGTTTTATGTGGAATATCAGGCAACTGCCCCCATGCTGAATTCTTCCCCTCCTTTATTGCGGCCTTTGCGTCCTCCAGAGATGCCATCCTGGCCATCTGCCTCGGTACTTCAGCTACCAACTTTGCTACTGTTATTTCAGGAAGGACTTCTTCGAAATGCTGAAAAGGCGTCTCAATGAACTCCCCCTCTACCTCCACATACCGGAAGGAGTTCAAGTGGCTGATCATGTACTCCTCTTCGCCATGGACGGTTATAATCTTTCCCTTGATAGGATACTTCAACATCTGATGTAAGGAGGAGGTGACTGCCCCAGCATGGTGTATCTAAGGCCTACCCAACAAGCAAGAATATGACGGACGGATGTCCATCACATAGAAAGTAGATTTAAACACCTCAGTGCCTATCTTGATGGGAATTTCAACCTCCCCATGTACCATCCTCTTTGAACCATCGAAAGCTCTGACAACAATATCACTCGGCTTCAACTCTAACCCTTCACAATCTAGTCGGTCCAAAGCTTTCTTAGGCAGTACATTCAGCGACGAACCAGTGTCGACCAAGACATGTGCAAGAGTAGTTCCTCGGCACTCGACTGAAATGTGCAAAGCATCATTGTGGTTTCTACCTTTAGGAGTTAGGTCGGCATCAGAGAAACCTAATCCATTGTCCGCAGTAAGGCTAGCCACGCAATTTTGGAATTGATCCTCAGAGGTTTCCTGGGGCACATGGGCTGCCTTTAGGAATTTTATCAGAGCCTTAGCGTGCGCTTCCGAGCAAAGTAGTAGTGCCAGCATGGAGATCTTTGAGGGGGTTTGCCCCAGTTGTTCTACCACATCGTAATCACTCCTTTTGATTATCTTCAAGATCTCATCCATTTCTTTCTTGGAGGTTTCCGGAATGACCAAGGGTTGAGCCCTCGTCCTGACGAGCTCATCTTGGATTCCTTTACCTTTATCAGCAGCGGTAGGAGGGACAATACTAGGAACAACAACATCTTCAATCAATGGGGTTCTAGCGGAGAGTTTTATTGGTGCAGGGATAACCTTGTCAGTAGATGAGGGTCCAAAGATTGCTCTTGGAGGGGCAATCTCTGGAGAAAATATTCTCCCGCTCCGGGTGATTTTGCTCGTGCCTGCAATGTTTCCAATGCTGGCTTCTTCATCATCCAAACTCTCTTCAGTTATTTCGATTTGTTTAATACCATGGTAGTAGACGTCACCGCCATAGTTCCATGGTATTGACTTCTCAGAAATATAGGGGACAGGCCCTGGCATTGTTATCTTCAAAGGAACAGATTTCGCAGCTGGTGTAATCTTAACAGGCTTTCTGACGGCCTTGGAAAGATTGGCGTGAATGGTTATGATTGAGACATCTTCAGTATGGGTTGGAATAGCAGAAACTTTTTCAAACAAAATTTGTCGACTATCCATTAGGCCTTGGATGCCTTTCTTCAGTAACGGACAATCAAACGGCAGAGAGTAACAATAATAGCAATCTTCTTTACATCCCTGGAAGATCCCGGCCCTTAACATATTCAACTTGATGGTTAACAATGGAGTTATCAGATCATTGACATCAGCAAGATACAAATCTTCTTCAATGGCATTGACATTTCGGCCGTGCTTCGGCATTGGAGCAGATATCACGTTCGGCTTCTCTGGAGCGTCGAACTCCACCTCCTTCGCCTCTATCAGGTCTTGGATTTTATGCTTGAGTGCCCAACAATCATTGGTGTCGTGCCCGACACTGTCAGAATGGTAGGTGCGTTTAGCATTAGGATGATAATGCGGAGAGGACGTATTCACATTTTTTGGTGCCTCTTTGATAGTGGCGAGATTCAACTTTAACAGATGGGGAAGCACTTGCGCTGGAGTCATATTAATGCGGGTGAACTGCCGTTGTGGCTGTTCCACCCGTTGCTGATTTGGCCTGGACTGGTTATAGCGAGGCCGCTCACTTGAAGGGTTTTGAATCATTACGGCCCCCACGGTCGGCCGGCGCTCAGTCTTCCCTGCTCTTCTTTGGGAGTATACAACAGCCATTTCCTTCTTGAAAGGTTTCTTCTCAACACTTACAGCGGCACCCTTCTGAATCTTTCCTGACTTGATGCCTGCTTTTATTCTTTCGCCTGTTAAGATCAAATCGGTAAACCCCGCGGAAGAGTTACCAATCAGATGATTGAAAAAAGGCCCAGATAGGGTCCCTAGAAACATATCAACAAGTTCACGGTCGGTTAAAGGAGGCTGCACCCTGCCAGCCAAATCCCTCCATTTTTGTGCATATTCTTTGAATCCTTCGCCTGTTCCCAGTGACATACCCTGAAGTTGGGTACGCGTAGGAGCAAGGTTAGAATTGTACTGATATTGTTTGTAGAAGGCGGTGGCCAAGTCTTCCCAGTTTCGGATGCTGGTTCCCTCTAGCTGATAAAACCACTCCAATTGAGCCCCAGAAAGGCTGTCTTGAAAGAAATGGATCCAAAGGTTCTTATCTGCCGTATAAGGTTGGATCTTTCTTACGTAGGACCTGAGATGCATTTTTGGACAGGACAGCCCATAATACCTCACAAAAACTGGCACTTTAAACTTTGGGGGAATCACAATCCCGGCAACTAAACCCAAGTCTTCGAAATCCAAACCTGGCACCCTTTGTAGCTCCATGGCGGCCAACCTGTCTTCTAAACCTTTGTATTTATCATCAGCCGGAGGGTATTGTTGATCAGAGTAGTCTTCATCCTCTTCGACCTCCTCTTCTTCCACATCGGACTCGGAAGGTACCGCAGCCCCACCTCCTTTACTGGTCCCTTCATCAGAAGTAGGAGGAAATTCAAGCACTCTCCTGGCCTCTCCTTTAAATCTTCTCCCTAAAGTAGCCACCCCGAGTCTCTTTTTCTTCTTTTTCACTGGGTCTTTGTTCCCCAGCAAGGTCTTTAGGTCCTCCTGACCCTTAGCCAAGGTCATCAGGAGTTGCTGAAACTGTGCATTTTGAGCTTGTAGGTCTTTGACTGTTTGCTCGAGATCCATCCTACTGAAATAAACAGCAGACAGATAAGGAAACCTGGAGTGAGACCTGCTTATGCACATGATGAATGATATGCTTATGTATGCAATGCATTCAAGGATTTAGAACATTCAAAATTGTTGCAGACAAAGAAGAACGCACGTCATATTAATAAGAAGAAATTTGTTAGTACATAAATGCCCCATGGACCAAATATTACAAAAACAACTTCTCAAGGTAAAAAGACATTGCGTATCCTCTTTGGTGAGATGTAGGTGTTGAGGGCCTCTTGCTCATGGAGTCGGCGGGTAAGCTCTAGAACCTTCTTCTCGCTAGCGTAGAAGCTGGCTTCAAAAGTGTTCCGTTCCTCCTTGAGCTGAATCCAACTTTTCTGCATTTCCTCCCACGATGTAGGCATGTCAGGATGTAGGATGGTGTAGGGAACCTCTCCTTCCTTGACGGGCTCTTTAATCACAGGGAGAACATGAGGATAAGGCATCATTAGACTCTGGGCTCGTACCCACTTGAGGTAAGGTTCAAGAGGGATGGAATTCTTGTGTCCTAGTGTCTTGCTATCAACCTTGTTGGGCATCCTCCAAGCTCTGATGAATCTTTGGCGAAGTCCTTGCGCATCGTTGTCGAAGTCGAAAACTAGGTCAGGAATCAACATGTCGTGAGGGCCATCCCTCCGTGCATATCCAAATTGCCTCAAAGCTAGGCAAGGGTTGTAGGTAATGCCCCCTCTAATGCCGAGTAATGGGACATTAGGGAACTCTCCACAACGATCGACGATGATGACATTTTCTCTGGACCGAGAACACCAATGTACATCAGAGTGAGTAAGAGTCATCAACCGTTGGGACCACCTTGAGCCTTGATCATTCTTCAAGACAAATTGTGGAAGGTGCGAAATAAACCACCTTGCAAGGAGAGGAGTACAGCACATGATAACACCCCTCTTTCTCATTGTTCGTGTGTAAAATGAGTGAAGGATGTCCCCAAGCAATGTTGGTATTGGATTTCTGGACAAGAAGATTTTGACGGCGTTGACATCTACCAATTGGTCAGAATTTGGGAACAAGACCAACCCATAGATAAGGAGTGCCACAATTTCTTCAAAGGCTTGTAGGTCCAATGAATTCCAACATTCTTGTGCCTTCTCAAACAAGAATTTTGCTAAGAATCCTTTGACGCCGCTTCTGGTTTCCCAATGCCCCTTGATGTCGGGTGGTTGTAGATGTAATGCTCGAGCAACATCTTCCGGCTTTGGTTCCTTTTCCGTACCGTTGAAGGGTAGTCGATTAAGGATAGGAATTCTCAGGAGTTGAGAAAACTCCTCCAAAGTGGGCACCAACTGGTAATCAGGGAAAGTGAAACAGTGGCGAAGAGGGTCAAAGAATTGGAATAGCACTTTCATTATGTCTTCTTCAATGTTGGTGTTGACTAAGCTGAGCAGTCTACCATGTCTTTCACTGAAGGATGAGCTTTCCGGAATTCTTGAGGTGAGCTCCTTGAGTTGAGGAGAGATTCTCACAAGGTTGACTTGGATGGTTTTTCTGCGAGGAATTTCCATGACCTACAAAACAAGAACAAAGATGAAGATCTAAACCCTTGAAATGGTTAGTGAATGCATATGATGCTTTATGATGTTTATGATGTATGCACAAAACATATATACAAGCAATTCACACCAAACCCTAGTTTCAGGCTTGCATGAGGTTTCATAGGTAAGTACCCTCTTGATTGTAGTTGGCTTAAAAACCTGTCCTATAAATAGTAACCGGGTTCTAAGGAGCTCAATATCATTGGATTGTTTTCATCGTTCATTGTTTTGGTTTAGCCACTTAACTAGCGACCAAAATATTCCAAGAAAACAACCCTCAATGAGTGTAGTATCGAGTATCTACCAACTTCGGACTGCACCAAAGTCGGTCATCTCACTACCCCTAATAAAAGGCCAAGATGGTCAAGTAAGGTTCTAGGTCATTAGTGCTTAGTGACATCACTCAGCGGCCCCGTACTCTCCTTGATTGAACTCAAGGGTTACCGGTACTCACAAATATGTCGCACTAATATAGCTATTGCTTCGACCGTGTCGGTATACCCCGCACAGTTTCCACAACGTATTGCTATCTATGAAATGTTTCCCAAAATCCGGGTGGAGGATTACAAACCCAAACAAGAGAGCCAAGATATAAAGCAATCAAGACAAACAATTAATCATGCAAGAGGGTGATCTAAGCCCTAAGGTTACTCCACTTTTAAAATTGTCCCCAGCAGAGTCGCCAGTTCTGTGATACGGTGGGAGAACTGACTATGGTTTTGCGTTTGTATTCGCAAATGTTTCGGTTGAGCAAGATTCGCCACCGAATTTTTATTTTATCCTAAGGAAAGGTTTAAAAAGCACAGCAAAAACCTTTGAGATATTTTTCTTGGGTTCGGGGAGTAGATTATAGAAAGGGAAGGTATTAGCACCCTTTTTATCCATGGTTATCCATGGGCTCTTAGGTACTTGCTTAGATCAACTTGCCTTGGTTTTCAATTGTTTGAAATGGTGCTTTGTGTGTGGTTTTGAAAATGTTTTGAAAAAGTGCCTTGTCTAGGCTACCCTTGTAACAATTCTTTACTCGAATGTTTTACAAAAGGTGTTTGTCTTTTTGAAAAGATGTTTCAAGGTTTTTTTTTTGAAAGTTTGTTTTGAAAGTGTGGTTTGAAAAATAGGCAAGTGTTTTTGTTTTGCAAGTTGACAAGTACTTAAGAGTTATCTACCCTAAAGTTCTCAAAGATTTTTGCTATGTTTTAACCCTTTTAACAATTTTGTTCCACCATTGCATTTGGTGGACAATCTTGTGAAAGGGACGGACGCGGGTCATCGTTTAGACCATAATTGCAATGGTGCCAAGTATCTTTGGGCAATTTTCCTTTAAGGGACTTGATCATTTTTAGGCAACTTTTCGAAAGCGTCATCGAGGGACTATGATCATTTGATTGTTTTGTTTTGCCCAAAGAGACCTAACATGCAATATGGCCCATTATTGAAGGCAACAAGTGGAATACCCTAGGGGTGCAAGTGTGATTAGTGTTGTCCATTTTCATGCTTTGATTATCTTGAAATTAGGTCAAACTATTTTGTTGTTTTTATTTGCATACAAACCCTAATTCTAACATGGTATATTTAGAAAGCATTAAAGTGCGAAATTTAAGGTTCTAAACTATTACAACACAATATATGGGAAGGGGGGTACAAATGTTCAAATGGGGGGTATTTTGACAAGAAATTTAAATCTAACTATTACATCAATTTGGAATTATACAAAGTAATTAATTGCATAAATTAAATAAAAATATAATAAATATGCAAGATACAAAAGGGCTTTTTATATGTATGAAAAAAAAGTATTTTTTTATGTCAAAAAAAAATAAAATGAAAAGTATTATTTTTTTGAGTATTTTCCATGTTTTAGGGCAAAACCCTAATTTATTAAGTAAATATATTAATTATTTAATATGTACAAATATTTATCAATTATATACAAAATAAAATAAAAATGAAGTATATTTGTCAAAAAAGGTATTTTTACTATCAAATATTAATAAAAATAAAAATGTATATATTTTTATATTTTTGCCCTAAATATTCTAATAAATATATATGTATTTGTATTATTTACTAAATATGTATTATATATATATAAAATAATAATATTTAATATTTTATAAAAAAAGTATTTTTGATATAAAATGTTTTCAAGTGAGAAATAAAATAAAAATCAGAAATAAAATAAGTTTGCATTATTTTTGGTATTTTCAAATAAAAGTGTTTATTTATTTATTTATGTACAAAAAACTATTCTAAACAAATAAATGCTTATAAATTCAAAAATGGTGTGAAAAATATTTTTTATATTTTTAATATTATTAGCAAAAATAAATAAGTCAGAATAGAAAAAGAAAAGTCAAAAAATCATGAAAATAAGCACAATGGGCCACAGAGGTGTAAAAGCAAAAATGGGGTGTGAAAAGAAATAGCAAAACAGGCCCAACCCAAAAGGCTGTTGTCTTCAACCTTCAGCCATTCAAAACAGAAAAACGTGCGTTTTCCATGCTTCCATCAAACTCCTGATTCCTTGATTTTCAGCCAAAAGTCATAACATAAACAATGTAGAGCATTAAATCACGAATTCATACATATAAAGAACATGATTTAACTCTCAGAAATGAGAGAGAATTTCTCCATTCCCAAATCCTGACCTAGTTTTTGTTCAATGTTCAGACATCAAATTCTCACAGCACACATAACATAAATGAAAACTAATTACATGGGCATGTTCAGGGCTATGAATGTGACATATTTTCTTCACAAACCTAAAGCTAACAATGCCTGGATAGAGAGATACGAGTTCATGAACTTACCTGTTCAGTTGAAGTTGTATCTGATGATGGAGGTACTTTCAGAGCAAGGTGATGATTGGTACAGCTTCCTTGATGTCCAGGGATGCTATTCCAAGTTTTACTTTGCTTTGAAACTAGCTGAATCGAGTTATAGCACTCCACCTGCAAAACAAGAAAATGAAAATGGCCAAACTGATTAGAGGAGTTACAGTCCACTTCTAATGCTTTGGATAGTTTGCATTGATGGTAGGGAAGGTGTTTGAAGTGGTCTTAGCAAGAATGCACGATGGAAATGAGTTGTGGGATATAATCTGCAGCAGGTGCTCTGTTTGGACAGTTTGAGAGTGATTCTGTGTTGGAGAGGGCAATGGAGGTGGATAGCTCGTGTTTCAGCTTGGGTTTGATGATTAGAAAGTGTTTGACAAGTTTGCTTAAGCTTGGTTTACAGGAAATGAGAGTTGTTGTGTTATGGCAAGTTTCTTACACTTTAAGCAACAAAAGGCCACTTGGTGTTTCTAGCCTGTACAGGCCCCCATTCTATGATGAACCACTTAGTCTTGATCAGTGTAATTAGCTCATAAACTTATGCCAAAGAGATCTTAACTGTACCTGCTTGGATTTGTATTTTGACATAAAGTGAAACTTTTCTAAAATGGATATTATGCTTTATCTAAAAATGGATTAAACCTTTATGCAATGCTTGAACACATAGAATATGGTCTTGGCACAAAGAGTTTGCATTAAATTTATGAGTGTAAAAGAGATTTAGGGCCTGTAATCAAGGAAAGCATGCTGATTTGAAAATTGCCTAAGTGTATGAACATGGAAATTGGCCATAACAAAAGTGAGTTTTTCCCATATTGTCAAATTCGATTCTCTCTAACCATGAGGTTGTTTGATGAGTTCTTGGACATTTTGGAAATCTTGGAATGTGTAATTCAATCCATCTTTGAAATGAAAATTGAAATTACAAGTGGAAGTATGTGAAAAATGGTCTTGAAGTTAGGTAAAAATCCTGCCTAAAATAGGTCAAATTTTCTCTAAGTTAAGAATGGTTTGGTACCCTTGTTCCAAAAATTGTAACTTGAGATACAAGCTTCTTTTGGGAAAACTTTGTGAATAAAAGTTGTAGATTTTGCAATAGGCTACAACTTTCATGTTTTTATTTTTGCTTGAATCCAAATGAATCTTGGTGAGAAAGTGGGACAAAGTTAGGAAAAAATTAGGGTTTTTCATAACTTAGAAAAATTCTAAGTTATAAAAAATCTTCATTTCAAACCCTAATTTGCAATTCTTGATTTCTTGATGAACAAGTTTCATGATTTGGCATGTTTTGATGAAAAATGAATCTTGACACTTGATTTTGACCAAAAAGTCAAAGTTTGACTTTTCAGTATACAGTCAAAATTGATCAATTGACTGGGAAATTCAACTGTCAATCTTGTGCATTTGGGATCTTTTGAACTTGTTGAGTATGTCAAGACAATTACATGGGGTCCTTGAGTCCATATGTGAGCTTGGTTTGCCATTGACTAGGTCAAACAGTCAAAAATTGCCTTTGTGCAGTCAAAATCCTAAAAATGACCATTTTGCCCTTTTGGTGATCTGATCAAATTTCTTGTGGAATTGTGATCCAAACTTGATCAAATGGTCCATGTGAGTTCATAATGGTAATGTGGGTCAATTTTCATGAGATTTGACTGTCAATTGGCCACAGTTGACTTTTTCCCCAATACAGCTGATTTCTAGGTCAACTGTCCAATTGACTGAGCAAAGTTTGGAATCAAGACTTGAAACTTGGTATGGATAAACTTGGGAGTCCAATATGACGCATGAAAGTCATCTTAGGCAATTTTGGTCAAAACATCTTTGTGCAAACACAAACCCTAATTTGGGTCAACAGTGCAAGGAGAAGTCTTGAGCAGAGGAAACCCTAACTGGATCTTGAGCTTCAAGGGCTTAGTGATGAGAAATCAATGAGAAATGGGAGGGCAAATTTTGGGGTACAACAATAAGAAAGGAAGATTTTAACAGCATTCACATCTATGAGTTGGTCTGGATTAGGGAATAGCACCAAACCATAGATCAATAAAGTCAAGATTTCTTCAAAAATTGAAAATTCATAGCCTCCAAAAATAGTCGATCCTTCTCTAACAGAAATTTAGCTAGAAAACCCTTGACTCCACTCCTTGTTTCCCAATTAGCTACAATGTCGGACCGCTTTAGATGTAAGATTGTTGCAATTTCTTCAGGTTGTGGATCCCTCTTTAAACCAGTGAAAGGTATTTGATTGAGAATAGACACTCCAAATAATTGAGAAAACTCCTCCATTATGGGCACCAACTGATAATCGGGAAAGATGAAGCAGTGATACACAAGGTCAAAGAGCTAGAATAGAACGCTCATTATATCTTCTTTAAAACCCGAGGTAACTAAACTGATTAGTCGACCATGCCTTTTGATGAACGGAGAGCTTTCAGGAAATCTTGAGACTAGCTCCTTAAGTTGAGAAGGTACTCTCACAAAACTGATTCGGATAGTGTTTCTGTGAGCAGAAGCCATAACCTACAAAACAGAAAAAAGATAAATCCATAGGTCCTTGTAATGGTTAGTGAAAATGATATGGCATGATGTCCTGATGTTATGATGTCATGTTTTGAACAATTAATCATACACAAACAAAGCACACAAGGCCTTAGTTTTAAGCTTGCATGGATTTTATTGGTAAGTACCCTCTTGAAGTTTTAGTTGGCTCAACCTGTCCTAAAAGAAGTAATCGGGTTCTAGGAATCTCAATATCACTGATCTTTCTCTCAGGCATTGTTTCAGCACAAGCATCTAAAATACGACTGAAATATCCGGAAAGTCCAATCTCAATGAGTGTAGTATCGAGTATCAACCAACTTCAGTCTGCACCAAAGCTAACTATATCACTACTTTCTAATGGATAAATTGTGTCAACTAAGATTCTACGGTCAGTTAGTGCTTTATGACACCACACAGTGGCTCCGTATTCTCCTTGACTTAACTTAAGGGACATCGGTACCAACAAATTTATCACACTAATATAGCCATCACTTCAACCATATCGGTCTATGTCGTACATTTTTCATGATCTATTGCTACTTACCTAAAATGCCCCAGATCCGAGTATATGATCTATACGAGAAATAAACCCAAGTATAACCCCAAAATATAAAGTAAACAAGGCAAACAAGTAAAGCAATAAAGGTGATCTAGCTCTTAAGGTAACCCCACTTTTAGTATATTCCCCAGCAGAGTCGCTATTTCTATAATACGGTGGGAGAACTGACTTGAGGTTTTGCATTTTATCGCAAATGTTGCGGATAGCAAGAGTCTCCACCGACTTTTCTTTTATCTAATAAAGGAAAGGGTGAAAATAACAGGAAAGACCTTTTGAGAATTTTCTTGAGTTCGAGGGGTAGGTTATGAAAAGGGAAGGTGTTAGCACCATTTATATCTGTAGTTATCTACAGGCTCTTAATTGCTAGCTCACTTTGAAAATGTCTTGTGTTTGTGTATGTTTGAAAATATTTGAAAATGCCTAAGTATGGCAATTTTGCAAGGATTCTCGTATCGTTGATAATGTATACAAAATGTTTGTTTTGAAAATACTTGTGAAAGGAAGTGTTGTTTTGGAAAGATGTTTTGAAAATGCAATTGTAGGGAAATTTTGTAATGATTCTCGTATCATTGAGAATGTATACAAAATGCTTGTTTTGAAAAGTGTTTTGAAAAGTGTTTTGAAGATAGTTGTTTTGAAATTGTGAAGTGTGGAAATTGTTTTAGTTTGTGAGCAAGCGATTACGAGCGATCTACCTACTCAAAAAGTCTTTGTTCTTTTCCTCCTCCTTTAGATAGTGATATCCTACCATTAGTTAGTAGGAAGCCATATAGTTGGTTGTGAGGGACAGGCGTGGGTCATCGTACAGTCATATAAGGCAACTTGTAGGACGCTTTAGCAATTGTCATAAGGGACTAAGATCATTTACCGAACGCAACATCAAAGGGTCATCGAGGGACTACGATCTTTTAAATCGAGGGTCTTTGCTAAAGCATCCCACGTTCGAGGGACTTGATTACTTTATCTGAAGGCAACAAGTGAGGTTACCCTAGAGGTGTAAGTGTGTAAAGTGTGTTGGTTTTAAGTATTTTTCTTTGAGATTTAGGTTATCTAATGATTGATTTTAAATCTTTCCATATAAGCCCTAATTACTAACAGTAATAATGAAAGCAGTAAATTGTGGAATTTAAATGTCTTACGCTATTACAATGCTTTGGAAATGGGGGGGGGGGGGGGGTACAAATTTATGAATTGGGAAGAAGGCAATAAACCCTAATTATCTATTACAGACCATTGAATAGTTATGCAAAGTAATAAAAATACGCAAAGATGAAAAATAAATAAAAGGGAAAAGAAAATGTTTTGTTTGTGACTTCTTTGATAGAAAAAAAATTGGTAATTAACCTAATTAAACTAATTACTTTTTATTAAAAGAAAAGTTAACTAATTATTTTAAACGAAATTAAAAAATCTAAGTTATTTGAAATTAAGGAAATCAAAATAAAACCTAAGTCTAATGATTTTTAATTGTTTAGAAAATAGTTTGAATGTTAATGTCAATTTGAAAAAAAAATAGTGTGTAATAATAATAAAACCTAATTCTAATCATTTTTTATAAGTTAAAAAATAATAATAAAGTAATTAATTTTTATTTACGAAAATTAAATTAGTTGATTAAAAAAACTTAACCTAATTAAAAACAATTAACATAAGTAAAAAATAAAATTAAGTGAGCCAGTGGTGTAAAAGCAATCAGGGGGTGAAAAGGAAAAAATGTTAGGCCCAACATAATTTGTTTGAAACGGAAAAAATAAAAAGGGAGTAGACCTGCGTGTAAAATAAATAAGGGGGTGATGAAAAGAAAAAGAGTTGGGCCCAAGGCCACGAGGCCCACGTTGTTGGAATCACAAAATAAAACATGAAAATGCCAAAAGGGTACCGTTGGGGCTCGAACCCAGGTCCCAAAGGTAACAGGCGCGCGCTCTAACCACTGGGGTGGTGATACATCTAGTAGTTTATACACAAACCACTCAATATATTATAAACTTGTTTTTGAATGGACTTCATCTTCTTCCTTGCGCCAGTAACCACGAACATGTTTTTCAATTTCTGAAAATGTTCATTTTTCAACCAAATTGAAATATGTAAACATGAAACTTGCTCAGAATTTCCTCACGAATTCAACCATATAACTTTCAAAAGCTATAAATCAAAGATGAGTGAAAATTTTACTTAGTACCAAACTGAACCCTAAAATTTCAGAAACTTCAGTTTCAAAATTCTCATCACGCGGGCAATATAAATGAAAAGTAAGCACATGGTTAGCTTCAGGGCAATGATGTCTACATTTTATCTTTTTAAATCGAAGGCAAATGATGCTTGAATAAGTATTTCAAAGTTAGAAAAATTACCTCTGAAGTGAGAATCGAATCTGGAGTTAGAGCACTCCTGAAGATGTTGTGATGATCTCAATAGCTTCACTGAACTCCTATGAAGCTTTTGCAATGCTTACTTTTGGATTGAGAGTGTCTCAATTATTCTAGACAAGTCAAGTTGCAAAGCTTTGTTTTTGAAAATGGAAGATGGTGAAGATAATGTTACATTGGTATGACAGGTGTTTGTATAGCCTCTATATGAGTTATAGAAGCTTTGTGAATGTTTTAGACTGAAAACGCACAAGTGGATTAGGTGTTTGGAGTTTAAAGTCAAAAATTGCAACAAATGTGGTTTTGGATGCCAATTCTGATTTTAGAGAGTTTGAGAGGGTTAGACGGCTTGTGAATCCGTCTTGTCTTGAAAATGACATCTCTATTTATAGAGAAAAGGTTTTAGAGGATCAGAGGATTTGGTTTACAAGATCACATGTTATGGTTTTTGTTGTAACTTGTGATTTTTTTGAAAACTCCAAGTCTCAATGCATAGAACCATGCCTTCTAGAGTGGTTATCAATTTTAAACATGTTGCTTCTGACTTTTTAGGTTTAGTGTGTGTAGAAGAAACAAGTTAGAGGCTCAAGGAGTGGACTTTTGCAAAAAAAACTTGCTTTACAAGAATGGAAATGGTGCCTTTCTTCTCAAAATGGAAAAATGATTTGGATAATGGCTCAAACACTTGGGTAATGGTTCAAAAGTTTGTGTAAGCATTTAATTATGGTGAGATTTTCAAGTTAGAAGCCTGTAAAGTAAGATTTATGCAGCATAGCTTAGAGATTTAATCTCATGTTCATCACAAAATGACTTGTATTACAAGAATGGATGCCCAACTTCATCTCTTCGAATCTCTTTGCTCAAGCATGATAAAAATGTGTTCTTAGACATTTTGGAAAGCTTGAAACATTGTCTACAACTATCATGTTGACCATTTTGACTAAATAAAATTATAACTTGGTGAAAATTTTCCAAGAAGTTGGGATAAAAATCTGACCAAACTTGTTGAAAATTTTACTAAGTATTAGATAAAAATGTCATGACTTCATGGGTCTATATCTCCTAATCCAAGCATTTTTTAGACATCAAACCTCAAGGACAAAGTTGTAGAATTCATCAAGCCCTAAAACTTTCATGTTGAAAGATTCTCTTGAATCAACTTGCATCTTAGTGAAAAATGGTCATGAAGTTGTGAATTTGGTAAGAATAAAGCACTAATACTTAGAAAATTTTCTAAGTGTTGGAAAATTTTCTATTTTTGACTTTTGTTGACTTTGTTGATTCTTGATGATTAAATTTGATATTTTTGAATATTTTGATGATTCTTGATCATTGAAGTTCAATGTTGACCAAAAAGTCAAAGTTTGACTTTTTGTGTGCCTGTTGACTTTTTATCAATTGATTCAAATTTCAACTATCAATCACTTAATATTTAGAAATGTTTTGAACCATGTAATTAGGTAAAGATATTATATTTCAGCCCTTGAGATCATGCTTTAAATCATTAGGTCGTGGACTAGATCAAAAGTTAATGATCAGTCATTCTCAGTCAAAACCCTAATTTTGACAATTTTGCCCCTTTGGTGATCTGGGGGCTTTTCATGATGAATTATGATCAACCTTTGATGAAATGATGAATATGACTTCAAAATGTTGATATTGACCAAAAATCTTGAAGTTTGACAGTATGTTGACCATAATTGACTTTTTACCCAATACAACTAATTTTTAGTCATCCGAGTAATTGACTGAGCAAATTTGTGATGCAAGACTTGAAACTTGGTATGAGCATTCTTGGAGACCTAAGATGAACCATGAAAGTAAATTGAGGCATTAGAAGTGCAATTTTACTTGAGAAAACGAAAACCCTAGTTGTGGATCCAATGCTTAGGAGGTGAGCTTGTTTGATCAACTCTTGAGAATCCTTAAGCATTTGAGAACTTTTGTGAGAAATGTCTTGAAGAAAAGGGAGGGAAAATTTTGGGTTACAACAGTACCGGAATAACATTTGCAATCCATTGAGGTAGGATGTCACTACTAAGAAACCTGCATTGAATTGCTTCATAACCTCGGCCTTAATCTTCTCTGACATCTCAGGACGCATGCAACGAACCTTTTGTTTAATCAGAGAACCACCCTCTTTCATAGGAAGGCGGTGAACCATAATATCAGTATCAAGCTCTGGTATGTCTTCGTATGACCAAGAAAATACCTCAACATAGTCGTGCAACATCTGAATCAATTTGTTCTTGACACTACCCTCTAAGTTGGCGCCTATCTTGACCTCTTTTTTGTCTGTCTCAGAACCCAAGTTTACCACTTAGATTGGATCTTCATGAAGTTGGATAACATTTTATTCTTATATCAAGAGTCTGGCTAATTCTCCAGGTATTTCACAATCTTCCTCACCTTCGTCCTCGGCTTGGTAGATCGTATTTTCAAAGTCATAAGCGGAAATAGCAGGATTGTTACTAACAAGATCCGGAGTGGATGAGGATCTGCAATGTAGTGTGTGGGTGTGTGTAAGAATACATAACTATTTGAAAGTGCAATAAAGTAAAAGAAAGACAGAGAGTGCAAAATTTGAATGCAAAACGTCCAATGTTTTCATTAAATGAAAATATGACATATGAAATGACAACCCTTAACAAATGAACCATTGTGCCCCGGGCAAGACACATGGTTTAAAGTCGTTGTTTTATAAGAAATTACATAACCAAACTTCTTAAGCAATAAAATAGAAATAGTTGTTACTCCTGACTAAAGGGGATAGAGATGATGTCTTTCGCCTTCCAATTGTTGAGTCTGTTTCCAATGATAGGGAAGATACAACTACTGAGATCACAGTCGCTATCAGCATCTTCTATTGCGTTGACTCCATTATTACTGACATGAAATGGAGGTCTTCCAGCACGAGCATGATGAACAACCCTCTAACTTTCTGCAGTAAAGCCCATATCAAACTTGTCAGATTTGTAAGGGGTATTAGGAAGTTGACCCCAAATTGTACAACCACATTCTTTTATAGTTGCTTTGGAATCTCTTAAGAAATCCATCTTGTGCGGAACCCTGGTAGTCTTTGGAATGGCAGAAACATCTTTAATAGCAGCAGAGGAAATTACTTCAAAAGTTTGACAGGGAGTCTCAATGAATTCCCCATCCATCTCCATGTATCAGAATGAATTCAGATGGCTAACCATGTACTCCTCTTCTCTGCAGACAGTAACAATATTCCTTTTCACATGATATTTTAAATTCTGGTGTAAGGTGGAGGTAACAACGCCTACCCCATGGATCCAGAGGTGTCCTAATAGACAAGAATAAGCTGGCTGGATGTCCATCACATAGAAAGTGGACTCAAATATCTTTGAACCCACTTTCATTGGGAGGTCCACTTCTCCATGTACCATTCTTTTGGACCCGTCAAAGGCTTGAACTATAATGTCACTGGGTTTCAGCACAACCCCTTCACAATCTATTTTGTCAAGAGAGCCCTTTGGCAGAACATTTAGAGAAGAATCAGTATCAACCAGCACATGAGACAACGTAATGCCCCTACATTCAATGGAGACATACATGGCCCTATTATGATTTCTCCTCTCTGGAGTCAGGTCAGCATCAGATAAACCTAATCCATTATCAGTCGTTAAGCTAGCGACATAACTTCCAAATTGATCGGCAGAAATTTCTTGTGGTACATGAGCAGTCTTCAAAAATTTCATTAAAGGTTGCTCATGGGCTTCAGAATACAGTAGTAAAGATAGCATGGAGATTTTGGACAGGGTCTGCCCCAGCTGTTCAACAATTTTATAATCACTTATGCAAATGATCTTCAAAACCTCTTCCAAATCTTGTCCAGAGGTGTCCTTGACTACAACTTCTTTTGGCGCCTCCATCTGGGCAGGCTCTATCATTGGCTCTTTACCTCGAGCTTTGGAAGTTGTCTTGGTAATGTGACTTGAACAGGTAGAGAGATTTCTGGGGAGAAAATTCATTCACTTCTAGTAATTTTGTTGGTCCCCATAATATTGTCAATATTGGGATCAGCCTCTTCATCATCTTCATCAGACAACTCTTGTTTAATGTCGTGGAATATCCTTCTCCGAGGAATATGGGATAGGCTCAGGTGTTGTAATGATTAAAGGAGCAACTTTTGGATTGGCAGTAATACTTACAGGACCCTTGGAAGTGATCCTAAAAGGAGTACCATATATGACAGGCAAATATTGGCACAAGTTCTCAACATACATAACTTTCTCAATCAAGATTACATGTTCATCCATCAGGCACTGAATGCCTTCCTTCAGTAACCTGCATTCATTGGGTTGAACTGCACAACAATAACATTCTTTAACACAACCTGGAAATAAACCGGATTGTAGCAAATTCTTCTTGACTGTTGAGAGAGGAGTAACCACATCACTTACGGAAATAACATACAAAACATCTTCAACAGCACTTACGCCTTTCTCATGCTTCAGCATAGGAGCAGTAATCACATTCGGAGTCTCCAGAGGATCAAACTCAATTTCCTTGTTATCAATCATGTCTTGAATTTTGTTTTTCAGGGCCCAGCAGTTGTTAGTGTCGTGCCTAGGAATGTTCAAATGATAGGCACGCCTCTCATTTGGGTTGTACTTTGGAGAGGATGTGTTGGGATTAGGAGGAGGATCCTGGAGTGTTATGAGTTCAGCCTTTAACAAATGTTGCAATGCTTGATCCAATGGCATATTAATCCTAGTGAACTATCTCGTTAGAGCGTTTGACCTACGTTGGTTACCCTATTGTTATTGTTGAACAGGTGCTGGATTAGAGATCAATATCTCTCCCACAGACTGATGGCGATCATTTTTAATATGGCCTTTTCGACCATAGACAACATTGGCTTCTTTTTTACCAACAAAGGGCTTCTTAACAACATTAGAATATGTAGCCATTGGAATCTTCTCACTTTTAATGCCACTTTCCACTCTTTCTCCAGTCATAATCAACTATGTAAAACCAGATGTCGAGCTTCCAATTAAAAGATTAAAGAATGGGCCTGTCAGAGTGCCCATGAACATATCTACCATTTCCCGATCAGTCAAAAGAGGTTGCACCCTTCCAGCTAAATCCCTCCATTTTTGTGCATACTCCTTGAACCCTTCATTTGAGCCCATGGATATGTTTTGAAATTGTACACCAGACGGCGCAAGGTCAACATTATATTGATACTGCTTGTAGAAAGCAGCAGCCAAGTCTTCCCATGTGTGAATCTTGGTCCCTTCCAGCTGATAGAACCATTCAAGTTTAGTACCGAACAAACTTTCTTGAAAGAAATGGACCCATAATTTCCTGTCAGCAATATGAGGTTGGATTTTTCGAACATACGACCTCAGATGAAAATTGGGACAAGATACCCCATCATATTTAGTAAATATAGGGACCTTGAATTTGTGAGGGATGACCACCCCTGGGATCAGACCTAGCTCTCCAAAATCCAATCCAAGCACTTTTTGGATTTCCACAGTTTTGAGTCAGTCTTCCAACTGCTTGTATTTGTCATCTGCAGGAGGATATTGTTCGTCGGAGTAATCTTCGTCTTCGAAACCCTGATTGTTTCCATCTTCACCCCTGATACTTCTACCATCCTACTCTTGGTTATCGTCTTCCTCAGAGGAAACATCATCCGCTTGAACCAGTCGAGCAGGACCTTTTAATCTTCTCCCCATATTGAGGATGATGGTCGGCTTTTTAGTCTTCTTTTTCTTGACGAGGATCGCCATCATCTCTTGTTGCCCTTTGGCCAGATTCAAAAGAGTCTCTTGAAATTGTGCATGTTGAGTTTGCAGATCCTTGACAGTCTGTTCGAGGGTCATCTTATTTTGAAATAAATAGTAAATAGATGAGGAAACATGTATTGAAAAATCTGCTTATGAAATGATGCATGATATGTAGGTGCAATGTTTTCAAGGACCTTAGGAGATTTAAATTTGTTAACCGCGAGGAAACAAAAACAAAGATTTCATTAATAAGTTTGAAATTAGAATTGCCTCTTAGGCTTACAATGAAAACAAAAGGGTCTCAAGGAGACAACAATATAAAATCCTAAAACCTAAGATTTAAGTCTCCCACGGACGCTTCCTCTTCATGTCGATGTATACATTAAGGCTTTACTCCTCATGAAGTTGCTTTGTGAGCTCTAACACTTTCTTTTCACTTGAATAGAATTGAGTTTCAAAGGTGTCTCGTTCTTCCTTGAGTTGAATCTAGGACTTCTACAATTCCTTGAGATCAGTGGGCATGTCTGGATGGAGGATAGTGCAAGAGACATCTCCTTCGGTAGCAGGCTCCATGATCACTGGTAGGACATCTGGATATGGCATCATGAGGTTTTTAGCATGAGCTCGTACCCATTTGAGATAGGTCTCCAAAGGGATGGAATTCTTTTGTCCTAAAGCATTTCTATCAATCTTGTTTACCATGCCCCAAGCACGTATAAACCTTTGACAAACTTTGAGGATCATTTTCCTAGTTGAACACAATACCCTGGATAAGTATGTCATGAGGACCATTTCTTCGAGCATAACCAAATTGACATAGATTCAGAGAAGGGTTATAAGTAATACTTCCCTTAATGCCAAGGAGTGTAACATTAGGAAATTCCCCACAACAGTCAATGATAGTAATATCCTCTTGAGATCGGGAGCACCAATAGATATCTGAATGAGAAAGTGGACATTATTATTTGTGACCACCTCAAACCTTGTTCATTCTTCATTACTAACCGGGGAAGGTGCAAAATAAAGCACCTGGATAGCAGAGGCATGCAATATATTATATTCCCTCGTTTCCTCATAGTAAGAGTCTGAAGAGAATGCAGAATGTCTCCGAGCAAAGTAGGCACATGGTTACGAGAAAGAAATACTTTGATGGTGTTCACATCTATGAGTTGGTCTGGATTAGGGAATAGCATCAAACCATAGATCAATAAAGCCAAGATTTCCTCGAAAGATTGAAAACTCATAGTATCCAGAAACAACTGAGCCTTCTCTAACAGAAATTTAGCTAGAAAACCCTTAACTCCACTCCTTGTTTCCTAATTAGATACAATGTCGGACCGCTTCAGATGTAAGGCTGCTACAATTTCTCCAGGTTATGGATCTTTCTCTAAACCAGTGAAAGTTGTCTGATCAAGAACAAGTACTCCCAGTTGTAGCAACTGGATTTTTAATCAGAGTCACCACTATTAGTTTTAATCCTAGGGAAGGGAATCTAACAGAAAACCCTAATGCGCATATAGAGATTATAGGTTCGGACTCAGTTCTAGACGAAAGGAAGGTGTTAGGCACCTTTCATATACCTTATTCACAAGGATACTAGGTTTAGTTTTAGGTTTGGGGTAAAATAGGGTTTTAAGTTTTAATAGGGGAACTCGCCACAATTTTTGATTGTATGCCTACGTATCTTCTTATGAGGAATCAGAGTCCCAATTCGTAGTTCGTATGGGGTTGGTGTTTTTTATGGGTTACAAATGTATTTTGAATCACCTTGCATTTTGGTCGGGAGTAGTGATTGCGGAGATTTTGGCTAAATGCGCGGTTAGTCAAAATCCTTTTGAAACCCTTTTGCAAAAATAGTTGATTATCTTAGTTGATTGTGAAAAATAGTTTGATAATTTGTTGCGTGTTTTTTAATTGTATTAACTGCAAAAAACTCTTGATTAGTGCATGATTAAAAAATATTTGATGCAAATAATATAATAAAATAATATGCATTTTTGATATAAAAATAATTTGCCTGTTAATATTTAAATAATAATAATAATAATAATGATAATTAATTACAAAAAGAAATAAGTAATAATAACAATAATATAATAATAATAATAAAATAATATTAAAATATTATAATTATATAGAAAAATAAATAATAATATAAAAGAAAAAAATAACTTAATTGAGTTAAACCAGGGGGTGCGTTTTCTAGTTATTCAGTAAAACAGGGGGTGCTGTAATTAGATTGGGTTAGGCCCAAATATGTAGGCTGGACAGAGGGTGCAGTTTGTTTGATGATTTAGTAAAGCAATGAAAAGGGGGGTGTAGGAAGTACTGGGATTTAGGCCCAAACTGGGCTTTAGGCCCAATACGTTATGCAGGGGGTCAGTTTAATTGAGTGTGGCGCAGGAGTATAGCTTATCGTGGTGACTTATTCTTACGACCGTCAGATCATGATCAAACGGATAAGAACGAGGCACCATGGAAATTACTATAGGCGCGTGTGCATAGGATCTAAACGGATATTAACATTGTTTTTTCCAATTCATTCTTCATTATTATTTATGTTATAGTCACTCACCCTTCTTTCTCTCTTCCTCACATTACAAACCCTTCTTCTTCTATCCCTTAATCCCGCGGCGGCCCAACCCTAGCCCCCACCATGAATCCACCCAAAACAACCCAAACAAAAAGAAGAAAAAAGTTATCGATCGTTACCCTCTCTGCGATTGTCTTTCTTCTAATCTCTTGCACTTTTCTGATTCCTTCATTCTGGGTTTGATCCCTTCTTTTGGTGTGTTCTTTTTGCAGGTTGCGGAGGTGAGTGGAGGATGGTGACGATGATGAGAATGATGCGACGGCGGCAGCGATAGAATTAGGGTTCCAGATATTGGAACCCCAGTTCTCCTATGTACTAAGCGGCGGCTTCAACAACACCTAGGTGTTCTCAAGTTCCTCTTATGTCCTCCAGCCTCCTCTAAACTATTATTGTTCTTTTTCCGTTCGTTCTTGTTCATCCGGCCTCCCCCTCTATTAATTTTGAGTAGTATTGATAGGTTAATACTTAAGGTTTCTATCAATATGTTGTTAGCATAGATTAGGAATGAAGAGACCAATTAGAGATTCAATTTTGTTTCTATAATTTTTTTTGGATTTAATTATGTAATAGACTCGAGATATAAATTGTCATTTGATTTTTAATTGATTCCGTTTTGGTTCTGTTATACACATATACTGCAGAAAGTTTATTTTCCAAGATTTGATTTGTTAACGATTTAGGATAAAGATTCAATTTGATGATTTAATTTAGTCTTGTTTGATTTCTATAGTAGCTGAAAATGCAAAAAAAATCGTGCATGAATTTAGTTTGATGGGCACGGTGTATGTTATTAGGAATCGGGCCAGCAGCTGTATTTCTTTACATTGAGGCCTGCATGTTATTTGGGCCTGCTCGTTATTGTTTTATATAGGAAAAAAACCGTTTTTTAATTCAACTGGGCCAGTATGCATAACGAAATTGAGCCTTCAGCTGTACTTTTTTATTTAGCCTAGTAACATCATAATTGTTACAGCAAAAATGCTTTTAACAACCCTGGGCCCAAATGCCCTTTGCAAAACCCAATATCACTTTTATCTAAATTTTCCAAATGTAATTAACAAAATGTTAGTTAATAATAAAAGTAAAATAAACAAATAATCAGTAACGACAACATCTTTTTCTTATAAAATATAAAAACACAAACGTTTAAAACCCGTTTTACCAGTAGTCAACTAATGCGCCAAGTTTCCTATTTTTTACTTATTTAAAAAAAACAACAAACAATTTCTTTTAATAATAATATTTCCTTTGTGTATCTTTTTTCTATTGAAATAAAAACAGCAATTTTGATAATAAAATTTCTCCTCTTATTCTAAACAAGACAACAACACAATCATTTAACATAATAGGCCTATAATTTGGATTATCACACCCCCCTCCTCTACTATTCAACTACTAAGTTGAAAATGGGTCAACTTAATAATTTTTTTTAGATTGTGGTTTCACCCTTCCTTCTTGCTAACAACAATTTTTTCAAATGGGCCTTACTAATTAAAACCTTAATTATCACTTAAATAATTTTCAATTTTCAAATCGCATGGGCCATAGGCCAACATGACTTGTGAATAGGTTTATGAATACACGAGTCTTTCTGATTTAGAAAGCCCCGCTTTCCTGAATTAAAATACACCCCCTAGTCTTGGATAAGGATGGACCATCAGATACTGTTGTACCATTTTTAAATTAAATAATTCTTCTATTTTAATCTTAAAATGAAATCATCGAGGTATGGCAAATTTGGGTTACGACAGCTGCCCCTATTCAATTATCTTCCAATCGAATAGTGTAAGAATACATGAGTCTTGCGCATTTCGATTGGGAGTTTATTGAATACTTGGAATACCCAAAATTTGTCCGACCAATCATAAGGTTATGCTGATATAGCATACCCTTACGAATCTTAAGGAAATAGGTGAAGCTGATGATATATCGCTCACCAGGGTTTGATAACGAGGCATATGGTCTTGATCTTGAGAGCAATCTTGTGTTTTGGTTTGCTTTTGCTTATTTATCCATTTGGGGGATGAATGAAAAACAATAATTGATGATGCATGGCTACTTGCAGACTGAGGCCATGGGTTATGTTCGCGAATCATTGCATGACGTCTTAGGCGATAAGCTAGGTTTGGTTTTCGAACATTGTTGCATGTCGTCTTAGGCGATGGTCTGTGTTGCAGAATAAAGAAACACATTGATGCACGACGTATTAGGCAATGGTCTTTATTACAGAACAAGGAACCGCGCTATTGCACGATGTCTTAGGCAATGTATTAGGTTGCATTGTTGCCTGCGGTCTTAGGCAATGAACCAGGTTTTGGTTTTGAAATCGCTGAATGTCGTCTTAGGCGATGGTATGTGTTGCAGAATAAAGAAGCACATTGTTTCACGACGTCTTAGGCAATGGTCTATATTACCGAACAAGGAACCACACTGCTGCACAATGTCTTAGGCAGTGGGTTAGGTTTGTGAATCGCTGCATGTCATCTTAGGCGATAGACTAAGTTTTGTTTTCGAGCATCGCTTCATGTCGTCTTAGGCGATGGTAGGTCTTGTGGAATAAAGAAGAACATTGTTGCACGACGTCTTAGGAAATGGTTTATACTATCAAACAAGGTACCGCACTGTTGCATGATGTCTTAGGCAGTGGGTCAAGTTACATTGCTACCCGAGGTCTTAGGCAATGAACTAGGTTTGGTTTCCGAACATCGTTGCATATTGTCTTAGGCGATGTATGGGTTGCAGAATAAAGAAGCACATTGTTGCACGACGTCTTAGGAAATGGTCTATATTACTGAATAAGTAACTGCATTGTTGCACGACGTCTTAGTCAGTGGGTTAGATTGGTAGAAGAAGTGTGTTTTGATGAGTGACCCTTAGATGATTTAATCGAGGGTGAGATTTTTTGTTTGTTGTATGACACATGTGTATGATGTCTGACATTGAGGTGGAACCTTTAGTGTAGCGTGTTGAATGTTTGTGTATGGATATGGAACCCTGAGTATATGCGTATTGTATGTATGCAAAAATGTATAGTGTATGTATGCTTTGGATATGCAAAATGTGTGTAAAATGCGTGTATGGCTTGAAATGTTATGAAGATTGTTTCTAGCATTCTCTCCTATAAACCATTGGTTTTGAATTACCAATTCCCTGGCGTTGTACGTTGCATTATTGTAGCATTGTTAAATTTGATTTGAATGCGGTGAAAGGCGTTAGCAAGATTTTGAGCGTTGGTTTTGTTATTTTTATAAGCGTGAGCATAGACGTAGACATATGTATTGGCATATGCGTAGATGCAGGCGCAGGTGTAGACGTATGTATTGGACGCAAACTTTTTTTGTGTTGTGAGCGTAGACATAAGAGTAGACATGTGTATAAACTTTTTGTTACAGGCATAGACGTAGGAGTGCGTATGGACGTAAACATGGATTTTCTTTTTGATGTTTTTCTAACAAAAATACTTTTTCAATGTTTTGCCAAATGCTTTTGTTTGTTAATTTCCCTGAAATGATTTCAAGACAATATTCACAAGTAATAATCATAGTGTTTTTATAAACAAGTCTAAAAAAAGAAAAAAAATGCAATTTGAAAGATGCAAAGAAAGCAATGAAAGATACAAACATTTTATTGATATGCCTATGAATAGGCGAGAGTGCAAGATGCAATTCCTAGAAAGAGGTAATTACAAAAAGTTTTAAAACTGTAAATGGCAATGAAAAATGATAATTGCTTCTGCTGTTCCCCAATATCCTTTTGATAGCCCTTATCTCCTTTGCTTCATAGTTGTATGATTCTGATCCATCTCTCCTTTCGTGGTTCGTAGTCGCAATTCTTAGATCGCAATCTTTTTGTTCTTTATTTCTTTGTACGAAATCCCTAATTTTTTCCTGCATTTCTCTTTCGGGTTTTCAATCCACCAGGATAACTTTTTTGTTTATATGCCCCTAATTTTTGCCCGGATCTCCCATTAGGAGTTTCGATCCACTGGGACACTCCTTTTTGCCTAAGTCATCCATTTAGGGTTCGAGCTTAGCGAGCTTCTTATACATAATGTTTTTTGACTACGTCTGAGTTTGTCGGATGCGGTAGTTCTTCCCCATCCATTATTGTGAGGATGAAACCACCACCGGAGAATGTTGTTTTCACTATGTATGGACCTTCGTAGTTGGGTGTCTGTTTACCACGTGAGTCGAGGCAAGGTAGCAGAATCTTATTGAGTACTAGACCATGTTGTGGTTCATCTTGTGCAGTACACCGTTACTCAGAAAGTATTCCGAGGCTAATTTCTGTAGAGTTCGTTTATCGATGATAGAGGCATTTTCTGGATATTCTTGTTTATTCCAGGTACTTCTTGATGCCATAGAACCAATGCTTGTCATCCGGTCCTTTTTCAATGGAGGGGCAATGTGCGGGCTCTTCGAAGTGTCTGATTGTGATATATGGTTCGTGGTTCGGCCAGGTCACTTTGAACATATCTGAGAGAGTTGCCAGAGCATTTGTCATTTGATTTTCTTCTTGTGGGATGTAAAATGATCTCTGTGAATTCTGCAACTAACTTTAAAACATGATCCCGATATGGAATCAGTTTCAGGTGTTTAGTATCTCATGCACCATTGACTTAGTATATGACTAGTTCAGAGTCCCCAAATACTTCGAGGTGCTTTATTCTCAGATCAATGGTAACTTCTAGTCCTAGTATACAAGCTTCGTACTTGGCAATGTTGTTGGTGTAGTCAAAATACAATCTTGCAGTATAGGGCTTATGATAATTCCTTGGAGAAGTCAAAATTTCCCCTATATCATGCCCCAGTGCATTTGAAGCCCCGTCGAACACGAGTGTCCAATGTGCCCCTGGCTTGATTTCTTTTGCTAAGTCCTGGTATCTCATAGTCATTTATAACCATGACATCTCCGTTTGGAAAGTCAAGCTTCGTAGGTTGATATTCTGGCAGTGGTTGGTGAGCTAGATAATAGCTTGATCAACCTTTCTTTGATGCTCTGCTCTAACATTTCCCCTAGCTTGATTTCTTTCAAATATCCCTCTTTGCCTAGATTAATGGTCCTAATAGCCTCTTGATACGGTTGTATATTGTCAGCCTTTCATTTTATTTCCCTCGCTATTTTCTTAGAGAGTTTAAGATCTTCATCACCTTCCTCTCCGGCTTGGTTGATAGGAGCGTCAAAATTATATCGGGTCGCAGCAGTAACATTATCAGTGGTTTTGGGCATGGATCTGCACCTTTATCATGTTTTCGTGCAGATTTTAGTATGTGAAAATGCACATGCAGAGAAAGTATTTCCATTTTAAAATTTAAGAGATAAATGCAATAGAAAGACAAGGATCTTAATTGAAAACAAAACATAACTTTTATTAATTGCAAATATTGTCTGAAACAAAATGGGGGAACCCTTACAAGCAACCCCTATGCCTCGGGCTTGACATAGGTTCTTTCAAAAACAAGAAAAATTACTTAGGAAAGAAAAAGATCTCGGGAATCTCCCCGACAACCCATCTTTTGAGTTCTTCTCCTGGGGCGCATTTTTGGATGAAGTCAGTTGCTTTTTTAGTATTGAATTTGCTGGGTATCATCGCCACATGTTTACCATGCCATATTCCCTTGTGGGCGGAGGTCTCTTGGATTGGAGGAAACCGTGCTTTACCCTTTAGGGTAGCTACATATTTTTCTTCAGGGTATGGTCTAATTTGGACTATCCCCTAGTCCACTAGCTTTTGTAGCGTCATTTCCAAGGCTTCATTATGTTCTAATAGGAACCCACATTCCCACAGGTATTCCTTCAACAAGATTATTGGGACTTTTGCTTGTCTGGTTGCCCCATAATCATTGGCTACTTCGATTTCATTTATTATCGATACACCATGCAGAGGCATAGGGTTTGATTTAATGTTAGGTTTCTTAAAAGTGATGTCTTGAGATTCTAACAAGTCTTGGACCTTATGCTTGAATGGCCAACATCGCTATATGGTATGTCCAGGAGAATTAGCATAATACTCACATCTGGCGTTGGGGCATTGTACTTTCATGGGAGCGGCCCGACTGGAGGAGCTAGAGGCTTGATTTCCACCAAAGATTACTTAACCAGCTGTTGTAATAACTAGATAGAAGGCACGGGGAGTGGATCAAAATTTCTTTGTGGCCTTCTGCCTTGCTGCTGTCCTTGTGGGATCATTAACGATTGTGGTTCCCTTGGTTGTAAGGCTACTGTATTAATTTCTCCCTCTTATCTTTTTGGGGAGTCTAAAACAGGCCTTTTTGGATTGTAGGGTCCTGCTTCTGGCTCTTTTCTTAGTTAGTGACCGCTTGATGCACCAATCGTTTAAGCTACTTCTTCGAAAGCTACCCTGGGAATCTGGTCTTGTTTATCAATGAAGTTCATTAGGGCTAGGAGAACTTGACTCAGATCTTCTTTCATCGAACTCACGTCACCTTTGACTTGGTATAGATCTTCCTTAAATGCATCCTGGTTTCCTGGATCTGTTCCAAGGTTCTTTGTTTATAGGCCCTTGTTTGATATGGAGGCCAAGGAGGTGGTGATCTTCTTCTACCCATGGCATAACTGTAGAGTTTTTTTTTTGAAAAATCGAGATGAGTTTTGATATGATATGCAGGTGTTTATGAATGCGTGCATGCGAATGAATATATATGAATATGAAAGGGGTTAAATGTCTTATTCACTTGGGTATATATTTATTTTTCGCTTCTATTTTTTATTCGATGATCGGCTTGAAAATAGATACACAAATGGGATGTGGAAACAAAATGCCTTTATTGAAGGTAACATAATTCAGATATTGAAAAATATTACAATCTTAAACCAAAACTTGTTTGCATGAAATTGAACCAAGGGAAATAAGTCTTCTAGGTGCGCTTGCAGACGTCTACTCTTGAAATCATCCCTCATTGTTGGACAAAGCTTGAGAAAGTCTTCAGTACATTATTTCCCTTTTGTGGCTTTGATTTCAGACATGTTTGGCGCATTGACATGGACAAGTTGTTTCCTTTGGTATCCCTTTTTAAAGACAGTCATCGAGGTCTTGATTTTATCATTATTTTTTGTACCTTGTGAATAAGACAAAGAAACGGGTGACGAATATATGAAATGTATGAATGCATAGGTGTATGGTTGAGTGACAGGATTTTGTGACAGGTACCCTTAGAAGGTAGGTTCCTTAATTTTGACCTACTGTTAGTCTACCTTCCCAAAAGGTGGTTTCCTTAAGGGTATCATGAATAACACCAGAGGGAAAAGGAACAAGGGCCTCCCTTAGGTGAAGTCTCTTTACGGGCCGAGACTTTCATCTCAAAGTCGTGAAAGGTCTCGTCATGAGGTTTTTAGGTTAAGATCGTTACAAAGAGTCATGGGTGACCTTCTAAAGTCCTACTCGTCAAGAGGATATCTCTCGATAAGTATTCCTTTTTGGGAAGTTCACCGACTCTAGGTGAAGTCGTCATATAAACTCGCAGGGATGATGTACCCCCTAAGCTAATAAACAAACCTTCTCTCTAAGGGTTTATTTGAGAATATTTATTTTGAAATAAAACCCACCACACAGTAAATATATGATGATAAGAAAAATTGACAATAAATAAATAAAATAGAAACCCCCCAAAGTAAAACCTAAAACCTAGGGTTAAGCGTCCCCAGTAGAGTCGCCAATTGTAGCAACTGGATTTTTAATCAGAGTCGCCACTATTAGTTTTTATCCTAGGGAAGGGAATCTAACCAAAAACCCTAATGTGCAGACAAAGATTTTAGGTTCAGACTCAGTTCTAGATAAAAGGAAGGTGTTAGGCACCTTTCATCTACCTTGTTCACAAGGATACTAGGTTTAGGTTTAGGTTTGGGGGTAAAATAGGGTTTTAAGTTTTAATAGGGGAACTCGCCACGATTTTTGATCGTATGCATACGTATCCTCTTATGAGGAATCAGAGTCCCAATTTGCAGTTCGTATGGGGTTGGTGTTTTTTATGGGTTGCAAATGTATTTTTAATCACCTCGCATTTTGGCCGGGAGTATTGATTGCGGAGATTTTGGCTAAATACGTTGTTAGTCAAAATCCATTTAAAACCCTTTTGCAAAAACAGTTAATTAACTTAGTTGATTGTGAAAAATAGTTTGATGATTTGTTGCGTGTTTTTTAATCGTATTAACTGCAAAAAAACTCTTGATTAGTGCATGATTAAAAAATATTTGATGCAAATAATATAATAAAATAATATGCATTTTTGATATAAAAATAATTTGCATGTTAATATATAAATAATAATAATAATTAATTATGAAAATAAATAAGTAATAATAATAATAATATTAAAATATGATAATTATATAGAAAAATAAATAATAATATAAAAGAAAAAAATAACTTAATTGAGTTAAACCAGGGGGGTGCATTTTCTAGTTATTCAGTAAAACAGGGGGTGCTGTAATTAGATTGGGTTAGGCTCGAATATGCAGGCTGGATAGGGGGGTGCAGTTTGTTTGATGATTTAGTAAAGCAATGGAAAGGGGGTGTAGGAAGTATTGGGCTTTAGGCCCAATACATTACGTAGGGGGTCAATTTAATTGAGTGTGGTGCAGGAGTATAGCTTATCATGGTGACTTGGCCTTACGACCGTCATATCATGATCAAACGGATAAGAACGAGGGACCATGGAAATTACTATGGGCGCGTGTGCATAGGATATAAACATAAATTAACATTATTTTTTCCAATTCATTCTTTATTATTGTTTATGTTACAGCCACTCAACCTTCTTTCTCTCTTCTTCACATTACAAACCCTTCTTCTTCTATCCCCCAAACCCGCGGCGGGCCAACTCTAGCCCCAACCATGAATCCACCCTAAACAACCCAAACAAAAAAGAAAAAAGTTACTGATCGTTACCCTCTCTGCGATTTTCTTTCTTCTCATCTCTTGAACTTTTCCGATTCATTCGTTCTGGGTTTGATCCCTTCTTTTAGTGTGTTCTTTTTGCAGGTTATGGAGGTGAGTGGAGGATGGCGACGGTGATGAGAGTCACACGGCAGCGGCAACGATAAAATTAGGGTTCCAGATATTGGAACCCCAATTCTCCTCTGTACTCAGCGGCAGCTTCAATAGCACCTAGGTGTTCTTCAAGTTCCTCTTCTGTCCTCCGGCCTCCTCTAAACTGTTATTGTTCTTATTCTGTCTATTATTGTTCATCCGGCCTCCCCCTCTGTTAATTTTGAGTAGTATTTATAGGTTAATACTTAGGGTTTCAATCAATTTGTCGTTAGCATATATTAGGAATGAAGGGACCAATTAGGGATTCGATTTTGTTTCTGTAAAAAGAAAATTTGATTTGATTATGTAATAGACTCGAGATATAAACTGTCATTTGGTTTTTAATTGATTCTGTTTTGGTTCTGTTATACACATATACTGCAGAAAGTTTATTTTCCAAGATTTGATTCGTCAACGATTTAAGATAAAGATTCAATTTGCTGATTTAATTTAGTCTTGTTTGATTTCTACAGTAGCTGAAAATGAAAAAAAAATCATGCAAGAATTTAGTTTGATGGGCACAATGTATGTTATTAGGAATTGGGCCAGCAGCTGTATTTCTTTACGTTGGGCCTGCATATTATTTGGGCCTTCTCATTATTGTTTTATACAGAAAAAACAATTTTTTAATTCAATTGGGCCAACATGCATAACGAAATTGGGCCTTCAGCTGTATTTTTTATTTAGCCTAGTAACATCATAATTTTTACAGCAAAAATGCTTTTAACAATCCAGGGCCCAAATGCCCTTTGCAAAACCCAATATCACTTTTATCTAAATTTGCCAAATGCAATTAACAAAATGTTAGTTAATAATAAAATTAAAATAAACAAATAATCAGTAACGACAACATCTTTTTCTTATAAAATATAAAAACATAAACGTTTAAAACCCGTTTTACCAGTAGTCAACTAATGCGGCAAGTTTCCTATTTTTTACTTATTTAAAAAAAAAATAATTTCTTTTAATAATAATATTTTTCTTTGTGTATCTTTTTTCTATTGAAATAAAAACAACAATTTTGATAATAACATTTCTCCTCTTATTCTAAACAAGACAGCAACACATCATTTAACATAATGGGCCTATAATTTGGATGATCACCCCCCCCACCTTCCTCTACTATTCAACTACTAAGATGAAAATGGGTCAACTTCAATGATTTTTTTTAGATTGCGGTTTCACCCTTCCTTCTTGCTAACAACAATTTTTTCAAATGGGTCTTACAAATGAAAAATTTAATTATCACTTAAATAATTTTCCATTTTCGAATCGCATGGGCCATAGGCCAACATGCCTTGCGAATAGGTTTACAGATACACAAGTATTTCTGATTTAGAAAGCCCCGCTTTCCTGAATTAAAATACACCCCCTAGTCTTGGATAAGGATGAACCATCAGATACTGCTATACCATCTTTAAACTAAATAATTACTTTGTTTTAATCTTAAAACGAAATCATCGAGGTAAGGAAAATTTGGGGTA
The DNA here is from genome assembly GCA_948472305.1 of Vicia faba. Classification (NCBI taxonomy): domain Eukaryota; kingdom Viridiplantae; phylum Streptophyta; class Magnoliopsida; order Fabales; family Fabaceae; genus Vicia; species Vicia faba. Next base: position 1,132,975,907 of record OX451735.1, read on the forward strand.
TAACACCAGTAGCTTAGAGAACTCTTCCATTGTGGGTACCAGCTGATAATCCGGAAAGGTGAAACAGTGACGTGTAGGATCAAAGAACTGAAATAAAATACTCATCATGTCTTCTTCAAAACCCGAGGTAACCAAACTGAGTAGATGAACACGCCTCTTGGTAAATTGAGAGCTTTCATGAACTTTTAGGACTAACTCCTTAAGTTAAGAATGTATCCTCACAAAACTGCTTTGGATAGTGTTTCTGTGAGCGGAGGCCATAACCTACAAAATAGAACAAAGATAAATCCTTATGTCCTTGAAATGGTTAGTAAAAATGATATGGTATGATGTCATGATGTTATGATGTCATGTTCGAACAATTAATCATACACAAATAAAACACATATGGTCTTAGGTTTAAGCTTGCATGGAGTTTGTAGGTAAGTACCCTCTTGAAGTTTTAGTTGGCTCAAACTGTCCTAAAAGAAGTAACCGGGTTCTAGGGACCTCATATCACTGATTTTTTCCAGGCATTGTTTCAGCACAAGCATCTGATTTGCGACCGAAATATCCCGAGAGTCCAATCTGAATGAGTGTAGTATCGAGTATCAACTAACTTCAGTCTGCACCAAAGTCGACTATCTCAATACTTTCTAATGGCTAAGTTGTGTCAACTAAGGTTATACGGTCATTTGGTGTTTATGACACTACGCAGCAGCCCAGCGTTCTCCTTGACTAACTCAAGGGACACCAACACATACCAATGTGTCGCACTAACGTAGCCATCATTTTAACCATATCGGTCTATGCCATACGATTTTCATGATCTATTGCTACTTACCTAAAATGTCCCCATATCTGGGTATAGGATCTATACAAGAAATAAACCCAAGAATATCTCGAAATATAAAGCATACAAAGCAAGCAAGTAAAGCAATAAAGGTGAACTAGCTCTAAAGGTAACCCCGCTTTTAGTTATGTCCCCAGTAGAGTCGTCAGTTCTGTAATACGGTGGGAGAATTATCTTTTGGGTTTTTCATTTTATCGCAAATGTTACAGATAGCAAGAGTCACCACCGACTTCTCTTTTATCCAATAAAGGAAAGGGTGAAAAGAATAGGAAAGACCTTTTGAGAATTTTCTGAGTTCGGGGGGTAGGTTATGAAAAGGGAAGGTGTTAGCACCCTTTTCATCCGTAGTTATCTACGGGCTCTTGATTGCTAGCTTACTTTTTGAAATACTTTGTGTTTATGTATGTTTGAAAATATTTTAAAAATGCCTAAGTACGACAATTTTGTAATGATTCTCATATCGTTGAGAATGTATACAAAATGTTTGTTTTGAAAATATTTGTTGAAAGGATGTGTTGTTTTGTGAAAAGATGTTTTGGAAATGCCAATGTAAGGTAGTTTGCTTTATAATAACCCTTGTATTATTTCTCAAGAGTGTTTATAAAGTGTTTTGAAAGTGTGAAGTGTAAAGATTGTTTTAGTTTGTGAGCAAGCGATTACGAGCGATTTACCTACTCAAAAAGTCTTTCGTGTTACTTCCCTCTTCCCTTAGATAGTTCTATCCTACCATTAGTTAGTAGAAAGCCTTATCATTGGATGTGAGGGACAGGCGCATGTCATCGTACAATCATAGAAGGCAACTTGTAGGACACTTTAACAATTGTCATAAGTGGCTAAGATCGTTTACTGAAGGCAACATTGAAGAATCATCGAGGGACTACGATCTTTTAACTGAGGGTCTTTGTTAAAGCATCCCAGGTTCGAGAGACATGACTGTTTAAATTTGAGGCAATAAGTGAGGTTACCCTAGAGGTGCGTGTGTGAAAAGTGATTTGTTTTCAGTTAATTTGTCTTTATTAGGTTTTCTAATGTTTGTCTTTATTAGGTTTTCAGTTAATTTGCCTTATCAGAAAATAAAAAAATGCGGGAAATAAACTACGCTATTACATCGCTTCGAGGATGGGGAGTACAAACCATAAATTGGGGAGGAAAAGTAAAGTAAACCTAATTATCTATTACAGACTGTTAACAGTTACAATATTGGAAAATATTAATGCGAAAGTAAAGTGCACGAAGGTGGTGAAAAGGGGAAGATATTTAAAACCTAAAGAATTCTAAGTATTTATAAAATATTTTTGGTGTTTTATTTAGAAAAATATTGGAAGTGATCAATAAAAATAAAACCTAATTCTTAGTTAATTTACAAATTAATAAGAATTCTAAGTATTTATAAAATATTTTTGGTGTTTTATTTAGAAAAATATTGGAAGTGATCAATAAAAATAAAACCTAATTCTTAGTTAATTTACAAATTAATCATTTAAAATAAAACAGGGTGATTAAATTAAATTAATTTTAATTATCAAAAATTAAATTAATTAACTAAAAACCTAAATCTAAATTTTTTTATGACTTTATGATTTTTGTTGATTAAACAAAAAATGAAATTGGTTAAAGAAAAGAAAATGTTAATTAAAACAAAAAAAAATAAGAAATTAAAATGGGCATGCATTATAAGAAATTTGGGGGTGTGAGAAACAGAAACGTTGGGCCCATATCATGTAAGCCCAGTCCACCTTCCTGAGATCCAGCGTGTTGCTCCAAGCAGGTCCACCTTAGGCACACAAGCTCTAGCGTGTTTATCTGGATATTTCAGAGATTCAAGGGTGATAAAGAGAATGGTGCACCATGTACTTGCGTATGCTTAGTGTGCTGAATCTTCAAGAACAAAATGTAAAAAAAAAGGTACCATTGGGGCTCAAACCCAGGTCCCTCTAGTATACACGCGCTTGTTTTACCATTGGGGTGACTGTTCATCTCGTTATGAAACGCCCCCAGTAAATATATTATAAAACATGTTTTGAAAATTTGAAATTGCCAACACACCTCTTTCTTCTTCCTCGCGTACTTACTATAACAACAACATAACTTCATCTTTTTTTGATTTTGTAAAATGCTAATTTCTCAACCGAGTTGAAAACTTCCAAAACTAAACTTGTTTGATTTTTTCCAAGGAATGCAACCATATAAATTATGAAAGCTATAGGTTAAAGATGAGCGTGAATTTTTTTTGGTACCAAACTAAAAACCTAATATTTCAGAAAACTCAATTCCAAAGTTCTCATCACACAATCAACATAAATGAAAACTAAGGACATGGTTAGTTTCAGGGAAATCATATCTACATTTTATCTTTTGAAATTGAAAGCAAATGATATGTGTATACGGTGTTTTGAAATTCAAGAAAACTTACCTCTTGAAGCAAAACTTAGAACTCGTTCCACCACTCCCATAGACAAAGTAATGGTGCAAAAAGCTTTCTTGAACTCCCAGGAAGCTAATGATATGCTTAAATTGCCTTAGAACCCTCTGAAACTTTCCAACCAAGTCAAGTTGCAAATGGTGAAAGTGAGGTTTGGACGATGATGGTAGAGGTGTTACAGTCGTTCCAAGAGTGTTTGGTCATCTTCTATTTGATGGATAAAAGGTATTTGAATGATAAAAGGGGAAAACACACGAGTGGATTTGGAGTTGGGTGTTGGAAGCTTTAAATGTGCAACAATGGGGTTTTTTGAGCAAATTTTTTATCTCTTGGTTCTGAGCCTTGCATCTCTATTTATAGAGGTTTCAAATGGTCCCTCTAACTTGTAGAAATCGTTCTTAGTTCATAAGGAAAGTTGGTTTGGTCATTTGGTTTAAAAATGCACAAAAAAGCACGTTGCTTCATGATGAAGAAAATGAGTGATTCAAGGGATTTTCCATGCTTTTTCTAACCTCTAGAAGTTGATTATGATATGGAGATTTTGTGTGATCTGACTAGGAGCAAGTTACAAGCTTAAGTGAGGAGTTGTTGACATAAAGCTTGCTTTATCAAAGAGGCAGAGTGACTTTATGCAAATTCATCCAAAAATGGCATCAAGACTTGGACAAAGCTTTAGATCCTTATGTAATACACTTAGGACATGTGTAAATATCTGATCAAGGTGAGATTTAGAAGTTAAATGGCCTGAAAAGTGAGATCATGTAGCTTAGGTTTGAGATTTGTCCATAAGGTTTTCACAAGAATGACCTAAAATTCAAGTTTGTCATGCCATCTTCATCTCTTCGAAACTTCTAGCTCAAGTATGATAAATTTGTGTTCTTGGACATTTTGGAAAGCTTGAATCAAGATCTACAACTTTCGTGTTGTGAGTTTTTGCTGAATCAATTTGGATCTTAGTTAAAAATGGCCATAAAGTAGTGACTTTGTTAGGAACAAAACACTTAGAAATTTTTTCTAAGTGTTGGGTAAAAATAATCAGAACTTCATGGGCTCATATCTCTTAAATTAAGCACTTTTGAGGATCACCCCACATTAACAAAGTTGTATAATTCATTAATCCTTGCAACTCATGTTAAAAGTTTTCCTTGAATTAGCTTGTATCTTGAGTAAACTTGCTTGTGAAGTTAGGGTTTTTTAGGTACAAAACACTTGAATTTTTCTAAGTGTTTGAAAATCTTCAATTTTGAATTTTGTTGACTTTCTTGATTCTTGATGATCAAGTTTGATGGTTTTAAATATTTTTATGATTCTTGATTTTTGAATTTCAATGTTGACCAAAAAGTCAAAGTTTGACTTTTGAGTGATTGTTGACTTTTTATTCAATTGGTTCAATTCTCCAACTGTCAATCACTTGTATCTTTGAATATGTCTTGAGCCATGTAATTAGATCAAGATGTTGTATTTGATCCCTTGAGATCATGCTTTAAGCCATTAGGTCATGCACTAGTCTAAAAGTCAATGATCAGTCATCTTCAGCCAAAACCCTAACTTGACAATTTTTGACCTTTGATGATTTGAGGGCTTTCCTTGAGGAATCATGATCAACCTTTGATCAAATGATGAATATAACCTCAAAATGTTGATGTTGACAAAAAATCTTGAAGTTTGACTGTATATTGACCATAGTTGACTTTTTACTCAATACAGTTGATTTCCAATCTTCTGAGCCATTGACTGAGCAAACATGTGATGCAAGACTTGAAACTTGACATACGCATTATTGAGGACCTATAATGAACCATGAAAGTCAATTGAGACCCTTGTAGACCAATTTTCTTTGATAAGCACCAAACCCTAGTTGAAGACCTTTGCTTATGAGGTGGTTTTGACCAGTCAACTCTTTAGTAGTTTTGAGCAAATGAGGACCTCATGAGAATGTCTTGAAGAAAATGGGAGGGAAAATTTTGGGGTACAACATAAGGCCATTGAAACAAAATGGGTAAAGATCGTGAAGAGCATTTCACATATTCACAACATTCATTCTTGCTTCATCCTTCTTTCTATCTCAACTTTTGATTTCTTTTTCTCACAATGCACCATTCTCTTTTTCCTTTTTTCTTTAATAATGCTTCTTCTTTTTTTGTTAAGCATTTCTTAAAGGATGCATTATGCCACCAATTATTTCTTCCTTTATAACCAACCTCCCCAACTTTAAACATTTCTTTCTTTTTTTTTTCTTTCAAATGAATGCTCTTCAAACAAGGCTATTTCAAATAATTTGGTGAAGTGTTTATAAACAAGAATTTTTTTAGTATGAATCATCATTGACTTTTCCTTGGTCTTCTCTAAGCATCAACACAACTACTAAGTGGTATACTTAGAAATTTGTTGGCTTTTTGATAGATTCATTCCAAAAAATAAATTTTATTTAAAGCTCAAAAGGGTTCACAAAGTTTCACGAACTCACAAGGTTAGACGAAGCCCTTTTGGAAATGGTGGTAACTCTCATAATGCAGAAACAATGCCTTGATCACTTCTAAGTTTCCAAAATTTCTTCTCAAAAACAAGATTTAACATGAATCATTCGAGCTAAAATAACAATTACTAATACTTTAACAATTTGGTGAACAATGGAAAGTCTCTCACATTTGTGGTTATGTCCTAATGATTCAAACATGCACACATATTTACATAACAATGCATAACTATCTTTGTGCTTAAAGCACCATTTTCATGATTATGCTAACATTCTACAAAACGGTAAAATAATACTTTATTTTCACATTTCTTTGAGATTTATATCATCACCACCCAAATCACGAGATCGATCGAGTCCCAAAGAATCAAACTTGTTCCTTGAGAAATTAACTTCAACCTTCTTTTTTTTTAAAAACAAACGAAACACAATATCTAATGCTCATACCATAATATAATACTACCAAGAACCATAATCTATCAAACTTTAATCAAAATAAGTTCTAAACCAAAAAGGGGTACCAATACCCACTAAAAGGGAAAATCCCAAATTACAACCACAATTTTTGTTTTCAAAACACAACTAATTGTTTCAACAATTAAAATTTTAAACACACTAACATAAAAACTAAAAAACATAAAAACTGAAAAACATAAAAACTGAAAAACATAAAAACTGAAAAATAAACTTCTTCACTTTGTCACCAAACCATCATTGCTCCATATTTTCACCGCCATCACCATCATTACCATCATCACCAGCATCATCATCATGTGCTCCAACATGTGTTGCCCCCTCCGAAAAGAAAGGGCGCCTGTCCACGGGTCAATTGCAGAAAGCATTATACTCGGCTTGGGTAGGGAAAGTAACTGTCTCCTGAGGGTTTGACTTATGCATAAATAATTTCGCCATGGAGTCATGAAGGAAGCTTTCAGATCTTCGATGAGCTTCCAACATGTCCCAACTGTAATTGCAGGTTTCCTTCATCCTAGAAGATTCATAAGCGTGCAATCTCAACTCATCCAATTCATGTAAATCTTCTTTCCTCTTCGAGCCAGCTTGATCTTGATCAAAATTCAAAAACTTCAATGCCAAAAAAGCCTTATGTTCAAGTTCCATCGAAAGATGGCATGTGTTATACCCCAAAATTTTCCCTCTCATTTCATCAACATTTCTCATCACAAGAATCATGGAAGTCAAGGTCAAGCTAGGGTTTGCTCTGCTCAAGATACCTCCTTGCACTGTTGACCCAAATTAGGGTTTGAGTTTGCACAGGGATTTTTTGAACTACAATGCCCAAAGTGACTTTCATACTTCATGTTGGACTCACAAGTTTGTCCATACCAAGTTTCAAGCCTTGATTCAAATTTTTGCCCAGTCAATTGGACAGTTGACCTAGAAATCAACTGTATTGGGGAAAAAGTCCACTGTGGCCAATTGACAGTCAAACCTCATGAATTTTGACCCACGTCAACATTATGAACTCATATGAACCATTTGATCAAGTTTGGATCATAATTCCATAAGAAATTTGATCAGATCACCAAAAGGGCAAAATGGTCATTTTTAGGGTTTTGACTGTACAAAGGCAATTTTTGACTGTTTGATCTAGCCAATGGCAAATCAAGCTCAACCATGGACTCAAGGACTCAATGACTTTTTCTTGACCCATTCAACAAGTACAAAAGATCTCAAATGCATAGGATTGACAGATGAATTTTTCAGTCAACTGATCAAAATTTGACTGTATACTAAAAAGTCAAACTTTGACTTTTTGGTCAAAATCAAGTGCCAAGGGTCATTTTTCATCAAGACATGTCAAATTATGAAACTTGTTCATCAAGAAACCCAAAAATGCAAATTAGGGTTTAAAATGGAAAATTTTCATAACTTAGAAATTTTCTAAGTTATAAAATTTTCTTATTTTTTCCTAACTTTGTCCCATTTTTTCACCAAGATGCTAATGGATTCAAACAAAACTTGAAACATGAAAGTTGTAGTCCATCACAAAGTCTACAACTTTGATTCACAAAGTTTTCTCAAAAGAAGCTTGTATCTAAAGTTATGATTTTTGGAACAAGGGTACCTAAAACTTTTAACTTAGAAAAATTTTGCCCTAGTTTAGGCAGGATTTTGAATTTTTTTTATTAATAACCAAGTATTAAAATAATATTTCTCAAATAACCGCGTTTCGGAAAAAAATACGTAAATAACCATGTTTCAGGTGACTCCCCAAAGGAGGAGCCATCTGAAATGGCGCATGCACCTATATTTTAAGGGGATGTGCCATCTCACTTGGCGCCTATGTGCTTAGGGCATGCCCTAAGCCAAGTGAGATGGCGCCTAGGTGTATTTTTAGGTCAAAAAATGATTTTTTTTTTCCGGTGCGTTGCGTGTTGGACAGAGATCAACAAAATGGACTTTTTATTATAAAAAAAAATAATTACATCCAACTGTATTACATTAAAATAACAGTAAAAAAAACATATTAAAAAAAATGGATACAAAAATACTGGGGAAAAAAACTAATACATCAGTGATCCCCCGGAACCCGGTAATGACCCCCGGTTCCGCATCCCCGTCCTTGCCTTTCTCGTGCTGGGTGTCGTAGCGTTTCCTGCTGCGGCAAGGTCAATGGCCCATCAAAGTCAATGCGGTCCGAATCCATAAAATCAGTCATATCTCCATATCTAGAAGATCCGCTCTGGTACAGTCGGTTACCCATACCCTCAAAGTTTGGTCGTGTTGGCGGTGGGTGCAGTTCCATAGTGGGTTTGTAGCATTGATCGTCTGAGTACGGTGGGTAGAAAGGAAATGGATCTTGGGGTGTTTGGTATTGAGGATGTTGGGTGGTTTGGTGATATTGTGGGTGATGGTAGGTTGGGTCGGTTTGTTCGTAATCTTCCGACATTCCCATATCAGGGCTAAGGCTGGATGTTGAGGGGGCCATATTGGGATATATGGAAGACTGAAATTGTGTGTGGGGTATGCGGGTGTGCTGGTATTAGGATTGGTATTGTGGTTGGGTTTGAGGAATATCGGGGTATTGGTAGTTTGGTGGTGATTGTGGTTGGTTGTGCGGCATTTGATTGTAGTTGTATTGTGGTGGGGACTGTGGTTGGGTGTTTGTGGGTCTGTTTCTTCTTGGGGGTTGGTGGGAGGTTGATGGGTTTTGGGTTTATTGATGGGGAATCGAGGGTTGTGCCCATTGTGTGTGTGGGTCAACCAAATACCTTGGATGAGACACGTGCATTCCAGGGTTACTAACTGACCTGTACCAAGACAAATATTGATCCGTGTGTCGGATATTACCTTGAGTAAGGAAAACCGGGAATTGCAAGACGTAGCGGTGACGCCTCTGCCACATCTTACACCATTCCGGAGCGAAGTCTTTCCAGTTGGTAAGATCCCATTGGGCGTCGACCCTTTTAAGATGCCATGGGGACAAACAAGTTGGATCACTTGGTATCTCTTGATGCATTCTGAACTGCATCTTCACACGGTCGATGTGGTGCATCTCCACAATGTTGAACCGAATGATTGCAGTCTTCGCGGTCCAAGTTGCTGCATCCTCCGGGTTTGGAACATGGCCCAAACCCAAATATGGTCTCCAGACGAACTGCGATAAAATGTAAATCAGGTTAATGCAAAAGTAATGTATAAATAATTTAGTTGAACAAAAGTTAAAAGCTACGACGTACGTCATCCGGGCCTAAGTGATCCAACAGGTTGCGGTAGAGTGCGACATTGAATCTTGGATTCTTGCCGTAATCCATACCCCTCACGCAGTACCTAAAGGAAATGAGAAACATTTTATTCTTAGCATATATTTTGGGAAGAGCAGAATAGTTATAAATGCTATAACTTGATGACTTACTTTGTTGCGTACGGGAAACCGAAAGTGTTGTTGTTGATGGGGTTTAAGGAATCCATCCTCCACCATCCCCAGGCTTGTAGTAAAAAAGCGCACCCATAAAATGTACATTTTTCCTTGACTGCGTTTTTGCACAAGGAACTGTATAGGTGGGCTAAAACTGCAGAACCCCAACTATATTTTCTTGTTTTTTCAAAATTTATTAGTAAATGTAAGTACATAAAATTTACACTATTTCCCGTACTTTCGGGAAATAAAAATGTACCAAAAAGTATCATAAGATAAGTTCTGCCTTTTACTACCCCGTCATTCTCTGAGGAATTTTCATTTAATTCCAAACTTGCATAATGACTTTTCAGCTCAGTGAGTAGTATTCCCTTCCCTCTTGCACCACCACCTTCTACCATATCCCTGCCCAACAGTTCTTCACACTGAGAGTTAGGTTGTTGAACCGACCCGTTCACGGCCTTACCGTCGACAGGGAGACCTAGTAGCATGTACACATCCTCTAGCGTGATGGTACATTCACCTATTGGTAGAAGAGCCATTATTTAAAATGCTTGAGAGTATGAAAGACTTAGGAAGAGATAGAGAGTATGATAGACTTATGAAATATTTCGTAGCAGAGAGTGAGACTTGTGTGGGTGTGAGAGATGTATGATATGGTATGTATTTATAGGCAAATAAGTTTGATATAGTGGTTGCTTGTGCTTGCATGCCTGCGAAGTGTCACATTTGCATGCTTAGGGGGTTACACATATGCATGCATGCATGTACAAAAAATGAAAGGTGTCACTCTTGCAGGCTAGGTGGCAGCCCATGCATGTATCACGATTGGACAGTAAGGGATGCGCCATTGGACTTGGCGAAAGAGTACAAAAATGAATGGTGTCGCCACCCCAATTGGCGAATAAGAGGTGTCCTTTGTTACAGCCTAGGCTCAGGCTACGTGACAGCCTTTGGGATTCCTTTCATTATTGCATGTAAGCCCATTGGAGTTGATGGGAGGAGTCTTACAAAATAGATGTATAGGTGCAGACTAGGGGCAGGCTAGGTGGCAGCCTAAGGGGTTACATAAGCCCATGCATGTATCACAATTTGACAGTAAGGGAGGTGCCATTGGACTTGGCGAAAGAGTACAAAAATGAATGGTGTTGCCACCCCAATTGGTGAATAAGAGGTGTCCTTTGTTACAGCCTAGGCTCGGGCTACGTGACAGCCTTTAGGATTCCTTTCATTATTGCATGTAAGCCCATTGGAGTTGATGGGAGGAGTCTTACAAAATACATGTATAGGTGCAGACTAGGGGCAGGCTAGGTGGCAGCCTAGGGGGTTACATAAGCTCATGCATGTATCACGATTGGACAGTAAGGGAGGCGCCATTGGACTTGGCGAAAGAGTACAAAAATGAATGGTGTCGCCACCCCAATTGGCGAATAAGAGGTGTCCTTTGTTACAGCCTAGGCTCAGGCTACGTGACAGCCTTTGGGATTCCTTTCATTATTGCATGTAAGCCCATTGGAGTTGATGGGAGGAGTCTTACAAAATACATGTATAGGTGCAGACTAAGGGCAGGCTAGGTGGCAGCCTAGGGGGTTACATAAGCCCATGCATGTATCACGATTGGACAGTAAGGGAGGCGCCATTGGACTTGGCGAAAGAGTACAAAAATGAATGGTGTCGCCACCCCAATTGGCGAATAAGAGGTGTCCTTTGTTGCAGCCTAGGCTCAGGCTACGTGACAGCCTTTGGGATTCCTTTCATTATTGCATGTAATATTATTGGCAGCCTTGGGGGGTTGCATCCTTACTTAATTGAAATTTTTAGCCTTACGTTTATCATAACATTGATTCACATAATCTGTCAAATCTTCCAACCTTCAAACATTCTTACAACCAAACCTTCAAACCTGCAAACAATCAAACATTCCAACCTTCGAATCACTCATAAAATTCAAACATTCTAACATTCAAACATTACAGCATTCAAACCTTCATACAATCAATAAACCTCAAACATTCCAACCTTCAAACCTTAAAACAATTCTACGCAATGACCTCTTCACCATAATTTGTCGTCAAAGCACATTTCAACGGTGAGACATACATTTGTCCCACAGCTGGGTTTTTGTTTAGAGACACAGACAACATCCGATTTCTCTTAAACGGGAAAGCCAATTTCTTGTAATTCAAAAAAAGATTGGAGGCCAAACTTGAACGAGGCCCGGTGTCCCAGATATTTTATCAGAATCCAGTTTTCTTTGGAAACAACCAAGTAATTTTTTATAAGGTTAAAGTTCAAGATGACGAGGATCTCCAGAATATGATTTCCAGCCATGTCTATTTTGGATACGACTCTATTGAGTTGTACGTTTTGCTTCAAGAGCCTCAGGTGACACAGGAGGTTGATCCTTTGGAGAATGAACAAGATGAGGTAGATGCAGTTGATGATGAAGAAGAAGATAACGAGTAAGAGTTTGATGAAATGGTGAACGATAATTCAGACGATGATGGCATCCCTAGTATTCCTACAGACAAAATCTACACACCACCTCCGCACATGACAAACTTCAACATGGGCGGAGATGAACCTTCTACTGACTTATTTTTCAATCCGTATATGCAGTCGGATGAAAATTTAAAAGAGAAGGACAAGTTTTGTAACAGCGAGGAATGCATCAGGGCCATTAAAAATTTTCACATGCTCAACTCGGTTGATTTTAAGGTGGATCATGTCAACCCGGAAAGGTACAAGATCAAGTGTGTCCACCCTGACTGTATGTTTAAGTTGACCGCATCATACAGATTAAGGGGTGACTGCTGGGTCATAGGTTCCATGACTACCCACACTTGTGTAAGTTCCACTCAATCACAGGACCACCGAAAACTCAACTATGATCTAATCTGTCAAGAAATCCTACCCCTGGTCAGCAACGACCCATCTTTGAAGGTGAAAACAATCATCTCCCACATCACCACGGTTTTTAACTACACTCCGTCTTACCGTAAGGCGTGGTTAGCAAAGACTAAGGCGATTGAAAGGGTGTACGGAAACTGGGAGGAGTCATACCGAGAACTTCCCCGCTACCTGAATGCACTCAAGACGTATTCTCCAGGTAGTGTTTACATTCTGGAAACATTGCCAGCGTACGCTCAAGATGGTAGTCTACTGCATGGCAACGGAATATTCAATCGCGTGTTTTGGGAATTTCAACCATGCATCACAGGGTTTGCATCATGCAAACCAATTTTACAAATTGATGGGACTTGGTTGTATGGGAAGTACAAAGGCACGCTATTGATGGCAGTTGCACAAGATGGAAACAACAACATTTTCCCCATTGCCTTTGCCCTTGTCGAGGGGGAGACCGGTGGTGCTTGGAGCTTTTTCCTGAAAAATCTTCGGACACACGTGGCTCCTCAACCAGATCTCTGTTTGATCTCGGACAGACATGCCTCCATTGAAAGTGCCTACAATAATCCAGCAAATGGTTGGCATGACCCTCCTTCTACGCATGTCTATTGCGTTAGGCATATCGTCCAGAATTTCTCGAGGGAGGTCAAGGAAAAAACATTGAGGAAAGCGGTTATGAATGCGGGATATGCATTGACACAACCCACATTCAAATATTACTGCAACGAGATCCGTTTGTCTAATCCGGAAGCTGGTAGGTGGATCGATAATATTCCGGTGGAAAAATGGACTAGGTCATACGACAATGGCCAAAGATGGGGGCATATGACAACGAATCTTATTGAATCAATGAATGGGGTATTCAAGGGCATACGAAACCTCCCAATCACTGCCTTGGTAAAATCTATGTATTTTAGGATGGCTGCGTTATTTGCAAAAAGAGGTGAAATATGGAATGCGATGTTGCAATCTGGACAACTATGGAGTGAAAGCTGCATGAAATACATTAAGGCTGAAAGTGCTAAAGCCAACACTCACATGGTTATACGGTTTGACCGACACAGCCACAACTTCATTGTGAAAGAGACAATCGACCACAATGAAGGCCTGCCAAGACAAGAATACAGGGTCATTTTACCTTCTCAATGGTGCAATTGTGGCAGGTTTCAAGCATTTCGTATGCCTTTCTCTCATGTCATTGCCGCTTGTGCTCATACCCATCAAGACGCGCTTCAACTTCTATCAAACGTTTACAAATCTGAAATGTTGCTCAATGTTTACAACAACAACTTTCCTTTGGTAGCAAAACCAGATTATTGGCCTGAATACGACGGCGAAATAGTGTGGCACAATGACCAAATGCGAAGGAACAAGAAGGGTCGTCCCAAAAGTAGGCGCATCACAACAGAAATGGACGATCTTGATAGGTTGGAAAGAAAGTGTGGTTTACACCGTCAGGCCGGACACAATCGCAAAAACTGTCCGAATCGGGCGTCTGGCTCGACCACATAAATATTGTAATACATAAAATCTTTTCATAATTGTGTTGTAAACATTTGGGTTTTCCGTTAACAGATTTTGCTACAATTAATAAAACGCGTACAACAATAATTAACGATATTCCATCTAGGAAATTACAACTGTTAACACAATTTCATCTGATCCATGCATCATCAACATTACATCACTGTCTGTTTTGACTTCCTCCAACCACACATTAGATCTTCCTGTCGCATGTGAGGTTGTTGTTCGTTTTCGCTGGATCCTTCGAATTTTTTCCCCCTCCGCAATGTCTCCATCTAGCCACCGCATCAACTCCCGCTTCAGACGCTCCATGGAGTGAATGTGCCAGAATTTCATTTTCATCGCAGGTTTCGTGGCGGAGAAGATAACGTAACCATCTCTGCTAAAAATCATAGGCGACGTTATGACGCAAATAACAGAGTACAAAATAAAAATACAGTGCGAGAAAGTGCGAGAAATTTCGGAGAAACAGACGAATTATTTATAAAACAACATTTTGCCCTAGTTTTGCCCTAGGAGCCAAGTGAGATGGCGCCTCCTCTCACTTTTAAGGAGCATGCGCCATCTCACTTGGCTAAAAGCCAAGGGAGGCGCCAAGTGAGATGGCGCCTAGGGCAAAACCCTAGGTGGAGGCGCCAAGTGAGATGGCGCCTAGGGCAAAACCCTAGGTGGAGGCGCCAAGTGAGATGGCTCCTCCTTTAGGGAGTCATCTGAAATATGGTTATTTGCGTAATTTTTTCCGAAACCCGGTTATTTGCGAAATATTATTTTAATACATGGTTATTAATAAAAAAAATTCCAGGATTTTGACCTATCTTCTTGGCCATTTTTCACATAGTTACACTTCGAGTTTCAAGTTTCATTTCAAATATGGATTATAGTACATGTTGCAAGCTTTCCAAATTGTCCAAGAACTCCTCAAACACCTTTGTGGTTAGGGAGAATCGAATGCTTGAAGTTGGCAAAAACTCACTTTGATCCATGGCCAATACATGTTCATACCAAGTTACAAATTTGACCAAACTAGCTTAGTACATGATTACAGGCCTCTAAACCAATTTACAATCCAAAATTGAATGCAAATACATTGGATATTGGCATTGTTCTGATCAAGAGAGCTTTGTACATTGAACTTTTCCATTTTGAGCATAAAGGTCATACTTCCATTTTCATAAAGGCCACTTTATGTCAATTTCCGTTTTCTTGAGTCTTGGACTTTTTTCCTTGTAGAAAACAACTTCCCTAATCTCAGGCATAGTACACCAAGTTGAGCATGCTTGTAACTATCCTGTACAGGCCCTAGCTTGGACAGTTCACAACTTTGCTTTCAAAACAAGTCAAATGGCCAAAAGCTCATAACTTGCACATCTGATATATTGAATAAGAACAAAGGTGTAAAACAAGTTTCATACATCCTCACAAGTCAGAAGCACGAGCCTTTCACCCCAAAAGCATCCTCATACTCCAAAACCCCATTTTCTTGCAAAACAGGGTCAGTTCTGCATTTTACTAGCCATCATCAAATTCCATCGTGCATTTTGCCCAAAGATACTTCAAACACCTTCCAACCAACACACCTGAACTATTCCAGACCTCCATTGCTAGCTGTAACACCATTAACACACATTGCCATTTTTGTTTCAAAGCTTTGCAGATTGAGTTCTGTAGCACGATTCAAGCTGTTTCAAAACAAACTAAGCATTGGGAAAGCTTCATTGGACATCAGACAAGCTCAAAAGAACCTCAAGCACCCTTGGAAGTTGCTGCATTGTCCAACTCGAAGTCAACTGAAACAGATATTTTATGAACTTCTATCTCTCTATTTAGGAATAGTTAGACTTAGGTTTGTGAATGAAAGATGTTGTACTCATAGCCCTGAAACCATACATGTGCTTAGTTTTCATTTATATTAATCGTGCTAGAAGAATTTTGTTCATGAACTTTCTGAAAAAACTAGGTTAAGAATTAGGGCCAGAGAAATTCTCTCTGGTCTTTGAGAGTTAGCTTAAGTTTTTTATATGGTTGGATTCGTTGTTTGATGCTCTACAAGTTTCATGTTATGAGTTTTGTCAAAAAAGCAAGGAATCAGGAGATATCATCTGATGTACAGAATGCGCGTTTTTGTTTGAACTGAGGAAGAAGATGAAGTTGCTTGGGCTGGGCCTGATTGCTTTTGCTTCTCACACATACATTTTAAGTTCACACCCCCTTGGCCCATTGCTTTGTATTATCATTATTTTTGCATTTTTATTTTTTCTCTGACTTTAATATTTTATTTGCAAACATAAAAAATATCCCAAAAATATTTTCATATTTTTTTTCATTTATTAGATATTTTATTCTAATTTTTCCTAATGTAAACATGTTAAATATCTTATTTTATTTTGTTAAAACTTAAAAATAATACAAATAATACTTAAATAATTTATTTTATTTTTATACATATTTGAAAATATTTTCTTGAAATATATACCTTTTTGTAAAAAATTAATTTTTACTTATATACTTTATTTTATTAAATAATTAGGACAAAAAATACAAAAATAATACATTTTTATTTTTATTAATATTTTATACTAAAAATACCTTTTTTTAAATATACTTTTATTTTTTGCACAAATTAATACATTATTGTATATAAATATTAAATAATACTATTTATTTAAGAAATTAGGGTTTTTGCCCTAAAAAACAAAATAATTGAAATTGACTTTTTATTTATTTACATTTCACATTAAAAATACTTTTTACATACATAAAACTTTTTTTTGCATAATGCACTTTATTTAATATTTATTTATTGTATTTATTTAAATATTGTATATTTAATTGTTATGTCTTATACATTCGATTTGGTTGTAATAATTTAGAATTTAATTTCTTGCAAAATAATCCCCAATTCCAATTTGTACCCCCCTCCCTATATCATGTTGTAATAGTGTAGAATTTAAATTCTCGCACCTTTAAATGCTTACAATTATGCCATGATTAGACCTAGGGTTTGTATGCAAAATAAAATCAACAAATAGCTTGACCTAATCCAAGATAACAATGCATGAAAAACAAACACAATGCACACTTGCACCCCTAGGGTTTCCATCCACTTGTTGCCTTCAAAAATGGGCCATGGTATGCATGTCAAGTACTTTGGCAAAACAAAAACAAACAAAAGATCATAGTCCCTCGATGACGCTATCTGAGTTGCCTAAACAAAATGATCAAGTCCCTCAAGAAAATTGCCAAAAATACTTGACACCATTGCTATCATGGCTTATACGATGACCCGCGCCCGTCCCGTTTAACATCCTAACACAAGGTTGTTCACCAAATACAATGGTGAAACAACACTGTTAAAAGGGTTAAAAATATAAGAAAGATCTTTGAGTAAAATAGGGTAGATAGCTCTTAGTTACTTGATCATAAAACTTGCAAAAACATCCTTGCTATCTTCAAAACACATTTCACCAACACAATTTCAAAACCCTACTTTCAAACTTTTCAAAAGACAAAAACACCTTTGTATACATTCAAACAAGAATCATTACAAAGGTTGCCACAACGATGGCCTCTTTTCAAAACATCTTTCAAAACCACACACAAAGCACCATTTCAAACAATTGAAAAGCAAAGCAAGTGATCTAAGCAAGTAACTAAGAGCCCATGGATAACCATGGATAGAAAGGGTGCTAATACCTTCCCTTTCTATGATCTACTCTCGAACCCAAGAAAACATCTCAAAGGTCTTTCTTGTGCTTTTTGACCTTTCCTTAGGATAAAATAAAAAGTCGGTGGTGACTCTTGCTAAACCGAAACATTTGCGAACACAAACGCAAAATCCCAAGTAAGTTCTCCCACCGTATCACAACATGATTTCCCATAAACCATTTGAAATGGAGTAAGACCCGTCAGAGCTTTGAATGCCGTACGATATGTCCAAAGAGCTTCGTCCAACTTTAAAGACCAATCTTTTCTTGACGAAGAAACGGTTTTCTCAAGAATTCTTTTTATTTCACGATTTGACACTTCAGCTTGGCCATTGGTTTGAGGATGATATGGTGTAGCAACCTTATGCTTAACTCCATAATGCTCCAAAGCTCTCTTCAATTGGGAATTACAAAAATGCGAACCTCCATCACTTATCAAAACTCTCGGAGTATCAAAACACGTGAAATTTTTTTATTTAATAATTTAATCACAGTCTTGGCATCTGCTTTTGGAGATGCTATTGCCTCAACCCACTTTGACAAATAATCCAATGCTACCAATATGTATTCATTAGAAAATGAGGAAGGAAATGAGCCAACAAAGTCTATTCCCCAACAATCAAATACCTCCACTTCAAGCATGTTTTGGAGAGGCATTTCATGTCTTTTTGTTATTCCTCCTGTTCTTTGGCAACTGTCACAAATTTTTGCATGTTCAAAAGAATCTTTAAACAATGATGGCCAATAAAACCCAGACTGTAAGACCTTTGCTGCTATCCGATCACCACTAAAATGTCCACCATAAAGGGAATTATGACAATGCCACAAGATGATTTTTGTTTCTTCCTTGGTCACACATCTCTTCAAAAAATTATCCACCCCTAATTTGAATAAGTAGGGTTCATCCCACACAAAATACTTTGCATCTCTGAGAAACTTTTTCTTTTGTTGAGCATTGAAATCTTCCGGAATGATAACTGTAGCTTTGAAATTTGCCAAATTTGCAAACCAAGGTATTTCTCTAACCATCATTAGATGCTCATTCGGGAATGATTCATCTACTTCTTTTTCGTTAATTGTGACCTCTATATTGACCAAACGGGATAAATGATCTGCTACCAAGTTTTTGGATCCTTTCTTATCGCGAATTTCAAGATCAAATTCTTGTAACAAAAGGATTCATCGAATAAGACTTTGTTTTGAATCGGGCTTGGTAAGCAAATATTTTATCGCTGCATGGTCAGTGTATACTACAACCTCTGACCCAATGAGGTAGGATCTAAATTTTTCCAATGCATACACTATAGCTAACAATTCTTTTTCAGTTGTTGCATAGTCAATTTGTGCTTCATTAAGAACTTTGCTAGCATAGTGTATAACATGAAATTTTTTCCTTTTCTTTGACCAAGAACCACACCAATGGCATGATCTCTAGCATCACACATTAGTTCAAAATCCATTTTCCAATTTGGTGCTACGATTATGGGTGCGGTTGTCAAATTTTGTTTCAAATTGTTAAAAACTATCAAACAAGCATCATCGAAAATAAAAGACTTATCTTTGTTGAGCAAGTTGCTCAATGGTCTTGCAATTTTGGAAAGTCTTTGGCAAATCTTTGGTAAAAGCCCACATGACCTAAAAAGCTTTGGATTCCTTTCACGTTCAATGGTGGTGGCAATTTCTCGATAACCTCCACCTTTGCCTTGTCAACTTCGAGCCCCTTGAATGAAACTTTGTGACCAAGAACAATGCCCTCGATAACCATGAAGTTACATTTCTCCCAATTAAGCACTAAGTTGGATTCCACATACCTCTTCAAAACGGTATCCAAATTTTTCAAACACAGATCAAAAGTTGCCCCGAAAATGGAAAAGTCGTCCATGAAAACTTCCATAGTCTTCTCAATAAGATCGGAAAATATGGATTGCATACACTTTTTAAAAGTTGTTGGTGCATTGCACAAACCAAAGGGCATCCTCCTATACGCAAAAACTCCAAACATACAAGTGAAAGCCGTTTTCTCATGATCTTCCGGATTTACCGAAATTTGGTTATACCCGGAATACCCATCCAAAAAAAAAAACAGAACTCTTGGCCCAATAACCTTTCTTGCATTTGATCCATAAAAGGAAGAGGAAAGTGATCTTTCCTAGTTGCTTGATTAAGCCTCCGACAATCGATACACATCCGCCATCCCGTTACGGTTCTTGTCGGAATCAATTCATTCTTTTCATTTCTTATTACGGTCATTCCACCCTGTGATACGGTGGGAGAACTGACTAGTGTTTTTGCGTTCGTATTCGCACTTGTGCGGTTGAGCAAGAGTCGCCACCGACTTTTTATTTTATCCTAAAGGAAAGGTTTAAAAAATCACAGCAAAAACCTTTTGAGATATTTCGTGGGTTCGGGGAGTAGATTATAGAAAGGGAAGGTATTAACACCCTTTCTATCCATGGTTATCCATGGGCTCTTAGTTACTTGGTTTTTTAGATCACTTGCCTTGATTTTCGATTGCTTGAAAATGGTGTGTGTGTGTGTGTATGTTTTGAAAATGTTTTTTTGAAGAGATGCCTTGTCTTAGGCGACCAATGTATTTGACTCGTGTTTGAGTGTTTTACAAAAGTGTGTATCTTTTCGAAAAGATGTTTCAAATGTTTTTGAGAGTTTGTTTGAAAGTGTTGTGGATTGTGGTTTTTGAAAAGAGGGCAAGTGTTTTTGCAAGTCGATCTCAAGTAACTAAGAGTTTTGTCTACCCTATTGTACTCAAAGGTTTTTGTTATGTTTTAACCCCTTTTAACAATTTTGTTCCACCATTGAATTTGGTGGACAATCTTGCATTTAGGAAGTTTATTCGGGACGGGCGCGGGTCATCGTATGGACCACGAATGCAATGGTGCCAAGTGTCTTTGGCAATTTGCTTTGAAGGGACTATGATCATTCCGTTTAGGCAACACTTTGAGGGACTTATGATCATTTGATTTTGTTTTGCCAAAGATTCTCGACGTGCAAGCATGGCCCATTTTAGAAGGCAACATGTGGGATTACCCTAGAGGGTGCAAGTGTGATTGTGTATTGATTTCATGTATTTGTCTTGTGTTAGGTTATCTAGCATTTGATTTTATGTACATGCAAACCCTAGGTCTAACCATGGTATAATTGAAAGCGGTAAATTGCGAAAATGTAAAATCTACGCTATTACAAAGTAAGTATCCGGGAGTGGGGGTACATGTGTATGAATGGGGATGAGACTTATAGTATCCAATAAGTTACAACCAAATCGAATTTGCGATCAAATGTAAATGACGAATATCAATGTATAAGATAAACAAATGTGTATAGGAGCAATATAAATGAGTATTTGTATTGTGTAAGTATGTGATTATCTACAAATGCGACAAGGTGAAATTTGATGTGTATTAAGGTATTGCTTTAACCTAAAGAAAAATTAAATGTTCATTTAATTAATTAGTCTTGTAATCTTGTATTTTGATATGTATAAAAAGAAAGGTTTAATGAAAAGAAAATGTTTTCAATTATATTATGTATCAAAATGTATTTTTCATTTGTTATGTACAAAAAGAATATTTAAAAGAAAAAGGTATTTTCAATTTTAATTATATTGTATGATATGTACAAAAATTTCTTAAGAAAGGAAAATGTATTTGTTTTAAAAAAAGAATTTATATACAAAGTGTGTTTTAATCAAATAACAAGAATGGAATTAGGTATATTAGGAAGAATATATCTTTAGGCATTTTTAGTATTAATGTATTTAGAAAAAATATATGGTGTTTAAAAACATTAAATGTTTTAACTTAATAAAAAGGATTAGGTTAATTAATTAACTGAAAAAGGAATTTGTTTTATATAAAAGGGTTAGAGCTGTTAATGGGCTTTGGGTATGCAGGAACGGGCAAGGCCCACGTTTGAACTCAGAACATTTTTAGGGTTTGTTGAATGTTTTCAATTGGGACAAGGCTTTAGGGTTTCGAGACAGCGCGCCGTTCATCTTGGGGTTTCGTCTTCTTTGCATTTCTTGCTTCTTTGCCATGGCTACTGAACCACGTCCCCTTGCCTGAGCCACCACGCTACCACCATCTCCTCTACCTCTCTGGTCCAACGAAGCTGTAAGGTGACATCTTTTTTTCAACGTATTTTAGGCTTTTTATGATTTGTCTTGCATGTTTAATTTGATTTCGATTAAGATTTCGTTATTTGATTCTGACCATTTGTGTCCTTTTTATTCGAGGTGTGAAGAGAAAGAGTTACCTTCGTTGGAGGAGATGGGTAGGAGGCGTTTGGAGGGCTCGGCGGCGGAGAGGACGCGATTGTGAAGCTAGCTTGCTCTTTGGTATTTCTGTATTTTGTTACCGTCTTTAAGGTTTCGTGATAATGACTTGACTGAAAACCTTATTTTTGAATTTGCCTCTTTCTTCTTCTTCTTTACCACTGTATGCTTGTTGCCTCTTTTCCACCCAATGATGAACTCAGAATTCTGAGGGGGGCCTCGCCTGTATGCTTGAAATGTTGTTGTTGCTTCTGAACGAATTTTGGTTTATGTTGCCCCTGAATACCTTCTCTCTTCTTCTCTTATTGCCTTGAGTGTTTGTCGTATGCTTGCTTATGTCGCCCTATGATGAACTCAGAGTTCTGAGGGCTTGTATACCTTGAATGCTTGTGTATGCTGTTGAATATGCCTTTGTGTTTAGAAAACGCCCTATGATGGATGCTCTGAGGGCCTTTAGGGTTTCAAACAGGTTTTTGGCCTATGCTGAGTTGGTTGGCTTGATATTTTGGCTTGATAGTGTTTTCTGGTTTTTTGGCCCTTTAGCTGGTTTGTATATTGGTTCAGGACAGGTTTTGCTTCAGTAGGTTTTTGCTTCAGCAGGTTTCAGGTTTAGACAGGGGTTGTTTAGGCCATGATTTTGGTGGTGCTTAGGTAGGCTGTGCTTCAAGTTTAACTGGTTATGCTTGCAGGTAAGAATGGTTGGCTTCTGGTTGATGGCCTTAACAGGTATAATGAGGCTTTTGGAAATAAAGCTAATGCAGGTTATGGTTATTGCTTGAGGTAGCAGGTTCTGAGTTTGGAGGTGTTTGATGTTTTATGGTTTAGGCCATTAGCATTTTGGTTTCAGGTTTTGCATATGCAAGTTTTTTTTTTGCTTCAGCAGGTTTTTCTTCAGCAGGCTATGCTTGCAGGTTTTAACTGGTTTGCTAGGGGTTTTATGGTTTGAAGTTTTAAGGCTCTCTGTATTTGTTTATGCAGTAGCAGTTTTGTATATTTTTCCTTTGTGTTGGTTTCTCTTTTTTTTCATCCTACTGTGTTCAGTCTTTTTGTATCTGTTTCTATGCTTCCTACCTAAAGCCTAAAAACCTGCATTCTTCTCCTCTTTTTCTCTCTCTTCTAGTACAGTTAAATATTTAATATGTTTTGTGCTGTACCTAGTTCTGAAAGGGCTAACCTGATGGGAAATGATGATATGTACATGTTTGCTTGCATAAAATATTTCCTCTGCATATTTTATCTCTTCTTTGACAGCTTTGAGTAGACTTTGGCATTTTTGACAGCAAGTTGTACTTCTTTATCTTCTTTGATCTCTTTGTGCAGTAATTTGTCCCTTTTGGATTTTGACAGAAAGTTGCATTTTGGATTTTTCAGTTTGGTTTGAACTTACTTCTGAACTATGCAGTTTGACATTTTGAACTTATGCATTTTGACATTTTGCATTCATGATTAAATGAATAAAATTCTTCCCTCTTTGTGAACCGGGAGAAATCCCGTGATTTGCAGAGAGGGTTAACTGATCCCAGTCAGTGGCCCTTAATGATGAATTTCTTCTGTCGTTCATTATTTTATCTGCTTTTTGACTTTTCTCTTTTCTTTTGCAGGTGAAAAATGGAGCACCGGAGCGAAGTGAAGAATGAATAATTAGGGACTTAGAAAATGTTTAGAAAAAATAGGATAGTTTTTATTTTCAATTTAATTATTGTAAACTATTATTATTTTAAATACTTCGTAAATAAATACTTGTATCCAAATAATAATTGTAACAAATATTAAATATGAAATAAAAATTCTATTGATTCATTTAATTCTTTTCAATTCCTTTTCAATTATTTACTTATTATTCATGGTTCCTTAAATTAAAATAAATGAAAATTAAATTCCAAATATTTAATTCTTAGAATCATAAATAATCAACTAAACATTGATTCTTCGTTGATCAAAATAAATGAACTTGACGTCTCCATCATCTAAAGCAACGCACAGTCGAACGCAATAACTGATCAGACGCAATCCTTTCTTACTGATTTCTTACCAAGCACTGTAAATCCAAACTGCATATTTCTTTTGACTGGCTCAAACAAACCGACGTAAATTCAAACCAACTGCCTCTTTTACTGATTAAATCAAAACAATGCGAATTCAACCCGAATCTTGGAATAACTTGCAAAGTGCTGTGGAATTTTAATCTTTCTGAGAGTATGCCCATAAAACCTTAATTCCTGATTAAATTCCAAAGAGCGTTCGCCTGATCAAAATTGAGCCAAAATCAACCAAAACCCTAAGCCAACTGTTTGAACTGTTCTAGAGCCATGAAAACCAGTAAAACCCTAATTTTGCTTGACTGACAAGAAAAGTCCGCTTGTCCGATTCTTGAGCCAGTTTAAAAAATCAGGAAAATGCCTGAAGCTGAGATTTCTTGTGGAAAAATGCGAGGGCAAATTTTGGGGTACAACAGTTGCCTCTGTTCAATCTTCTTGGACCTGAAGAGTTAGATTGGCAAGTTTACCTTTCGCGACTTGAAGGTAAAAGAAGATTGGACACTAAAGTGCCCAGAAAATTTGCACCCGGCGATGTGATGGTAGAGGTGAATGGGCTTAAAGATGCCATTTGGTGATGGGCTTAAAGATGCCATCTGGTGCGATAGAATCTTGTCGGGGAATGGGCTTAGAGATGCCATTTGGTGATGGTCTTAAAGATGCCATCTGGTGACTGCTGGTAGGAGGATGGGCTTATAGATGCCATTTGGACATGTTGAACTGTATGTCAATGGTGAGTGGACAAGTATCAGAAAGCCACCCATGTTTTGGAACATCTCTGAATCGGGGATCTGAGCAAGCAATAGATTGACATCCATGTTTCGGAGAATCCGTAAACTATTTGAGATTGAATAAGCAATAGAGCAGCATCCGTTGTTGGGAAGCGTCCGTAAACTGTTTTTTCAAAAGTTGAGAAGAGTCTGAACAAGTTGGTAGATTGACATCCGTTGTTGGGAAGAATCCGTAAACTGTTTTCAGATGTCTTGAGAAGAATCTGAACAAGTGATAGGTTAACATCCGTTACTTGGAGAACCCGTGAACTGTTTTTAGAAATCTTGAAGTTGAATAAGAAATAGAGCAGCATCCGTTGTTGGGACGCGTCTGTAAACTGTTTTCAAAAGTTGCGCCTGAACAAGTTGGTAGATTGACATCCGTTGTTGGGAAGAATCCGTAAACTGTTTTCAGACGTCTTGAAGAGGTTGAATAAGCAATAGAGCAGCATCCGTTGTTGGGAAGCGTCCGTAAACTGTTTTCAAAAGTTGCGCCTGAACAAGTTGGTAGATTGACATCCGTTGTTGGGAAGAATCCGTAAACTGTTTTCAGACGTCTTGAAGAGGTTGAATAAGCAATAGAGCAGCATCCGTTGTTGGGAAGCGTCCGTAAACTGTTTTCAAAAGTTGCGCCTGAACAAGTTGGTAGATTGACATCCGTTGTTGGGAAGAATCCGTAAACTGTTTCAGATGTCTTGAAGAGGAACCGGTGTAGGGTTTCCTGATGATGAGCTTGTGTAAAGCTGCATTTGGATGAATCTGGAATAAGTATCAGAAGGTCGCCGTGTCCGGGTCACATCTGAGTATACTTGGAAGATGATCTTTGTCTGCCGACTGATCTTACCTGAAAAGGTAAAGGGTTAGTTGTATGCAATGTTATGATGCATGATGCAATGTATGTGACATCAATGTTTATGACACAAATGTGATGAATGCGCGTGTAAGCTGATGAGTTATCTTGCTGAGGATAGATGAATCCTGGACGGCTGAAAGATAAAAGAATCCTGATTGCTGCCGGGGAAAATAAATCCTTGGCTGCTGCTGTGGAGGGCAAGAGTCTTCAATTGTTGAAAATGAGAGGTCTTGGGACCACTGTTGGGAGAATCAGAAGCTTGGGTTGTATGCCAAACTACTGGGGTCTTCCTGTTTTGAGGAGATCTGTGTAGGATTTCCTGACGATGAGTCCGTGTAAAACTGCATCGGGTTTTTGAACACTTTTGACATTCGAATGCCCCAAGTGGTGATGTAGATAATTCCCTGGCTTGTTACAGGTGTTGGTCTACAATCGGTCGTCCACAGATGTTTTCCTGGCTTGTTGCAGGTGTTGATCTGGAATTTTTCAGACATGCCCTGGCTGGATACAGGAATCGAATCTGGAAAGGTGATAGTTGATAGATATGCCCTGACTGGATACAGGAATCGAATCTTCAAATTCTTCAGACGTGCCCTGGCTAGATACAGGAATTGAGTATGGAAATGTGGTCAACAGATATGCCCTGGCTGGATACAGGAGTCGAATCTGGAATTGTAATAGTTAACAGATATGCCCTGGCTGGATACAGGAATCGAATCTTCAAACTCTTCAGACGTGCCCTGGCTAGATACATGAATCGAGTCTGGAAATGTAATCAACAGATATGCCCTGGATGGATACAGGAATCGAATCTGGAAAGGTGATAGTTGATAGATATGCCCTGCCGGATACAGGAATCGAATCTTCAAACTCTTCAGACGTGCCCTGGCTAGATACAGGAATCGAGTCTGGAAATGTAATAGTTGATTTGTTAAACACTTTTGACATTCGAATGCCCCAAGTGGTGATGAAGGAATCTTGAATCAGATTACTCTGCATATTGAGAGATTTCTCGAAATCTTGACTGGACTGC
The DNA here is from genome assembly GCA_948472305.1 of Vicia faba. NCBI lineage: Eukaryota > Viridiplantae > Streptophyta > Magnoliopsida > Fabales > Fabaceae > Vicia > Vicia faba. Next base: position 1,133,002,632 of record OX451735.1, read on the forward strand.
CCCAGGTTAATTGAACTTTGAAAGATCTGTTGGACCTTGACTGGACTGCCCCAAGTTAATTGAACTTTGACATGCCGTGCCCCTTGTTGATAGGAGATTTGTAATGGAAGTGTTATCCTCTTGAAGTGATTTTGCTCACTGAGAGAGTTTTCGTTCCTCCGAAAATTCGCTGTATGAATTTCTTCGCTGTCAAACAAGAAGCCAAATGTAGACAGTGATATTCAAGCAATGCAAAGTTTATGTTTGTCTCGAAGTTTTTTTTTCGTTTTGAAAAATGCGTTTTTAGCAGAAAACTTTTCGTAAGACAAGTCAACACAAGATTTAGAGTAAAGCCCTACAGGAGTCAGGATACCTTTTGTAACAGTATGCTTTCGAACTAACCCATGCTTCAATTAGGACTTTTGAAGGGTTGTAACGTGGCCTGGTTCACGGCTTAAGAAACAAAGGATAAAGGCTCAAAGTATATTTGTACCCACCCGCTCTTCGTGATGTCCTTCAACCTAAGCTCAGTTAATTGCGTCATACTCTGTTTTGAGTTTGGAACAACTTTTGGGCGATGGTTTACCAGTTTGAATTTGGGGAGACAGTCATCATCTCCTTTTTCTTTTTCAACATTTTTTATGTTGTTGAGGATTTTGTAACGACCTCACTATTTTGATTTTGATTTTGATTTGTTATCCCTAACTTCTGCCTGACTGTTCTCATTTTCCGGGATTACTGTCAGCGGGATGCCCCAGCTTTCTTAAGCCTCCTTTATAGGTTTTGGCTTAGTGGGCTTTTTCTCTTTTGAGAGATTGACTGTCTATGTGATAGGGAACCACCCTTGTCTTTTGATTCCAAAGGAATGCTTTCTCTCTTTTTTGACATCGTTCGTTGTGTTACAAACTGAGAGTTTGCGACTTCAATGCGCATTTCCTTTTGAATTAACTGAGAGACTACCCTGCCCCAGGTTTATATCAAAGGTTTCGATTGTTTAGAACAGAAAATTCCTACTTCTTTGGCTCGAAGGGGTTGACTAGGGATTAACTTCCTTATAACTCCAGTGTTTGGGAATTGAAAGAAATGCCTGTACATCATCAGCAAGGTCTGTTCAAAAGCATACTGTATAAGATCATGGTATTGTTTCGTCATCCTCCCTCTAAAGGCTTACAGCTTTTTATCAAGAGTCAAATATCATAAAGAAAATCATAAGAGTAGTGAAACGAATGGATGAATTCAAGACAAACATATGCGATGCATTAATGAAAACAGAGTTTAACATCAACAAATAATTGTTTGACAGCAAAAGAAATTACAACTTCGAAAATTCAAAAAGAAGCAAAAGTCTTTCAGCTTGAGCTTCGTCACTTCAAGTGGAGAACCCTTTAACGGAAGATTTTCATCTCGCCGTCTGGCATGAATTCCAGCACTCCAATGTCGATCAGATCTTGAATCTTGTTCTTCAAGGCCCAACAGTCGTTGGTGTCGTGTCCCGGGCTGTAGGAGTGGTAAACACAGAATGCGTCGGGATGATAGTTAGGAGAGGAGGTATTGAGCTTCTGAGGAGGATCCTTTACGGTAAGCAAATTGACCTCCAACAGGCGCTTCAGTATGAAAAATGATGGTATTTCAGTCTCCGTAAACTGTCTTCCCGACTTTTCTTGCTTACGCCGATTGCCCCGTTGACACTGGCGAGGTTGTTGATGGGCTTGTGACCCTGAAGCAAGCAAAGGAGCTTTCCCCTTGTCTTCTTGAATGGATGGAGGTTGAGCAGTGACTTGCTCTTCGACCTCAGATGTTTGCCCCAGTTGGTTGTTTGGAAGCAGTTGGCGGACAAGAACTCTGAGTTCCTCTTGTCTTTGGGATAGGTTTTGGATGAGAGCCATCTGGCCCACCAACTGTCCCATCACTTGGGTCCTCAATGTTGTCAGATCAAACTGCAGCTCCACAAGCCGATCACTCTTGGCATTGTTGGAATTCTCTAAGCCCTTGGTGAGGAGAGCTTTCATCTCTTCTTGCCCCAGAGACAAGTTCAGGAACATCTCTTGCAGCTGAGAAGTCTGGTCTTGGATGTCTTTGACAGACCTTTCTAGAGCCATCTCTTGCTGAAATAAACAACAGGAGAGTAAGGAAACCTGAAAAAGGAAAGACTGTCCAAATGCAATGCATGATAGGTGGATGCATGCTTTCAAGGATCTCTTGGGGCAAACACAAGAAAATGTTAGAGGTTGAACTTTGCTCTTGGATTGGAGATCTCTGCATCGGTGGACGTCCTTCCACGAGAATCAAGCTCACCATGTCAAGTGGGTCATAGCCACTGATTCAAGTTGTTGTTCTTGAACTTTGATTGGAGAGCTTTGTATCGGTGGATGTCTTTCCACGAGAATCAAGCTCACCATGTCGAGTGGGTCATAGCCACTGATTCAAGTTGTTGTTCTTGAACTTTGACTGGAGAACTTTGTTTTAGAGGAGAAAACCTCTTCCCCCTTGGTAGATGTCTGGTTCAACGTAACCCTGCATCAAAAAGAACCCTCGAGATCCTTGAAATGGTTATTTGAAAATGCTATGGTATGATGTCATGATATTATGTACATGTTATGCAAAAAGCAAGTGAGTGTATATACAGGCAAACATATTCACACAAAGCAAACAAGTCCTTAGGTTTAGGCTTGCATGGGGTTTAGGTAAGTACCCTCTTGAAGTTGGTGGGCTCAACCTGTCCTATTAGAAGTAACCGGGTTCTAAGGGTCCCAATATCACTAGATTGCTTTCACTGTTCATCGTTTCGATTTAGCCACTGAACTGGCGACCGAAATATTCCAGGAAAGCAACCCTCAATTGGGTGTAGTATCGAGTATCAACCAACCTCGGACTGCACCGAAGTCAGTTATCTCACTACCCTAAAGAGGCCAAGATGGTTCAATTAAGGTTCCTAAGGTCAGTTGATGCTTCACGACACCACGCGGCGGCCCCGTACTCTCCTTGACTACTCAAGGGTTACCGGTACACACCAAAGTGCCACATCAACGTAGCAGACTGTTTCAACCATGTCGGTATACCCCGCACAGTTCCCTCACAGCCGTGTTGCTACTTTCTAAGAAGGTATCCCCATATCCGGGTTAGGATCTATGAAACTCCGATACAAAAGCCCACAAATGTAAAAGCAAACAAAGCAATTAATTGAAAATAAAGGTGATCTAAACCCTAAGGTAACCCCACTTTTAATTCAATCCCCAGCAGAGTCGTCAGTTCTGTGATACGGTGGGAGAACTGACTAGTGTTTTTGCGTTCGTATTCGCACTTGTGCGGTTGAGCAAGAGTCGCCACCGACTTTTTATTTTATCCTAAAGGAAAGGTTTAAAAAAGCACAACAAAAACCTTTTGAGATATTTCGTGGGTTCGGGGAGTAGATTATAGAAAGGGAAGGTATTAGCACCCTTTCTATCCATGGTTATCCATGGGCTCTTAGTTACTTCGTTTTTTAGATCACTTGCCTTGATTTTCGATTGCTTGAAAATGGTGTGTGTGTGTGTTTTTTGAAAATGTTTTTTTTGAAGAGATGCCTTGTCTTAGGCGACCAATGTATTTGACTCGTGTTTGAGTGTTTTACAAAAGTGTGTATCTTTTCGAAAAGATGTTTCAAATGTTTTTGAGAGTTTGTTTGAAAGTGTTGTGGATTGTGGTTTTTGAAAAGAGGGCAAGTGTTTTTGCAAGTCGATCTCAAGTAACTAAGAGTTTTGTCTACCCTATTGTACTCAAAGGTTTTTGTTATGTTTTAACCCCTTTTAACAATTTTGTTCCACCATTGAATTTGGTGGACAATCTTGCATTTAGGAAGTTTATTCGGGACGGGCGCGGGTCATCGTATGGACCACGAATGCAATGGTGCCAAGTGTCTTTGGCAATTTGCTTTGAAGGGACTATGATCATTCCGTTTAGGCAACACTTTGAGGGACTTATGATCATTTGATTTTGTTTTGCCAAAGATTCTCGACGTGCAAGCATGGCCCATTTTGGAAGGCAACATGTGGGATTACCCTAGAGGGTGCAAGTGTGATTGTGTATTGATTTCATGTATTTGTCTTGTGTTAGGTTATCTAGCGTTTGATTTTATGTACATGCAAACCCTAGGTCTAACCATGGTATAATTGAAAGCGGTAAATTGCGAAAATGTAAAATCTACGCTATTACAAAGTAAGTATCCGGGAGTGGGGGTACATGTGTATGAATGGGGATGAGACTTATAGTATCCAATAAGTTACAACCAAATCGAATTTGCGATCAAATGTAAATGACGAATATCAATGTATAAGATAAACAAATGTGTATAGGAGCAATATAAATGTGTATTTGTATTGTGTAAGTATGTGATTATCTACAAATGCGACAAGGTGAAATTTGATGTGTATTAAGGTATTGCTTTAACCTAAAGAAAAATTAAATGTTCATTTAATTAATTAGTCTTGTAATCTTGTATTTTGATATGTATAAAAAGAAAGGTTTAATGAAAAGAAAATGTTTTCAATTATATTATGTATCAAAATGTATTTTTCATTTGTTATGTACAAAAAGAATATTTAAAAGAAAAAGGTATTTTCAATTTTAATTATATTGTATGATATGTACAAAAATTTCTTAAGAAAGGAAAATGTATTTGTTTTAAAAAAAGAATTTATATACAAAGTGTGTTTTAATCAAATAACAAGAATGGAATTAGGTATATTAGGAAGAATATATCTTTAGGCATTTTTAGTATTAATGTATTTAGAAAAAATATATGGTGTTTAAAAACATTAAATGTTTTAACTTAATAAAAAGGATTAGGTTAATTAATTAACTGAAAAAGGAATTTGTTTTATATAAAAGGGTTAGAGCTGTTAATGGGCTTTGGGTATGCAGGAACGGGCAAGGCCCACGTTTGAACTCAGAACATTTTTAGGGTTTGTTGAATGTTTTCAATTGGGACAAGGCTTTAGGGTTTCGAGACAGCGCGCCGTTCATCTTGGGGTTTCGTCTTCTTCGCGTTTCTTGCTTCTTTGCCATGGCTACTGAACCACGTCCCCTTGCCTGAGCCACCACGCTACCACCATCTCCTCTACCTCTCTGGTCCAACGAAGCTGTAAGGTGACATCTTTTTTTCAACGTATTTTAGGCTTTTTATGATTTGTCTTGCATGTTTAATTTGATTTCGATTAAGATTTCGTTATTTGATTCTGACCATTTGTGTCCTTTTTATTCGAGGTGTGAAGAGAAAGAGTTACCTTCGTTGGAGGAGATGGGTAGGAGGCGTTTGGAGGGCTCGGCGGCGGAGAGGACGCGATTGTGAAGCTAGCTTGCTCTTTGGTATTTCTGTATTTTGTTACCGTCTTTAAGGTTTCGTGATGATGACTTGACTGAAAACCTTATTTTTGAATTTGCCTCTTTCTTCTTCTTCTTTACCACTGTATGCTTGTTGCCTCTTTTCCACCCAATGATGAACTCAGAATTCTGAGGGGGGCCTCGCCTGTATGCTTGAAATGTTGTTGTTGCTTCTGAACGAATTTTGGTTTATGTTGCCCCTGAATACCTTCTCTCTTCTTCTCTTATTGCCTTGAGTGTTTGTCGTATGCTTGCTTATGTCGCCCTATGATGAACTCAGAGTTCTGAGGGCTTGTATACCTTGAATGCTTGTGTATGCTGTTGAATATGCCTTTGTGTTTAGAAAACGCCCTATGATGGATGCTCTGAGGGCCTTGAGGGTTTCAAACAGGTTTTTGGCCTATGCTGAGTTGGTTGGCTTGATATTTTGGCTTGATAGTGTTTTCTGGTTTTTTGGCCCTTTAGCTGGTTTGTATATTGGTTCAGGACAGGTTTTGCTTCAGCAGGTTTTTGCTTCAGCAGGTTTCAGGTTTAGACAGGGGTTGTTTAGGCCATGATTTTGGTGGTGCTTAGGTAGGCTGTGCTTCAGGTTTAACTGGTTATGCTTGCAGGTAAGAATGGTTGGCTTCTGGTTGATGGCCTTAACAGGTATAATGAGGCTTTTGGAAATAAAGCTAATGCAGGTTATGGTTATTGCTTGAGGTAGCAGGTTCTGAGTTTGGAGGTGTTTGATGTTTTATGGTTTAGGCCATTAGCATTTTGGTTTCAGGTTTTGCATATGCAAGTTTTTTTTTGCTTCAGCAGGTTTTTCTTCAGCAGGCTATGCTTGCAGGTTTTAACTGGTTTGCTAGGGGTTTTATGGTTTGAAGTTTTAAGGCTCTCTGTATTTGTTTATGCAGTAGCAGTTTTGTATATTTTTCCTTTGTGTTGGTTTCTCTTTTTTTTCATCCTACTGTGTTCAGTCTTTTTGTATCTGTTTCTATGCTTCCTACCTAAAGCCTAAAAACCTGCATTCTTCTCCTCTTTTTCTCTCTCTTCTAGTACAGTTAAATATTTAATATGTTTTGTGTTGTACCTAGTTCTGAAAGGGCTAACCTGATGGGAAATGATGATATGTACATGTTTGCTTGCATAAAAGATTTCCTCTGCATATTTTATCTCTTCTTTGACAGCTTTGAGTAGACTTTGGCATTTTTGACAGCAAGTTGTACTTCTTTATCTTCTTTGATCTCTTTGTGCAGTAATTTGTCCCTTTTGGATTTTGACAGAAAGTTGCATTTTGGATTTTTCAGTTTGGTTTGAACTTACTTCTGAACTATGCAGTTTGACATTTTGAACTTATGCATTTTGACATTTTGCATTCATGATTAAATGAATAAAATTCTTCCCTCTTTGTGAACCGGGAGAAATCCCGTGATTTGCAGAGAGGGTTAACTGATCCCAGTCAGTGGCCCTTAATGATGAATTTCTTCTGTCGTTCATTATTTTATCTGCTTTTTGACTTTTCTCTTTTCTTTTGCAGGTGAAAAATGGAGCACCGGAGCGAAGTGAAGAATGAAGAATTAGGGACTTAGAAAATGTTTAGAAAAAATAGGATAGTTTTTATTTTCAATTTAATTATTGTAAACTATTATTATTTTAAATACTTCGTAAATAAATACTTGTATCCAAATAATAATTGTAACAAATATTAAATATGAAATAAAAATTCTATTGATTCATTTAATTCTTTTCAATTCCTTTTCAATTATTTACTTATTATTCATGGTTCCTTAAATTAAAATAAATGAAAATTAAATTCCAGATATTTAATTCTTAGAATCATAAATAATCAACTAAACATTGATTCTTCGTTGATCAAAATAAATGAACTTGACGTCTCCATCATCCAAAGCAACGCACAGTCGAACGCAATAACTGATCAGACGCAATCCTTTCTTACTGATTTCTTACCAAGCACTGTAAATCCAAACTGCATATTTCTTTTGACTGGCTCAAACAAACCGACGTGAATTCAAACCAACTGCCTCTTTTACTGATTAAATCAAAACAATGCGAATTCAACCCGAATCTTGGAATAACTTGCAAAGTGCTGTGGAATTTTAATCTTTCTGAGAATATGCCCATAAAACCTTAATTCCTGATTAAATGCCAAAGAGCGTTCGCCTGATCAAAATTGAGCCAAAATCAACCAAAACCCTAAGCCAACTGTTTGAACTGTTCTAGAGCCATGAAAACCAGTAAAACCCTAATTTTGCTTGACTGACAAGAAAAGTCCGCTTGTCCGATTCTTGAGCCAGTTTAAAAAATCAGGAAAATGCCTGAAGCTGAGATTTCTTGTGGAAAAATGCGAGGGCAAATTTTGGGGTACAACACACCCTTTTTTGGAACCACATGCACCTGACTCACCAAGTACTATCGGAAATAGGATAAATCATCCTGGCATCCAAAAGTTTCACAACTTCCTTTCTCACGATCTCTTTCATTTTCAGATTCAAGAGTCGTTAAGGTTGAGCTACATGTTTGAAATTCTCTTCCATAAAAATCTTGTGCATACAATAAGCCGGGCTTATGCCTTTTAAACCTGCTAAAACCCAACTTATTGCACTTTGATTTTCTTTTAAAACTTGAATTAAACAATGTTCCTCCTTCTTCGATAAAACATTACTAACGATGCAGGTTTGTTACCACCATCATTAAGAAATGCATACTTTAAGTGAGAGGGCAACATCTTCAATTCAATTTTGGACTCTTCTTCTTTAGCTTCCTTCTTCAAAATTTCAACTTCTTCCTCCCAAGATTGAACTTCTTCTAAAGCTTCAAGTTACTTCGCACATTCTTCCAATTCCTTTTCTTCATGAACATCAAGAACTTGAATAATATTATTCAATTTTCTCTCAAGAGGTGTTGAAAGATGAACTTCACTAGAAACATCCCAAATAGCTTCTTCAATAGCACCAACTTTAAAACAAGCTCCCTTATCATTAAAATGTTTCATAAATTCAAAGAGATTAAAACTTACTTCTTCATCTTGGACTCAGACCTTCATCAAACCATCATCGATGCCGATCATCATTCTTGCGGTCTTCATGAATGGTTGGCCAAGAATCAAATATGCATCATTGTATTCCTCCATATCAACCACAACAAAATCAACCGGGAAGAAAAATTTATCCACTTTCACTAGCAAATCTTAAGTTACACCATAAGGACGGGTAATGGATTTGTCGGCTAGTTGAAGTGTCATCTTTGTTGAATTCAGCTTGATGTTCCCCAATATTTTCATAATAGACAAAGGAATCAAATTAATGCTAGAACCCAAATTGATCAATCTTTTACCAAAATAAATATCACCAATGGTAACCGGAAAAGTAACCCTTCCCAGATCACTTTCCTTATTCGGTAGAGTTCGTTGAATGATAGCACTACAACTTGCATTAACCATGATAACTTCTTGATCCGTTGATCTTTTTTTTTTTGTAAGGATATCTTTCATGAACTTTGGATGCTTAGGCATTTGTTCCATAGCTTCGGAAAATGGAATATTTATTTGCAATTGCTTAAAGATATCCATGAATCTAGCATAGTTCCTAGCATTATCCTTCTTAGAAGGAGCATTAGGATATGATAAATTTTGAACCGGTAAAGTAGTAACTTTTTCCTTCTTGGTTCTTTTCAACTTCTCCTTTTCAACTAACTCCTCCTCGTGATTATTTTCTACTACAATATCTTCTTCAAGCTCTTTTTCTACTACAACTTCCTCAATTTCAATTTCTTTACCAACCCCAATTCCGACTACTCTACCACTCCTAGTTAATATTGCCTTGCAATGCTCCTTAGGATTAGATTGAGTATTTGCCGAAAATGATGATCCAACATTTTGATCGGCTAATTGCTTGACTAGTTGCCCCACTTGAGTCTCCAAATTTTTGATAGCCGCTTCATTACTCTTTTGATTTGCCATAGATGCTTGCATGAATTGAGCAAGAGTGTCTTGTAAGTTTGAGATTCTAGCTTGAGGTTGTGAATTTTGATTTGTGTTTTGATCAGGACTTTGTCTATTTTTATTGTTGGCATCTTGTCTCCATCCTTGTTGATAACCTTGGTTAACTCTTTAATGATAACCTTGTTTATCTTGATATATTTCCTAGTTGGTATCCTTGATATTTATTTCCCATGTAATTAGCTTCCTCTTTAACCGGAGGACAAAATTCGGTTTGAGGATCACCCTTTCATAACTCACAAAAAGTAATTTTTTGTATTTGATTGCTAGGTGTTTCTTGTATTTCTCTTAGTTGTTGAGGGATCTTTACCATTTTCTTTGTTAATTTTTCCACTTGTCGAGCGAGCAATTTGTTTTGAGCTAAAGAGATTCATTTGATCTTGAATCACTTGCCTCCTCTCTCTTTTGAACCATACTTCGATCATCTTGGACTTGGTGGTCGTTCCTTGCCATTATTTCAATAATTTCAACCGCCTCTTATGTTGTCTTTTCCATAAGTTATCCTCCCGCCGTAGCATCTAACAAAAGCTTTGGTTGTGATTGTAGGCCATTTCGAAAAATATGCATTTGGGTAATGGCATCAAAACCATGACTCAAACATTTTCTCAACATAGATTTGTACCTTTCCCAAGCTTCATTTAATGACTCTACTCCACCTTGAGAGAATACCGATATAGTTGTCTTGGCTTCCAAGAAACGTGATTGTGGGAAAAACCTTTCAAGAAATTTTTCTTCAAGTCTATTCCAATCCGTCATGAGTTGATTAGGTTGGTCAAGATACCAATCCTTAGCTTTACCGATCAACGAATATGGAATTAATCTTTTAAACATTTGTTCTTCATCCTCCCCCGAAGCTCCTATAGAACCCATCATCTCATAGAATTTGTGAGATGGGTGTAAGAGGGGTTCATGATCTAACCCAGTGAAAGGATTATGATATAACAGTTGTAGAATTCCAGTTTTCATTTCTGAGTGCCTTTGGTCTGCATTTCTAGCAAACTGAGCGTTCAACCTTGGACAATTTGCACAGTGACCTCTTGGTGGATTTGCTGCCATAACTTCTTCTATATCTTAGTTAAAAGGTATAGAAGAAGTGGACACCTCTCCTCTTTCTCCTCTTTCTTTCGCTAGTTTCCTCCTCCGTCTAGTCTTGCTATTAAGTTTTCTGCAAGTCCTTTCGATTTCAGGGTCAAATAGGAGTTAATCTTCAGAAATACTTCCTCGCATAAACTAAAGTCTGAAAACACTAACAAAACAAGTGAAAAACAAAAAATATTATTAATACAAAATAACTTAAAACACTTAAACTATTGTAATGCTTTCAATAGTCAAACGCCAATCCCCGACAACGATGCCATTTTATTGTAACATATTTTCAACACAAATATTTATATTATCATTTTCCTCGGGGATTGGTGTGATATTAATGTCGTTCTATAGTTTTAGTGACTTTAAATTTTTGAATCATAAACAAAGTTTTGGTATTTTCTTTTGGTAACAAAAGATTAAGTTTCATGCACTAGATGGTGATTTGGATAAAAGAGAGGTTTTTGTTTGAAAAGGCTTCTTTTGATAAAAAAAGGCATGTCAAGATTAGTTTTCATCAACCTATTCTAAATATATTCGATTAATCACGTATATGAACTAATTAATGATCGATACATTCATGTATCCTCTCAACATTTCTCATGTCTAAGCAATATTGTGAGTATTATCATGTTAATCTTTAAATGATATCTCAACCTAACTATTAACATGATAATCTTTAAAGCTTGATACAAGTGATTACTAACTCACAAATCTATGTCTAGAGCTTGTTTATTATTAGATGAATATCTTAGGTCAAGCTTGGAACTTACTTCTTAATAATGATCCAAACCATAAAAAGAACAATGATAACAAAGATATTCAACATGTATTAATCTTCAACCAAGTTCATATACAAAATGATTAAAAGAAATACATAAAGTCTAGGTTAATTACTTTTAACCTTGACACAAAAGATGCTTAGCTACTCATGGTCATGATACCTTGATCAATAAATAAACAATGAATGTTGATGAACATCAATCTTCAAGTCTCCTTGATTCAAGATGCAAAAATGTTTTTCTCTCCAAAAAAATAAGAATAAGGGTTTCTATGTTATGATATGTAGAACAAGGGTTTATATTCCCTTATTGAGGTTTATCTTCCCTCCAAAGTACAAAAGTTGGTGAAAAGTTTCCCCAAAATATGGCAAAAGTAGCAAAAAAAGTATGGCCATTTGCACACCATCGTCGGGCGACCACAAAGCATCGTCGAGCGACGCTAGCTAGATGTCACACGTGACCAGCTAGGTGTGATACACAAGCAGGAAAGTATCTATCATCACTGGGCAACAAGGATGCTTCGTCGGGCGATCCTTCTTTCGCCAGGCGATCCAGAGGCGAAACATTACAGAAACAAACCAAAAAAATCACCCTTTCTTCACAATTTTTGTCGGGCGATGCATCCTGTCGCCGAGCGATCCTTTGCAGAAACACATCCTTTGCTTCCTTGCATAAAAAAAGAAGAAAGTCTACATTTAGCCGCCTTATCTGCACAAAATTTGCTGAAACACTAACAAACAAATTAAAACATTCAAAATTATTTGTATTCATGCAAAATGACTTAAAATAAGTGCTTATCCTAATTAAAAGTAAAATAAAGGGTTTGAAAGTGTCAATAAATTATATGAAATTTATTCAAAAGTTGACACTTAACAAAGAGTCGCCATCGACTTTTCTTTTATCCAACAAGGAAAGGTGAAAAGAACACAAAAGACTTTGGATAGATTTTGAGTTCAGGGGATAAATAATGAAAAGGGATGATGTTAACACCCTTTTCATTTGTAGTTATCTATGGGCTCTTAATTGCTCAGTTCACTTTAAACTTGCTTTGTGTGTGTGTGATTTGAAAATATTTTGAATGTCAATTGTGAGGCAGACTTTGTAATAATTCTTGTATCAGTCCTCAAGAATGTTTACAAAGTATTTTTTTTTTAAAAATATTTATTTTGAAACGTGAGGTGTAAAAATGAATTTATTTGTTTGAAACTGTTATGAGCAAGCAATTTGTTGAGTCTTACCCACTAAAGGTCGTTCTTGTTATTTTCCTTCTCCATTAGATATAATACTATCCATACCATTAGTTGGTAGGTAGCACTATCTATTGGATGTGAAGGGACATGCGTAGGGTCGTTGAATGGTCATAGAAAGCAACTTATAAGGATACTTTAGCAATTCGAAGGGGCTGTCATCAAATTATTCATAAGCAACAAGGGCTAGATCATTTTTTGTAGATAACTTGAGGGACATCGTGGGACCATGATCTTTATTCAAAGAGACTATGATGATTTAACCAAGGGTCTTTGCTAAAGTACCCTTACTTTCGAGGGACATGACCAAGTTTTCCGAAGGCAACAAAGGGAATTATCCTAAAGGTGTGAGTGTGCGCAGTGTATTGATTCAGTTATATTTATCTTGGAAGTTATGGTTTTCTATATTTGATTTTATCTTTCCATAAAATCCTATTAGCTAACAATTATATATATATATATATATATATATATATATATATATATATATATATATATATATATATATATATATATACAAGGCATAAAGTATAAGTGCAGAAAAGTAAAGTCCTACGCTATTACAGGGCCTTGGGGCAGTTACATGATAAAGAAATTGTGCGGGAATTTAAATTAGATTATTACAAAATTTGTACATCCTATACAATTTGTCTAATAAAATAAATAGCAAAATAAAATAAAATAAAATGTTAGTAAATTATTTTAAAAAAATCCTAAAGTCTAAAATATTGAAAATCAATTTTTTTTGTGTATTTTTGATTTGATTTTATATGTTAATAATAATTAAAAAAAACCTAATGTCTAATTTTTAATTACAAACTAATTAATTTAATTGCAAAAACCTAATTCTAAATTAATTAAATTAATTGATAAAAAAAAGACTAAACCTAATCTTTTGATTTTATAAGTTTTTTTTCTCCTGATTTTTTAATGGATTAAAAAAAAGGGTTAAAAGAAAGAAAATAGAAAAAAAGGTTGGAAAATTGGTAAGAAAAAGGTTGCAGGCGCTAGGACTTGAACCCACGCCCTTGATCTCAACAACATGCCTTCTTTCCACTACGCCAATTGATGGTTTGTGATATGGAATATGAACGACTCCATTTGTAATAATCTTGTGTTTTATCTTGAAAATAACAAAATAATTTGCCAGAAGGGGGATCGAACCCACACACCTATGTTTACCAAACACACGCTTCACTACCAGGCCACTTGTTGTTACGCATTAGTGAATTGTAATTTAAACATCAAATAATAAACACATCAATTCAAAGACGCTAGAGTCAAACTCCGGTCGTCTTCTTCGATCAACACAAATCATGAATCCTACAAAAATCAATGAATTGGAACAAAACAAGTGTCCGAATTACATAAACAGATCATTATGAATTCAATGGTGGTGTCCTTTTCTCATGAATGTGCCTGTAAACATAGTTTCGAAGAAAACAATTGTTCATGCCTTAACGATGGCAGATCATGTTCTTTACGTTAGAGCTTGATCTGTTTGGTTCAAATCTGTCTCATACATCATGTTAAACATATTTGGGCAATTAAAAGTAAACAATAATGCATAGATTGACAAATTCAAATTGAGATTTTTTTTACCGAACCAAAGGGCTTGAGCTTGGTGTTCTAGGCATGAAATGAGATGCTTCTTGGCTCGGATGAGTTCCTGGGAACTTCAAGAGGATGATTCAATCCTTTGTTTGGACTGAAACAGGCTGGAGGCTTTGATACAATATGGCACTATTCTTTGAAAATTTTGTGTTTTGAAACCCTTATTTTTTGAGGTAGCCTTTGTGTCCTCTCTTCACTGATGATGTCCTCTATTTATAAGCATCATATTAAGTCAATAAAAATGAATGGCAATCATGAGGAGTTAAGTGTGAATCAAACATGATAAAACATGTTTTCAAGCTTCCAAATTTGAAGATTATTGCCATGACCAATTAAAAACCTTCCAAAATAATTGAAATTCTATTTCCATATTGAGGCAACACGGTTTTGGCAAGTTGAATATGTGATCTTGGGCTTCAAAATGATCCAAAACAAAAGCCCACATGCCTTGGTCCATCATTTGCTATTTTATTTGATTTTATTTTACTTTTAAATGAATAAAAATCAAAATAAATGAAATAAAAATAAAAGATAATGCATGAATGGACTTATGGGTCCTTAAACATGTCATGAACACATTTGAACCTAAAAACATATGCTCATTAGCCCAAAAATGCAATTTTGCTCAAAGTGGACTTCATGCATTTTCTCAACTTGCACCAATCATAACTCTCTCAATTTTTGTCATATGAAATTGATCTTGGACTTTTTAGAAAGCTCAAGATATCCCCTACAAACTGTCATGTTGGTCATTTTTTCATTTGAAGTCTTTAAGTTGATGTAAATTGCTTTGACAAAAGATATCTTTTTGTTGACTTTTAAAATCGCCTGTAATGTTTTCGCTTATATTTCTCAAATGAAGCATTTTTGGACGTGAGCTTAGAGATAAAAAGTTGTAGAGAATTGAATTTCCATCAAAATGGGACTTGGTTGAGAAATTTCTGATGAAGTATGTAAAAGTTATGCTTGGTCAAAGTTCAGTTGACTTCTCCTAAAGAAAACTCTAATTTAGTAACTTTTGACTTTTGATGAATCTTGAGTTTTCTTGATGAATCATGATCAACTCTTGATCAAATGATGAATGTGACTTCAAAATCTTGATGTTAACCAAAAATCTTGAGTTTTGACTGTATGTTGACCATAATTGGCTTTTTATCCAATATAGTTAATTTTCAGTCATTTGAGCAATTGACTGAGCAAACTTGTGATGCAAGGCTTGAAACTTGTCACGAGGGTACCTTGAGGCATATGAGGAATCATGGAATCCACTTGAGACATTAAAAGCTTAATTTTCTTTGAGAAATATAAAACCTTAGTTATAGTTCAATTGCTTAGGAGAGGTGTTTGTATGCTCAAACCCTTGAGTATTCTTGAGCAATTGAGAACCCTAGGAGCATGAGGAGGTGCCTTGAATCAATTGTCTTAAAAAATGGAAGGGAAAATTTTGGGGTACAACAACTTCCCCTGTTCAATCTTCTTAAACCTAAAGAGTTAGATTGACATGTTCGTCATTCGGAGTCTGAAGGTGGAAGATGATTGAACACTTAAGTGCCCAGAAATTTGCACTCACATGTGCACGAAGTAACCCTGTTGGTTGATTATACTGCTTGAATGAGCTTAAAGATGTCATTCGAAGAGGTGGTAGAGTGTCACCGGAGATGGACTTACAGATGCCATCGAAAGTAACTATTGATAGAAGTATCAGAATGAGTCTACGCCTGACTGTGTCTGAAGAATGCTTTTTAGAAAATCTCTGAGGAAAAATGCTTTTCATAACGAAGCCCTGAAGGAGATGCTCGTCAGAATTCAGTCTCTGAAAGAGATCATTTGGTCATGCAGATAATCGTCCCGTCCTGTTTCGGGAATTAATCTACAATGTATTTTTCATTGGTAAATCCGTCATGTTTCGGGAATTCATACCGCCTAATCATATATATATATATATATATATATATATATATATATATATATATATATATATATATATATATATTTGCCCCGTTCTTTTCCGGAAATTAATCTACAAATACTTTTATAATAATTTTTTTATTGTTGGTTAAAAAATATTTTTTTTTATATGTGAAGGAGAGAGAGAGAGTGAAAAATAAATCAATATTTTTTAATAATGAATAAAATGATGACTTATGAGGCAAGATGTTATTAAAAAAACTTAGGGGGTTGGAGTTGTAAAGTAACGAGTAATTCCTCCATAATTTGTTCATTTTCACATCTTGGGTTTTAAGCCGTCACTACAATTCAACCACGCTCCTCATTCATCTTCCTTCCTCCTTGCGATGGATTCCGTATCCGAAAGCCAGAGAACTCTGTATGTATCCGAAAGCGACGGATTTCGATTCGATTTTAGGGTTTCTACTACGAGCAATTTGATATTTGAGTTACTTGTTTTCTGTGCCCTAAATTTTGATTTCGCATCTTTAGGTATCCGTATGTAACTGGATCTTCTGTAGTTGCTATCAAATTCAAAGATGGGATTCTTATGGCTGCTGATATGGGAGGTTTGATCCAAAATCTCTATTAACTTCACCTGAAAATTTCTTTATTAGGGTTTTATTTTTAGGGGTTTTCTTCTGATTTTAAACAATGGCATCTTTGCGAAGTTCCTTGAAGTGTTTAAGTATTTGTCTCGCTCTGTATGTAATATCAATGATGATTGATGGATATAATGAATTAATGGTGTAGGTTCTTATGGATCTACTCTGCGTTACAAGAGTGTTGAGCGTTTGAAGCCTATTGGAAAGCACTCCCTTCTTGGTGCTAGTGGGGAAATAAGTGACTTTCAGGAGATTATGCGCTACCTTGATGAGCTTATGTGAGTAATTTTTTAACACCGTAAAAGATCAATCTGTGTATTTTACCCTTGAATTTGATGTTTCAGAAGTTCTATATTCCTGTATAACTTTTGCTTTTGACTGCTGCAGCCTTAATGATAACATGTGGGATGATGGGAATTCTTTGGGGCCTAAGGAGGTGCACAACTATTTAACTCGGGTGATGTATAATAGGCGTAACAAGTTCAACCCATTGTGGAACTCACTTGTTCTCGGTGGTATTAAAAAGGGGCAGAAGTACCTTGGCACGGTATGTCTTGCTTGTCTTGTTGTTAAGTCTAACAGTTGAGGTACCTGTATGTATGACTTTTGTTTGTTGTATTTGTGTATCTTATTCAGGTTAACATGATTGGCATTAATTATGAAGACAACCATGTGGCAACTGGGCTTGGAAATCATCTTGCTAGGCCAATTCTTCGTGATGAGTGGAATGAAAACTTGTCATTTGAAGAAGGTGTCAGGTTACTTGAAAAATGCATGAGAGTGCTCTTATACCGTGATAGATCTGCTGTCAACAAGATTCAGGTTTGTTCTGTTTAGTTTCTTGCTGTGTTGCTCAGCTCAGCTCTGTTCTCTTCTTCCTCCTTCCCATTTACAACTGATCAAAATATACTAATTTAATATCAAAGTACTACACGAGCATGTAATTAATGTGAAAAATTGAAATATTCACTTCTATATTCTGCTAGTAGTTCAGCTAGCAAGCCCATAGGTCGAGGGCCAGGTGCTACACTTAGGAAAATATTTTTAAATTTCAAAATTCTATATCTTACATTCATTTCTTAAGATCATGCTTAAATTTTGATTATTTTGGATTGTGACTGGAACTTGAAATGGACCTGTTTGAAATTGAATGGTGATTGTTATCTGTAGTTCTCTTAATTTTCCCTATATGCTGTCACTGAATAGAAAGCTGCATTACTTTTTTGGTTAGAAGTTTTAACAGTCACATTTTATACCTTAAGAATTATGTGGTTTAGGTGAAAGCATGTCTATGGAAGTTCAATTGATAGCATTTTTGTTTCCTGTGCTAACTCACATCACATGTTATCTAGATCTGTATGCAACATTCTTATGGCTCTAATATATACTTTTAGCTGAAAGAGTTGACAAGCTAATAGATTTCTTTACTGAAAATACACGAATTATACTCACAAGAAGCAACTTGTGTATTCAGAGAAATGAGGATGTTTCCTACCTTCCTTCGAGATAGTTAGAGTACTTAATTATGGCTGTATCAGATCAACATAACTTGGCATAGAATCTTGACCACGTAAGAAATGAAGGCTTTACCTTAGTGGCAGACAATAAATGATTATCCAATGATGATAGGGATGATGGTGATGGTAGCAGTAGCGATATCATTGTGATGGAACCACATTACTAAATGTCAATATTGGGGCCTTGAATTCTTGCAGACCAAAGTTGTGGACATGGTTGTCGGGATCTAGCTCTAACTCCCAAAACCTTACGATCTTACGCTCCGGCAACCGGCCACCGATTTAAGTGGCATAAAGATCTTGGATTGGCTGGAGCGTTGAACTCCTAGAGAAAGATCTTTAAATCGTGGGATCTTGAGATCCCAACGATCCATTTTTTGTTTTTACCCGCTTTAGACCCGTTTCGACCAGGTCATTAAACAATTGGAATCAGCCCATAAACTGACCCATAATTAACCCTGACTGTTTCTGACTGTTGTGCACACATATTTTAGGGTTTTGGGACTTACAATGTTTTAAATGACCTTCTATTATGTTTTTTTGGATACAAATATTTGCTATTGATGATTAAATTAATGAGAATTTTTCGTTAAAGTAGTTATTTCTATAATTTTGTCTATTTGTTGGGATCTTAAGATCCGTGTTACGATCCTACGACGATGTATGCTTTTTCTATACCCTAATGATCTTTATTGAGATCCCGATTTTGACAACCATGGTTGTGTATACTGATAGAGTTAATACTTAATTAATACCTGTTAATACTTAATTAATACCTATGGAGGGACTCTTATTTGAGAGAAAGAGAGGAAGCAAATAGTTATTTAGGATTTATATAGGTTGATTTGTCACTATGTTGTCAATTGCGCGCTATAGAGTAGTGGTGGTTGGAATTTGCGGTGCTTTTGGCCTGCAAGCCACTGTCAACAAGAACGGTTGTTGCGGCTGCTAATGGCAGCCCCCAACTGCTATTGCGCCTGCTATTAGGGTTTCTGGGATAAATTTCTCAAATCCTTTTTTTAAAACTTTGGTGTTTTATTTGAGGGTACACATTTCAATTCGAACCCTGTTGAGGGTAATGTTCTGCTATTCTTTAACAATCATTTTGTTCTTCCTATTTTTATTTCAGTTTTGTTATCCTCTTCTCTGCTTAGTTTTATTGCTCTATAATTTAAATTCTTTAACTATTAATTATGACAGTCTCTTTAATCGTGTATTTTTCTAATAGAGTATTTATGTGTACTTTGTCGCTAAATTTTAGTCTTTACAGTAGCGGCTATCTCGCTATCTGTTACACCACCATAGTATTTTAGAGGGTCGGTGCTATGCAATACTATTTGAGGTTAACAACATAGATTTGTGTGGATGAGTGTTTGTAATATCTTTCACTTTTAATGGCTTTGAGCTTGGGTTCAGTTTATACTGATTCTCCTCTGGTGATTGTTAGACAGGAAACTTATCTATCCTCAGTAGTAATTCAATCTCCTTTTAGACAGGAAAACTTACCTATCATAGAGCCATTGGTTTGTGGCTGCACCTACTTACTAGTCTAGCATGTATGATTTGTAATACTAAGCTATGTTTGATCCGACTTATTTTTGACTTCTCCTTAATAGAAGATTGGCCAAACAATATGTTTAAAAATGAGCTTATCTTTTATCTATAGAAACTAGATATAAAGAACTCTTCATAAAGTAGCTGAGAGGAGTTTTTCATATCAAGTAAGCCGTGTCAAACGGAGTTATTTCTAAAACTATTTTGTCATATAAAGAACCTTTGATAATTTTGTCTATTTTATCATTATTTAACTAAAACTATTTCAAAAAAAAAATCTTTTAAGCTAAAAAATGACAGTATCAAACAACTTTAGCTTTATTTCTTAAGCTTTTTTTTTAAACTTTAACTTTAACATAGCTTTTAAAATCAAAGTAAGCCGTGTCAAATGGAGTTAGATCTATTAGATGTGCAACATGAATACACTTACATACTTTTATAAAAACTTTGTTATGACCCAGTTAAGTGGTCTCAATCTGAGGAATGGGTAGTTATTATGGATGGTAATAACATTACACCTAATGATGGTTGTGTGCTTGTGAATTGCCAGATGCTTCTCTGTCTACTGATCATGTTTGGGTACCTAGTACCTACCTCATTTTGTTTGGCATCTGCGTAAAAGTTTCAATTTCCTTGACTGCACCTATTGCGAGTTTTATATTCTGATGCTCAAGTGTTAAATTATATTTGTTGAATATGTTATGTCGGGTTAACTATGAACCGGCACTGGAGGAGCTAGGAACTAAACTTAATGACTTTGTTTCCTTCATTATTTGTTGGATTATTCTTCTTAATATAACATGCAGCTAAACTGAATGTGTTATCCATTGCATTGTGATATTTAGTGCATTTATGGTGTTGAATTTACAGATATCTAGAATTACTGAAGAAGGTGCTACTGTTTTTCCACCATACTCTTTGAAAACATACTGGGAGTTCTCGGCCTTCAAGAATCCAACAGTTGGTGCTGAAGGTTCATGGTAACTTGCTTGTTGTGATTGAAACTAAAACAGAACTTTAAATGGATTTCAGTAGAACTATTTACCGGGTTGTATGGATATGAAATGAAATGAGACACAACCTTCTGAAGTTAACTGAGACTGAGTTGGGCGTTTATTTCTTAAATTATTAATGGTTGTTTGGATTGTTGATATATCTTCAAAATTTCTATTTCTATTCAGTTTTCTTTCAGTGACATTATCTTGGTTATTATTTTTATTGAATTGTTTGGATTTAGCCATGAGCTTTGAATCCTCTAAACCAGGGGTGGAGTTTGGCAAGACATAATGACTAAGTGACAAAAACTAAAGTGTTAATATTTTCTTGTTATATCACCCTTCCAAAATCTAAGTGACAAAAACTAAAGTGTTAATATTTTCTTGTTATATCATCCTTCCAAAATCTAAGTGACAAACTAAAGTATTAATATTTTCTTGATACATCATCCTTCCAAAATCTTCTGTATCAGATTTTGGATATTGAAAAGTTTTTATTTGTTTTTGCCTCTTCTTTGAGCTTCTTATTTTTTTTAGGGTTAAATATGTTTTGGTTCTTATAAATATCTCAAATTTTATTTTTAGTCTTTATTAAAATAATGATAAGTTTTAGTCTTTATAAAATTATTATGTACGTAGTTTTAGTCTCGGTTGTTAAATTAATATGTATTTTTGAATGATTATTTTGTATGACATGTTTAGAATGTTATAAAAAATTCTTTGAAAAAAAAGAAATTCAAAATTTGATTTTTAAGTTGATTTTCATTATTTTTATCAATATTTTTTAAAATTAAAAAAAATTATATTTAATTCTTCTCATCTTAAAAAATTTTAAAATTTAATAAAAAAATATTTTATAATATTCTAAACACGTATGAAAAATATTATTTAAAAATTTAACGGTTATTAAACGATTTTTAAAATTTTAGAAATTAAGAGGAAGTAAAACTAGATGTACAACAATTTTTTAAGTATCAAAATTTATTATTTTTTTAATAGAGATTAAAAATAAAATTTAAAATATTTATAAGAATAAAAAACATATTTAATTTTTTATTTATACTTTTATTCTCTTTTATGAACCAGTTCGTAACCCTTTTAGTTTTGAAATTATACTCTGACAATTTGGTTCATTAAATTTATGAAATGATAAATTAGTCAATGAAATTGAAAATTATCACTTGATTTTCCATTTGCCATTCAATCTGATACAAAATTGATATCAACTGAAGCCTAAAATAAATTTATGAAAACCGATTCATTTGAGCATGTCTTAATTATTTATTATTAGGAGGGATTAGTGTAATTGATGATCAAAATATAGATTCACTTATATTGATTTTGGGAAGGGTTTTTTCCCCTTCTAATTTAAATTGAGTTTCTAAAGGTAAAAAAATTGTAGTCTGCTGAAAATTAACATCTCCTGAGAACATTTATGAGAGAATAAAGTTAAGAGTGCATTTTTTTAAACTAAAAATATTGTTTAGGCATTCTTAAAACTTTTTACAATATTAAATTATTTTGTCAAAGTTGTATAAAATATGTAGGGAGGAAATCAATAAATATATATATATATATATATATATATATATATATATATATATATATATATATATATATATATATATATATATATATATATATATATATATATATATATATATATATATATATATATATATATATATATATATATATATATATATATATATATATATATATATATATATATATATATATATATATATATATATATATATATATATATATATATATATATATATATATATTAAATTTTTAATCCGTCACATATGAATGTCATTAGGCAAAATATATTTTTTGATTCTGTAAGTTAACTTTAAGATTTATTTTTAGTCCTTTAATTAAAAAAAGTATATATTAATCTTTTAATTTTCAAAATGTTTAATTTTAATTCTTTTTATTTAACTAGCGACAAAAAATTTAGAAATCAGTTAATAAATTCGTCACTAATTAGATAAAAAATAAAGTGAAATATTTTGAAAGATCAATATGAATTTTTTTAAAATTAAAAGATCAAAATGAATCTTGAAATAAACATATTAGACTAAAAAGTATTTTCTCAGATACTAATAATCAAAATCAATCATTTTTAATAACTTAACTCTTTAATCTTTATTATATAAGAAAATTTATTTTTTATATTTATTGAATAAACATTGTATTTTTTTAAAATTAAATATATTGATTATTAAATAAATCTAAAAATAATAGAGATTAGAGGGGGAGATAATTATCCAGTAATTAATTGTGTAAAAAACCTTCAAGTAATCTATATATACAAATTAAAACTCAACTAAATTGTAGTAAATTTATAAAATTTAAAGTTCAAATTAAGAAACTAAATGATAAATGATGAGTAAACCTTTTGAAAGTAAAGAAGTATTGTAATT
Organism: Vicia faba; assembly: GCA_948472305.1. Classification (NCBI taxonomy): domain Eukaryota; kingdom Viridiplantae; phylum Streptophyta; class Magnoliopsida; order Fabales; family Fabaceae; genus Vicia; species Vicia faba. The sequence continues at coordinate 1,133,025,751 of OX451735.1, forward strand.
TCAATGAGTAGCTCTACAACAAGTCCTATCTATCTAGATGGTCCTTTGAAGGTTGATATATTTATTTTTCTCTTTAAAAAAACTAACTATTCTTTTCCTTATTAATTAAGGAAGAAAAAAACAAACACTAAACCTACCATTCCTTTATCATGTGACCTACTTTATGCAAAAGAGTGTAACCCTACTTTTATTCAACTCCATGTGCTTCAACTCAAAACCCTTGTAGATATATAAACCCTAAAATAAATAAATAAAAGCTAAAAGCAAAAACTAAAGCTAATATTGTCTCTATCTTGTTTGTACATTGCTTTGTCTTTGGTTTTCCACTTTCAATATTCATCCATAACACATCACTTCTTCAACTTTACCCATCTTTTCATGAATTTCATACCCCAATAAATTCCATATGAGCTTCACTTTGATTTGTAGGGTCCTTCTCCTTTTTCTTTAACTTCATATTTACAAAAAGCATGTTATGAATATTCCTTTTCATGCAACCATGCACATTCATCTTCCACTCGTTATGTAATATTTATATCAATACTCTTTTTTGTGGGTCAATGTGATGGAAAGAAAAGTGGAGTGGAATCTCTCTGTAGCTTCCCATCAATGACTTTTACTTTGCTAATTTTCTCTTCACACCAATGTAATTGATTTTCATTCATCTCACTCATTCTTAAAACCCTTGACACCACTTTTAAGTCTATTAATGACATCAAAATCTCCATCTCTTCTTCCTCCTTTAAATTTCTTTTCCTCAAGCATTTGTGAGATCGTTTAAGATCCTTAACTTTCATCTTCTTCTGCACACATTAATCAAATTATAGTTTCTTGCAAGTAAATAAATATATTAAAACATATTATAATGCATAGGTGACAAAACCATCAGAGATGTCCATTTTACTTGAACAAATACATATTTTAAATCTGCACTCTCTAATATTTATCCCATTCCTTTTTTTTTGGGGCATGAACATTAGTAATAATTTTTATAATTTTTAATCTTTATGAGTGTGAGACTCTTATGCCTCACACACCTTATTTTTTTTAGAGTGTATCAAAATTTTAGACCCGCACCCGTAATTATATCTGACTCATCTGAATTTTTTGTGAATTTTTGCAAAACAAACTTAAATGAGAAGACATGCCTCTTTGATCCGACTAGCTATGAGAAATTCTTCACATTCACACTCTCAGAACATTCAGTGATCATTTGATCAAGACTCGCTGATTCATATTTAAGCTTATACGAGTTATAAAAATTAAATAATTCAACTAAGAGAAAGTTGATATTGATTATAAAATTAGGAGCTTGCCTTTTGATTAACTTTCTTCATAAGACGAATTAATGTTGGATCAATCAAGGTTCTTCGATTTCTTCGAAAGTAAGATGCAAGGATCTGACATGTTCTCTCTTTATCAGCCTTTAAGAAATTCATGAATGTTTTGATTCCATCTTCCATTATCACTAGAAATGAATCTGATGAAATTTTTGAGTTAAACCCAACCTTCTCCTTCTGATCATCATCTGAATCTTTAATAAAGAAGTAGCACAAAAAAAAGTCAAAATCAATAGTACATAGTATACCGATTACATTAAACATTATACAAAAATGAAAAATTATTAAGAGAAAAAGAATATGGAGAGTAAAATATTTTTATACTAGAGATTTATATTTCACCAAATCATATTTTTAATTTTAAAATATTAACGTGATATAACTGAATATTATAATTCTATTAGATATGATCTAAAATTAATTTACATCGACTGTATACTCATTACGTTTAATCTCAATTATTAAATGAAAAAAGAAAAATACATTTGTTAATAATATTATTCTAATTTTATCTAAAATATTCAATTAATTATATTGGTATAACTTAATAAACTAAGTAATGAATTAATAAAATTAATTTTAATACGTTGTTAACACTGCCAACCAATAAAATATAATATATTATTTTTAAAATAATAATAATTTAATTAGAATATTTGTAGTGATTCAACTATTATGATTAAGGACAATATAAACAATTATTATTAATAGGCGAAAGTAAAATTTATATTTTTTAAACTTTCTATTTGAAATTATAAATTAATATATATATATTTTAAAATTAATAATTTAATATTTAATTATTTTTTATTAGAAATCAAATATTCTGTGTGCACTAATCTCTTAGAAATAAGAAGAATCAAGATAGACAGCAAAACTCTCCATCTAAAGAATTTCAATTTTAAAAACCATTTTGAAAAAAAATTACTTCAAACCATTTAAAAAAAAAACACATACAATTTAAATATTACATTTAATATTTAATATGAGAATAAGTAATATTTTCAATGATGATAAGGTAATTTTACCTCTATATTCAGGGACTAGGAGCAACTTTGGAGCCAAATGTCTCATTCTAGCATAAATCTCAGGTCTTCTACCATACTCATAAGGTTCATTCTCAACATATCTTTGCAACAAAACTTGAAACTGTTGAAATTGTTGTGCAATTGTTGCTGGACAGCCAACATCAACATTTGAAGCTCTTTTTGATTGAAAATTCTTGTAGTTCCAATTAAGTGCTTCCCATGTTAAGCAAATTTGTGCAACATAAGCACTTTCCAATTCACAATATGGGTTGTGATTACTTGTATCTTCTGGTTTTTTGTTTATACTTGAAAACTTGTACACAATTCTCTCTGAAATTGATCTCGGAGCTACTTTGATAGATCTTAAAGACTCTGGAATTAATATAAAGAATAAAATAATTTCTATGAATTATAAAAAGTGCTACTAATAATGTGTAACAAAATCATTCCTATTAATTTCTATGATATATAAATATCTGACAAAACATTGATTCACATAAATATTGAATAGAACACAGACACGAATGGATACATAGACACTGATAAAAATTTTAAAAATAAATAAATTGAACATATCGCATGTATCATGTTATATCCGTGTGAATTTCACACTAACACATGTCAATGCTGAAGAAATTAATTTGGACAAAAGAAGTATAGCAAAGTTGTGTATGTTACCTGTTTCATGAAGTTTTTGTGCACTAATTCTTTCTAGGAAAGACATTTCTTCATCATATTTTTGAAAAACAGTGTAAGATTCCCACTTAGGACAACTTCCTCTTGAAGAAGAAGAAAAAGGGTCATCAGTTCCAGAATCTCTACAAATAATTGAGCTTCTCCAATCAGAAGAGCTTTTTGATGTTGAACCAACAGTGCATGAATCACCATATATCTCTTCATCATCTTTTTCTTCAAATATCAACTTCTTATTCCTCTCCAAATGTGTTGCACCAATCACACAAAATCTCTCATCTCTTTCAACATTTGATTCATCCACTTTCTTGTTTTTGATAACATGTTCTTCTGAAACAAAACAAAAAAAATGCACGTGAGTATAAATGTAACAAACTATATACGATCAACGTCGCGAAAATCTCTGTGTAATAAAATAGTATAAGAAATTGTCGATACTGATACTGTTATTCACCGTTCTTATAATAAATAATAAATTGTGGTTAATTCACATCGTGACAACCACAATTAGTATCACAACACCTGATTTAAATCACAAAAGTCTTTACGAGACTACAACGCGACCGATATGTTAAACCCTGTACAATATATAGGTATATATGATGTAAAATTAATACCATCATAGTTTTTGTTACTTTCTACTAAGTCATCACTTTTGTATAGATTCATTGTGATGTGAGAAGTGGTCCTGTTTTCAATTGGAACAGAATCATGAACAGAATCTTGAACAGAATCTGGAACAGAATCAGGAACAGAATCAGCATCTTCTTCTTGAAATTCTGTTTCATTAATTTCTGTCTCAAAATCTGAAACAATTGGTGACTTGTGAAGAACATACAAACTTTCTGATGTTTTTTCTTCTTCTGAAAACTCTTCAACCAAGCTTTCTTGTGGTGTTATAAACTCTTCTTCTTCTTCAATAGAAAAATTGTGATTCCTTTGAGATTTGTTATTACTATGCAAAAACATAAGAGCTTCTCCACCACAAATTATATCAGCTACTAAATGATCTTTCTCAATAGAATCTTCATAAAAATAACTTTCTCGAACTTCTTCTTGTTCTTCTTCTTGTTCTTGTTCTTCTTCTTCGTAATCATACTCAGATGAAACATATTCATATTGTTGATCACTACAAAAAAAAAACTTATATGTAAGTATATAGTTATGAACTACGATGGTAGCAAAATAGTAGTTAAGAATGAGAAACTTAGAACCTTTGGAATAGAGTGTAGCTACCAATGAAGTTTAGGATTTTGAGAAGTAAAGTGGAAGAAGAGAAGATGAAAAGGAAGAGAAGTTTGAAAGAGGATGATGAATTGTAGAAGAGTCTAATAAGAGCTTCTTCTTTAGAACATGGCATTTTTCTTTCTCTTCAAATTGAAAAACCAAAGTACTTCACCCACTAAGCAAAGCAAGTGCTAGAAAAAAAAGTGATCTTGGTTCCTTTCATCACATATATTAGCATAATATCTTTTTCTTTTTTATGTGTCAACAATAACATAGTACAAAATATTAGTGAATTTTTTTAACATGTTTCACCTAATTGTTTATGTGCCAATTATAACATTCTACCACAAGGGTAAACATGTCATAGAAACTCGGATGAGATTTCACCGTTGTTTGTAAATTCTAATTCAATTAACAAAAATTAATCGTTATTATCTGAATTCGGATCCGAAATTTCACAATTGTTTATATATAAAATTTTAATACTTATTATCACTTCAATATATTTCTTTATCACAATGTGCAAATCTTGTGTTTTAAGCATGCAACATAGACAATCTTAGTCCACAACGTGGTCCTTGTAATTTTAGTGATGTGTACCAAAACAAAAGCAAAAGGAAAAGACTAAAACCAAGCCACACGCATAGGTAAACAACGTGATTATATTTTTAGAAAAATAAAAAAGTTGCATACACATGATAGTTATTAAATGAATTTAATTGGAATGCTACACCGTTACCGTTAGATTTTAAATTAAATTAAATTTTTATTTTTATTTTAATTATTAATAAAGTAATATTTATGAATGATTGGAATGTATAATCTCTTATTAAATTAGATAATTGTTGTATATTGAGTTGAGCATGCATGCATGTATGATTAATTAATAATATATTAAAGAGTTTTCTCTACCAAATTAAAATTTATTGTGTATATGTGTGTGGTTTAGTGATAAAACATTTGAGTTTTGTCGAAAGTGTTCATCTCAAGGTCTCAAGTTTAAATTCTATTAGATATAAATTGTTTATTAAAAAAAAAGAAAATTAAAATTTATAAAAAGTTTAAAAACTATAAGCCAGAACATATTGATACTTCTAATTTAAAAAATGTAAGATATCAAACACCGATAGGGAAGAGTGTTTTGTGTTTAATGGAGGCTTTGAGTATGTCCATTACCTATCTGAAAGAATTCAAAAAATTTCGTATGAAAATGTTTTTTTTATAGTAGAGATGATAATTTGGTCTATCTTTAGTGAATATCCACAAAAAACTTTATAATAGATAGGGCAAAAACCCGTATAGATGAGTACGAGCACGAGTTCCAACAAATATTTATTTAAATAAAAGGATATGAATGTATATATGAGCATTTTAATATCCACTCCATTCATACCTACACAATATATATTTTTATATAATTTAATTTATGTTATCATATTAAAATAGATATTTTTCAATTTTCAAAAATAAATTGATGTTAAACCATTATATTGTAATATAAGTATTTTTTTATTTCATAATTCAATAATAAATTATTTAAAAATATTTAAATATTTTTAAAAACTTAAGATGATATAATATTTTATAATTGATATACTTATTTTTTTATTAAAAACATTGGTAACAAAGACGGATACTGATATTTACATACTAAGAGAACATGTACTATAATTGTTACTAAAATAAATATGAACTCAAATACAAATTTTTTCTCGAACTGCAAATATGAGAATAGATATTATAATATCTTATCCGTGTTTATTATTATCCCTAATTTTTTTTTTCAATCATAACTTTGGTTACTCAGATTGTAGCAGCAGATACATTGTCCTTGGTGAATTAATTTCTAACAACAACAATATAAGTATTATGTATTGTGAATTATTTTTCTTTAATGAGTTTGACCGATTATTAATTGTTCTTCTCAACTTTGTTAATTACATTCAAGTGAAAAGTAGGAGTAAAGGGTCACTTTGTACAATTTTTTGACCAAACCTTTAAACCCTTATGTACCACTTCAAATTCAATGATTCATTCATTTGTTATAATTTACAATCAAACTCTTATGCCAATTAAATTTTGAGTGGTAGTAGTTCTGTCATGTATTAAAGGGGTTATAATGATTCAAGAGGGCCTGGTCTTTATTGTAATGGTTCTCTAATTTTCCTTCTTTTTTCCGTATTATGTTTTTTTTCCCGCATGAATATGACTCTAATAGTTTTGAGAATGGGGAGTTTTGTTGCAACATTCAATTAAATCAATGAAAGTGTTGTGTTTGTAGAGATGATAAAGTGGGAAAATAAGAGAATGAAAGTGACAAAGAATAATTGAGGGTCAGAAGAAAAATTATCATTAATTTTATACACTATATCACAAAAAGTATTTATACAAGCAAACTAGACCTAAAAATATAATGCAAATAAGTTGAAAACTCAAAAATTCGGACTGGTAACCGGTTACACCAAACAATGTAACCGGTTACCACAGCTAAAAACATAGAAAATAAATTGTCATGTAACTGGTTACGCCATTTGCTGTAACCGGTTACCGCCCCGAAAAACAACTTATTTTGTTTCCAAGTTGAAACCTCCAATCAACTTCAAGTAGTCTATTACATGCATTTGAATTATTATCTACTTCTAATACACCACCTTAATTCAAATGCTCCAAGTTCTCCATATCCATGTTCATCTTCAATCTCTTGAACACATTATTTGTGACTCCCTTTGTCAACAAATTGTCATACCCTAAATTTACCCTGCTAGATTTTTATCCCGTTAATTTCCAATTTTTTTTTTTTGCTTTATAAAGCATTATTTGTTAAGTACTCATGGGAGGTTTAAAGTCAAAGGGAGGGTGTATTGACCCAAAATGAACCATCAATATATGATGATACTTTAAAGTTTTTATTTTTTTTAGAGGGGGGCATTCTTATAGAGAAATGTGCATGCTATAAAAAGTCGCGGGCCATTTCTAAACGGTCCACTTAGGGTGAAGGGTGTATAATCAACTTATTTTAACTTAAACCCAAAATATTTGAATCAATGGATGACACATATAAAAATTCAAGTCTACTATCAAATAATCAAAGGAGGGATGTGCTATTATTTGAGGGGTAGGGTAATTAATTGGACCGGTCCATTAGGGTAATGAGGCTTGGCTTGAAAAGGAAGGGAGGTTTGTTTTCACAGGCCCGATTCGATTAAAAGAATGCTTCTTGTTACAAATCAGGAAAAACAAGACCCAATAGCTAAACATCCGGCCCGTTTAAAGTCTCTATTTCAAAATATTCTGTTTTATCAAAATTATTTTTATATTATTATTTATCTTAAAATTAAGCAATTATTTTGGTTAAAGAGGCCACTATTATAGGCCCAGATAAAATCAAAAACCAATAGGCCCGCTTCAGTTTTCTTTTATTTTTTGAGATGTATTTATATTTTACATAAATATGATAATCATTTTATTATTAAGTTTAAATTAAAAATTATTATCAGTTTTTATTTTAAAAAAACAGTGACTATGAAAGTCCTTTTCACATGCCCAACTCAAAGCCCATGACTATATTTGAGTCCATTTCATTATTTAAATTACTGATGTAGATATTTATTTATTATATCATTATTATTAAATAGTATTTATTAAATAAAATATATTTATTTATTTTGATTAAAATGTTGACCAGGTCAACCACGCTCCAATTAGGTTTTTTCCAAACATTGTAGGGCCAAATCTGATAAACAAGTACTGTTTGGATCAAAGCAAAAAATAACACTTGTAAAATCAAAAACAAATTACCGTTTGAATCAAATCTTTCCCTTATTAAAAAATCGTTACAACCCAATATAAAAAAACAAATCTTTACAATCTTAAAACAAAACAAAAACGTATCAATTACAATCATAGCGCAATCAAATTTATACAAATATGTACTAACCTAATACAAAATTAAATCTGCTGAATCCCTAATCACAACAAAGTAACGATAATTACATTTTTTTTCCTAAATCATCTAAATCAAAGAACTATAAATACTTAAACCTATTATAAAAAAAGGGGAGGAATTTTGACGGAGAAAAATTAAAGAAAAAAGATTACAGAAGAAAGAACAGAGGAGAGTTACATAACCGAAGGAGCAGAAGAGGCGTTGACTTGAGGAGATATGGGTTTCAAAATCCGAAACCCTAGATCTGTTCCACCGTGTCACCATCGTCAATCTATCTATTCTCCATCGCGCTACCACCACCTTCAATCACCACCGCGAGTTCTTCAATCATTGCCACTGAGAGCTTTGAGCCGCTGCCTCATAGATATTTGAATCGCCACCGTCGAACCTGTGAAACAGAGAAGGAGAAGGGATTTCCGGATCAGACGAAAAATGAACACAAATTGCACAAATAGAGGTAAAACCATCTCTAAAACTTAGCTTTTCTTTACAAATTTATTTTTAGTTGATTGTCACGATTATGGTTGTGTTTAGGGGGTGTGTGTGTGTGTGTGGGGGGGGGGGGGGGGGTTGGTTTTGGGATGAGGAAGGATGGATTTGAGGCAGCGCCACCGTATATCATGAAGGGGACGATATTAGGGTTTTCATCGCTAGGGTTTGTAGTATTGTGAGGCGAGAGAGAGAGAGAGAGAGAGAGAGAGAGAGAGAGAGAGAGAGAGAGAGAGAGAGAGAGAGAGAGAGAGAGAGAGAGAGAGAGAGAGAGGCAGAGAGTGGAGGATAATAGAATGAACGAAGATGATTGTGTAAAAAAGTAAAATATATTGTCTCCGCTAATCCAGTGCATGTCGTCCCATAGTTTTTACCGCGCGCTCTCAATCACGGCCGCATGATTTCAATCGCATGCCCTAGAAGGCACATGTCCACGATAATTCCATGCGCGTAACCATACCCAGCCTAACGGACTCCCAACCCTCTTGGGCCTGGCCTACTTCTCACATCTCCATTTTACTGCTACACGCAAAACACACACCCCTTTCCTCATGGGCCTGAATTTAATATCTGAATTCAGGCCCATGTTATTAGCACCCCCTAGTTTTACTACCTTAACATTATTTACACCCCCATGCGTAATTAATTCATTTTCTTTATTAATTTATTTTATTTTTTACTATATTTTCTATTTTTATATATAATTTTAATATTATATTAATTATCTTATTAACTAATATTTTTTTCTAGGCATCCTTCAAATAATATTTTTTATTTATTTACATTAAAATATTTTTAATCATGCATTAATTAGATTTTTTTGCAATTAATACTTAAAAAATATTTAACCAATAATAAATCATTTTTCATAAACAGAAGGTTTGGACCGTCACGGCTTGCTCCGAGCTGAAAGCTTTTTGAACGAGGAAGGGGGGGGGGGGGTACCTGCAAGGCACTCCGATGCTAAAGTCAGTGGGAGTACGAGCAGATAATAGAGTTGAGGTTAGAATGATGAATACCTGACCCTCTGGAAACAGAGGGTATTTATAGCCCCCAGCGCTGGGCCAAGGTTCCTTCATTGGGCCGGGCGGATTTGGCCCAATGGAGGAACTGCCAGGTTCTACGTGGGTAGTGGGGACCAGCACGTGGTCCCCTTCCTGGATATGCTGCATGAAGTGCGGGCGGACGGAGACGCGGTCTTTCCGGAGTATCGTTGGGGCAACGGTGGACTGAGTCTGCCCTAGCCGGGTAGCTCGAGCCCATGTCGAGCAGCGCAGCACGGAGCCGAGCTCGACACCAAGACCTCGAGCTGGCCCGCGAGTGTCGAGCTGGACTCCAGGACATAGAGCCGGACGGCAGGGTGTCGAGCATGACTTCACCGCGTGGGGCTGGACATCGAGATGTCGAGGTGGACATCAGGGTGTCGGGCATGGATGCGACCCCCTTTGCCCAGTGTGGTCCTTAGTGAGTCCCTTTGGACTGGGCCTTAGTAATGCTTTTGGGCCTGTCGGGCCCAGTCCAGAACAGGAGCCCCCCAAGTCGTGGTTCCTTTGCGAGGAGCCATGACTTGAAACCAAGTTGTTCCGTCGCTGAGGTCTCGTGCCCGGGATGGAGGTGTGGGCCCTCGAGGGGCCTCCTCGTGTCGTGCTCGGAGACGTCCTCGGTGGTGGATGCGTGGAGGGTCCGTACCGGGCGCGTCGGTCGAGCACACGAGGCATCTTTCGGGAGCTGTGCCGCCACCCTAGGGGGGTAGGGCCATCATTGTGTTGGGAGCAGCGCGTCGAGGAGATGGAGTTCGTGGTTGAACGAGGTGACGTTTGGTATTCCACGTCATCGCTATAAATAGGGTCCTTGGGCCCCATAATACGTTTTCCGTTCTCCGTGCTCTCTCCGTTGCCGCTCTCAACACTCTCTCCAGTTGTGACTTCCCGTCTCAGATTCTTCATTTCTTAGCCAAATCCCAACTTTGATCCAAGTAAGTGATCTACTTTCTTCATTTTTCCGTTTTAGAATGCATGATTCCTGGAATTTGTAGATGTTTTAGGATCGTGCGCGTGGGATTAGCCCGGTAGATTCGTGTTTTGCCCGACATATTCATGTCTAGGACCGGCAAACGCATACTTGTGGCCGACACATTCATAGTTTTAGGTGAAAAACTTCAGAGCTGCCCGGGGTCTTCATGATCCGGGGCGCCTGATTCATGACCGTGCCCGGTATGTTCATGGTCGTGGCCGTGGGCTTCATCGTGCGGCTCGCTATGTTCATACCTCGGGTCGACATGCTTGGAGAGTGGCCGCGCGGTTAGTTTGAGGAAGAACACTGGGTTCAGGAAAGTCGGGGAGACATCCACTTGTAAAAACGGACTTGTGTAGTTGTGTATGGACGACATGATTATGTCGAGCATAGGACTTCGTGCTCAACTGATTGGTTTCCCGTGCTCTGCAGGTAACCATGGCGGACGAGCCGAGCTCCTCCGGACGTCGTGATCGCGAAGAGCAGAGTGCCGACGAGTCGGCCACCTTGATAGATACCGTGACCGACCCATTGCTGGAATGGGTGGGTGTCGAGCCTCGGGGGACAGCGTCAATATATAGTCGGGATGACCGACATCCCTTCACTGCCATTGAAGAGGGCCAAGACCAGCCCGACTTCCAGCAGAATTTCGTGGTCATGCTTCCGTCGACCAATGCAAGAATTTGCTCGGTGTACCCGAACTACAGCTTCGCGATATATGAGATCGCGTTTAAGGACTTAGGGCTGCGGATGCCGTTCACCGATTTTCAGACCGGAGTCTTTATGCATTTGGAGCTGGCCCCGTCCCAGCTACACCCAAACTCTCTCGCCTTCATCCGGGCGTTTGATTTGACGTGTCGCTACTTGAGGATAGGGGCGACCATCCCTCTTTTCTTTCGGGTCTTTCATCTACAGCGTCAGTCCCGAGGAGGGAAGCACAGCTGGGTGTCCCTGAAGCAGTCGAGGAGGCTGTTTAAGATGTATATGGACTCCGTGAGGGGGTTCAAGGACAAGTGGTATGTGGTACACCCTATTACCGATTCTGCTGTAGATTCCCTCTTCGAGGAGGAGGGGCCAGTCAGCGATGATGACGGGGAAGCGATGGTGGCCGACGACGGGAGCCCCGTGTTAGGACGGAGGGCTAAGTTCCCGGTGTATTGGATGTCCCGACATTATGAACATGGGACAGGTTATTTCCATACTGTTGTCGGGGACATGTGCCCGGAAGATCAGCGGTCTTATGAGGCTCTTTGTCGGTTTGTCGACAGTTTTCATCCCGCCCAATGGGTTATGCGGGAAGGGGACGATATCCTCGACAAAGACGGTTACCCGACGTTCGAGTCTCGCCCGATCGACACCAAGGCATTGGTGGAATGTCCGACATATAGGCAGGCAGCTCGCCTGTTAGGTTGTTTGCTTGAAATACTTTATTCGTCATTTATTTATGCAGTTTGCTCGATACTGACTTTTCTTTTATTTCGTGCAGGTACGATGGCCAGCCGACATGAAAGGCTCCTGAAATTGTCAACCGACCAGAGGCGAGGCAAGAGGGTCGTGAAGGCCCCGCAGACGACGAGAATGGGACCACCACCAAGCCTGAACCCTCCTCAGCCGGTGAGGGTGGATTCGACGTCGAGCTCGGGAGCAGCATCAGATCCAGAGGTCGAGGAGATTGACCCCCAGCGCCGTTTTGACGCAGAGGAAGAGAACCCGCGTGGAAGGCGGTTCGACTGTCGGGGAGGATGCTGGAGCTGTTCAATCTTTTGCCTTCCCCCCTTGCTTCGAAGAGGCGGGCTTTTTCGAGCGGTTCCCTCCGACAGTGGTCGCTCATGAAGCTGAGGCCATAAAGAAGATGAGTAAGGAGGAAAGGAAGGCCTATCTGGCCGCCAGCGTGGACGGGATGGTTAAAATGGCCGAAATGGCTCTGGTGTTATCTGAGGATGCAGGGGATGCTGCTCGTGTTGAAGAGCTCGAGCAGGAGAAGGCGGCCTTGACTGCGAGCTCGCGGAAGTTGAAGGTCGCTCTGGAACGCTCCGAGGGGATGTTCCGAGAGCAGACCACGATACTTGATGCCGAGAGGGAGATGCTAACCTTAGAAAAGGAGAAGTCGGGGAGGTTGACTGAGGAAGGGGAGTTGCTCCGGACCGACAGGGATCGCTTGGCTGCTGAAGTCGAACGCCTGGGTAAACAGGTTGAGGAAATGAATGCTGTCCAGCAACCTGCCGAAGATGAGCCCGAGGACCTAGTGATTTTGAAGAGTCGGGCTGAGCTTGTCGCCCATATCCGGCTCCTCGAGGCGGACTGCGTCGGTGCTCTGGAAGACGGGTTCAATTCTGCAGTCGATCAGCTCTCATTGCTAAACCCTGGCCTGGTCACCGAGGGTATCGGTCATACACACCGGGTTGTAGGTGGCGCGATCATTCCTCCGCCCGACTCTCCCAGCGTCGACAATGATGAGAATGTGGAAGTCTGAGTAGGGTAGCGGACCTGCGTGCCCTTGGCATTTGTATTTGTATTCTTTGGGCCTGCGTGCCCGTTCATTGTATGATTTGAACACCGCCGGCCTTCTTGGTCGGTTTAATATTGCTTTGTTGCCTTCGGGCGTTTATACCTTGTTATTTATTTTGGATTTTTTGCCCTTGTATGAACTCACATGCTTGTATGAATTTAGCTCAAGTCCCGGGCCCGAGGAGTGCCCGTAGGTGGCTTTGATTTGGCGAGCGAATATGCTCGTCTCCATTTGTGTGCAATCTCGGCCCTATTTTGGTTGGCCGGGGTTGCTTAAGTGTTGTGCTCGAGGGGAGAGATTTTCTTTTGACCCTTGTAGATGTCCCGTTATTCTTGATGGAATGTCGGGCATTTCGGAGCGAGGTTGCTCAGTCGGGCGTGGAGCCCGTAGGGACGATTCGCCCTTGGCGTGAACTGCCCATCGCGAGCTGGGTGTTCTGCCTTATGGGTACGACGACGGTGGGGCTCGGTACAGCTGTCCACGTCGGGCATTATTGATCGTCAACGTCTACCGCGCGATGCCGTGCCATTTTGGTCGTGTGTCGGGCCTGTACCTTAGCCTTAAACGAAATTGGACGTTTTTCCTCGTTGCTCGAGCGTGGTTGCTTTTGGTCGAGGGTCCTAGGTGTTGACAGTTTCTAACTATAGTACTGCTTCAACTTAGCAGCATTCCAGGGTCTTGGTAATGGCTCTCCGTCTAACTGCTCGAGGTAGTACGCCCCGGTACCCGTGGTGCCGTGGACGCGGTAAGGTCCTTCCCAGTTTGCGGCCAACTTCCCTTCGCGGGAGTCTTTCTGGTTTCTGCGTAGTACCAGGCTGCCTATTTCGAACTCGCGCTTGATGACCTTGTCGTTGTGGCGTAGAGCCACTCGTTGTTTTAGGGTGGCTTCGCGCAGGGCAGCCCCCGATCGGATTTCCTCGACTAGGTCGAGTTCATCCCTTAGTGCTTCGTCATTCATCTCTTCGTCGAGGGGCTCCTCCGTTCGACGGGATGGTTCCATGATTTCGACCGGGATGACGGCTTCGGTACCGTAGGTCAGTCGGAACGGTGTTTCCCCCGTCGTTGAGTGGGGTGTGGTGCGGTATGCCCACAGGACGTTGTGGAGCTCCTCGACCCATCCTCTTTTGGCTTCGCCGAGTCGACGTTTGAGCCCTCGGAGGATGACTCTGTTCGCGGCTTCGGCTTGCCCGTTGGTCTGAGGATGCTCGACCGACGTGAAGTGTTGTTTGGTCCCCAGTTTGGTGACGAAGTCTCGGAATCCGTGGTCGGTGAATTGGGTACCGTTGTCGGTCACCAGTGCCTGCGGAATTCCGAACCTGGCGAGCACGTTTCTTTTGTAGAAACGGAGGATGTTGTGTGAGGTGATTTTTGCGAGTGCCTCGGCCTCGATCCATTTCGTGAAGTAATCCACGACGACGATTAGAAACTTGTTCTGATAGGTCCCTTGCACGAAGGGCCCGAGGATGTCCATGCCCCACCAGGCGAACGGCCATGGGGACGACAATGTGTTCAGCTCGTGCGGTGGGGCGAGGTGCATATCTCCGTGCTTCTGGCACTTGTCACATTTTTTCACGTGTTCTTTGGCGTCCTGTTGCATCGTCGGCCAGTAGTATCCTGCTCGAAGGGCTTTCCTTGCCAAGGATTTACCGCCCATGTGCTGGGCGTTGATGCCTTCGTGAATCTCCCGCAGCACGTCGGGGATGGAGGACTCGTCAATGCATTTCAGGAGGGGAATGGAGAATCCCCTTCGGTACAGTTTCTGCTCGAGAACAACGTAGGAACATGCTCGCCGCTTTATTATGGCAGCGTCGGCCTGGTTCGTCGGAAGTTCTCCCTTTGTTAGGAAATTGTAGACCGAGGTCATCCAAGACGTGGCGTCCCCGATGGCGTGGACCTCGACCGTAGTTGAGGGTGGTTCGATGCTCGGTCGTGCCAGAGATTCCTGGATGACAGATTTATTCCCGCCTTTCTTTCGTGTGCTCGCGAGTTTGGACAATACGTCCGCCCTCGTGTTTTGCTCGCGGGGAACGTGA
Source organism: Vicia faba (assembly GCA_948472305.1). Lineage (NCBI taxonomy): Eukaryota > Viridiplantae > Streptophyta > Magnoliopsida > Fabales > Fabaceae > Vicia > Vicia faba. The sequence goes on from OX451735.1 coordinate 1,133,041,029, forward strand.
GAGATTTCTGCTCGTACGAACTTTGCCATGTGTTTTTTGACTAAGTTCAAGTACTCAATGAGGTTGTCATTCTTGGCCTGGTAGCTTCCCTGTACTTGGGAAGCGACGAGCTGGGAGTCGGTGTAAATTTGAACTTCACGGGCTCCTAGGTCCTCGGCTAGTCTCAGTCCTGCGAGCAGGGCTTCGTATTCTGCCTGGTTATTTGACGTCGGGAAGGAGAGAACCAAGGAGTGCTCGATTACCACACCCTCTTCGTTTTCGAGGAGGATCCCCGCGCCGCTTCCGGACGCACTGGAGGCTCCGTCGACGAAGATGGTCCATTTGTGTTCCTTTCCCGGGGGAATGTCGTTAGGGGTCATCTCGGCGACAAAGTCGGCCAAGGCTTGTGCTTTCAGGGCTTTCCTGCTCTCGTACTGAATGTCGAATTCAGAGAGTTCCAGGGACCACTTCAGCATTCTGCCCGCCATATCTGGCCGACCCAGGAGTTGCCTCACCGGTTGATCGGTTCGCTCGATGATGGTGTGTGCTAGAAAGTAGTGTCTGAGCCTCCTCGCAGCGTTGACGAGGGCCAGAGCAACCTTTTCTATCTGTTGATACCTGCTCTCGGGGCCTTGTAAGGCTTTGCTCGTGAAGTAGATAGGTTTCTGCCCGTCAGGAGTCTCGCGGACAAGAGCTGCACTGATGGCTTCGTTTGATACTGCCAAGTATAGATATAGTGGCTCGTCGTCATCTGGTCGAGACAACACGGGTGGTTGAGACAGGCTCTGCTTCAGATGGCGAAGTGCGTGTTCGCATTCCTCGGTCCATTCGAAGGCTGCTTCCTTTCGAAGGAGTTTGAAAAAGGGTAGGGCGTGCTGAGCGGACTTCGCGACGAAGCGTGATAGTGACGTCAACATGCCGTTCATGATCTGTATCGACTTCTTCGACGTTGGAGTCGGGAGGTCGGCGAATGCTCGACACTTGTCGGGGTTGGCTTCAATCCCTCGTTCTGTTAGATAGAATCCGAGGAATTTTCCTGCCTTGACCCCGAACGTGCACTTCTCGGGGTTGAACCTCATTTTGCATTGTCTTGCTTGGGCGAAGACAGTCTTGAGATGAGCTGCGTGATCGGTGTCTGCTCGAGATTTGACGATCATGTCGTCCATGTATACCTCGAGCATGTCGCCGATCTGTTTGTTGAACACTTTGTTCATCATGCGTTGGTACGTCGCGCCGGCGTTCTTTAGTCCGAAGGGCATTACGTTGTAGTAATAGTTGCCCGAGCTGGTCATGAACGCCGTGCAGCATTTGTCGCCCAGGGCCATTGGGATTTGATTGTATCCCGAGTAGGCGTCCATGAACGACAAATTCTTGTAGCCGGCCGAGTTGTCGACCAGCATGTCGATGTTAGGTAGAGGAAAAGCATCCTTCGGGCAAGCCCGGTTGAGGTCGGTATAGTCAACACACATTCTCCATTTTCCATTATTCTTTTTGACAAGTACAACATTTGACAGCCAGGTGGAATACCGGGCTTCAGAAATAAAATTTGCCTCTAAGAGGTCTTTTACAGCTTTTTCAGCAGCCTCCGTTTTTTCTGGAGACTGCCTACGCCTACGTTGTACTACGGCCTTGGCGGCTGGATCAATGGCGAGGTGATGACAGGCGACCTCAAGGTCGAGTCCGGGCATCTCTGCAGCGCTCCAGGCGAAGAGATCGGCATTCTCGCGCAGACAGGCCTTGATTTGCTTCCTGGCCAAGTCGGGGAGGTCCTTGCCAATCTTCACTCCCTTGGTCGGGTCTGCTCCGAGGGGAACGAGTTCGAAATCGCCGTCCGGAATAGGTCGGAGGGGGATTTGCTCGCTGCTGGTCGGCTCGTCTTAGTCGAAGCGGGCGTCGAGGGCTATGGAGTCGACCTTTGGTGGAGCCTTCTGAACTTCTACCTCGGGAGATGCTCTGTCGGGCTCTTGCTTTGTCTTCTTGATGGGCCTTGTGCTGGGACCCACGTCGACAGTATCCCGTCCCCTTGAAGCGGCGTTGAAGCACCTGCGGGCAGCAGCGAGGTCGCCCTGGATGGTGGCTACCCTTGCCCGTTTGGTGTAGAACTTCATTTTTAGATGGACAGTTGAGGGAACCGCTGTCAGCTCCGCCAATGTCGGCCTCCCCAAGATGCAATTGTATAGGGATGGGCAGTCAATGACGAGGAAGCGGACCTTCACCTGTCTTGTAGCAGTTCCTTCCCCGAACGTCACGAGGAGCTCGACATATCCCCAAGGTTTGGAAGTCGAGCCGTTGAAGCCTTGGAGGTCCGAACCTATATACGGAGACAGATGTGAGTCGTCCAGTTGTAAGGTCCGGAACAGCTGGGTGTACATCACGTCGACAGAACTCCCTTCGTCGACCAGGATGCGATGTACGTCAAAATTGGCCATCTTTGCCCTTATCAGCAAGGGGATGACTGCGTTCGGTGCTCCGCCGGGGAGCTCTTCCAAGTAGAAGGTGATAGGCTCTGATCTGCCCCTCACCATTTCGAAAGTCACAGTTTGTGGAGGAGCTTTGTCGACCAGTTCGTCCAACTTCCTCTTGGCTGAGTTGATGGTGAGGTCGTTGAACCCGCCCCCGTTGATGACCATGGCGGAGGGGAAGTATTCCCACCTGCTGTGTGTCGTCAGGGGCTCCTGCAGGAGCTCGGGAAGTTCGAAATCCTCGGGCCTGGTTACCGAGAAGGCGGTCTGGATTGGCACCGACTCGTCAGATGGTCGGGCATCTTCTTCGGGCTCCTTTGCCTCGCGGGCTTCACGATGGGGAGCGTAGTTTCGCCTGTACTGTGCAAGTCTCCCCCCTTTGATGAGGGTTTCAATGGCGTCCTTCAGGTGGACGCAGTCCTCTGTCAAGTGACCATGACTCCTATGGTACTGACAGTACTTGTTTTTGTCTACTCCTGGCTTGGCAGGAGCTGGTCGGGGACGCTTGACGCCACCGTCTTTAAAGTCTGTACTAGCACACTCCGCCAGAATACGCTCGCGGGAAGCCGTGAGCGGAGTGTACTCGGTGAAACGGCCCGAGGGGCCCCTTTGTTCCCGGACCTCCCGGGGTCGATCTTCCTTCCTCTTCTCTCCGGTGCGTCGGGGAGGAGGGTCTTGTCTCGAGCTGCTTCCATGATTGCGAGCCCTGGAGTCTCGTGCCCTGTTGGCAGCTTCTCTCTCCTCGTAATCCATGTATGCTCGGGCTTTGTCGAGGAGAGCATCAAAAGTTGCAGGTGGCTCAATGCCCACAGCTTTCCTGAATTCTGTGCCGGGGAGGAGGCCCCTCTCCAGCAAGTACCTTTTCATATGGTCCGCGCAGGGGACCTGTATTGCTTCCCGGTTGAAGCGGTTGATGAATTCCCTCAAGGTCTCATCATGTCTTTGAATGATGGCCTCGAGGGCAGCCTCAGTCTTCGGGTGGCGACGGGAAGCTGTGAAGGAACTGATGAACTGGTTCTTCAGGTTCTGCCACGAGGTAATGGAGCCCGGGGCGAGTCCTTTATACCAGTCCATGGCCGCCTTCCTGAGAGTTGTGGGGAATAGACGACACTTGATGGGCCCCCCGACATTATGGTAGTGGAGCATGGCTTCGAACCCGTCAATGTGGTCGACTGGGTCCGCTACTCCATCATACTCCTTCAGATGTGGGGGCTTCTCCATGCCCGGGGGAATAGGTACGTCCATGATGGCCTGCGACAGGGGACCGCGGGGGTCGTCCTCGTCGCTCCTTTCTGGAGAAAGAGAAGGGGTCCTGTAGTTATGTCTGGCACGCTGGTCGTGCTGAGATTCCCTCGAGCGTGATGCTCGGTGGTTGAAGGTCACACGCCCGTCTCTGTTGTGCCTCCTGTCGTGCCTTGATGGGTCGCGACCGGGCTCTTCGGTAGGGATGACGGGCTGTCTTTCATATTGGGGCCGCCTCTGCCTTGGTGGGGGAGAGGGGCTCCTAGAGTTCTCCCTGTAATGTCTCCGCGGGGGAGTAGGGTGTCGAACCTCTTCGACCCGAGGAGGTGGAGATGGTGGCCTTTGATGTCTCCTCGGGGGGCGTCGATCATTTTCAAGTGCCCTTAGTCTTTCTCCTTGGGCGAATAGGAGATAATTTGTTTGGTTGATGGCCGCGAACAGTGCCTGAGTCGTGGCATCTGCCCCAGCAGGAACTTGGACTTCATAGAACCGGGCAGCTCTGCGGTAGGCGAGGGCTTCCGGGTCGTCTTCGAGTCTTGGAGGAGGTGTCGAGGACGACGCAGTGTTCCCGTCCCTGCGGGTGGAAGGCCCAGGGGCGGTTGTCACGGGGATGGCATTGTGGCCGGCATCACTGGGATTGTCCAGGTGCCCATTCTTGTCCGCGGGACCGTTGTTGGTGTCGGTGACGCGGGTGTGCTGTTCTTCACGAGCTGAGTCAGCCATGACCGGTAATTAAATTGAGCTTTGGTCTTTGAAATTGTTCGTTAGACGGGGAAGCTGTTTCCCACAGACGGCGCCACTGATCTGACCTGATCAGAAGGTTTGGACCGTCACGGCTTGCTCCGAGCTGAAAGCTTTTTGAACGAGGAAGGGGGGGGGGGTACCTGCAAGGCACTCCGATGCTAAAGTCAGTGGGAGTACGAGCAGATAATAGAGTTGAGGTTAGAATGATGAATACCTGACCCTCTGGAAACAGAGGGTATTTATAGCCCCCAGCGCTGGGCCAAGGTTCCTTCATTGGGCCGGGCGGATTTGGCCCAATGGAGGAACTGCCAGGTTCTACGTGGGTAGTGGGGACCAGCACGTGGTCCCCTTCCTGGATATGCTGCATGAAGTGCGGGCGGACGGAGACGCGGTCTTTCCGGAGTATCGTTGGGGCAACGGTGGACTGAGTCTGCCCTAGCCGGGTAGCTCGAGCCCATGTCGAGCAGCGCAGCACGGAGCCGAGCTCGACACCAAGACCTCGAGCTGGCCCGCGAGTGTCGAGCTGGACTCCAGGACATAGAGCCGGACGGCAGGGTGTCGAGCATGACTTCACCGCGTGGGGCTGGACATCGAGATGTCGAGGTGGACATCAGGGTGTCGGGCATGGATGCGACCCCCTTTGCCCAGTGTGGTCCTTAGTGAGTCCCTTTGGACTGGGCCTTAGTAATGCTTTTGGGCCTGTCGGGCGCAGTCCAGAACATTTTTTATTTATTTACATTAAAATATTTTTAATCATGCATTAATTAGATTTTTTTGCAATTAATACTTAAAAAATATTTAACCAATAATAAATCATTTTTCATAAACAAATTAATTCGATATTTAATTTTCGAAAAAAGAATACGAAGTATATTTTAATTAATTGCGCATCTGGTCTAAATTTTTTACTATTCACACACCCGGGCTAAGTGCGAGGGAAATTAAAATATCTGCGTAATCCATAAAAAACACAAACCCATACGAACTACGAATTAAGACTCTGATTCCTCATAAGAGGATACGTAGGCATACGACTAAAACCGTGACGAGTTCCCCTATTAAAAAAATAAAACCCTTGCCCTAAACCTTTAAAATCTAAACCCTGGTATCCTTGTGAACAAGGTAGATGAGGGGTGCATAATACCTTCCCTTTGTCTAAAGTAAGAACCTAGAATCTCTGTGTATAAAATTAGGGTTTCCTATTAGATTCCCTTCCTTAGGATAAAAACTAGTAGTGGCGACTCGATTTAAAATCCAGTTACAACACAAATCAGCAATTTGGTTTTCACTTCTACAATATCCCAATCTTAGCTTGCCTTCACTCACCAGATCCCTCAAGTAGTGAAACCTCATTTAAATATGCTTGCTCCTCCCATATGCAATAGGAATCTTAGCAATGTTAATAGCTGGAACGTTATCAATCAAGAGTGTGACAATCTCACCCTCATTGTTGCCCAGCTCCTGCAATAAATTCATCAGCCTCACGACTTGGAACGCACATAATAACGCAAAAATATACTCGGCCTCACAAGATGAGAGTGCAACCATCGATTCCTTTTTAGAACACCATGAGATTGGTTCTCCTCCAAACATAAATATGTAACCAGCTGTAGACTTTTGATCATCTTTATCTCTGCACCAATTGGAATCGGTAAAACCAAGAAAATTACATTTTACGCCCGTATCCGATGCGGGAAAGAGAATTCCACAGCTAATAGACTCTTTGACGTATCTTAAGATTCTTTTGATAGCTGCAAAGTAAGACACCTTCGGTCTCTCCATAAATCTACTCACAATACCGACACTAAATGCTAAATCTGGCCGCATATTGCACAAGTAACATAATAATCTAATCAATCTCCTACATGAGTAGAATCCACATTCTGCTCATCCTCACTTTTGGACAACTGCAACTTTGCTTAAGCTGGTGTTATGGCAGCATTACAATGCTTCATATCACACTTTTTCAAGATTTCAAGAGCATATCTTCTTTAATGCATGAGCAGTCCCATTTTTGACTTATGAAACTCTATGCCAATGAAGTATGTCATAATTCCAAGGTCACTCATCTCGAATTCTTTCATAAGTTCACTCTTGACATTAGAAATACTCTTCTCATTGCTGCTTATGATACACAAATCATCCACATATAGACAAAGTATGATCTCACCATCAATTGCATCCGACTTCACATAAACTCCATGCTTGGACACACATTTCTTGAATCCAACATTAACTAGGAAATCATCTATCCGTTTGTTCCAAGCTCTCGGAGCTTGATTCAAACTATATAACGCTTTTCTCAACTTATAGAACCTATCCTCTTAATTCTTCACAACAAAACCATGGGACTGTTCTACATACACTTCTTCAAGCGGACCGTTTAAAAATGATGATCTTATATTCATTTAATAAATCGACCAATTATTGTTATTTACAATAAAAACAACTAGTCGTATGGTTTCAAGTATAACAACTAGTGCAAACACCTCATCAAAGTCTATTCCTTTTGTTTGCAAAAATCCCTTCACAACTAATCAAACCTTATGCTTGATTATCTCACATTTGGGATTTGCCTTCACTTTATAGACTCATTTCACACCAATTAGCTTCTTACCTTTCGATAAATCGACCAACTCCTAAGTACTATTTTTCTCATTCGATTCTAGCTCCTCTTTAATTTCACATACCCACATTGGATCACTTAATGCATATTCCATGTTAACGGGCTTAGATTCGACCATAAGCGCAAAGTGAACAAAATCACCATCATCATTGATCTCGTTACCCCGAAATAATTCACAATCTTAGAGTCTTTGAGACAAACCTTTTTGCCTAGATGGTCGTCTGACATTTTCCTCGATTTTGGCTTCGATAGGTTGCTGTTTTGAACTTCCAACTGCTTGGGAATTGGAAAAATCATGCCTGTAACCGGTTACAAGATTCTTGTAACCGGATACAACTTATGTCAAAACAGTTCTAGTAGCTGTAGAATCCAAAAAATTATGCTCGTAACCAGTTACAACATTATGGTAACCGATTACAGCACCTGTAACAATAGTTCCAAGCAGCTCAACACGCTTCAGTTCATCAACCACGAAATCCCAACTGATCACGATCTTCTTGTTTGCAACATCAAACAACTTATAACCTCCAGTAGGATGATAACCAACAAGTAACATCACCGCACTCTTATCATCCAATTTATTTCAAATCGGACATGAAACGTGTCGATATGCTACCAAACCGGAAAGTTTCAAATGGCTTAAGCTTGGTTTAAATACAGAACATACCTCTTATGGAGTTACATTATAAAACTTCTTTGTAGAACACTGTTGTACCCCAAAATTTGCCCTCCCATATTCTCCAAGAAATTGCCAAGACATGCTTCAAAATTCCCCAAGAGTTGCACAGTGCAAGAGCCTCCTGAACAGTCAAAATTAGGGTTTTGGTTCTGATCAAGAAAATGAAGTTTCCAAAGGTCCAATCAAGTCTCCCATGCCTACAAATATGGTCAAGCATCCTCATATCAAGTTTCAAGACTTTCAGCACAAAATTGCACAGTCAAAACCCTAATTGCACTACAGTCAACTGTAGGGGCAAAATGGTCATTTGACAGTCAAAAAGTTCAAATTTTTGGTCAACATCTCATTTTGAAGTCACAAACATCATTTGATCAATGTTTGATCATGATTCTCAAAGCTTGGCTCAAAAATCATCAAGATGCAAAAGTTTCCTTATTTGGACAGCTGAAAAAGTCAACTGTAAATTGACCAGGGCATAACTTTCACATGGATTATCAGAAAAATTCCATCCAAAGCTCATTTTGAAGATAAAGACATTTCCTACAACTAATCTTCATACTTAAAGTCCAAGAAATGCCCTCACAAAAAGTTATCAATTTCAACATTATAGGTCATTTTCAAAAGTCAACAAAAAGGGACTTTAAGTCAAAGGCCATAACTTGAGATTGGTAAATCAAAATGACATGGGACCAAAGGCATTGGTTAGAGGACTCAAAGAACTTTCCAAAATGTCCAAGAACATGAGAAAATCTTAAATATTGAGCAAGTTATGCCTTGTGGAAGTTGGGAAATTTTTGGATATTTTGAAAAGTCAACATTGATTCAAATGACCTAAAATTGCTAATGGGCCCATTTTATTCCATAATTCATCATCCAAGGCATGTGCACGACCATTTGGCCCAAAGGGAAGTTTTTCTCCATTTTTATTTATTTATTTGAATTTTTTATTATTAATAATTCATTTAATCAAATAAAATACATGAAAAATATAAAACCAATGAAATAAAATCTTTTTGTGCATGAAATATATTCAATGATTCGTGCATGATCAGATTTGGAAGAAATTGGATTGATTGGATCATGATTGGTACAAAATTGCATGAAAAATATTGAAAAAATAATGATTGAAAATCAAATCTCATAAACCATCAATGCATGGATTTTGATCAGAAAACTTAACCTAATTCACTCTTACTTATACATAGAATACAACCCTAATTCAGAAAACCACGCAGCTGCTCAAAAATCTGAAAAGAAAAGCTTGAAATTTGTCAAAAAATTCCAATTCTGAAAACACCTTTGCAGGACGATTCAAGGCGAAATTTTCATCCCATTGCACTCCTAGGACCTCAAGCAATCTTCCTGGATCAAAAACATCAAACATAACCCTTTGAATCATTGTACAGAAGTCACACTTTTCCACTTTTTTTTCATAATCGTGTTTTAACATCTATGCATTTTCATGGCATTTTAATTGTTGATTCATATTCCTTGTGTGATTCTGAAGCTAACCATCTATCTTGATTGAGTTTTTGCAAGCTATATACGATTTCACCATTACCAAATTCTAGGGTTTGCAGAGCTGTGAATTGGGCATTTTCAAATAGTGTAAAATTAGCCTACCACGATGCCATGGTCATGATCAGTGCGTTTGGACGAAAACAATGGCATCATCGCGCTCAATTTATGAGGCCTTATGGCCTATTCGCTATTTTCTTCTATGGCACCTATGGCAACGTTTGAAAACCGTTGCTAGTTTGTTCTTATTTCAGGAAAAAATAAAACACAACGAAGAAGATGGTTCGGTGGCATAAGCTGGTTGGTCAATTCAAAAGTTCGCGCGAAAAAAGGAAACATTAACGCGTTTGTTTTATTATGTTTGTTTATTATATTAATTTACAGATGAACGAAGTGGCTTAGTGGCATACGTGTTGGCTGGTAATGTTAATGACCTGGGTTCGAGCCCCAGGTCTTCATGCTTTCAATATTATTTTTCGTTCAGTATTCACATGCAGGTTCAATGTTGTTGTTCCATGATGCACCTTCAAAATCCAACGTCCACGTGCCCAAGGGGATCAATCAGAAGGCTAGAATCTGGAGAACACCATAAGCATAAGTCAACGAAGCTACACGTGGTCTGAAAAAGTCAGCGAAGCCATGCTGATTTGGGCTCAGAAATATTGGGCTTTCACCTCCTATTTGGGGTCTGAACCCCCTAGGTTTGCATATTTTTTACTTTCTTTAATTTTTATTATTTATACTTCTTTTTATGATTGTTTTATTAATTAGTTTTATTATTTTCATAAATATAAAAAATACCATAAAAAAATCAGAAAGAAGGAAAAAATATAATAAATATTTTTATTTTAATATTTTTTATAATTAAATTGTATATAATTAAATTTAGTTTTAACTTAGGTTTTAATTTTAATTCTCTTAATAAAAATCTAAAAAACATAGAACTAGGGTTCATATTAATTTTTTATCCTTTCTTCTTTTTCTCCCATAATAATTAAATAATTAGATATTTATTTTTGTAATTAAATTTGCATGTAAATTAATTAGGGTTAATATTAGGTTTTAATCTTCTTTTCTTAATAAATTAAAAACAAATTAGAATTAGGGTATGTATTTAATTTCAATTAATTATTTTTTCATATTAAATCCTAAAATACTAAAAAATACCAAAAACAATTTCTTTTCTTTTTTAATATTAATTAACTCCATGTAATTTAATTTTGCAAAAAGGGTCCAACGCCCTCGTTTTTAATTCTTATTTAATTCGCGCATTTATTTTATTTCGTTTAAATATTTATGTATCTCTCCCGAAGCCATGTAATTAATTTCTTGCACTTTTAATTCTTTATTTCCTTTACTTTATTTATTTTTTCTATCAAATCGGGTTCAAGAAATTTTGGCGATGTGGACCCGCGCCATTTGTAATAGCTTAGAATTTACTTTTCTCGCAACTTTTTAACTGTTAATCAAAGCATGAAAGAATGTATGGACAAAACTAAAAAACAAACGCTAGATCACCAATGACATGACAAAAGACAAAAGTAAATGAAAACGACACACAAATCGCACACACCACCCCTAGGGTACGCCTCACTGTTGCCTTGCCTCGAAAGGTGATCGTCGAGTAGAGGATGTCTTAGTAAGTCCTCATGATCCGGGAACCTGGCATGAGGGTAGCTTCTAAGGTGTCTTCCCATTGCTCCGGTGATCACCATGTCCCGAACCTCGAATTGACCCGAACCTCGAATTGACCCGAACACCTCCAACGGTGGTGCTACCTACCTCTCAATGGTGGGATGGCACTACTTTAAAGGACATCTACACAGACGAATTCCTTAGGGTAGGTAGACGACTCTAGATACTTGCTCTAAATTCAAAACAAATTCAAAAATACTTTTCACACCGACACCTTTTCAAAAAGCTTTCGAAAGCAATTTTTCAAACACTCTTGAGGACCGATACAAGAGTCGAACTGGAATTTTCAAAGAAACTTTTTAAAACCCACAGTTGAAAAGCAAACAAACCATTTTTGAAAACACAAGTGAGCAAGTATCTAAGAGCCCATGGATAACCATGGATAGAAAGGGTGCTAACACCTTCCCTTTCTATAATCTACCTCCCGAACCGAGAAACTATCTCTTTAAGGAATTTTTCTGTGCTTTTGTCCTTTCCATTTGGAGAAAATAAAAGACGGTGGCGACTCTTGCTTCCGCGACATTTCGCGAACCAGCATTAAACAGTCAGTTCCAGATCCACCGATCACAGAACTGGCGACTCTGCTGGGGACTTAACTTAAAGTGAGGTGTACCTTAGGGCTAGGTCATAACTGTGTTTTCAATTGTATTGCTTTGCTTGTTTTAAATTGTGGGTTGCTTGGGAGTTCTATAGATCCTAACCCGGATCTGGGGGATACCTTCTTAGAAAGTAGCAACAAGGTTGTGAGGGAACTATACGGGGTATACCGACATGGTTGAAACAGTCTGCTACGTTAATGTGGCACTTTGGTGTGTACCGGTAACCCTTGAGTTCAGTCAAGGAGAGTACGGGGCCTCCGCGTGGTGTCGTAAAGCATCAACAGACCTTAGGAACCTTAATTGAACTATCTTGGCCTCTTAGGGTAGTGAGATAACTGATTTTGGTGCAGTCCGAGGTTGGTTGATACTCGATACTACACTCAATTGAGGGTTGCTTTCCTGGAATATTTCGGTCGCCAGTTCAGTGGCTAAATCGAAACGATGAACAATGAAAGCAATCCCGTGATATTGGGACCCTTAGAACCCGGTTACTTCTAATAGGACAGGTTGAGCCCACCAACTTCAAGAGGGTAATACCCAGACCCCATGCTGGCCTAAACTCTAAGGGCTCTTTTGTGTGACTTGTGTGCCTTCAAACTTGGATTACTTGCAGGCTTGTTATCTGACATCTGTATTTCTTGCAGGTTTTGTTTATAGTCCTTAACTAGGACTCATAACAAGGTTACTGAATTTCCTGCAGGTTTTGGTCATAGTCCTTAACTAGGGCTCATAACAAGGCTTACTAAGTTTCTTGCAGGTTTTGTTTATAGTCCTTAACTAGGACTCATAACAAGGTTACTGAATTTCCTGCAGGTTTTGTTCATAGTCCTTAACTAGGACTCATAACAAGGCTTACTAAGTTTCTTGCAGGTTTTTTGTTTTAGTCTTTAACTAGGACTCATAACAAGGTTTACCGAGTTTCTTGCAGGGTTTGTTTTAGTCCTTAATTGGGACTCATGACAGGTTTTACAGAGTTTCTTGCAGGTTTTGGTTTGCAGTCCTTAATTGGGACTCATAACAGGGTTATCTACATTACCCCATGCACCATGACATCATACCATTGCATACATCCTAACCCATTTCAAGGATCTCAAGGGTTTGTGATGCAGGTCAGGGTAAATCAAACATCCAGCAAGGGGCAAAGAGGATTTATTTTCCTTTAGCTAAGGTTGTCAGGGGCTATGACCCACTTGATATGGTGAGCTTTGACTCCTGGAGAAGGTTCCCCTAACCAAGGTTGTTTGGAAACCAGAACTAGACATGATGACTAAAGTCAGGGGCTATGACCCACTGGATATGGTGAGCCTTTGACACTTGAAGAAGAATTCTCAACAACATGGGTTCCTTCAATCAAGCTACCGGACCCAAGCTCTAACAAATTTTCCTGTTTATCCCGCGAGGTCCTTGAAAACATTGCATGCATATCATACTCATCATCGCATAACAGGTATCCTTGTTGCAGGTCACTTACCTTTCTCGCTGTTTATTTCAGCAATGGCTTCCCAACAAGACAACCAGGGCTTTCTTGCTCAAGAGACCCGGTTCGGGAAAATCCTCCTGAATCTATCCAAGGGGCAGGAAGAGCTAAGGACACTTCTCATGGAGACTTTTGTCAGGAACAGTGCTGAGGATGAAAGGCTGAAACACCTACAAGCTGTGGTGGATGCATTGAAGGTCCAGATGCTGGGGCAGGTGACTGCCATTCAAGGATTAGCTCAAAGACAAGATGAGCTCTGGTTTCTCGTCAACCAACTGCTTCAGGGTAACCAACTGGGGCAAAAGTCTAAGGGCAAAAATCCAGTCATCGTTCAACCACCCTTGAGACAAGGAGGTAAGGGGAGAGCTCCTCAGATGGCTCCAGTGTCACAAATTCAATATCACAACCAACAAAAGAGCGAGAGGAGGCAGTTCACTCGGCTCAGCATGACCTTATCCCAGAGATTGCCACAGTTGCTGGAGACCAAGCTGGTAACTCTAAAAGAGGCTCCGAAGTTTCAAAATACAACGTCACCAAAGTATAACCCCAACGCTCGCTGCGCTTATCATTCCGATAGCCCGGGGCATGCTACAGAGGATTGTTGGACTTTGAAGAATAAGATTCAGGACCTGATTGATGAAGGAGCACTGGAATTCACACAAGATGGTCAGGCTGAATTTTTCTACCATCCCTCCAAGGCTCACCATTTGAAGTGACAAGCTCTGAGACTAGGAAACTTTTGTTCATTCGAATGTTCAAGTTATGTTGTGCTTTGATTGTTCAAACATTTACTCATGTTAAACATTGTTATTTCATTAATGCATCGCATATGTCTGTTCTGAAGCAATATATTCGTATTCACTATATACAAATTATTTTCATATTTTTTCTGATGATCAACTCTCAATAATTCTAAGCCTCTTGAGGGAGGATGACGAAAACGATACCACGATTCTTACAGTATGCTTTTGAACAGACTCTGCTGATGAGGTACAGGCATTGTTTCAATCCCTAAACACTGGAGTTATAAGGATGATAATCCCTCGTCAACCCCTCTGAGCCAAAGGAGTAGGAGTTTTTCTTTTCGAAATTTAAAACCCGTAATCATAACCTGGGGCAGGGTAGTCTTCTCAGTTGATCCAAGTGCATAACAAAGGGCACCAAAAATATCCTTACAAAACAAAGAAAGACAGTGATGGTTCCGAATGATCAATAAAGAAAGGCAATCATTATCTTTCAAAATAAAAAAAAAGCCCATTAAGTCAAAACCTATGAAGGAGACTTACAAAACTGGGGCATCCCACTGACTGTAATTCCAAAAAGGAAACAGCTCAGGCAAAAACAGGGATAACAAAATCAAAAAGAAAGAGGTCCTACAAACCCTCAGCAAAGGAAATGACTGCCTAGTCAAAATAAACTGTCAATATCCGAACCATCACTGGAGCATCAAAGCAAAGACTCGAACAAGGTCTAACGCACGATCAGCTGAGTTTAGGTTTGAAGAACATCATGAAGAGCGGGTGGGTACAAATAATTTGAGCCTTTATCCTTTGTTTCTTAAACCGTGAACCAGGCTACGTTATAACCCTTAAAAGTCCTAGCTGAAGCATGGGTTAGTTCGAAAGCATACTGTTACGAAAGGTATCCTGACTCCTTAAGGCTCACGTTAAAATACGGAGTTGACATCACGTTTTACAAACATTCACTTGTTTTATGAAAAAGAAGGCATTTTCAAAACCTTCAAGACAGACATAGGCTTTGCATTTTTAACATAACTTTGTTTGCGTATGACTTTTTTTTTGAACAGCAAGGAAATTCGCACGATGAATACCTAGTGAACAAAAGCACTTTCAATCAAGGGGCATGACATGATCATGGTTCATCATCTGGGGAAGTCCAATCAAGATTCAGAGAATCTTTCAAAATGCCAGATAGCCTGGGGCAAATCTCCGTCTGGGTCACGTGGGGGCATTCCAACAACGAATCTTGCCTGATCAAATCTTCTGGTGGCGTGGCAAAATACTTCCAACAGGGGCAACTCCCTACATTCTGAAAGCACGAACATAGTCGAAGAAAATACTGCACAAAATCAAAGACCCGCTAGGTTGACATACCTAGGCAAAAATAAGGGCTTCCCGGCGAACCAAAAGGGTTCGGGAAAAATGAAGGGATGAAATGAAAAAAAATCTGTACACCCGGCAAGTCGAAAACCTGAAAAGGCGGCTTGGGCAAAAATGGGTATCCCGGTGGACTGAAAACCCGAAAGGGCGGTCCAAGCAAAAGTTAGGGATCAAAGCGTACGACTATGTCCTGTCATCTTGTCACCTGCCTAACAGAAGAAGGTTTGATCCTCAACAACTATCAGTACCTCACAGGTCTTCATCTCCCATAGAAACAGGGGCAATAATGAGTTACCCAAGCAATCTAATTGTTCTATCCTACAAGGTACCAAGGTAGGTTCAGCTAAAGAACATGACCAGTACATATTAATTCCCCAGAGAGTAAGTCAGCAGTCAGTGCATTCTTCTCCAAACAGAGTTATCAAATCTCAAGGAAGTTGAGTATCCTCCAGTAGATCTCAACATTCTCCAGCAGCAATATACATATTCATAACAAGCATCCCCGACAATCTTGATCTAAAGATTGTTCCCCGGCGGCGTACCAATATGCAAAGGAGTCACTTCCCCGGTACAGTTCAAAAACTTCCCCAGGAGTCCAGCCCAGTGTCCCCAGGAAAGTGGAATCCATCTCCCCCAAGCAGTAAGCTTATCCCCAGTAGATTCTGGAAGCTTATCCTCGCAGAGCATGAACGCGTCGCCCGACTTTATTTAAAGAGTTATTTCCTTAACAGGATATAACTGGGTTATCCTCAGCCAAAAGCTATGGAAAGAGCGTCCCCGACGAAGTTCTCTTACCCCCAACGAAGTCTATTAGCACTTCCAATACAACAAAGATATCCCCAGCAAATTATTATCAACAATTCAACAAAGTATCTCTCTCCCCCACAGAGTATTGCTCCCCAGCAAGATCGTCAGAGTACTTTCCTCCCCGCAGAGTTATTCCACTCGCCAAGTTTATTCCCCAACGGAGTCATCTTCTCCTACCGGTATTCTTGCAATTATCATCCCTAGCGGAAGCGAAATCTATTCTCCAAACATCAGCCCAGGATATGACTTCCCGGCACCCGTCAAAGATCTACTTTCCTAGACAAAAACACATTCATAAAACATCACATACATCATTATAGCATGCATAGACACATCATATCATACAAATCTCATTTATGTTGAGAACATCATTGCTTGGTCCATATCATGCATGGCATATGACTGACCTCTACCTTTCAGGAAAGATGCAGTTAAATCCTCAATCATATTTCAAGACCTAGACCGGTTCAGTTAATCGACTCCAAAGATTTCTTATCCAGTCCAAGGCCTTCTCCAGTCCAGCTAAATCGACTCCCAACAGATTTTTCTGATGAAGACTCAGTAGAAGTTTTTAGGTTTTTTCTCAAACATTCGCTTTTGAGATTATAATTTCCTATTGGTTCTCTCCCCGATGGTGCGTGAGATGATAATTCCATTTTAGGTTTTTTTTCAAACATTCACTTTTGAGATTATAATTTCCTATTGGTTCTCTCCCCGACGGTGCGTGAGATGATAATTCCATTTTAGGTTTTTCTCAAACGTTCGCTTTTGAGATTATAATTTCCTATTGGTTCTCTCCCCGACGGTGTGTGAGATGATAATTCCATTTTAGGTTTTTCTCAAACGTTCGCTTTTGAGATTATAATTTCCTATTGGTTCTCTCCCCGACGGTGCGTGAGATGATAATTCCATTTTAGGTTTTTCTCAAACGTTCGCTTTTGAGATTATAATTTCCTATTGGTTCTCTCCCCGACGGTGCGTGAGATGATAATTCCATTTTAGGTTTTTCTCAAACGTTCGCTTTTGAGATTATAATTTCCTATTGGTTCTCTTCCCGACGGTGCGTGAGATGATAATTCCATTTTAGGTTTTTCTCAAACGTTCGCTTTTGAGATTATAATTTCCTATTGGTTCTCTCCCCGACGGTGCGTGAGATGATAATTCCATTTTAGGTTTTTTTCAAACATTCGCTTTTGAGATTATAATTTCCTATTGGTTCTCTCCCCGACGGTGCGTGAGATGATAATTCCATTTTAGGTTTTTCTCAAATGTTCGCTTTTGAGATTATAATTTCCTATTGGTTCTCTCCCCGACGGTGCGTGAGATGATAATTCCATTTTAGGTTTTTCTCAAACGTTCGCTTTTGAGATTATAATTTCCTTTTGGTTCTCTCCCAGACGGTGCGTGAGATGATAATTCCATTTTAGGTTTTTCTCAAACGTTCGCTTTTGAGATTATAATTTCCTATTGGTTCTCTCCCCGACGGTGCGTGAGATGATAATTCCATTTTAGGTTTTTCTCAAACGTTCGCTTTTGAGATTATAATTTCCTATTGGTTCTCTCCCCGACGGTGCGTGAGATGATAATTCCATTTTAGGTTTTTCTCAAACGTTCGCTTTTGAGATTATAATTTCCTATTGGTTCTCTCCCCGACGGTGCGTGAGATGATAATTCCATTTTAGGTTTTTCTCAAACGTTCGCTTTTGAGATTATAATTTCTTATTGGTTCTCTCCCCGACGGTGCGTGAGATGATAATTCCATTTTAGGTTTTTTTTCAAACATTCGCTTTTGAGATTATAATTTCCTATTGGTTCTCTCCCCGACGGTGCGTGAGATGATAATTCCATTTTAGGTTTTTCTCAAACGTTCGCTTTTGAGATTATAATTTCCTATTGGTTCTCTCCCCGACGGTGCGTGAGATGATAATTCCATTTTAGGTTTTTTTCAAACATTCGCTTTTGAGATTATAATTTCCTATGGTTCTCTCCCCAGCGGTGCGGAGATGATAATTCCATTCCAGGTTTTTCTCAGACATTCGCTTTTGAGATTATAATTTCCTATGGTTCTCTCCCCGACGGTGCGTGAGATGATAATTCCAGCCCAGGTTTTTTTCAAAAACGTCCGCTTTTGAGATTATAATTACCTATTAGTTCTCTTCCCGATACTGCGAAGATGGTAATTCCCACCAAGATTTTCTCAACGAGCGTTGTTGAAGTTAAAGTCACCCAAGGTTCTCTCACCGTTCATGCTGAGGTAGTAACCATCCCTGGTTCATTCATCATCTTTTGAAGCTCCAGATCCAACTCCCGTAACCAGTCAGGATACATTTATACAAAGCATCTGAAAATCAGCTCCTGCAACATGACAGGTACTCATTTTTCTTGTGCAGGTACGCAGGTTCTCGCTAAGGAATCTCTTACGCGATCAACATCCAGATGGCATCTATAAGCCCATCAATCTCTAAATGGCATCTATAATCCCATTTCCATCACACTGCTACTATGTGAGCGCAAATTTCTGGGCACTCTAGTGTTCAATCATCTTCCACCCTCGGATTACGAAAGGCACGTCAGCCAATCTGCATCCTCAGGTCTAAGAAGATTGAACAGGGGCAACTGTTGTACCCCAAAATTTGCCCTCCCATATTCTCCAAGAAATTGCCAAGACATGCTTCAAAATTCCCCAAGAGTTGCACAGTGCAAGAGCCTCCTGAACAGTCAAAATTAGGGTTTTGGTTCTGATCAAGAAAATGAAGTTTCCAAAGGTCCAATCAAGTCTCCCATGCCTACAAATATGGTCAAGCATCCTCATATCAAGTTTCAAGACTTTCAGCACAAAATTGCACAGTCAAAACCCTAATTGCACTACAGTCAACTGTAGGGGCAAAATGGTCATTTGACAGTCAAAAAGTTCAAATTTTTGGTCAACATCTCATTTTGAAGTCACAAACATCATTTGATCAATGTTTGATCATGATTCTCAAAGCTTGGCTCAAAAATCATCAAGATGCAAAAGTTTCCTTATTTGGACAGCTCGAAAAGTCAACTGTAAATTGACCAGGGCATAACTTTCACATGGATTATCAGAAAAATTCCATCCAAAGCTAATTTTGAATAGAAAGACATTTCCTACAACTCATCTTCATACTTAAAGTCCAAGAAATGCTCTCACAAAAAGTTATCAATTTCAACATTATAGGTCATTTTCAAAAGTCAACAAAAAGGGACTTTAAGTCAAAGGCCATAACTTGAGATTGGTAAATCAAAATGACATGGGACCAAAGGCATTGGTTAGAGGACTCAAAGACCTTTCCAAAATGTCCAAGAACATGAGCAAAGCTTAAATATTGAGCAAGTTATGCCTTGTGGAAGTTGGGAAATTTTTGGATATTTTGAAAAGTCAACATTGATTCAAATGACCTAAAATTGCTAATGGGCCCATTTTTCTTCCATAATTCATCATCCAAGGCATGTGCACGACCATTTGGCCCAAAGGGAAGTTTTTCTCCATTTTTATTTATTTATTTGAATTTTTTATTATTAATAATTCATTTAATCAAATAAAATACATGAAAAATATAAAACCAATGAAATAAAATCTTTTTGTGCATGAAATATATTCAATGATTCGTGCATGATCAGATTTGGAAGAAATTGGATTGATTGGATCATGATTGGTACAAAATTGCATGAAAAAGATTGAAAAAATAATGATTGAAAATCAAATCTCATAAACCATCAATGCATGGATTTTGATAAGAAAACTTAACCTAATTCACTCTTACTTATACATAGAATACAACCCTAATTCAGAAAACCACGCAGCTGCTCAAAAATCTGAAAAGAAAAGCTTGAAATTTGTCAAAAAATTCCAATTCTGAAAACACCTTTGCAGGACGATTCAAGGCGAAATTTTCATCCCATTGCACTCCTAGGACCTCAAGCAATCTTCCTGGATCAAAAACATCAAACATAACCCTTTGAATCATTGTACAGAAGTCACACTTTTCCACTTTTTTTTCATAATCGTGTTTTAACATCTATGCATTTTCATGGCATTTTAATTGTTGATTCATATTCCTTGTGTGATTCTGAAGCTAACCATCTATCTTGATTGAGTTTTTGCAAGCTATATACGATTTCACCATTACCAAATTCTAGGGTTTGCAGAGCTGTGAATTGGGCGTTTTCAAATAGTGTAAAATTAGCCTACCACGATGCCATGGTCATGATCAGTGCGTTTGGACGAAAACAATGGCATCATCGCGCTCAATTTATGAGGCCTTATGGCCTATTCGCTATTTTCTTCTATGGCACCTATGGCAACGTTTGAAAACCGTTGCTAGTTTGTTCTTGTTTCAGGAAAAAATAAAACACAACGAAGAAGATGGTTCGGTGGCATAAGCTGGTTGGTCAATTCAAAAGTTCGCGCGAAAAAAGGAAACATTAACGCGTTTGTTTTATTATGTTTGTTTATTATATTAATTTACAGATGAACGAAGTGGCTTAGTGGCATACGTGTTGGCTGGTAATGTTAATGACCTGGGTTCGAGCCCCAGGTCTTCATGCTTTCAATATTATTTTTCGTTCAGTATTCACATGCAGGTTCAATGTTGTTGTTCCATGATGCACCTTCAAAATCCAACGTCCACGTGCCCAAGGGGATCAATCAGAAGGCTAGAATCTGGAGAACACCATAAGCATAAGTCAACGAAGCTACACGTGGTCTGAAAAAGTCAGCGAAGCCATGCTGATTTGGGCTCAGAAATATTGGGCTTTCACCTCCTATTTGGGGTCTGAACCCCCTAGGTTTGCATATTTTTTACTTTCTTTAATTTTTATTATTTATACTTCTTTTTATGATTGTTTTATTAATTAGTTTTATTATTTTCATAAATATAAAAAATACCATAAAAAAATCAGAAAGAAGGAAAAAATATAATAAATATTTTTATTTTAATATTTTTTATAATTAAATTGTATATAATTAAATTTAGTTTTAACTTAGGTTTTAATTTTAATTCTCTTAATAAAAATCTAAAAAACATAGAACTAGGGTTCATATTAATTTTTTATCCTTTCTTCTTTTTCTCCCATAATAATTAAATAATTAGATATTTATTTTTGTAATTAAATTTGCATGTAAATTAATTAGGGTTAATATTAGGTTTTAATCTTCTTTTCTTAATAAATTAAAAACAAATTAGAATTAGGGTATGTATTTAATTTCAATTAATTATTTTTTCATATTAAATCCTAAAATACTAAAAAATACCAAAAACAATTTCTTTTCTTTTTTAATATTAATTAACTCCATGTAATTTAATTTTGCAAAAAGGGTCCAACGCCCTCGTTTTTAATTCTTATTTAATTCGCGCATTTATTTTATTTCGTTTAAATATTTATGTATCTCTCCCGAAGCCATGTAATTAATTTCTTGCACTTTTAATTCTTTATTTCCTTTACTTTATTTATTTTTTCTATCAAATCGAGTTCAAGAAATTTTAGCGATGTGGACCCGCGCCATTTGTAATAGCTTAGAATTTACTTTTCTCGCAACTTTTTAACTGTTAATCAAAGCATGAAAGAATGTATGGACAAAACTAAAAAACAAACGCTAGATCACCAATGACATGACAAAAGACAAAAGTAAATGAAAACGACACACAAATCGCACACACCACCCCTAGGGTACGCCTCACTGTTGCCTTGCCTCGAAAGGTGATCGTCGAGTAGAGGATGTCTTAGTAAGTCCTCATGATCCGGGAACCTGGCATGAGGGTAGCTTCTAAGGTGTCTTCCCATTGCTCCGGTGATCACCATGTCCCGAACCTCGAATTGACCCGAACCTCGAATTGACCCGAACACCTCCAACGGTGGTGCTACCTACCTCTCAATGGTGGGATGGCACTACTTTAAAGGACATCTACACAGATGAATTCCTTAGGGTAGGTAGACGACTCTAGATACTTGCTCTAAATTCAAAACAAATTCAAAAATACTTTTCACACCGACACCTTTTCAAAAAGCTTTCGAAAGCAATTTTTCAAACACTCTTGAGGACCGATACAAGAGTCGAACTGGAATTTTCAAAGAAACTTTTTAAAACCCATAGTTGAAAAGCAAACAAACCATTTTTGAAAACACAAGTGAGCAAGTATCTAAGAGCCCATGGATAACCATGGATAGAAAGGGTGCTAACACCTTCCCTTTCTATAATCTACCTCCCGAACCGAGAAACTATCTCTTTAAGGAATTTTTCTGTGCTTTTGTCCTTTCCATTTGGAGAAAATAAAAGACGGTGGCGACTCTTGCTTCCGCGACATTTCGCGAACCAGCGTTAAACAGTCAGTTCCAGATCCACCGATCACAGAACTGGCGACTCTGCTGGGGACTTAACTTAAAGTGAGGTGTACCTTAGGGCTAGGTCATAACTGTGTTTTCAATTGTATTGCTTTGCTTGTTTTAAATTGTGGGTTGCTTGGGAGTTCTATAGATCCTAACCCGGATCTGGGGGATACCTTCTTAGAAAGTAGCAACAAGGTTGTGAGGGAACTGTACGGGGTATACCGACATGGTTGAAACAGTCTGCTACGTTAATGTGGCACTTTGGTGTGTACCGGTAACCCTTGAGTTCAGTCAAGGAGAGTACGGGGCCTCCGCGTGGTGTCGTAAAGCATCAACAGACCTTAGGAACCTTAATTGAACTATCTTGGCCTCTTAGGGTAGTGAGATAACTGATTTTGGTGCAGTCCGAGGTTGGTTGATACTCGATACTACACTCAATTGAGGGTTGCTTTCCTGGAATATTTCGGTCGCCAGTTCAGTGGCTAAATCGAAACGATGAACAATGAAAGCAATCCCGTGATATTGGGACCCTTAGAACCCGGTTACTTCTAATAGGACAGGTTGAGCCCACCAACTTCAAGAGGGTAATACCCAGACCCCATGCTGGCCTAAACTCTAAGGGCTCTTTTGTGTGACTTGTGTGCCTTCAAACTTGGATTACTTGCAGGCTTGTTATCTGACATCTGTATTTCTTGCAGGTTTTGTTTATAGTCCTTAACTAGGACTCATAACAAGGTTACTGAATTTCCTGCAGGTTTTGGTCATAGTCCTTAACTAGGGCTCATAACAAGGCTTACTAAGTTTCTTGCAGGTTTTGTTTATAGTCCTTAACTAGGACTCATAACAAGGTTACTGAATTTCCTGCAGGTTTTGTTCATAGTCCTTAACTAGGACTCATAACAAGGCTTACTAAGTTTCTTGCAGGTTTTTTGTTTTAGTCTTTAACTAGGACTCATAACAAGGTTTACCGAGTTTCTTGCAGGGTTTGTTTTAGTCCTTAATTGGGACTCATGACAGGTTTTACAGAGTTTCTTGCAGGTTTTGGTTTGCAGTCCTTAATTGGGACTCATAACAGGGTTACCTAAATTACCCCATGCACCATGACATCATACCATTGCATACATCCTAACCCATTTCAAGGATCTCAAGGGTTTGTGATGCAGGTCAGGGTAAATCAAACATCCAGCAAGGGGCAAAGAGGATTTATTTTCCTTTAGCTAAGGTTATCAGGGGCTATGACCCACTTGATATGGTGAGCTTTGACTCCTGGAGAAGGTTCCCCTAACCAAGGTTGTTTGGAAACCAGAACTAGACATGATGACTAAAGTCAGGGGCTATGACCCACTGGATATGGTGAGCCTTTGACACTTGAAGAAGAATTCTCAACAACATGGGTTCCTTCAATCAAGCTACCGGACCCAAGCTCTAACAAATTTTCCTGTTTATCCCGCGAGGTCCTTGAAAACATTGCATGCATATCATACTCATCATCGCATAACAGGTATCCTTGTTGCAGGTCACTTACCTTTCCCGCTGTTTATTTCAGCAATGGCTTCCCAACAAGACAACTAGGGCTTTCTTGCTCAAGAGACCCGGTTCGGGAAAATCCTCCTGAATCTATCCAAGGGGCAGGAAGAGCTAAGGACACTTCTCATGGAGACTTTTGTCAGGAACAGTGCTGAGGATGAAAGGCTGAAACACCTACAAGCTGAGGTGGATGCATTGAAGGTCCAGATGCTGGGGCAGGTGACTGCCATTCAAGGATTAGCTCAAAGACAAGATGAGCTCTGGTTTCTCGTCAACCAACTGCTTCAGGGTAACCAACTGGGGCAAAAGTCTAAGGGCAAAAAGCCAGTCATCGTTCAACCACCCTTGAGACAAAGAGGTAAGGGGAGAGCTCCTCAGATGGCTCCAGTTTCACAAATTCAATATCACAACCAACAAAAGAGCGAGAGGAGGCAGTTCACTCGGCTCAGCATGACCTTATCCCAGATATTGCCACAGTTGCTGGAGACCAAGCTGGTAACTCTAAAAGAGGCTCCGAAGTTTCAAAATACAACGTCACCAAAGTATAACCCCAACGCTCGCTACGCTTATCATTCTGATAGCCCGGGGCATGCTACAGAGGATTGTTGGACTTTGAAGAATAAGATTCAGGACCTGATTGATGAAGGAGCACTGGAATTCACACAAGATGGTCAGGCTGAATTTTTCTACCATCCCTCCAAGGCTCACCATTTGAAGTGACAAGCTCTGAGACTAGGAAACTTTTGTTCATTCGAATGTTCAAGTTGTGTTGTGCTTTGATTGTTCAAACATTTACTCATGTTAAACATTGTTATTTCATTAATGGATCGCATATGTCTGTTCTGAAGCAATATATTCGTATTCACTATATACAAATTATTTTCATATTTTTTCTGATGATAAACTCTCAATAATTCTAAGCCTCTTGAGGGAGGATGACGAAAACGATACCACGATTCTTACAGTATGCTTTTGAACAGACTCCGTTGATGAGGTACAGGCATTGTTTCAATCCCTAAACACTGGAGTTATAAGGATGATAATCCCTCGTCAACCCCTCTGAGCCAAAGGAGTAGGAGTTTTTCTTTTCGAAATTTAAAACCCGTAATCATAACCTGGGGCAGGGTAGTCTTCTCAGTTGATCCAAGTGCATAACAAAGGGAACAAAAAAGATCCTTACAAAACAAAGAAAGACAGTGATGGTTCCGAATGATCAATAAAGAAAGGCAGTCATTATCTTTCAAAATAAAAAAAAGCCCATTAAGTCAAAACCTATGAAGGAGACTTACAAAACTGGGGCATCCCGCTGACTGTAATTCCAAAAAGGAAACAGCTCAGGCAAAAACAGGGATAACAAAATCAAAAAGAAAGAGGTCCTACAAACCCTCAGCAAAGGAAATGACTGCCTAGTCAAAATAAACTGTCAATATCCGAACCATCACTGGAGCATCAAAGCAAAGACTCGAACAAGGTCTAACGCACGATCAGCTGAGTTTAGGTTTGAAGAACATCATGAAGAGCGGGTGGGTACAAATAATTTGAGCCTTTATCCTTTGTTTCTTAAACCGTGAACCAGGCCACGTTATAACCCTTAAAAGTCCTAGCTGAAGCATGGGTTAGTTCGAAAGCATACTGTTACGAAAGGTATCCTGACTCCTTAAGGCTCACGTTAAAATACGGAGTTGACATCACGTTTTACAAACATTCACTTGTTTTATGAAAAAGAAGGCATTTTCAAAACCTTCAAGACAGACATAGGCTTTGCATTTTTAACATAACTTTGTTTGCGTATGACTTTTTGTTTGAACAGCAAGGAAATTCGCACGATGAATACCTAGTGAACAAAAGCACTTTCAATCAAGGGGCATGACATGATCATGGTCCATCATCTGGGGCAGTCCAATCAAGATTCGGAGAATCTTTCAAAATGCCAGATAGCCTGGGGTAAATCTCCTTCTGGGTCACGTGGGGGTATTCCAACAACGAATCTTGCCTGATCAAATCTTCTGGTGGCGTGGCAAAATACTTCCAACAGGAGCAACTCCCTACATTCTGAAAGCACGGACATAGTCGAAGAAAATACTGCACAAAATCAAAGACCCGCTAGGTTGACATACCTAGGCAAAAATAAGGGCTTCCCGGCGAACCAAAAGGGTTCGGGCAAAATGAAGGGATGAAATGAAAAAAAATCTGTACACCCGGCAAGTCGAAAACCTGAAAAGGCGGCTTGGGCAAAAATGGGTATCCCGGTGGACTGAAAACCCGAAAGGGCGGTCCAAGCAAAAGTTAGGGATCAAAGCGTACGACTATGTCCTGTCATCTTGTCACCTGCCTACCAGAAGAAGGTTTGATCCTCAACAACTATCAGTACCTCACAGGTCTTCATCTCCCATAGAAACAGGGCAATAATGAGTTACCCAAGCAATCTAATTGTTCTATCCTCCAAGGTACCAAGGTAGGTTCAGCTAAAGAACATGACCAGTACATCTTAATTCCCCAGAGAGTAAGTCAGCAGTCAGTGCATTCTTCTCAAAACAGAGTTATCAAATCTCAAGGAAGTTGAGTATCCTCCAGTAGATCTCAACATTCTCCAGCAGCAATATACATATTCATAACAAGCATCCCCGGCAGTCTTGATCTAAAGATTGTTCCCCGGCGGCGTACCAATATGCAAAGGAGTCACTTCCCCGGTACAGTTCAAAAACTTCCCCAGGAGTCCAGCCCAGTGTCCCCAGGAAAGTGGAATCCATCTCCCCCAAGCAGTAAGCTTATCCCCAGTAGATTCTGGAAGCTTATCCTCGCAGAGCACGAACGCGTCGCCCGACTTTATTTAAAGAGTTATTTCCTTAACAGGATATAACTGGGTTATCCTCAGCCAAAAGCTATGGAAAGAGCGTCCCCGACGAAGTTCTCTTACCCCTAGCGAAGTCTATTAGCACTTCCAATACAACAAAGATATCCCCAGCAAATTATTATCAACAATTCAACAAAGTATCTCTCTCCCCCACAGAGTATTGCTCCCCAGCAAGATCGTCAGAGTACTTTCCTCCCTGCAGAGTTATTCCACTCGCCAAGTTTATTCCCCAACGGAGTCATCTTCTCCTATCGGTATTCTTGCAATTATCATCCCTAGCGGAAGCGAAATCTATTCTCCAAACATCAGCCCAGGATATGACTTCCCGGCACCCGTCAAAGATCTACTTTCCTAGACAAAAACACATTCATAAAACATCACATACATCATTATAGCATGCATAGACGCATCATATCATACAAATCTCATTTATGTTAAGAACATCATTGCTTGGTCCATATCATGTATGGCATATGACTGACCTCTACCTTTCAGGAAAGATGCAGTTAAATCCTCAATCATATTTCAAGACCTAGACCGGTTCAGTTAATCGACTCCAAAGATTTCTTATCCAGTCCAAGGCCTTCTCCAGTCCAGCTAAATCGACTCCCAACAGATTTTTCTGATGAAGACTCAGTAGAAGTTTTTAGGTTTTTTCTCAAACGTTCGCTTTTGAGATTATAATTTCCTATTGGTTCTCTCCCCGACGGTGCGTGAGATGATAATTCCATTTTAGGTTTTTTTTCAAACATTCGCTTTTGAGATTATAATTTCCTATTGGTTCTCTCCCCGACGGTGCGTGAGATGATAATTCCATTTTAGGTTTTTCTCAAACGTTCGCTTTTGAGATTATAATTTCCTATTGGTTCTCTCCCCGATGGTGCGTGAGATGATAATTCCATTTTAGGTTTTTCTCAAACGTTCGCTTTTGAGATTATAATTTCCTATTGGTTCTCTCCCCGACGGTGCGTGAGATGATAATTCCATTTTAGGTTTTTCTCAAACGTTCGCTTTTGAGATTATAATTTCCTATTGGTTCTCTCCCCGACGGTGCGTGAGATGATAATTCCATTTTAGGTTTTTCTCAAACGTTCGCTTTTGAGATTATAATTTCCTATTGGTTCTCTCCCCGACGGTGCGTGAGATGATAATTCCATTTTAGGTTTTTCTCAAACGTTCGCTTTTGAGATTATAATTTCCTATTGGTTCTCTCCCCGACGGTGCGTGAGATGATAATTCCATTTTAGGTTTTTCTCAAACGTTCGCTTTTGAGATTATAATTTCCTATTGGTTCTCTCCCCGACTGTGCGTGAGATGATAATTCCATTTTAGGTTTTTTTCAAACATTCGCTTTTGAGATTATAATTTCCTATTGGTTCTCTCCCCGATGGTGCGTGAGATGATAATTCCATTTTAGGTTTTTCTCAAACGTTCGCTTTTGAGATTATAATTTCCTATTGGTTCTCTCCCCGATGGTGCGTGAGATGATAATTCCATTTTAGGTTTTTCTCAAACGTTCGCTTTTGAGATTATAATTTCCTATTGGTTCTCTCCCCGACGGTGCGTGAGATGATAATTCCATTTTAGGTTTTTCTCAAACGTTCGCTTTTGAGATTATAATTTCCTATTGGTTCTCTCCCCGATGGTGCGTGAGATGATAATTCCATTTTAGGTTTTTCTCAAACGTTCGCTTTTGAGATTATAATTTCCTATTGGTTCTCTCCCCAACGGTGCGTGAGATGATAATTCCATTTTAGGTTTTTCTCAAACGTTCGCTTTTGAGATTATAATTTCCTATTGGTTCTCTCCCCGACGGTGCGTGAGATGATAATTCCATTTTAGGTTTTTCTCAAACGTTCGCTTTTGAGATTATAATTTCCTATTGGTTCTCTCCCCGACGGTGCGTGAGATGATAATTCCATTTTAGGTTTTTTTTCAAACATTCTCTTTTGAGATTATAATTTCCTATTGGTTCTCTCCCCGACGGTGCGTGAGATGATAATTCCATTTTAGGTTTTTCTCAAACGTTCGCTTTTGAGATTATAATTTCCTATTGGTTCTCTCCCCGACGGTGCGTGAGATGATAATTCCATTTTAGGTTTTTTTCAAACATTCGCTTTTGAGATTATAATTTCCTATGGTTCTCTCCCCAGCGGTGCGGAGATGATAATTCCATTCCAGGTTTTTCTCAGACATTCGCTTTTGAGATTATAATTTCCTATGGTTCTCTCCTCGACGGTGCGTGAGATGATAATTCCAGCCCAGGTTTTTTTCAAAAACGTCCGCTTTTGAGATTATAATTACCTATTGGTTCTCTTCCCGATACTGCGAAGATGATAATTCCCACCAAGATTTTCTCAACGAGCGTTGTTGAAGTTAAAGTCACCCAAGGTTCTCTCACCGTTCATGCTGAGGTAGTAACCATCCCTGGTTCATTCATCATCTTTTGAAGCTCCAGATCCAACTCCTGTAACCAGTCAGGATACATTTATACAAAGCATCTGAAAATCAGCTCATGCAACATGACAAGTACTCATTTTTCTTGTGCAGGTACGCAAGTTCTCGCTAAGGAATCTCTTACGCGATCAACATCCAGATGGCATCTATAAGCCCATCAATCTCTAAATGGAATCTATAAGCCCATTTCCATCACACTGCTACTATGTGAGCGCAAATTTCTGGGCACTCTAGTGTTCAATCATCTTCCACCCTCGGATTACGAAAGGCACGTCAGCCAATCTGCATCCTCAGGTCTAAGAAGATTGAACAGGGGCAACTGTTGTACCCCAAAATTTTCCCTCCCATATTCTCCAAGAAATTGCCAAGACATGCTTCAAAATTCCCCAAGAGTTGCACAGTGCAAGAGCCTCCTGAACAGTCAAAATTAGGGTTTTGGTTCTGATCAAGGAAATGAAGTTTCCAAAGGTCCAATCAAGTCTCCCATGCCTACAAATATGGTCAAGCATCCTCATATCAAGTTTCAAGACTTTCAGCACAAAATTGCACAGTCAAAACCCTAATTGCACTACAGTCAACTGTAGGGGCAAAATGGTCATTTGACAGTCAAAAAGTTCAAATTTTTGGTCAACATCTCATTTTGAAGTCACAAACATCATTTGATCAATGTTTGATCATGATTCTCAAAGCTTGGCTCAAAAATCATCAAGATGCAAAAGTTTCCTTATTTGGACAGCTGAAAAAGTCAACTGTAAATTGACCAGGGCATAACTTTCACATGGATTATCAGAAAAATTCCATCCAAAGCTCATTTTGAATAGAAAGACATTTCCTACAACTCATCTTCATACTTCAATTCCAAGAAATGCTCTCACAAAAAGTTATCAATTTCAACATTATAGGTCATTTTCAAAAGTCAACAAAAAGGGACTTTAAGTCAAAGGCCATAACTTGAGATTGGTAAATCAAAATGACATGGGACCAAAGGCATTGGTTAGAGGACTCAAAGATCTTTCCAAAATGTCCAAGAACTTGAGCAAATCTTAAATATTGAGCAAGTTATGCCTTGTGGAAGTTGGGAAATTTTTGGATATTTTGAAAAGTCAACATTGATTCAAATGACCTAAAATTGCTAATGGGCCCATTTTATTCCATAATTCATCATCCAAGGCATGTGCACGACCATTTGGCCCAAAGGGAAGTTTTTCTCCATTTTTATTTATTTATTTGAATTTTTTATTATTAATAATTCATTTAATCAAATAAAATACATGAAAAATATAAAACCAATGAAATAAAATCTTTTTGTGCATGAAATATATTCAATGATTCGTGCATGATCAGATTTGGAAGAAATTGGATTGATTGGATCATGATTGGTACAAAATTGCATGAAAAAGATTGAAAAAATAATGATTGAAAATCAAATCTCATAAACCATCAATGCATGGATTTTGATCAGAAAACTTAACCTAATTCACTCTTACTTATACATAGAATACAACCCTAATTCAGAAAACCACGCAGCTGCTCAAAAATCTGAAAAGAAAAGCTTGAAATTTGTCAAAAAATTCCAATTCTGAAAACACCTTTGCAGGACGATTCAAGGCGAAATTTTCATCCCATTGCACTCCTAGGACCTCAAGCAATCTTCCTGGATCAAAAACATCAAACATAACCCTTTGAATCATTGTACAGAAGTCACACTTTTCCACTTTTTTTTCATAATCGTGTTTTAACATCTATGCATTTTCATGGCATTTTAATTGTTGATTCATATTCCTTGTGTGATTCTGAAGCTAACCATCTATCTTGATTGAGTTTTTGCAAGCTATATACGATTTCACCATTACCAAATTCTAGGGTTTGCAGAGCTGTGAATTGGGCGTTTTCAAATAGTGTAAAATTAGCCTACCACGATGCCATGGTCATGATCAGTGCGTTTGGACGAAAACAATGGCATCATCGCGCTCAATTTATGAGGCCTTATGGCCTATTCGCTATTTTCTTCTATGGCACCTATGGCAACGTTTGAAAACCGTTGCTAGTTTGTTCTTGTTTCAGGAAAAAATAAAACACAACGAAGAAGATGGTTCGGTGGCATAAGCTGGTTGGTCAATTCAAAAGTTCGCGCGAAAAAAGGAAACATTAACGCGTTTGTTTTATTATGTTTGTTTATTATATTAATTTACAGATGAACGAAGTGGCTTAGTGGCATACGTGTTGGCTGGTAATGTTAATGACCTGGGTTCGAGCCCCAGGTCTTCATGCTTTCAATATTATTTTTCGTTCAGTATTCACATGCAGGTTCAATGTTGTTGTTCCATGATGCACCTTCAAAATCCAACGTCCACGTGCCCAAGGGGATCAATCAGAAGGCTAGAATCTGGAGAACACCATAAGCATAAGTCAACGAAGCTACACGTGGTCTGAAAAAGTCAGCGAAGCCATGCTGATTTGGGCTCAGAAATATTGGGCTTTCACCTCCTATTTGGGGTCTGAACCCCCTAGGTTTGCATATTTTTTACTTTCTTTAATTTTTATTATTTATACTTCTTTTTATGATTGTTTTATTAATTAGTTTTATTATTTTCATAAATATAAAAAATACCATAAAAAAATCAGAAAGAAGGAAAAAATATAATAAATATTTTTATTTTAATATTTTTTATAATTAAATTGTATATAATTAAATTTAGTTTTAACTTAGGTTTTAATTTTAATTCTCTTAATAAAAATCTAAAAAACATAGAACTAGGGTTCATATTAATTTTTTATCCTTTCTTCTTTTTCTCCCATAATAATTAAATAATTAGATATTTATTTTTGTAATTAAATTTGCATGTAAATTAATTAGGGTTAATATTAGGTTTTAATCTTCTTTTCTTAATAAATTAAAAACAAATTAGAATTAGGGTATGTATTTAATTTCAATTAATTCTTTTTTCATATTAAATCCTAAAATACTAAAAAATACCAAAAACAATTTCTTTTCTTTTTTAATATTAATTAACTCCATGTAATTTAATTTTGCAAAAAGGGTCCAACGCCCTCGTTTTTAATTCTTATTTAATTCGCGCATTTATTTTATTTCGTTTAAATATTTATGTATCTCTCCCGAAGCCATGTAATTAATTTCTTGCACTTTTAATTCTTTATTTCCTTTACTTTATTTATTTTTTCTATCAAATCGAGTTCAAGAAATTTTGGCGATGTGGACCCGCGCCATTTGTAATAGCTTAGAATTTACTTTTCTCGCAACTTTTTAACTGTTAATCAAAGCATGAAAGAATGTATGGACAAAACTAAAAAACAAACGCTAGATCACCAATGACATGACAAAAGACAAAAGTAAATGAAAACGACACACAAATCGCACACACCACCCCTAGGGTACGCCTCACTGTTGCCTTGCCTCGAAAGGTGATCGTCGAGTAGAGGATGTCTTAGTAAGTCCTCATGATCCGGGAACCTGGCATGAGGGTAGCTTCTAAGGTGTCTTCCCATTGCTCCGGTGATCACCATGTCCCGAACCTCGAATTGACCCGAACACCTCCAACGGTGGTGCTACCTACCTCTCAATGGTGGGATGGCACTACTTTAAAGGACATCTACACAGACGAATTCCTTAGGGTAGGTAGACGACTCTAGATACTTGCTCTAAATTCAAAACAAATTCAAAAATACTTTTCACACTGACACCTTTTCAAAAAGCTTTCGAAAGCAATTTTTCAAACACTCTTGAGGACCGATACAAGATTCGAACTGGAATTTTCAAAGAAACTTTTTAAAACCCACAGTTGAAAAGCAAACAAACCATTTTTGAAAACACAAGTGAGCAAGTATCTAAGAGCCCATGGATAACCATGGATAGAAAGGGTGCTAACACCTTCCCTTTCTATAATCTACCTCCCGAACCGAGAAACTATCTCTTTAAGGAATTTTTCTGTGCTTTTGTCCTTTCCATTTGGAGAAAATAAAAGACGGTGGCGACTCTTGCTTCCGCGACATTTCGCGAACCAGCGTTAAACAGTCAGTTCCAGATCCACCAATCACAAACACCTATTCAACAAATAAGCAATCGTGGAAATGACTTCTCCACATATCTCTTTCAACAAGTTTTCCCTTTTAACATGTTTCTCACCATGTTCCTGATCAATCAATTTTTCTCTCGACAATACCGTTTTCCTGCAGTGTATAGAGTGGTACAACCTCATGCACAATCCCCTCTTCATCACAATATTTCCTAAAATCATTTGAGACATATTCGCCTCCATCATCCGTTTTGAGAGTTTTGAGCTTGTGACCGTTTTGCAGTTCAACCATGGACTTAAAATTCTTAAACACTTCAAATAACTCATCCTTTCTCTTGATTAGATATTTCCATGGCTTGCTACTAAAATCATCGATAAAAGTGACAAAATACCTATTTCCACCATACAAATCAACTTGCGTAGGTCCATACACATCATAGTATACTACCTCAAGGTGATGCTTGGTCCTATGACTTGCATCCTTGTTGAATTTGTTCTTATGTTGCTTCCCTTGCATACACTCTTCACAAATCTCAGCTGGAATTTTGACCGATGGCAACCCGGTTACCATACCTTTCCATCGACTTGTCGCTGTAGCAAGACACCTATGTTTCATCACTTTCAACTATATCTTGAAATTCCTATTGACATCCATAGGCGCTTTAAGGACCAAAACCCCATTTGTATCCAAAACACGCAAAATCTTGTCTTCCATACGAACCATGCAATTCTTCTCAAGTAATTGTCCAATGCTTAAAAGATTACATTTAACTCCTGGAATGTATAACACATCTCTTATTAAGAAATTACCACCATCCCTTCTCATGATCAAAACATTATTGACTCTGTCAACCGTTAAAGTGGTGTCATTTGCGAATTTCACTTTATTCTTCGTGGTTTGGTTGATTTTGACAAATCAATACTTCCTACCTATCATATGCATTGAAAAACCAGAGTCTAAGTACAACTCCTTACTGCATTGAACTCCATCTTGTATAGTCACCATAACATTTTCTTCTGAACACGTTTCTGCAACATTCTGGGAACTGTTGCAGATGTTGTCTAGCAACTTTCTGCTACTGCAGTTGCTGTCCACCAGCTTGCTACTGCTGCAATCACCTTCTATGATCACCACTAAGAGCGTGTTATCACCATCGACATCTTGTCTTATAACCCTGGCTTTATCTCATTGAGATTACTTCTTATTCGTATTGCAATCTCTTGCAAAATGAACGAACTTTTGATAGTTGAAGCATTACACCTTACTCTTGTCAACCTTTCCTCTTTCACCTATAGAGTTTCTTTGAACACCATGTTTGCTGCAACTGCTCTCACCCCTTTGATAAGTCAATTTTTTTCGAAATTTGTGATTCACTTCCACCAAAATTCTGAAAATTCCATTTACTCTTCATGGACCATTTTCGTTTCGACTTCTTGTTCTTCTCATTGAAACGAGCTTTGAAAACAAATCTCCGCCTTTACCTTATCCTACTCCTTCTCTCATTCATCCTTTTCTCATGAGCCTTAAGAGAGCTTTGAAGATCCTCTTTGCTCAATGTTGTAAGATCCTTTGACTCTTCAATCACAACTACAATGTTGTCAAATCTCGGTGTCCAAGAGCGCAATGCTCAAAAACAGTTTCTCCATAAGACTGCTGAAGTGGTACAACAGTAAGCAAAAAGTAAAGTATTATTTTACCGCGTGATATTTAGGTTATATCATATCGTGTTCACAAGGATTGGTTATTGAGTCGTTGTTCGACAAGTCATTCGTTGACGAGTTTGAGGGTAAAATAGGTTTAAAGTATATGTAGGAATTTAAAGTTATTAACAGGAAATAAATTCATTATTCCAAGGAACAACCTATAAAACATGTATATAATCCACTCCTCACACACTTAAACCTATCGACCAGTTATAATCAACCTACAAGATTCGTCAATGTCATCACATGTCAAACACTACACCCACTATATCATCTCAGCGGCGATCTTGAAACCAACCTTAACAACACAAAAGTCAACCGTGCTACTTGCGTTAACAATCTCTCAGTCAACACAACCAACACAGAGGTATTAATCACAGACACCCAAGTGAACAATAGCGCTAAATCTATCTCTAGAATCCAAACACTATTAGATAATCACCCTAGATAAGAATTAGAGCATGATATGTCTATAACAACCCAAATCCCTAGCACAGAGTAAAAATCAAGGATAACAATCGACAATGATTTGTAAAGCAAGTTTTATACAACTCCATAAGCAAAAAATATACATGAGTTCAAAGTAAATACATATAGAAACTCAACCAATAAAGAATACATAAAGAGGAAGAGAAATGAACCACAAATCTACCGGTTTGTCAGCGCCGATCAAAGAGAAATCCACCCCGGATCATCTATATGCAAGCTTCAATGTTGTTTTCTAAGCTAATCCTAGAGAAAAATGATGGTTGATGAATTTGGGAGCTAAAACTATCCCAAACCCATAACCATAACAAATGAAATGAAATATAAAGAAAATCTGGTATGCGCGCGTCGCTCGACGATATAAAAGCTTCGCTTGACAACAACCATTAAATACAAGGCCCAGGTTGCACCACGTACGCAACTGAGGAAAAATATTCACCCTTGTTCGGCGAAGGGAAGCTTCGCACGGAGACACAATGTTTCCTCGCCTAGCGAGCTGCTGGCGAGCTAAAGTCAGTGGCTACTAGAAAAATGATGCAATCTTGTCGCCCCTCCGTCGCCCGGCGAGGCAGACGCGAAGGCTCCTTGCCCAGGATTTGTCCAATGAGTCACACCAGAACAATAATGTTTGTTGCTCTTCTTGTATAACTCTAATGGCTCTCTCTTCTTGGTCTTATTCCTTTATTGATCCAACAATGCACCTTGGAGCTTTTATCCCACTTGCTCCCACAATGCTCAAATACCTTCAAAATGAATACAAAACTATAAAATGATGTACTTTATACACGAAAATGCATTATACATAAACTAAACGTATTTATACACAAAGTTGGGTTATTCAACTGATATTAACAACATATTAGATAAGTGCAACAAAAAGTATATACAAAAATAACTACAATTTGCACTTATCAAACTCTCCCCAACTTGAACTTGTTTGTCCTCAAACAAGGTCAAACAACTCAAAGAAGAAAAATGATCAACCAAAGAACCATGAATCAACAAGTTTTAAAAACGAAAAAAAAAGAGTATGGTTCGAACAAAAACGCACAAGCAAGGTAAATACTTACCACAATCCTACAACGATAACATATAAACGAAATGAATCCTAAGTACAAAAATCATCCTAAACATTCTAAAACAAAACAAGGTCAATCATGAATCACACCCAGTAAAAATTCATCAATAGATGAAGAACACACAAAAGTGAGGTATTTTCACTCATCCAACAACCTTGCAAACAAAATATTAAGTTATACACTCATCTAAAAATTTATGTTAAAGACATAAAAGCAAGAATCACAAGGGCTTTTTAAGGTTGTAATGTGACTTGGTTATCAAACAAGGGATAAGTCCTAAAGTAATCGAAATAAAAACTTGCCTTAACCTAAGGGAGTGATCTACTCACAAAGACTCAAGCAACACAATTTCAATCACACTTCTTCTTTATTCCAAGTTTCAAACCAACACACATCACTTATTATCACAACATTATTCCATACTATTTTTGTTTTTCTTTTTCCAAGTCTTTTTCATCTTTTTTCTTTTTCCAAGTCTTTTTCATCTTTTTTTTTTATTTTCTTTTTCTAATCTTTCTTTTTCACTTTTTTTCTTCTTTCTCAACCTCATAGAAATCAACTATAAGTGCACAATTATTTTTATAAGGCATCATAATATGAATACTCCATACTTTCTAAGGCAAGGCATAAATTCAAACTAAAACTTATAGTTGAGGGTTCACGAAAACAAATAATCAATGTCCATTCAAAAAGGAAAACTAAACACTCATAGACAAGCATCAGGTTCAAAAATAACATGGACATTGATAAAAAGGCTCAAAGAGGATATTAATGATCATACACTCATAAGGTGAATTGACTATTTGTCTAGGTAGTTGTGCTCAAAATGAAACAAAATACCTTGATCACTTTCATACTTTCATACAATCAACACAAACAAAAGATTAAACATAATGAAATCCAGTTAAAATAAGAATTATGGCCTCCAACATATATGAACAATGGAAAGCTACCTCACAAAAGGATAGGAACTAAAGTGATTCACAAATGAACAAGTATACAAAATAATGAATGATATAAAATTGTAAAAAGTCTAAGTATCATGAATATGCTAAAGTATAGTAGCGATAAACACATATCTCAAACATGTACAAAACCTTACCAAAATCATTACCATGCATTTGCAAGTCGAAACGATCAAACTTGACAAATTACCTTAATATCCTCAAGCTATTAACAATAAACTCAAATACAAACACAAAAATGAGCACAAATAATATAAACATACTAAAAGACCGAATGAAATTGTCTAAACAAATTTAAAAGTGAAGATATGAAATTTAATAACTAGTCCGAGTTAAATTTGTTTAGAGAATTATATTGAACTACCTAAACTAACAAAATGAAAAACAACAAAGCATGATTGTTTTACGTCTTAAGATCGATGCCTGTTATTTAAGAACGTTCCTCTAAGTTGCTTCCACCTGGTTATTTCTAACCAACACACAAGCAAACGTGAAAGGAAACAAACAATGATATAACAAATTCACAAGTATAGAAAACATGTACTCATGTGGTAAACATAAAAAAATAAATTCATGCATAATTTTTATACAACATATACATCAATTACAAAACTAAAAAATAAAGGAGTTATTGCAATGCAAAACAATAAATCAATCCCCGACAACGGTGCCATTTTGCTGAAGCGGTAAAACGGTAAGTAAAAAGTAAAGTATCATTTTACCAGATTCTATTTATATTATATCGTATCATGTCCACAAAGATTGGTTATCGAGTCGATGTTCGACAAATCATTCGTTGATGAGTTTGGGGGCAAAATAAGTTTGAAGTAAATGAGGGAATTTAAAGTTATTAACATGAAATAAATTCATTCTTCCAAGGAACAACGTATAAAGCATTGAATATAATTCACTCTCACACACTTAAACCTATAGACCAATTATACTCAACCTACAAGACTCGTCAAGGTCATCACGTGTCAAACACTACACCCACTATATGGCGATCTCGCAACCAACCTTAACAATACAAAAGTCAACCGTACTACTTGAATTCCTTTGATGTGGTTTCCAGTTTCGTATCTTATTCCCTAGTAGAATGTTCCTCACCTTATTCAATGGTATTCTTGGATGTCGTGATGCTTTCACTGATCAGTATTTTTGCTGATATCGACCATCTTTTGTTTCTTTTATCAACACACTTGTTGAGATTGATCTGGCAGCATAATTTCCTTTCCTCGACAAATTTTTCCACTGGAATTCTTTTGCGTTTACCTCAAAGATTCCCACAGAGTCTGCTGCATATCATATCTTATACAAAAAATATGTCAAAAAGAGTCCACTGTATTCATAGCATATCATATACAAAAAAATGTGTCAAAAAAGAGTCTATTACACTCATTCATATCATATCCATTTTGTGGCATCTTAGGACCAAAAATCGAGTTTTATGTTATATTTAAGTATCTTCATATCTCCGATAGAAGAAACTTAAATAGGGGCATCAGTCATACTCTAATTTTTGACCTAAGATCCCGCATTCCATCTGCATCATTGCATAGCAAAGATTCACAAGTGGTTTGACCTATTTTTGCCAATTCTTGAGTTAGATTTCAAAAATTTATAACTTCTTCAAATTTTGACATTTTGAGCAGTTCTTTTTGCATATGATTCTCCTTGGCATCTTCTACAATTTCTCTTTACAATTCAAGAGCTGATTATGCTTTGAAAAGCCACAAAAAAAATAGAAATGTTAGAAGTCGTTTATGAATTTAGTGGAATTTAATTTTTAGTGTGTTTTATTCATGATTTCTTTTCCATTTAAAAAATCACAAAAAAATGTACTTAGCATCATGTTATTTTTTTATTTACTATTTTTACCTTTTTACTAAAAAGTTATAAAAAAATATTCTTTAATTAATTTAAATTTATATATTGGTATCATTTATTTAAAAAAAAAATCTAGAAAAATTTATATAAGTCCTTTTACTTTCTTATGTATATTTTATTTTTTATCTTTTAATTTTCACTTATATTTTCATTTGTTTTAATTCAAGAAAAAAAATCATAAATATTTAATTTAATGTCTCTTTTATTTTCTATTTTGTATTTATTATTATTACTCACTTTTAGTTATTATTATTATTATTATTATTATTATTATTATTATTATTATTATTATTATTATTATTATTACTACTTTGTCCATTTGTTTTTTTTTGTCAATAAAGAAAAGTTGGAACCACTAAAATATAGTACAAACACTTCACATGGATTGCCAACTTGTACTTATCCAATGACCAAGAATCATTCTCACACTTCACATGGATTACCAACTTGGACTTATCAATGACCAAATACCATTCTCATAAAGTCACATGGATTGCCACATAAATACTCCTATCTCATTCACCCTACAAATAAAACCTCTCTTTCTTTCATTTGGACTAACAATACCATAAATCATTTACTAAACTAAGCCAAAACTCTCTTCTTTTTTTTCTCTTCATTTTCTTCCAAGTAATTTCTTCCTTTTATTGAATAGGTAGCTTATTCTAATTGTTCTTTATTTAATTATGTTGCATTTTTACTATTTATTTATTTATTTATTTAGTACCATAATTATCACCATTTTGTAAAGGAAACTTCATTGATTCAAAATCAAGAGTTAAAAAGTGTTCTTGAACCTCCAAAAGCAAAATTGATTTATTGTTGTTTAATTTTCATTTTTTCTGTAATTTTTTGTTATTCATTTACTTATTTTGAGCATGGATTCTTGGTCGTGAGATTCAGTAGATAAATTTTCATTATTCATTTGTTTAATTTCATGAAAAATAGAAAAAATTATGACATTTATACTATTTTTATTATAGACTTCATCTTATTCTTCTTTATCTATTTTATTTTTATATTCATTTTTATTTGGATCAATTTGAAAAGCATTTGAGTTTTTTTAGTTCATTTAAGCTTGTCGGATATTTGATGAACTTTCATCATTTCCAATCTACCTCTAAATGATCCTTTAATCATTCAAGGTACTTGTGATTGATGATAAGTTTGTTATAATGTATCTTCTTTGACTTTGTCTTGATCTCACATGTTTGTTAATTGTATTACATGTATAAGAGAATGAACTTCAAAGTGTCATTTCTCTGACATGTATGAGTACTTACATTGGATGCTCCATATGAAGTTATACTTATCCCAAATCATATTATTAACTTTATATTGTACTAACTTTACTTTAATATCATTTATATTTTCGCACTTTATATTTTCCTCTCTTTAATTTTATGCCATTTATCATCCATAACATTTTATTTTCTTTACTTTATGCATTTTTTATTTGCTCAC
Organism: Vicia faba; assembly: GCA_948472305.1. Lineage (NCBI taxonomy): Eukaryota > Viridiplantae > Streptophyta > Magnoliopsida > Fabales > Fabaceae > Vicia > Vicia faba. The sequence goes on from OX451735.1 coordinate 1,133,081,782, forward strand.
TTGAGCATTTATCTTCTCTTTGCTCACTTGAGCTTCTTTTTTTTATACTTGTTATAAGCCACTTAATAAAGAAAAAAAACCTAAAATTGGTTCTTTAATCCTTGGACTATGGTTACTATTCATTTTCATCTGATGCATAGTTCTTGTCTGGTCTTCATCTGATTATTATCTTTGTGTTTCAATCCAAGGGAAAGGATTAATTCGTTGACTTCATGTCATTGAGTGTATCTTATATGATTGTGCGAATTCTTTTATCCATCTTTAAGTTTTGCTAATCTTAAGTTAGATCTCCAAAAATCTTATTTTTTAAACTTACACTCTTTTAAGCCAAAACCTCGACATTAGATCGTTGCATTTTCAAAATCCCTTTAAACTAATATTTTAGCAAACAACTAATTTTAATACACATATATAATAAAAGGTTCCTATAGGATACTATAGATACATAGGGTTCTAGTACATTCTCTTTGTATAACCAACCCCAAAACCTCCGATCTTTCAAATGCATTGTATTTTTTTTAATATTATTCATACTTTGCATATTTATGAGTTTTATTTTTCACTTTTCCTTTTTCTCTTGGAAATAATAAAATGCGGTGACGACTCTTGCTTATTTATGAGTCAAGTTAATTAATAGCTTGATCTCTGATTTTCACTGCTACAAAATTGGCGACTCCACTGGGGATACACAAGATCTCTAAGTGGGTTAAGCCTAACTTGTTATATCTGTGTTTATGTTATTATTACTTTTCTGCTGCTTTACGTGGATTTGCTTGATTCTTTGGGTATTTGGTGATCTCTTACAAGTCTTATACCCGAACTTGAGAAAACTTAATATTAGGACGAGCGGTATAGTCATGTTAACTTTGAAGGAGTAATCCTGAAAAAAGAGACATGAAATTCCCCACAAATTGGAGGCCTCTTTGATTGTAGTATTTTTTACTGAGTAATCGGGAAGACATTGCTGCTTTCAACCTGGGAGTCCGAGAAGCTGAGAGCTGCAGAATCCTTAACCCATCTTAGATTTTTAGGTGTAGCACGAAGACTATAACAGAGTAATCTGGAAGTAGTTGTCACGCGATTTTGCACTCGGACGAGTTTTTCTTGAGAATATTGCTAATTACCGAGTAATCAGGAAGTTGATAATATCCGAAGGAAGAATGTGGACTCTGAGTATCTTTATAACCTTATTCTACATGTACAAATAAACCCTTAGTACATACCTTGTGAGTTAGTTCTCACCCTTTGACTCCATGTCCGTGATGTCGAACCTTTGAACCTTGCTTGTGATCTTGTTTGTGATCGTTGCATAACCATAAATTCATGCATCCATGAAACTATTTTTCACTTGGTTTTCAAGGAATTTAGGAGTCTTTCTTTATAAACATCATAAGTTTCATCAAATTCAATGGATCTTGGGTGTTGATGGGGTGAAAATCCTAATCCACCAAAATGGATGATTGACTATGATGATGACTTGATCAATGCTTTAATCCAATTTAGATTTTCTTTCCTCATGCTCTGGTGTTTACAATCTTGAGTTCCTTGAAAGTTAATAAAAACTAACATTTTCATCCTTTTCATAATTCCCACATATATCTAGGTTGTCCAAGATCTCAGTTCCAACGGTCTCTTTCTTCCAGTTATCTGTCAATCGTCAAGTTGTTTCCTCAACACAACTATAGGACTATAGCTAACAATAGACGGAGAATGGCAGACCAAGAACAATACGACATGGAAGTCAGAATGGAAATTGATGAGTTGAAGTCGGGCATGACTAAGCTCATTGAGATGATGCAAGTTTTGATTGCTAGAGGAGAACTACCTCATAGGACTATCATATTTGAGGTTGAAGCTGTTGCCGTTAATCCTCCAATAGTCCAACAACCAGCCACTACATGGCCAGAGTTTGGTATGCCTCATAACTATTCTCCACCTTTTGTCACTACTTTAGTGGTTGACCAATCGTCCCGACCAGTGTTTCAAGCTCCAATTTTCACTGAACAACATCCAATCATTCATACTACTTCTCCTCAACCTGGGGTATATTCTGTTGCACAAACCACTTATGAGAATACTCTCTTTGATTATCACTCTATTGCTAGTCAAGAAGATCCTGCTGATTTTGAAGAAGTCAAGGAACAATTTCATACTTTAGAGAAGAGAATAAGGGCTATAGAAGGCAATGAGTTCTTCAGTATTGATGATGGAAATATGTGTTTAGTTTATGACCTTGTGATGCCTGCAAAGTTCAAAACTCATGAGTTTTAGAAATACAAGGGGCATACCTATCCGAAAAGTTATTGGGTCATGTACTCCAGAAAGATGACTGCCTATACCAACAATCAGAAGTTGCTCATCCATTATTTTCAAGACAACTTGAGTGGCGCTTCACTCAAGTGGTATATGGGATTGGAAAAGAATCATGTCCAGTGCTTCCAAGACTTAGCTGATGCTTTTATGAAACAATACAAGTACAACCTTGACATGGCACCTGATCAACGTCAACTACAAAGCATGTCCCAGAGAGAAACAAAATCCTTCAAAGAGTATGCTCAACGTTGGAGAGAACTGGCCTTTAAAGTTGAACCACCTCTAGCTGAGAAGGAGATCACAAGCATGTTTATGGATACCTTGTCTCCTTTCTTTTGGGAGAAAATGATTGGAAGTGTCTCTTCCAGCTTTACAGATCTGATTATCCTCGGACAAAGACTTGAAGAAGGTTTGATAAAAGGTAAAGTTGTCAAGACTGAATCTTACGATGCTAGGAAATCTTATGAGAATTTCCATAAGAAAAAGGAAAGTGAAAACAATGATGTATATAGTCAACAGAGAAGACCCCGTCAGAGAACTCAGTATATTGAACTCTTTGTTGCAGATGTTGCTCCTGTTGCCAACAACCAGCAAGCTCAAGCTCATCAACGTCAACTTGGTGGACGAAATCAAATTCATAATAAGGTTAACTTTGATCCTATTCCCATTACTTATGCTGAGTTGTATCCATCTTTGGTCCAGAAAGGGTTGGTTATCACTAGGGCTATTCCACCTCCTCTAGATCCTCTCACGGAAGGTTTCAGACCTGATCTCCATTGTCCTTTCCATCAAGGTGCAACATGCCATGATTTGGAAATATGTTTCCCTTTGAAGGCTAGAGTACAAGAATTGGTGAAGGCTAAGATTCTGACTTTCAAAGATATCAACCCCAATGTTGTCAACAACCCTTTGCCAGGTCATGTTAAGTGAAGCTTCAATTGGTCCAGACCAATTTATTCCTAAACAAGTGTTTCAACAAGGACAGTTCATGCTGCTTTTGATTATGCACTAGACTTTGTTTCATTTCTATTTGTACTCTCCATTTGATTATGTTGAACTGTTTTCCTTTTAAAATTACATGTTCTTCATTTTGTCAATTTAAATGAAATGAGCATTTTACATCTTTGAATCAATTTATGGTTTTAATTTACGGCCTTTGTATACCTCTTGTTTTACTTTCTTTATTAAACTTTTGTTTATGCAAATATTGGAGGGAGGATGATGAGAATGAAATACTCATAATTATTGTCTGTATGCTTTCAATTGAAACTTAGCTGATGATGTAAGGCATTATTTCAACTTCCAAACACTGGAGAAATAAGGAAGTTAATCCCTTGTCAACCACTTTGAGCCTAGAAGTTAGAGTTTCTTTCTGTGTAATAAACCCATAATCTTAACCCAGGCAGGGTAGTTCTCAGTTAACTTGATTGTGCATTCAAATACAAGAGAAATCATGCAAGATACATCCCAATAAATGTTGCAATCACAAGCCTTCCTTCGTACACATTAAAGAAGTGTCAAAGATATCTCAAATAAAAACCCAATGATGTTTCACCGTAATCATTAAGTCGGGAAGTTACTATCTTTCCAAAATATAATAAAATGAAAAATCAAAGAAAAACCCGCTAAGTCAAAACCTGTGAAGGAGACTTAGGCAAAATTAAGGCATCCCGCTGAGTGCAAATTCAAAACTAAGCAGTTCAGGAAAAAGTTAGGGATAATCAAAAATCAAGAGAAGTCACTAAAATAGAAGTTATTTCCATCTCAAGAATCTCTTACCTTTTAAGCCATCATACGGGAGCTGCAATTCTAAAATCTCTTGAAACTAGAATGCATAGGTTGGATTAACTGAACGTAGGATTGAAGAATATCATGAAGAATATGGGTACAAATAAACTTTGAGCCTTTATCCTTTGTTTCATAAACCGTGAACCAAACAACATTATAACCCTCGAAAGACCTAATTGAGGCTAAGTTACTTCTGAAAGCATACAACAAGGTTGCATAAACTGACTCCCAAGTTTCCATTAATCTTTTGCTCTTGGCATTATGCATTTTCTGTATATTTTACTTTAAACCTCTGTGTTTTAGCCGGTGAAATCTTTGCTCTTTCATCAATGATGTCGCTCAAATAGTGATTTTAATTAAAACTACCATTTTTTAATAAACAATTTTATTTGCAAACATGTTTTTCTCATCAAGGAATTTTCAAATTGTCAAGAAACTTGATCTATGTTTTAATCAGAGGCAAGTATCTTCTAAGTCTTGTTGGAGCTTATTCCTGAATTTGTTTATCAGTGACTGCTTCTCTTACAAGTTCATCAAAATTTCTTCTTTAAGAGTCATGCTGGGGTAAGCATGCCAGGTATACATCGATGACTTGTCATTTTACACCAATCAGTTGGGTTTGGAGTCATATTATTCAGTAATCCTCAAGAAGCTCTGCAGTCCTTCATCCAAGGATACTTTTCTTCATTATAGTTCACAAATATAATAAGAGTTTGTTCAAAACATCCTCTGATTTCAGGCTTGGCGTTGTTCATGTGTTGAAGAATCAAATTCCAATCTTGCCTCGCAAAATAATCTACCCAGTTGTGTTAGCATCAACATTACATAGAGCATTCATATATCATGTATATAAAAATTCATATACCACGCATATTCATGCACATTATCTCAAGTCTTGTTGTTTTCAACACCTTACCCTATGGTGTAAGTCCAACTTACTTGGAATTTGTCAAACTTCTATTCATTCATGTTTTACCTTGAATATCTTTGATATTTTCTTTTCAAAGTCCAATCATGTTTTACTCTTGATCGCCCTCTGATGTTGCCTCAATCATGTTTTACTCTTGATCGCCCTCTTGGTGTTATTCAATCATGTTTTACTCTTGATTGCCTTTGACGTTATTTGATCATGTTTTACTCTTGTTTTACCTCTAATGTTGTTCCATCATATTTTACTCATGATGTCGTTTCAATCATGCTTTACTCTTGGTTGCCCTTTGATGTCGTTTCAATCATGTTTAATCTTGATTAACTTTTGATATTGTTCCATCATGTTTTACTCCTAATGTCGTTTCAATCATGCTTTACTCTTGGTTGCCCTTTGATGTCATTTCAATCATGTTTTACTCTTGATTAAACTTTGATATTATTCCATCATGTTTTACTCCTGATGTCGTTTCAATCATGTTTTACTCTTGATTAACCTTTGATATTATTCCATCATGTTTTACTCCTGATGTCGTTTCAATCATGCTTTACTCTTGGTTTCCCTTTGATGTCGTTTCAATCATGTTTTACTCTTGATTAACCTTTTATATTATTCCATCATGTTTTACTCCTGATATCGTTTCAATCATGCTTTACTCTTGGTTGCCCTTTGTTTTTGTTTCAATCATGTTTTACTCTTTATTAACCTTTGATATTATTCCATCATATTTTACTCCTGATGTCGTTTCAATCATGCTTTACTCTTGATTGACCTTTGGTGTTGTTCCATCATGTTTTACTCTTGATTAACCTTTGATATTATTCCATCATGTTTTACTCCTGATATCGTTTCAATCATGCTTTACTCTTGATTGACCTTTGGTGTTGTTCCATCATGTTTTACTCCTAATGTTGTTTCCATCATGTTTTACTCTTCATTAATCTTTGATATTATTCCATCATGTTTTACTCCTGATGTCGTTTCAATCATGCTTTACACTTGATTGACCTTTGGTGTTGTTCCATCATGTCTTACTCCTGATGTTGTATCCATAATGTCTTACTCTTGATATCGTTTCCACCATGTTTTACTCTTGATGTCGTTTCCATCATGTTTTACTCTTGATCTTGTTTTAATCATGTTTTACTCATGATTACTCTCTGGTGCTTGTTCAATTGTATCTTACCTGGATTTCTTTTGACATTTGTTCAAATATGTTTTACTCTTGTTTGATTTTGTTGTTTATCTTTCTACTCCGATTTCATTCACGTTTTACTCCTGAATGTCTTTAATGTGGTTTCCAAATTCATCCATGTTTTGATCTTGAATGCCTTTGATGTGGTGTAATACGATGGGAGAACTGACTTGGGTGTTTTTCATTTTATCACAAATGTTGCGGATAGCAAGAGTCGCCATCGACTTTTCTTTTATCCAATAAGGAAAGGGTGAAAAGAACAGGAAAGACCTTTGAGATATTTTTCTTGAGTTTGGGGGCTAGATTATGAAAAGGGAAGGCGTTATCACCCTTTTCATCCATAGTTATCTATGGCCTCTTAGTTGCTTGCTAGATCACTTTGAAAAATGCTTTGATTGAAATGTGTTTGTGGTGGATTTTTGAAAGTATTTTGAAAACGCCTTTGTTTCGGCAAACTTTGTAATGATTCCCGTCTCTATAAGAATGTATACAAAGTGTTGGTTTTGAAAATAGTTCAAAGAGATGTTTGTTTTTGAAGATGTTTTGAAAGTGTAAGTGTGGAAATGGTTTTAACTTGTGAGCAAGCAACTACTCAAAAGGTCTTTGTTCTTTTCCTCCTCCTTTAGATGTTACTATCTTACCATTGATTGGTAAGAAGCCCAATCATTGGATGTGAAGGGACAAGCGTGGGTCAATCCTATAGTTATAGAAGGCAACTTATGAGATGCTTTAGCAATTTTTGTAAGGGACTAGATCGTTTACCGAAGGAAACATCGAGGGACATCGAGGGACTACGATCTTTTTTATCGAGGGTCTTTGCTAAAACGCCCATATTCAAGGGACATGACTATTTTTCGAGGCAACAATCAAGGTTACCCTAGAGGTGTACGTGTGCGAAGTATGTTTGATTTCATGAATTTTTGTCTTTGAGATTAGGGTTTTCTAGAGGTGGATTTTATCTTTCCATACACACCCTAATTACTAACAATTTATATTAAAGTAGTAAATTACGGAAATTAAAATCCTAAGCTATTACATCATTAGGGGAGTGGGGGTACAATTTACAAATGGGGATGAAGTAGAAACTTAAATATTACAACCATATCAAATAACAATTAAGACAATGTAAAAACAGTGTAACATAAAGGAAAAATTACATTTTGAATTATTATGTGTCGACACGTGCTACTATGCATCGACACATAACTTTCCTTGCCCCTGTAAAACCAAATCCACTCAGTATGAGTTATGCATAATGGGATGTGTCGACTCATGCACCTGTTTGTGTCGACACATACATGTTTTGTGTTGACTCATGCACCTTTCATCCTTCTGTTTTGGACCCTAGATAACAGCATGAGTCGATGCATAAGGCTATGTGTTGACTAATACCCTATTTTTTCACTAGAATGAGTCGACTCATGTGGGTATGTGTTGACTCATGCTGCCGTTTTTCGCCTCTATCATCATTCTATTATGTGTACATGTCAGTTTATAGCATATGATTGATAAACCTAAACAACAAGCAACTGGTTAGCTCAAATGGACAATGATTACTATATTTTATCTTCAAGAATAAATCATTAGTGATGTATGAAAAATGCAAAGTCAAGAAGACTTACCTTGAGACTTCACTTAGTGTTTTGAGGCTGAATACTTTTCGAGAAGTTGCGAGGGTCTCAATGAACCTCCAGGAAGTTGTTCCAAGTTGTTTGAACCTTCCTTTGTATTGAAAGTTGCTGAAATAACTCCAACCCGGTCAAGTTGCACAATGCTGTCTTTTGTTTAGAAGGTGAAAATAAGGGCACTACATAAATTGTTCTTGTGATTGAACAATCTCTATGTGATATGAAATGTTTAGATGGTTTATGAGAGTGTTTGCGAGGTGAAACAGTGAGTTGAGGATTTTCTGTTTTGTGAATGAAAATAGAGCAGAGTTTTTTTTTGAATGAACAATGTTACAAAGACTGTTGTTTTTTCTTCTCTTTCCTCTCTCAATAAAGCCCCCCCTTTATGTTATGAGAACAGTTTTTTTTATAGATGAAGTTTGGCTGAGATTTGGGGGGGAAACTAATAAGCTTTTGAACAGTTTGGATATGCTGTAATATTACCTTTTTGGGTGCAACTCTTTACATGCTAACTTGGTGCAACCATAAGACTGATATGATGCAGATTTTTAGGGCAACATTGCAGGTTTTGGAGAAGACTTTGACAGTATATCCGGGTTGTTTTTGTGGGTTTGAGTCAAAGAGAAAATTTCAAACAAGACAAGGCTTTAGGATTTATAACTTAACAATTCTAACTTAAAAAAAATGCAGTCTTGTAATAACTTGAACATCTTGAATTATTTTGGATTGTAGTGAAGAAAGATGTCATGAGGTAATTAATCATGTATGGAAAATGCTTAGAAATTTTTTCCAAGTCTTGCCAAGTTTTATTTTTTTTTACCTTCTTGATTTTTGATGATCAAATTTTATGTTTTGGATGCCTTGATGACATGTGATTTTCGAAACTCAATTTTGGTCAAAAAGTCAAAGTTTGACTTTTTAGTGTACAATTGACTTTTTCCACCAGTTGACCGAACTTCGTCTATCAATCCACTGATTTTGGGAGATGAATTGAAATATGCAATTAGTTCAAAAATGATGTATTTTAACCCTTGATATCATATTTCGAACCAATAAGTCATGTACTAGGTCAAAAATCAAAGATTTGTCACTCTTAGTTAAAACCCTAATTTGGAGTCTCAGCGCTTCGGAGATGATTTTGTATGATTAATTCCTTGAGAATCCTTAATAAGTAGAGATAATTTGTGAGGAATGTCTTGAAAAAGGAGAGGGCAAATTTTGGGGTACAACGGCTGGCCCTGTTCAATCTTCTTAAACCTGAAGACTTAGATTGGCGGGTCCGCCATTTGCGACTTGAAGGTGGAAGATGATTGAGCACTAGAGTGCCCAAAAATTTACACTCGACTATGTGTTAGTTGATTGTGTCGGGAATAGGCTTTAAGATGCCATTTGTAGAGGTGATAAAGAATTCGTCAGAGATGGGCTTACAGATGCCATCCAGAGTGACTGTTGGTAGAAATTTGAAGAAATATCTGAATAAATATTTGGTCGATTTAATCTGAATGATATGCTGAAATGGATATGTGTTAAGCCGTGTTCGGAAATTTATTGGAAGGAACCCGTGTTGGATTGCTTCCGGATGAACCCGTGTGAAACTGCATCTGGAAATTAGAAGGAACTCGTGTAAGATTGCTTCATGATGAGCCCGTGTGAAGTTGCATCTGGAAATTATGAGAAGGAACCCGTGTAAGATTTCTTCATGATGAGCTCGTATGAAGCTGCATCTGGAAATTAGAATGAACCCGTGTAAGATTGCTTCGTCTGGTCGTGTAGATAGTTGCTCTGTCTGGTTTTAGGTATTAATCTACAAACAATTGTTCACAGAGAGTTGTCCTGTCTTATTTCAGGTATTAATCTGGAATCTGCTTTTGTTGGTTGTAGAGATAGTTGCCCTGGCTTATTTTAGGAATTAATCTCTGACCTTAGAGAAAGAAAGATAGTTTCCCCGTCTTGTTTCAGGAGTTAATCTTTAATCCGCTCATGTAGATAGTTGTCTTGTCTTGTTTTAGGTATTAATCCAGAACATTCTTTTGTTGGTCGTAGAGATAGTTTTCCTGACTTGTTTCAGTAATTAATCTCTGACCTTTTTGAGAAATGTTGGTGGTATTTGCTAGAAGAGGATTTTTGTTGATTGACTTTTCCTGCAAGGGAGAGGGTTAGTTGCATGCAGATGTATGCATGGTTTGATGATGTTCTCAAAATAAATGAAATTATGCTGTATGTATTTAATCATGTATGTAATATGATGTATGAATGTGAAATATTTGTTGAAATGTATCTTTGTCTTGGAAAATAAATCCTTGACAAATGTTGGGGAGCCTCAGGAAATTAAATCTCGGACTGCTGTTAGGGATGAAGAGTATGCTCATCTTCAGACCTTGTTTTAGAATGTTTCCGCTGGGGATTCCTGTTCTGTTGTTTGAGGAGAACTCCACTGGGGGAATATTGACTTTGCTTGAGGGAAAACTATATGGATAGTGTTAATTTCTGCTTGAGGGAAATAGTTCAGAAGTTTTAGTTGTCCGTTGCTCTATTGGGGAGTTATCTCTTGATTGGAGAGAAATGAAGTTAGCTGTCATCTGGTCGGATCCAGGCTTCACAACAATTTGCTAGGGATAAAGAAGTTAACTGTTATCTGGTCGGATTCCAGGCTTGCAGCAACTGACTGGGGATAGTAGAAAACTCTATTGGGGAGGAGGATTTTTGTTAGTGATTTGAAGAAGTTAAACTATTATCTGGTTAGGTCCAGGTTTCGTAGTAACTCGAACTGTTATCTGGCCGGGTCCAGGTTTCATCAATTTGATCTTGAGGTTAACTGGTATCTGGTCGGGTCCAGGTTTCAGCAACTCGAACTGTTATCTGGCCGGGTCTAGGTTTCAGCAAATTAATCTAGAGGTTAACTGGTATCTGGTCGGGTCCAGGTTTCAGCAACTCGAACTATTATCTGGTCGGGTCCAGGTTTCAGCAATTTGATCTTGAGGTTAACTGGTATCTGGTAAGGTCCAAGTTTCACAGTAACTGAAGAAGTTACACTATTATCCGGTCGGGTCCAGGCTTTAGTAACTTAAAATTGAGATTTACTGTTATCTGGTCGGGTCCAGGTTTCAGCAACTCAAACTGTTTTCTGGTCAGGTCCAGGCTTTGCAGCAACCGAAGAAGTTAAACTATTATTTTGCCGGGTCCAAGCTTTAGTAACTTAAAATTGAGATTTACTGTTATCTAGTCTGGTCCAGGTTTCAGCAACTCAAACTGTTTTCTGGTCGGGTCCAGGCTTTGTAGTAACTGAAGAAGTTAAACTATTATCCAATCGGGTCCAGGCTTTAGTAACTTAAAACTGAGATTTACTATTATCTGGTCGGGTTCAGGTTTCAGCAACTCAAACTATTTTCTGGTCAGGTCTAGGCTTTGTAGTAACTGAAGAAGTTAAACTATTATCCAGTCGGGTCAAGGCTTTAGTAACTTAAAATTGAGATTTACTATTAATCTGGTCGGGTCCAGGTTTCAGCAACTCAAACTGTTTTCTAATCTGGTCCAGGCTTTGCAGTAACTGAAGAAGTTAAACTATTACAAGGCGTCGGGTATTTACATCGCCAAAAACAAACCCTTGGAAAATAAATGCGAGAAAATAAATAAAGCGATAAAGAGTCCTAATTACGCTATTACATCCTCGGAGCAATTACATAAATATGATCAAAAATATTATGCGCGTGATAAAGTTGAATCGGAGAAGTCCTTAGGGTTTTGACCCTTTTTTGAGAAAGAATGATTTTTTGGTCCTTTTTGCATTTAATTAAATTAACCCTAAAACTAATCAATTAATCAAAAGAAAAAAAGTATTTTTTTTTAGTTTTTTAAGGGAAATAAATAGAAAAAAGAAAACATGATTAAAAGTTAGTAAAACCCTAATTCTACATGATTTTTATTTATTGCAAAAAATTGTTGAAATCAACCTAATTAAAAGACTAAATTAATTAATTACATTTATTTACAAAAATAATAAGTTAAAGGTGAAATTAATAATAGTAAGAAAAATATTATATTTTATGTTTTCTGATTTTATTATAAAAATAATTAATTTGTGAGTTAATTAAATAATAATAATAATAGTTATTAAAAATAAAATAGTTAAAGGAAAAAATTATAAAAAGAATTAAAAGAAAGAATAAAAAGAATGAATGAACCCAGGGGGTGCTGGCCCATTAAGGAGGTTTGTTCTGGAATTTCCGGCCCATTAACACACAAGCCTGTTTGACTTTGGAGATCCCCTATGCGCATGGTTGAGTGGGAGTATGGTGATCACTCCATCCTGGCCATTGGATCTATGCTGGCAGCCACATGGCGCGTGGGTGATTGAGGCACATGGTGGAACACTTCCTGAAGCCTGCATGTAATCATGTTAAGAAAAATATTATGAGAGTTTTGGATGGACCTGGGACTCGAACCCAGGTCCCAATGATCATTGGCCAGCACACCATCCACTACGCCAATTGCCTGCTTTTGTTATTTAGATAACAAGTGAATATAATATATCAAAATCAATGCATATGCTATAAAACAAAACACGCGCGTCTTTTTTTGAATTGACCAATGAGGTATCAACATCTAGTCGTCTTCCTCGCTGAACCTGTAGAATAAATGTTAGATAGCGGGGGTTTTTAATCCCCACAACCTGCAACGACGAAAAATAGCAAATAGCTCTATAGTTTATATAAATGTTTCGCGATGGTCCCCTTGGATTCATCTGGTCTCAACGATTCTAACCATGGGTCTTAAAGGTTCCAATTTTTCCTGGATAATAAAGCCCTAAATCCAAAGCTCAGGAACCCTATAATTTGTCAATGGCAATTTGTGATTCTGTGCGTTATAATCCGATTAAACTATGCCAATAGCTTCACATGGATCAAAGCAATGCAAAACAAACAAAAAATCACGTTAATAATGCATGAATTAAGCTATTCGATTTTCAAAATAACAAGCTGTTGTACCCCAAAATTTTCCCTCCCATTTCTCATTGATTTCTCACCACAAAGCCCTTGAAGCTCAAGATCCAGTTAAGGTTTCATCTGCTCAAGACTCCTCCTTGCACTGCTGACCCAAATTAGGGTTTGTGTTTGCACAAAGATGTTTTGACCCAAAATGCCTAAGATGACTTTCTTGCTTCATATTGGACTCCCAAGTTTATCCATACCAAGTTTCAAGCCTTGATTCCAAGTTTTGCCCAGTCAATTGGACAGTTGACCTAGAAATCAGCTGTATTGGGGAAAAAGTCAACTATGGCCAATTGACAGTCAAACCTCATGAAAATTGACCCTCATCAACATTTTGAACTCATATGGACCATTTGATCAAGTTTGGATCACAATTCCACAAGAAATTTAATCAGATCACCAAAAGGGCAAAATGGTCATTTTTGGGGTTTTGACTGCACAAAGGCAATTTTTGACTGTTTGACCTAACCAATGGCAAACCAAGCTCACATATGGACTCAAGGACCCCATGGAATTATCTTGACATGCTCAACAAACTCAAAAGATCCCAAGTACACAAAATTGACAGTTGAATTTCCCAGTCAATTGACCAATTTTGACTGTACACTGAAAAGTCAAACTTTGACTTTTTGGTCAAAATCAAAAGTCAAGATTCATTTTTCATCAAAACATGCCAAATCATGAAACTTGTTCACCAAGAAATCAAAAAATGCAAATTAGGGTTAGAAATGAAAATTTTTCATAACTTAGAATTTTTCTAAGTTATGAAAAACCCTAATTTTTCCCCAACTTTGCCCTACTTTCTAACCAAGATTCATTTGGATTCAAACAAAAGTCAAAACATGAAAGTTGTAGCTTGTTGCATAATATACAACTTTGATTCACAAAGTTTTCCCAAATGAGGCTTGTATCTCAAGTTACAAATTTTTGAATAAGGGCACTAAACCATTTTTAACTTAGTGAAATTTTAACCTATTTTGACAAGGTTTTCTACCCAACTTCAAGGCCATTTTCCATACACTTCCACTTGGAATTTCAATTTGCATTTCAAATATGGATTGTAGTACACATTCCAAGCTTTGCAAAATGTCCAAGAACTTCTCAAACAACCTCATGGTTAGGGAGAATCGAATTTCACAATATAGCAAAAACTCACTTTTGAATTGATCATGAACATGTTCATAACTTAGGCCATTTTCAAGTCAGCATAGTTTGTGCTAAATTACAGGTCCTAAAACCCTTTTACACTCAATAATTCAATGCAAAACCTTTGTGCCAAGACCATGTTTTGTGTGTTCAAGCATTGCCTAGAGGATTAATCCCAAAATAGATAAAGCATTTCTTCCATTTTTGCAAAAGGTAGCTTTATGTCCAATTGAAAATCCAAGCAGTACAAATGAGATCTAATTGGCACAAGATTATGGGCAAAACACTCTGATAAAGGAGAGATTATGCAGCTCATTAGGGGGCCTCTACTGACCTAGAACACAACTTGGGCATTTGTTGCTTAAAGTGTAAGAAACATTGCATTTGTCAAAACAACTTTGATATCAGCTTACAAACACTTAAGCAAACTTGTGAAACACATCCAGGATATCACAACCAAGCTAGTGCACGACCCTATCATCCCTCATACACTCCCAATATCAAAATCACCTTCAAACTGCAAGAACAGGGCAAGGCCTGTAGTTTGAGTGTCATCTCTCATTCCTCTCAAGCTTTCTTGCTCAAACCAGTTCACACACCTTCCATACCATCTATGCAAGCTAACCAAGACTTGAAACACGACCTGTAATCCCTCTAACAAGTTCCACCATTTTCACTTTTTCATTTTGCAGTTGAAGTGCTCTAGCACGATTCAAGAGCTTTCAAGACAAAGTAAAGCTTGGAATAGCATCCCTGGACCTCAAGGAAACTATCCCAATCATCACCATGCATTGAAAGCTTCTCCATTGCCAGATAGAACTTCAACTGAACAGGTAAGTTTTTGAATTCGTATCTCTCTTATTAGGCATTGTTAGCTTTAGGTTTGTGAAGAAAATATGTCATAATCATTGCCCTGAACATGCCCATATAATTAGATTTTATTTATATTATGTGTGTTGCAAGAATTTTGAGTCTGAACATGGAAGAAAATCTAGGTCAGGATTTAGGGGAGAAGAAATTCTCTCTCATCTTAGAGAGTTAGGACAAGTTCTGCATATGGTTGGATTCGTCTCTTGATGCTGAACATTTTTTATGTTATGAGTTTTCATTAACAAGCCAGGAATCAGGATGTTTGAATGGAGGAACAAGGCGCGCGTTTTTTTGATACTTTCTGGCCAGAGGTTGAAGAAAGGTTGTATTGGGCTGGGCTTGTTTTGTGTTTCCTTTTCACACCACACAATTGCTTCTGAACCCCCTGAGCCCATTTCGTTTATTTTTAATGTTTTTTGACTTGTTCTTTTTTTGATTGACTCATTTATTTTTTCTCAGCATATTAAAAATATAAAAATATTTTTTCTCATCATTTTTGAATTTATTAGGTATTTATTTGATTTTTTCTTTTAGTTTGTGCATAAATAAATAAATATATACTTTTTGTTTAAAGTACTAAAATAGTACAAATATATTTTTATACACTTTTTATCTTATTTTTACTTCCTGAAAATATTTTATAGAAAAAATACTTTTTTATTAAATATTAAATATTATTAATTAGTGTATATAATACATATTTTATAAATAATATAAATAAATACTTATACATTAGTATATTTAGAATAAAATACCAAAAATATACATATTTTATTTTATTAATATTTAATACTAAAAAATACATTTTTTATAAATAGACTTCATTTTTTTTATTTTTATTCTTGTATGTAAATGATAAATATTGTATACTTTGAGTAAATAATACATTTTATCTAGTAAATTAGGTTTGTGCCCTAAATATAAAAATACTCCAAAATAATACCTTTTTTATTTCTTTTTTTATTTTACATAAAATAATACTTTTTCATGCATATAAAAATTCTTTTTACACCTTGCATTTTTATTTCATTTCCATTTAATTTATGCCTTCAATTATATTGTAAATATCCAAAGAAAATGATGTAATAGCTAGGTTTAATTTCTTGTTTAAATAATCCCCATTTGAAACATTTGTACCCCCCTCCCCATATTATTGTGTTGTAGTAGTGTAGGAATTTAAATTTCGCACTTTAATGCTTTCTAAAACATACCATGCTAGAATTAGGGTTTGTATGCGAATAAAACGAACCAAATAGTTTGACCTAATCTCAAGATAAACAAGCATGAAAATGGACAACACATCTCACACTTGCACCCATAGGGTATTCCACTTTGTTGCCTTCAAATAATTGGGCCATATTGCATGTTGGATTTCTTTGGGTAAAACAAACAACCAAATGATCATAAGTCCCTCAATGACGCTTTCAAAAAGTTGCCTAAAATGATCAAATCTCTTTCAAAGAAAAATTGCCCAAAGACATTTAACACTATTGCAATTGTGGTCTAAACGATGACCCGCGCCCGTCCCTTTCACCTCCTAACACAAGATTGTCCACCAAATGCAATGGTGGAACAAAATTGTCAAAAGGTTTAAAACATAACAAAAATCTTTGAGAAAACTTTAGGGTAGATAACTCTTAAGTACTTGCCAATTTGCAAAGAAAACACTTGCCCATTTTCAAATCATACTTCACAAACACTTTCAAAACAAACTTTCAAAAAAAACCTTGAAACATCTTTTCAAAAGACAAAACACCTTTTGTAAAACATTCGAGTAAAGAATTGTTACAAGGGTAGCCTATACAAGGCATCTTTTCAAAACATTTTCAAAACCACACACCAAGCACCATTTCAAACAATTGAAAACCAAGGCAAGTTGATCTAAGCAAGTACCTAAGAGCCCATGGATAACCATGGATAGAAAGGGTGCTAATACCTTCCCTTTCTATAATCTACTCCCCGAACCCAAGAATAATCTCAAAGGTTTTTGCTGTGCTTTTTAAACCTTTCCTTAGGATAAAATAAAAAGTCGGTGGCGACTCTTGCTCAACCGAAAACAAACGCAAAACTCTAGTCAGTTCTCCCACCGTATCACAGAACTGGCGACTCTGCTGGGGAATAATTTTTAAAGTGGAGTAACCTTAGGGCTTAGATCACCCTCTTGCATGACAAATTGTTTGAAATGTTTGCTTTATATCTTGGCTCTATTGTTTGGGTTTGCAATCCTACACCCGGATTTTGGGAAATATTCATAGATAGCAATACGTTATGGAAACTGTACGGGGTATACCGACACGGTCGAAGCAATAGCTATATTAGTGCGACATATTTGTGAGTACCGGTAACCCTTGAGTTCAATCAAGGAGAGTACGGGGCCGCTGAGTGATGTCACTAAGCACTAATGACCTAGAACCTTACTTGACCATCTTGGCCTTTTATTAGGGGTAGTGAGATGACCGGCTTTGGTGCAGTCCGAAGTTGGTAGATACTCGATACTACACTCATTGAGGGTTGTTTTCTTGGAATATTTTGGTCTCTAGTTAAGTGGCTAAACCAAAACAATGAACAATGAAAACAATCCCGTGATATTGAGCTCCTTAGAACCCGGTTGCTATTTATAGGACAGGTTTTTAAGCCAACTACACTCAAGAGGGTACTTACCTATGAAACCCCATGCAAGCCTGAAACTAGGGTTTGGTGTGATTTGCTTGTACATATGTTTTGTGCATACATCATAAACATCATAAAACATCATATGCATTCACTAACCATTTCAAGGGTTTAGATCTTCATCTTTGTTCTTGTTTTGTAGGTCATGGAAATTCCTCGCAGAAAAACAATTCAAGTCAACCTTGTGAGAATCTCTCCTCAACTCAAGGAGCTCACCTCAAGAATTCCGGAAAATTCATCCTTCAGTGAAAGACATGGTAGACTGCTCAGCCTAGTCAGCACCAACATTGAAGAAGACATGATGAAAGTGCTATTCCAGTTCTTTGACCCTCTTCACCATTGTTTCTCTTTCCCTGATTATCAGTTGGTACCCACTTTGGAGGAGTTTTCTCAACTCCTGAGAATTCCTATCCTTAATCAACTACCCTTCAACGGTACGGAAAAGGAACCAAAGCCGGAAGATGTTGCTCGAGCATTACATCTACAACCATCCGACATCAAGGGGCATTGGGAAACCAGAAGCGGCGTCAAGGGATTCTTAGCAAAATTCTTGTTTGAGAAGGCACAAGAATGTTGGAATTCATTGGACCTACAAGCCTTTGAAGAGATTGTGGCACTCCTTATCTATGGGTTGGTCTTGTTCCCAAATCCTGACCAATTGGTAGATGTCAACGCCGTCAAAATCTTCTTGTCCAGAAATCCAATACCAACATTGCTTGGGGACATCCTTCACTCATTTTACACACGAACAATGAGAAAGAGGGGTGTTCTCATGTGCTGTACTCCTCTCCTTGCAAGGTGGTTTATTTCGCACCTTCCGCAATCTGTCTTGAAGAATGACCAAGGCTCAAGGTGGTCCCAACGGTTGATGACTCTTACTCATTCTGATGTGCATTGGTGTTCTCGGTCCAGAGAAAATATCATCATTGTCGATCGTTGCGGAGAATTTCCTAATGTTCCTCTACTTGGAATTAGGGGAGGTATCACCTACAACCCTTGCCTAGCTTTGAGACAATTTGGATATGCACGGAGGGATGGCCCTCATGACATGTTGATTCCTGACCTAGTTTTTGACTTCGACAACGATGCGCAAGGACTTCGCCAAAGATTCATCAGAGCTTGGGGAAAACTCAACAAGGTTGACAGCAAGACTCTGGGACACAAGAACTCCATCCCTCTTGAGCCCTATCTCAAATGGGTACGAGCCCGAGCCTAAAGTCTAATGATGCCTTATCCTCATGTACTCCCAGTGATTAAAGAGCCCGTCAATGAAGGAGAGGTTCCCTACACCATCCTACATCCAAACATGCCTACATCGTGGGAGGAAATGCAGAAAAGTTGGATTCAGCTCAAGGAGGAACAGAATACTTTTGAAGCTAGCTTCTACACCAGTGAGAAGAAGGTTCTAGAGCTTACCCGCCGACTCCACGAGCAAGAGGCCCTCAACACCTACATCGCACCAAAGAGGATGCGCAATGTCTTTTTGCCTTAAGAAGTTATTTTGTAATATTTGGCCCATGGGGCATTTATGTACTAACAACTTTCTTCTTATTAATATGACGTGCGTTCTTCTTTGTCTGAAACAATTTTGAATGTCCTAAATCCTTGAATGCATTGCATAAGCATACCATTCATCATGTGCATAAGCAGGTCTCACTCCAGGTTTCCTTATCTGTCTGCTGTTTATTTCAGTAGGATGGATCTCGAGCAAACAATCAAAGACCTACAAGCTCAGAATGCACAGTTCCAGCAACTCCTGATGACCTTGGCTAAGGGTCAGGAGGATATCAAGACTCAATTGGGGAATAAGGACCCAGTGAAAAAGAAGAAAAAGAGGATTGGGGTGGCTACTTTGGGGAGAAGATTTGACGGAGAAGCTCAGAGAGTGCTTGAATTTCCTCCTACTTCTGATGAAGGGACTAGTAAAAGAGATGGAGCTGCAGTGCCTTCCGAGTCTGATGCGGAAGAAGAAGAGGTTGAAGAGGATGAAGATTATTCTGACCAGCAATACCCTCCAGCTGATGATAAATACAAGGGTTTAGAAGACAGATTGGCCGCCATGGAATTACAAAGAGTACCGGGTTTGGATTTTGAAGACTTGGGCTTGGTTGCCGGGATTGTGATTCCCCCAAAATTCAAAGTGCCAGTGTTTGTGAGGTATGATGGGCTGTCCTGTCCCAAAATGCATCTCAGGTCCTACGTGAGAAAGATTCAACCCTATACGGCAGACAAAAACCTCTGGATTCATTTCTTTCAAGACAGCCTTTCGGGAGCTCAGTTGGAGTGGTTTAATCAGTTAGAAGGAACCAGTGTCAGAAATTGGGAAGATTTGGCCACCGCTTTCTACAAATAATACCAGTATAATTCTGATCTTGCTCCTACTCGTACCCAACTTCAGGGTATGTCACTAGGAACGAGCGAGGGATTCAAAGAATATGCACAAAAATGGAGGGATTTGGCTGGCAGGGTGCAGCCTCCTTTAACCGACCGTGAACTTGTTGATATGTTTCTTGGGACCCTATCTGAGCCATTTTTCAATCATTTAATTGGTAACTCTTCCGCAGGGTTTACCGATTTGATCTTAACAGGCGAAAGAATAGAAGCTGGCATCAAGTCAGGAAAGATTCAGAAGGGTGTTGCTGCAAGTGTTGAGAAGAAGCCTTTTAAGAAGGAGACAGCTATGGTATATTCTCAGAGAAGAGCATTAAAGACGGAGCGTCGGCCAACTGTGGGGGCTGTAATGATTCAAAACACTCCAAGCGAGCAGCCTCGCTATAACCAATCCAGACCAAATCAACAACGGGTGGAACGGCCACAACGGCAGTTCACCCGCATTAATATGACTCCAGCGCAAGTGCTTCCCCATCTATTGAAGTTGAATCTCGCCACCATCAAGGGGGCACCAAAGAATGTGAATACGTCCTCTCCGCATTATCATGCCAATGCTAAATGCGCCTACCATTCAGACAATGTTGGGCACGACACCAATGATTATTGGGCACTCAAGCATAAGATCCAAGACCTGATAGAGGCGAAGGAGGTGGAGTTTGATGCTCCAGAGAAGCCTAATGTGATATCTTCACCCATGCCGAAGCACGACCGAAATGTCAATGCCATTGAAGAAGATTTGTATGTTGCTGATGTCAGTGATCTGACTACTCCACTGCTAACCATTAAGTTGAACCTGTTGAGGGCCGGGATCTTCCCGGGATGTAAAGAAGACTGCTATTGTTGTTACTCTCTGCCGTTTGATTGTCCGTTATTGAAGAAAGGCATCCAAGGCCTTATGAATAGTCGACAAATTTTGTTTGAAAAAGTTTCTGCTGTTCCAGTTCATACTGAAGATGTCTCAATCATAACCATTCACGCCAATATTTCCAAGGCTGTCAAAAAGCCTGTTAAGATTACACCAGCTACGAAATCTGTTCCTTTGAAGATAACAATGCCAGGGCCTGTTCCCTATGTTTCTGAGAAGTCGATACCTTGGAACTATGGCGGTGACGTCTACTACCATGGTATCAAACAAATCGAAATAATTGAAGAAAGTTCGGATGATGAAGAAGCCAACATTAGTAACATTGCGGGCACCAGCAAAATCACCAGGAGCGGGAGAATATTTTCTCCAGAGATTGCCCCTCCAAGAGCAGTCTTTGGACCCTCATTAGCCGACAAGGTCGTCCCCGCACCAATAAAACTCTCTGCTAGAACTCCTCTGATTGAAGACGTTGTTGTTCCTAGTACTGTCTCTCCTACCGCTGCTGACAAAGGTAAGGGAATCCAAGATGAGCCCGTCAGGACGAGGGCTCAACCCTTGGTTATCCCGGAAACCTCCAAGAAGGAAATGGATGAGATTTTGAGGATAATCAAAAGAAGTGATTACGATGTAGTAGAACAGCTGGGGCAAACCCCCTCCAAGATCTCCATGCTGGCACTACTACTTTGCTCGGAAGCGCATACTAAAGCTCTGATAAAATTCATGAAGGCAGCCCATGTGCCCCAGGAAACCTCTGCGAATCAATTTCAAAATTGCGTGGCTAGCCTGACTGCGGACAATGGGTTAGGGTTTTCCGATGCCGACCTAACTCCTAAAGGAAGAAATCACAATGATGCTTTGCACATTTCAATCGAGTGTCGCGGAACTACTCTCGCACGTGTTTTGGTTGATACTGGTTCGTCGCTGAATGTTTTGCCTAAAAAGGCCTTGGACCGACTAGATTGTGAAGGGTTGGAATTGAAGCCGAGTGATATTGTTGTCAGAGCTTTCGATGGTTCGAAGAGAATGGTCCATGGAGAGGTTGAAATTCCCATCAAGATAGGCACTGAGGTGTTTAAATCCACTTTCTATGTGATGGACATCCGTCCATCATACTCTTGCTTGCTGGGTAGGCCTTGGATACACCATGCTGGGGCAGTCACCTCCTCCTTGCATCAGATGTTGAAGTATCCTGTCAAGGGAAAGATCATCACTGTCCATGGCGAAGAAGAGTACATGATTAGCCACTTAAATTCTTTCCGGTATGTGGAGGTGGAAGGAGAGTTCATTGAGACACCGTTTCAACATTTCGAAGAAGTCCTTCCTGAAATAGCAGTAGCAAATTTGGCAGTTGAGACACCGAGGCAGATGGCCAGGATGGCATCTCTGGAGGATGCAAGGGCCGCAATAAAGGAAGGGAAGAATTCAGCATGGGGGCAGTTACCGGACATTCCACATAAGACTGACAAATTTGGATTAGGGTTCACTGCCGGAGGCCAGAAAGCTATGCGCCGTTCGAAGATTGAAAGAGCGCCAGTCAAAATTTCTCCCTACGGAATCAACGCTTTGGAAGATGAAGGCAAGGAGAGCAATATTGAAGAGTGGATTTATCCAACTGTCAAAGGAGGATTGAGCAACTGGGAGGCAAAAGACTTTGTCCCCATCACTTTTATTCATCAGTAATTTATCTGTTAAACATTTCTTATTTGGTCTGTAATATTTACTCTCAAACAATCCGTACACTATCTTTTCACCTCATGCCTTGCCCGGGGCATGTAGGTCCATTTGTAAGGGTTTTGATTATTTTTCATATCCATATGCCATGTTTAATGATTCATTGGACGTTTTTCATGTGATAAACTGCTTGTGTTCATTTTCTTTCCTTTTGCATTTTTTGTTTAAGGATGGCTATCCCTTACACACACCCACACTCACCAATGCAGGTACCCATCCACTCCGGATTCCATGGGTGACTATTCTGCTACATCTTTCAATAAATCTGAGGATCTGGTCAATCTAGCCGAGTATGAAGATGACGAAGGTTGTGAAGTACTCGGGGAACTAGCCAGACTTATGCAACAAGAGGAAAGGGCCATCTTACCACACGAAGAGTCACTGGAAACTGTTAACTTAGGAACCGAGGAGGACCAGAAGGAGGTGCAAGTGGGTGCCAATCTGGAACCGAGAGTCAAGGAGCGCCTGGTACAGTTGTTGAATGAGTATGTTGAGATCTTCGCTTGGTCTTATGAAGACATGTCGGGTTTAGACACAGACATCGTGGTTCACCGTCTCCCCACAAGAGATGATTGTCCATCGATCAAGCAAAAAGTTCGCCGAATGAGGCCTGACATGTCTGAAAAGATCAAAGCAGAGGTAATGAAGCAATTCGATGCTGGCTTCCTGGCTGTTACGTCCTATCCTCAATGGGTCGCTAACATTGTGCCAGTACCTAAGAAAGATGGAAAAGTCAGGATGTGTGTGGACTACCTGGATTTGAATAGGGCCAGCCCCAAAGACGATTTTCCACTCCCACACATTGACATTTTAATCGACAATACAGCTCAGCACAAAGTGTTTTCCTTCATGGATGGATTCTCGGGCTACAATCAAATCAAAATGGCCCCCGAGGATATGGAGAAAACAACTTTTGTCACACAATGGGGCACTTTCTGTTACAAGGTGATGCCGTTCGGGCTGAAGAACGCAGGGGCAACTTATCAACGCGCCATGGTAGCTTTATTTCATGATATGATACATCATGAGATTGAAGTTTACGTAGACGATATGATAGCTCGGTCAGAAACAGAGGAAGAGCACCTTGAACATCTAGAAAAGCTGTTTGCCAGGTTAAAAGAGTACAAGCTCAGGCTGAATCCAAGTAAGTGCACTTTTGGAGTTACGTCTGGTAAACTCCTGGGATTCATTGTAAGCAACAAAGGCATTGAAGTCGATCCCGAAAAAGTAAAAGCAATACAAGAGATGCCTGCTCCCCGTACTGAAAAGGAGGTTAGAGGATTCTTGGGGCGCTTGAACTATATTGCCAGGTTCATCTCACATCTGACTTCTACCTGTGAGCCAATTTTCAAACTCTTGAAAAAAGATCAGGTAGTCGAGTGGAATGACGATTGTCAAGCTGCTTTTGATAGAATTAAGGAGTATTTACTAGAACCTCCTATTCTGATGCCACCCGTCGAAGGAAGACCATTGATCATGTATTTGACCGTCTTGGATAACTCAATGGGGTGTGTTTTGGGCCAGCATGACGAGTCTGGTCGAAAAGAGCATGCTATTTATTACCTTAGCAAAAAGTTTACCGACTGTGAGACTCGCTACTCACTGCTCGAGAAAACTTGCTGCGCTTTGGTATGGGCTGCTCGCCGACTAAGACAGTATATGTTGACTCATACTACCTTGTTAATTTCCAAAATGGATCCTATCAAGTATATCTTTGAAAAGCCCGCTTTATCTGGAAGGATAGCTAGGTGGCAAATGATCTTAACTGAATATGACATCCAGTACACCACCCAAAAAGCTATAAAAGGGAGTGTACTAGCTGACCATCTGGCTCATCAGGCTATTGAAGATTATCAACCCATGAGATTTGACTTCCCGGACGAGGACATCATGAATTTGGACAGCATTGAAGGTAACGGACCGTATGACGAACCCGAAAAGGGATCCCGATGGACCCTGTACTTTGATGGTTCTTCAAATGCACTTGGAAATGGTATCGGCGCAGTACTCATTTCTCCAGAAGGTTGTCACACACCTTTCACGGCCCGACTTTGCTTCAGCTGCACAAACAATATGGTTGAATATGAAGCTTGCATCTTTGGTCTCAAGGCTGCTATAGACTTGGGGATCAAATCTTTGATCATATTCGGGGACTCGGATTTGGTTATCAATCAAATCAAAGGAGAGTGGGATACCAAGCATCCTAATCTTATTCCATACAAAGAACATGTCCTGGCATTGTTGCCTCATTTCGAGCAAATTACCTTCGAGCATTTCCCGCGAGAAGAGAATCAGCTAGCAGATGCTCTAGCCACAATGTCCTCCATGTTTAAACTCAACTGGGATAACGAGGCTCCCCAAATCACCATCGAGCGAATGGATGAACCTGCGCATTGTCACGAGATTAATACCGAAGAAGTAGTGGAACAACCCTGGTTCCATGAAATCAAAAGGTATCTCGAGACTAGAGATTATCCTGAAGGAGCTTCCGTAAATGACAAGAAGTTCTTAAGGAAATTCGCTGCTAAGTTCTTCCTGAGCAACGACATCCTTTACAAACGAAGCCATGATTATGTATTACTCCGATGCGTAGATAAAGCTGAAGCAGAGTTAATCATGACTGATATACACAGCGGCACATTTGGCACTCACTTGAGCGGGCATACAATGGCTAAGAAGATCCTAAGGGCAGGCTATTACTGGTCTACCATGGAAGCTGACTGCCATCAACATTCCCGTACTTGCCACAAGTGTCAAGTCTATGCTGACAAAGTTCATATCCCTCCGGTTCCTCTCAACGTCCTGACTGCTCCGTGGCCCTTTGCAATGTGGGGTATTGATATGATTGGAGAGATCAAGCCCACGGCTTCCAACGGACATCGCTTCATCATGGTTGCCATTGACTATTTCACCAAATGGGTCGAAGCAGCTTCCTTCGCCTCTGTTACTAAAAATGTGGTTGCCCGCTTTATCAAGCAAAATCTCATATGTCGGTATGGTGTTCCAGACAGGATCATCACAGACAACGGTACAAATCTGAATAACACAATGATCACCGCTTTGTGTGAACAGTTCAAGATTTATCATCACAATTCATCTCCCTATCGGCCGAAGATGAACGGTGCTGTTGAAGCTGCGAACAAAAACATTAAGAAGATCATTCAGAAAATGATAGTCACTTACAAAGACTGGCATGAGATGTTACCGTTTGCTCTACATGGATACCGTACGATGACACGTACTTCAACTGGGGCAACCCCATTTTCTTTAGTTTATGGCATGGAAGCTGTTTTGCCTATGGAAGTCCAGATCCCTTCTCTAAGGATTATGAAGGATGCAGGTTTGAATGAAGAAGATTGGATGCAGACCCGATTTGATCAACTTAATCTGATCGACGAAAAAAGACTTGCTGCTATATGCCATGGTCAGACGTATCAAAAGCGGATGATCAAGGCCTTCAATAAGAAAGTCAGACGTCAAGTGTATCAAGTCGGAGATCTCGTAATCAAGCGGATTATCTTGCCGCAAAGTGATCCCAGGGGCAAATGGACTCCTACATATGAAGGACCATTTTTGATCAAGAGCATATTTTCCGGTGGTGCAATGATTCTGACCACCATGGACGGCGACGATTTTCCGCACCCTGCGAACGCAGACATAGTCAAAAGATACTACGCATAAAATGACCCGACAAGTCGAAAACCCGAAAGGGCGACTTGGGCAAAAATGGGTATCCCGGTGAACCGAAAACCCGAAAGGGCGGTTCAGGCAAAAGTTAGGGATAAAAATAAAAAAAAAATCTGTACACCCGGCAAGTTGAAAACCCGAAAGGGCGGCTTGGGCAAAAAGGGGTTTCCCGGTGAATCAAAAACCCGAAAGGGCGATTCAGGCAAAAGTTAGGGAATTAAAGCGTATGACTATGTCTCGTCGGATCACTTCAAGGATAATCTCTTCATCAAACGGTTCCAGGCTTCTAATCAATCCAGTCATCGTCAAGCGAAGCATTGAATGGACAGATATCCAGGGTTGTGAAAGCTATAGCGGAATGGAATCCCATGGAATTATTTCACATAGCCATCTTTATTTTGTATAAATATTTCAATATTTACGACAAAATCCTCTTACCAGGATGATTGTCTCCTTTGTACAAATATACTCATAGAAAATCAATACAAATACTTTTCCTAGAAATTTGTGTCATTTCCTTTTCTTTTCTCTTGCACTATTTGTTTTATTTTGAGAAACGTCTGATGTTTTGTTAAAAAGGCATATGCATTTGAACATAATCATTTCCTTATGAACCAAGAAAGAGGATTACTGATCAGTCAAAGGTACAATTGGATATCTTGATACCCCTTCAAAGGAAATCCCCGGGAGATTTGGAATCCATATCCCTAGCAAGTCTTGAAGCTCATCCCCAGTAGATTCTGGAAGCTTATCCCCTGCAGAATACGGACGTCTCTCCCGAGTTTTATTCAAAGTTATTCCTCACAAGGGCTTATAACTGGGTTATCCTCAGCTTATTGCCACAGAAGATCGCACTCGCCAAAATCCTTCCTATCCCCAGTGGAGTTCATCAAGATTCCCCAACATAACTTATCTTTAAAATCCCCCAGCCAGAGGGTCCTCAGGAATTCAATTCCCCCTAGAGTTTAGGTTTCAGAATCCCCAGCAAAGCCAGGCTAATGAACCTTCTCCCTACAGAGTTTTAGGAGAGCAGATCTTGAGTTCCCCAGTGAAGTCGTCAGAGATGTTTCCCGCCAAACTGAAGATTCTCAGTCTTGCATCCCCAGCATGAGCCTACTAGATTGGTACTCCCCAGTAGAAGTCGTCATGAATTCCCCAGAGGTTTGGTATACAACCCAAGCTCCTTATTTCCCCAGTAACGGCCAAGGAATTATTCTTCCCGACAGCAGTCAGGATGCTTTTATCTTCAGTCATCCAGGATTCATTTATCCTCAGCAGGACAACTCATCTGCTTACATGCGCATTCATTATATTCATATCATAAACATTGATATAACGTATATTGCATCATACATTTCATGCAACATAATTTTGTGTTTAGCTAACATTTTGTCCTTTTCAGGATAAGAATAAAAAGCTATCCTTAACAGTTTCAGATGCAGTTTTACACGGACTCATCATCAAGCAACCCTACACCGGTTCCTATTCAACTTCAAGATTTCTGAAAACAGTTTACGGGTTCTCCAAGTAACGGATGTTAACCTATCGCTTGTTCAGATTCTTTTCAAGACTTCTGAAAACAGTTTACGGATTCTTCCCAACAACGGATGTTAATCTATCGCTTATTCAGACTCTTCTCAACCTTCTGAAAACAGTTTACAGACGCTTCCCAACAACGGATGCTGCTCTATTGCTTATTCAACTTCAAAATTTCTGAAAACAGTTCACGGGTTCTCCAAGTAACGGATGTTAACCTATCGCTTGTTCAGTTTCTTCTCAAGACTTCGGAAAGCAGTTTATGGATTCTTCCCAACAACGGATGTTAATCTATCAACTTGTTCAGATGCAACCTTCTGAAAACAGTTTACGGACGCTTCCCAACAACGGATGCTGCTCTATTGCTTATTCAACTTCAAGATTTCTGAAAACAGTTTGCGGGTTCTCCAAGTAACGGATGTTAACCTATCGCTTATTCTGTTTCTTCCCCAGACTTCTGAAAACAGTTTACGGATTCTTCCCAACAACGGATGTTAATCTATCGCTTGTTCAGACGCTTCTCAACCTCTGAAAACAGTTTACGGATTC
Source organism: Vicia faba (assembly GCA_948472305.1). NCBI lineage: Eukaryota > Viridiplantae > Streptophyta > Magnoliopsida > Fabales > Fabaceae > Vicia > Vicia faba. The sequence goes on from OX451735.1 coordinate 1,133,110,067, forward strand.
CTCCCAACAACGGACGTCAATCTATTTGCTTATTCAGACCCCCAGTTCAGAGATGGCCCCAGGCATGGACATCTCCCTGATACTCATTCCAGATGGCATCTTTAAGCCCATCCCCGACAAGTTTCTGTCACTCCTCCGGATGGCATCTCTAAAGCCCATCTCCAAATGGCATCTCTAAGCCCATTCCCGCATTCATTGCTTTGACGAGTGCAAATTTCCGGGCACGCTAGTGTCCAATCTCCTTTTACCCTCGAGTCACGAAAGGCAAGTTTGCCAATCTAACTCTTCGGATTCAAGAAGATTGAACAGGGACAACTGTTGTACCCCAAAATTCGCCCTCCCATTTCTCATTGATTTCTCACCACAAAGCCCTTGAAGCTCAAGATCCAGTTAAGGTTTCATCTGCTCAAGACTCCTCCTTGCATTGCTGACCCAAATTAGGGTTTGTGTTTGCACAAAGATGTTTTGACCCAAAATGCCTAAGATGACTTTCTTGCTTCATATTGGACTCCCAAGTTTATCCATACCAAGTTTCAAGCCTTGATTCCAAGTTTTGCCCAGTCAATTGGACAGTTGACCTAGAAATCAGCTGTATTGGGGAAAAAGTCAACTATGGCCAATTGACAGTCAAACCTCATGAAAATTGACCCTCATCAACATTTTGAACTCATATGGACCATTTGATCAAGTTTGGATCACAATTCCACAAGAAATTTAATCAGATCACCAAAAGGGCAAAATGGTCATTTTTGGGGTTTTGACTGCACAAAGGCAATTTTTGACTGTTTGACCTAAACAATGGCAAACCAAGCTCACATATGGACTCAAGGACCCCATGGAATTATCTTGACATGCTCAACAAACTCAAAAGATCCCAAGTACACAAAATTGACAGTTGAATTTCCCAGTCAATTGACCAATTTTGACTGTACACTAAAAATTCAAACTTTGACTTTTTGGTCAAAATCAAAAGTCAAGATTCATTTTTCATCAAAACATGCCAAATCATGAAACTTTTTCACCAAGAAATCAAAAAATGCAAATTAGGGTTAGAAATGAGAATTTTTCGTAACTTAGAATTTTTCTAAGTTATGAAAAACCCTAATTTTCCCCCAACTTTGCCCTACTTTCTCACCAAGATTCATTTGGATTCAAACAAAAGTCAAAACATGAAAGTTGTAGCTTGTTGCATAATATACAACTTTTATTCACAAAGTTTTCCCAAATGAGTCTTGTATCTCAAGTTACAAATTTTTGAATAAGGGCACTAAACCATTTTTAACTTAGTGAAATTTTAACCTATTTTGACAAGGTTTTCTACCCAACTTCAAGGCCATTTTCCATACACTTCCACTTGGAATTTCAATTTTCATTTCAAAGATGGATTGTAGTACACATTCCAATCTTTCCAAAATATCCAAGAACTTCTCAAACAACCTCATGGTTAGGGAGAATCGAATTTCACAATATAGCAAAAACTCACTTTTGAATTGATCATGAACATGTTCATAACTTAGGCCATTTTCAAGTCAGCATAGTTTGTGCTAAATTACAGGTCCTAAAACCCTTTGACACTCAATAATTCAATGCAAAACCTTTGTGCCAAGACCATGTTTTGTGTGTTCAAGCATTGCCTAGAGGATTAATCCTAAAATAGATAAAGCATTTCTTCCATTTTTGCAAAAGGTAGCTTTATGTCCAATTGAAAATCCAAGCAGTACAAATGAGATCTAATTGGCATAAGATTATGGGCAAAACACTCTGATAAAGGAGAGATTATGCAGCTCATTAGGGGGCCTCTACTGACCTAGAACACAACTTGGGCATTTGTTGCTTAAAGTGTAAGAAACATTGCATTTGTCAAAACAACTTTGATATCAGCTTACAAACACTTAAGCAAACTTGTGAAACACATCCAGGATATCACAACCAAGCTAGTGAACGACCCTATCATCCCTCATACACTCCCAATCTCAAAATCACCTTCAAACTGCAAGAACAGGGCAAGGCCTGCAGTTTGAGTGTCATCTCTCATTCCTCTCAAGCTTTCTTGCTCAAACCAGTTCACACACCTTCCATACCATCTATGCAAGCTAACCAAGACTTGAAACACGACCTGTAATCCCTCTAACAAGTTCCACCATTTTCACTTTTTCATTTTGCAGTTGAAGTGCTCTAGCACGATTCAAGAGCTTTCAAGACAAAGTAAAGCTTGGAATAGCATCCCTGGACCTCAAGGAAACTATCCCAATCATCACCTTGCATTGAAAGCTTCTCCATTTCCAGATAGAACTTCAACTGAACAGGTAAGTTTTTGAATTCGTATCTCTCTTATTAGGCATTGTTAGCTTTAGGTTTGTGAAGAAAATTTGTCATAATCATTGCCCTGAACATGCCCATATAATTAGATTTTATTTATATTATGTGTGTTGCAAGAATTTTGAGTCTGAACATGGAAGAAAATCTAGGTCAGGATTTGGGGGAGAAGAAATTCTCTCTCATCTTAGAGAGTTAGGACAAGTTCTGCATATGGTTGGATTCGTCTCTTGATGCTGAACATTTTTTATGTTATGAGTTTTCATTAACAAGCCAGGAATCAGGATGTTTGAATGGAGGAACAAGGTGCGCGTTCTTTTGATACTTTCTGGCCAAAGGTTGAAGAAAGGTTGTATTGGGCTGGGCTTGTTTTGTGTTTCCTTTTCACACCACACAATTGCTTCTGAACCCCCTGAGCCCATTTGGTTTATTTTTAATGTTTTTTGACTTGTTCTTTTTTTGATTGACTCATTTATTTTTTCTCAGCATATTAAAAATATAAAAATATTTTTTCTCATCATTTTTGAATTTATTAGGTATTTATTTGATTTTTTCTTTTAGTTTGTGCATAAATAAATAAATATATACTTTTTGTTTAAAGTACTAAAATAGTACAAATATATTTTTATACACTTTTTATCTTATTTTTACTTCCTGAAAATATTTTACAGAAAAAATACTTTTTTATTAAATATTAAATATTATTAATTAGTGTATATAATACATATTTTATAAATAATATAAATAAATACTTATACATTAGTATATTTAGAATAAAATACCAAAAATATACATATTTTATTTTATTAATATTTAATACTAAAAAATACATTTTTTATAAATAGACTTCATTTTTATTTTTTTTATTCTTGTATGTAAATGATAAATATTGTATACTTTGAGTAAATAATACATTTTATCTAGTAAATTAGGTTTGTGCCCTAAATATGAAAATACTCCAAAATAATACCTTTTTTATTTCTTTTTTTTATTTTACATAAAATAATACTTTTTCATGCATATAAAAATTCTTTTTACACCTTGCATTTTTATTTCATTTCCATTTAATTTATGCCTTCAATTATATTGTAAATATCCAAAGAAAATGATGTAATAGCTAGGTTTAATTTCTTGTTTAAATAATCCCCATTTGAAACATTTGTACCCCCTCCCCATATTATTGTGTTGTAGTAGTGTAGGAATTTAAATTTCGCACTTTAATGCTTTCTAAAACATACCATGCTAGAATTAGGGTTTGTATGCGAATAAAACGAACCAAATAGTTTGACCTAATCTCAAGATAAACAAGCATGAAAATGGACAACACATCTCACACTTGCACCCCTAGGGTATTCCACTTTGTTGCCTTCAAATAATTGGGCCATATTGCATGTTGGATTTCTTTGGGTAAAACAAACAACCAAATGATCATAAGTCCCTCAATGACGCTTTCAAAAAGTTGCCTAAAATGATCAAATCTCTTTCAAAGAAAAATTGCCCAAAGACATTTAACACTATTGCAATTGTGGTCTAAACGATGACCCGCGCCCGTCCCTTTCACCTCCTAACACAAGATTGTCCACCAAATGTAATGGTGGAACAAAATTGTCAAAAGGTTTAAAACATAACAAAAATCTTTGAGAAAACTTTAGGGTAGATAACTCTTAAGTACTTGCCAATTTGCAAAGAAAACACTTGCCCATTTTCAAATCATACTTCACAAACACTTTCAAAACAAACTTTCAAAAAAAACCTTGAAACATCTTTTCAAAAGACAAAACACCTTTTGTAAAACATTCGAGTAAAGAATTGTTACAAGGGTAGCCTATACAAGGCATCTTTTCAAAACATTTTCAAAACCACACACCAAGCACCATTTCAAACAATTGAAAACCAAGGCAAGTTGATCTAAGCAAGTACCTAAGAGCCCATGGATAACCATGGATAGAAAGGGTGCTAATACCTTCCCTTTCTATAATCTACTCCCCGAACCCAAGAATAATCTCAAAGGTTTTTGCTGTGCTTTTTAAACCTTTCCTTAGGATAAAATAAAAAGTCGGTGGCGACTCTTGCTCAACCGAAAACAAACGCAAAACTCTAGTCAGTTCTCCCACCGTATCACAGAACTGGCGACTCTGCTGGGGAATAATTTTTAAAGTGGAGTAACCTTAGGGCTTAGATCACCCTCTTGCATGACAAATTGTTTGAAATGTTTGCTTTATATCTTGGCTCTATTGTTTGGGTTTGCAATCCTACACCCGGATTTTGGGAAATATTCATAGATAGCAATACGTTGTGGAAACTGTACGGGGTATACCGACACGGTCGAAGCAATAGCTATATTAGTGCGACATATTTGTGAGTACCGGTAACCCTTGAGTTCAATCAAGGAGAGTACGGGGCTGCTGAGTGATGTCACTAAGCACTAATGACCTAGAACCTTACTTGACCATCTTGGCCTTTTATTAGGGGTAGTGAGATGACCGGCTTTGGTGCAGTCCGAAGTTGGTAGATACTCGATACTACACTCATTGAGGGTTGTTTTCTTGGAATATTTTGGTCTCTAGTTAAGTGGCTAAACCAAAACAATGAACAATGAAAACAATCCCGTGATATTGAGCTCCTTAGAACCCGGTTGCTATTTATAGGACAGGTTTTTAAGCCAACTACACTCAAGAGGGTACTTACCTATGAAACCCCATGCAAGCCTGAAACTAGGGTTTGGTGTGATTTGCTTGTACATATGTTTTGTGCATACATCATAAACATCATAAAACATCATATGCATTCACTAACCATTTCAAGGGTTTAGATCTTCATCTTTGTTCTTGTTTTGTAGGTCATGGAAATTCCTCGCAGAAAAACAATTCAAGTCAACCTTGTGAGAATCTCTCCTCAACTCAAGGAGCTCACCTTAAGAATTCCGGAAAATTCATCCTTCAGTGAAAGACATGGTAGACTGCTCAGCCTAGTCAGCACCAACATTGAAGAAGACATGATGAAAGTGCTATTCCAGTTCTTTGACCCTCTTCACCATTGTTTCTCTTTCCTTGATTATCAGTTGGTACCCACTTTGGAGGAGTTTTCTCAACTCCTGAGAATTCCTATCCTTAATCAACTACCCTTCAACGGTATGGAAAAGGAACCAAAGCCGGAAGATGTTGCTCGAGCATTACATCTACAACCATCCGACATCAAGGGGCATTGGGAAACCAGAAGCGGCGTCAAGGGATTCTTAGCAAAATTCTTGTTTGAGAAGGCACAAGAATGTTGGAATTCATTGGACCTACAAGCCTTTGAAGAGATTGTGGCACTCCTTATCTATGGGTTGGTCTTGTTCCCAAATCCTGACCAATTGGTAGATGTCAACGCCGTCAAAATCTTCTTGTCCAGAAATCCAATACCAACATTGCTTGGGGACATCCTTCACTCATTTTACACACGAACAATGAGAAAGAGGGGTGTTATCATGTGCTGTACTCCTCTCCTTGCAAGGTGGTTTATTTCGCACCTTCCGCAATCTGTCTTGAAGAATGACCAAGGCTCAAGGTGGTCCCAACGGTTGATGACTCTTACTCATTCTGATGTGCATTGGTGTTCTCGGTCCAGAGAAAATATCATCATTGTCGATCGTTGCGGAGAATTTCCTAATGTTCCTCTACTTGGAATTAGGGGAGGTATCACCTACAACCCTTGCCTAGCTTTGAGACAATTTGGATATGCACGGAGGGATGGCCCTCATGACATGTTGATTCCTGACCTAGTTTTTGACTTCGACAACGATGCGCAAGGACTTCACCAAAGATTCATCAGAGCTTGGGGAAAACTCAACAAGGTTGACAGCAAGACTCTGGGACACAAGAACTCCATCCCTCTTGAGCCTTATCTCAAGTGGGTACGAGCCCGAGCCCAAAGTCTAATGATGCCTTATCCTCATGTACTCCCAGTGATTAAAGAGCCCGTCAATAAAGAAGAGGTTCCCTACACCATCCTACATCCAGACATGCCTACATCGTGGGAGGAAATGCAGAAAAGTTGGATTCAACTCAAGGAGGAACAGAATACTTTTGAAGCTAGCTTCTACGCCAGTGAGAAGAAGGTTCTAGAGCTTACCCGCCGACTCCACGAGCAAGAGGCCCTCAACACCTACATCGCACCAAAGAGGATGCGCAATGTCTTTTTGCCTTAAGAAGTTATTTTGTAATATTTGGCCCATGGGGCATTTATGTACTAACAACTTTCTTCTTATTAATATGACGTGCGTTCTTCTTTGTCTGAAACAATTTTGAATGTCCTAAATCCTTGAATGCATTGCATAAGCATACCATTCATCATGTGCATAAGCAGGTCTCACTCCAGGTTTCCTTATCTGTCTGCTGTTTATTTCAGTAGGATGGATCTCGAGCAAACAATCAAAGACCTACAAGCTCAGAATGCACAGTTCCAGCAACTCCTGATGACCTTGGCTAAGGGTCAGGAGGATATCAAGACTCAATTTGGGAATAAGGACCCAGTGAAAAAGAAGAAAAAGAGGATTGGGGTGGCTACTTTGGGGAGAAGATTTGACGGAGAAGCTCAGAGAGTGCTTGAATTTCCTCCTACTTCTGATGAAGGGACTAGTAAAAGAGATGGAGCTGCAGTGCCTTCCGAGTCTGATGCGGAAGAAGAAGAGGTTGAAGAGGATGAAGATTATTCTAACCAGCAATACCCTCCAGCTGATGATAAATACAAGGGTTTAGAAGACAGATTGGCCGCCATGGAATTACAAAGAGTACCGGGTTTGGATTTTGAAGACTCGGGCTTGGTTGCCGGGATTGTGATTCCCCCAAAATTCAAAGTGCCAGTGTTTGTGAGGTATGATGGGCTGTCCTGTCCCAAAATGCATCTCAGGTCCTACGTGAGAAAGATTCAACCCTATACGGCAGACAAAAACCTCTGGATTCATTTCTTTCAAGACAGCCTTTCGGGAGCTCAGTTGGAGTGGTTTAATCAGTTAGAAGGAACCAGTGTCAGAAATTGGGAAGATTTGGCCACCGCTTTCTACAAACAATACCAGTATAATTCTGATCTTGCTCCTACTCGTACCCAACTTCAGGGTATGTCACTAGGAACGAGCGAGGGATTCAAAGAATATGCACAAAAATGGAGGGATTTGGCTGGCAGGGTGCAGCCTCCTTTAACCGACCGTGAACTTGTTGATATGTTTCTTGGGACCCTATCTGGGCCATTTTTCAATCATTTAATTGGTAACTCTTCCGCAAGGTTTACCGATTTGATCTTAACAGGCGAAAGAATAGAAGCTGGCATCAAGTCAGGAAAGATTCAGAAGGGTGTTGCTACAAGTGTTGAGAAGAAGCCTTTTAAGAAGGAGACAACTATGGTATATTCTCAGAGAAGAGCATTGAAGACGGAGCGTCGGCCAACTGTGGGGGCCGTAATGATTCAAAACACTCCAAGCGAGCAGCCTCGCTATAACCAGTCCAGACCAAATCAACAACGGGTGGAACGGCCACAACGGCAGTTCACCCGCATTAATATGACTCCAGCGCAAGTGCTTCCCCATCTATTGAAGTTGAATCTCGCCACCATCAAGGGGGCACCAAAGAATGTGAATACGTCCTCTCCGCATTATCATGCCAATGCTAAATGCGCCTACCATTCAGACAATGTTGGGCACGACACCAATGATTGTTGGGCACTCAAGCATAAGATCCAAGACCTGATAGAGGCGAAGGAGGTGGAGTTTGATGCTCCAGAGAAGCCTAATGTGATATCTGCACCCATGCCGAAGCACGACCGAAATGTCAATGCCATTGAAGAAGATTTGTATGTTGCTGATGTCAGTGATCTGACTACTCCACTGCTAACCATTAAGTTGAACCTGTTGAGGGCCGGGATCTTCCCGGGATGTAAAGAAGACTGCTATTATTTTTACTCTCTGCCGTTTGATTGTCCGTTATTGAAGAAAGGCATCCAAGGCCTTATGAATAGTCGACAAATTTTGTTTGAAAAAGTTTCTGCTGTTCCAGTTCATACTGAAGATGTCTCAATCATAACCATTCACGCCAATATTTCCAAGGCCGTCAAAAAGCCTGTTAAGATTACACCAGCTACGAAATCTGTTCCTTTGAAGATAACAATGCCAGGGCCTGTTCCCTATGTTTCTGAGAAGTCGATACCTTGGAACTATGGCGGTGACGTCTACTACCATGGTATCAAACAAATCGAAATAATTGAAGAAAGTTCGGATGATGAAGAAGCCATCATTAGTAACATTGCGGGCACCAGCAAAATCACCAGGAGCGGGAGAATATTTTCTCCAGAGATTGCCCCTCCAAGAGCAGTCTTTGGACCCTCATTAGCCGACAAGGTCGTCCCCGCACCAATAAAACTCTCTGCTAGAACTCCTCTGATTGAAGACGTTGTTGTTCCTAGTACTGTCTCTCCTACCGCTGCTGACAAAGGTAAGGGAATCCAAGATGAGCCCGTCAGGACGAGGGCTCAACCCTTGGTTATCCCGGAAACCTCCAAGAAGGAAATGGATGAGATTTTGAGGATAATCAAAAGAAGTGATTACGATGTAGTAGAACAGCTGGGGCAAACCCCCTCCAAGATCTCCATGCTGGCACTACTACTTTGCTCGGAAGCGCATGCTAAAGCTCTGATAAAATTCCTGAAGGCAGCCCATGTGCCCCAGGAAACCTCTGCGAATCAATTTCAAAATTGCGTGGCTAGCTTGACTGCGGACAATGGGTTAGGGTTTTCCGATGCCGACCTAACTCCTAAAGGAAGAAATCACAATGATGCTTTGCACATTTCAATCGAGTGTCGCGGAACTACTCTCGCACATGTTTTGGTTGATACTGGTTCGTCGCTGAATGTTTTGCCTAAAAAGGCCTTGGACCGACTAGATTGTGAAGGGTTGGAATTGAAGCCGAGTGATATTGTTGTCAGAGCTTTCGATGGTTCGAAGGTGGAAGATGATTGAACACTAGAGTGCCCAGAAATTTGCACTCGCATAGTGGAGTATCAGCAATGTGATGTCAGGAATGGGCTTACAGATGCCATCCAGGGGTGTCGATCGCGTAAGAGATTCCTTATCAAGAACTTGTGTACCTGTAGCTTGTAGAATTATAACTTTGTAAGTTGAAAGAAGGAACCTGTGTAGGGTTGCCTAACAATGGTCAAGTAGATAGTTGTCTTGTCTGGCTTCAGGTATTAATCTACAATCCATCGTCCACAGATATTTCCTGGCTAGTTATAGGTGTTGATATTCAACCTCTTCATGTAGATAACTTTCCTGGCTAGTTACAGGTATCGAATCTGCAATCAATCGTCCACAGATATTTCCTGGCTAGTTACAGGTGTTGATCTGGAACTTAAGAAAGGTTGATGGTAGGTAGTTTTGTCTTCGTTGACAGGTTGTCTCTATTGACTAGCTTTGCCTCAGAAAAATCTTTAGGAATCAATTTAACTGGTATTGACTGACTGGCCTAAAAAAAAATCTTTAGGAATCGATTTAACTGGTCTTGTCTCCATTGACTGGTTTTGCCTCAGAAAAATCTTTAGGAATCGATTTAATTGACTTTGTCTCCATTGACTGGATTCAGAAAAAATCTTTAGGAATCGATCTAACTGGACCAGAGGAGGATTTTTTGATAATGATGTGATGAAGGAATCTGAGACGATTGCTACTCCAAATAGATGATGAAGGAATCTGGGACGATTACTACCTCAGCAGGATGATGAAGGAATCTGGGACGATTACTACCTCAGCAGGATGATGAAGGAATCTTGGGATGCCTTCAACTGGATCGGCATCAGAAAAATCTTTAGGAATTGATTTAACTGGACCAGGCAAGGTCTTGGAATATCTTCAACTGGATCGGCATCAGGAAAATCTTTAGGAATCGATTTAACTGGACCAGAGAAGGCCTTTGACTGGATCGACATCAGAAAAATATTTAGGAATCGATTTAACTAGACCACACAAGGTCTTGGAATATCTTCAACTGGATCGGTATCAAGAAAATCTTTAGGAATCGATTTAACTGGACCAGAGAAGGCCTTTGACTGGATCAGTATCAGAAAAATCTTTAGGAATCGATTTAACTGGACCAGGCAAGGTCTTGGAATATCTTCAACTGGATCGGCATCAGGAAAATCTTTAGGAATCGATTTAACTGGACCAGAGAAGGCCTTTGACTAGATCGGCATCAGAAAAATCTTTAGGAATCGATTTAACTGGACCAAGCAAGGTCTTGGAATATCTTCAACTGGATCGGCATCAGGAAAATCTTTAGGAATCGATTTAACTGGACCAGAGAAGGCCTTTGACTGGATCGACATCAGAAAAATCTTTAGGAATCGATTTAACTGGACCAGGCAAGGTCTTGGAATATCTTCAACTGGATCGGCATCAGGAAAATCTTTAGGAATCGATTTAACTGGACCAGAGAAGGCCTTTGACATAGCTGAGAACTTAACTGGATCTTTCCTGAAAGGTAAAGGTCAGTCATATGCAATGCATGAGATGGATCAAGCAATGATGTTCTCAATATAAATGAGATTGTATGATATGATGCGTATATGCATGTATCATGATGTATGGAAATGTAATGCTTTAGCTGGGGAAAATAAATCCCAGAGTTGCTGGAGAATAATGTTGAATTCTTCGTTTCCGCTGAGGATGATGAACGAAGATGATTGGGTGAATAATCCAGTAGGAGAAGATGACTCCGTTGGGGAAATAAACCTGGTGAAGAGATTACTCTGCGGGGAATTACTCTGTGGGAAGAGATGCTTCGCTGAGATTTTAACGATAACTCCGCTGGGGATTCCGTTGATAAGTTTTGTTGGGGATAAAAGATGAAGTCCACTGGGGGATAGGAAGAACTTTGCTGAGGACGATCTTTCCGTTGCAATTTGCTGAGGATAACCCAGTTAGACTCTGGTGGGGGATAACCTTCTGAATATGGCTGGGGAAATGCATTTGTACTCTGCAGGGGACAAACTTCCAGAATCTACTGGGCAAGATGATTCAACTCTCCTGGGGAAACTTTTTGGACTGTATTGGGAAAATGGCTCCACTGGGGGTATCTGGTATTCCACCGGGGAACAATCTTATATTTCATTGAGGAATATTAAGACTGCCGGGGATGCTTACTGAGGAATCTGTATACTCTGATGGAGAATATTAAGACCTATTGGGGGTACCCAACTTTTCCAGGACTGAGAGTAGACCAACTCTGCTTGGGGGAGAGTATTGCTGATTTGCTGGGGATACTGTGCCCTTTTAGGGATGATGGGAGACCAACTCTGCTTGGGGAGAGTATGGCTGATTCTTGTCTTACTTTGCAGAGAGTGAAGGTATCTTGGTCGAATTCTTCAGCTGAATCTACCTTGTACCCGGAGGACAGAGCAGCTTGTATAGTTCGAACAATTCTTATTGCCCCAGCTTCTGGGGGAGAAGGTACCTGTAGAGGTGCTTGATAACTGCCGATTGACAAATCTTCTTCTGGCAGGCAAGTGACGAGATGACGGGACATAGTCGTACGATTTTGATCCCTAACTTTTGCCTGGACTGCCCTTTCGGGTTTTCAGTCCACCAGGATACCCATTTTTGCCTAGGCCGCCTTTTCAAGTTTTCGACTTGCCGGGTGTACAAATTTTTCATTTTCATCCCTTATTTTTTCCCGAACCCTTTTGGTTCGCCGGGAAGCCCTTATTTTTGCCTAGGACAGTCGATCTAGCGGATCTTTGATTATGCGTAGTACTTTTCGACTATGTCCACGCTCTCAGAATGTAGGGAGTTGTCACTGTCAGTAGTGTTGTGTTGTCATATTACCAGAAGATATTCGTTCGATCATGCAGGATTCGTTGCTGGAATTCATGTTCAATGCCCCAAGTGATATAGATGGAGATTTGCCCCTGGATACTTGGCATTTTGAGAGATTCCTTGAATCTTGACTTGACTGCCCCAGATGATAGACAATGCTCATGCCGTGCCCCTGGATTGGAAGTGTTTTTCCACTTGATGTGATCCTCTTTGTTGAGAAGGTTTTTGTTCACTAGATATTCGTCGTGCGAATTTCTCTGCTGTTGAACAAATAGTCATATGCAAACAATATTATTTTAAGAATGCAAAGCTTATGTCTGTCTTGAAGTTTTTTGAAAATGCAATTTTCAGTAAAACAAGTGAATTTTTGTAAAATGTGATGTCAACTCAAGATTTTACAGCAAGCCCTACAGGAGTCAGGATACCTTTGGTAACAGTATGCTTTCGAACTAACCCACGCTTCAGCTAGGTCTTTTAAGGGTTATAACGTGGCCTTGTTCACGGTTTAAGAAACAAAGGATAAAGGCTCAAAATTTATTTGTACCCACCCGCTCTTCGTGATGTTCTTCAAACCTAAACTCAGCTAATCGTGCATTAGATCTTGTTTGAGTCTTTGCTCTGATATTCCGGTGATGGTTCGGATACTGATAGTTTGTTTTGAATAGGCAGTCATTTCTTTTTTTGTCGAGGGTTTGTAGGACCTCTTTCTTTTTGATTTCGTTATCCCTGTTTTTTGCCTGAACTGTTTCTTTTGTGATTACAGTCAGCGGGATGCCCCAGTTTTTTGTAAGTCTCCTTCATAGGTTTTGACTTATTGGGCTTTTATTTCTGAGAGATAATGACTGCCTGTCTTTATGATTATTCATAACCATCACTGTCTTTTGTTTCGCAAGGACTCCTGTGATGCTATTCGTTGTGCACCTGGATCAACCGAGAAAACTACCCTGCCCCAGGTTATAGTTAAGGGTTTTAATCTGTACAAAGAAAACTCCAACTTCTTTGGCTCAAAGGGGTTGACTAGGGATTATCTTCCTTATGACTCCACTGTTTAGGATTTGAAACAATGCCTGTACCTCATCAGCAGGGTTTGTCCAAAAGCATACTGTAAAGATCATGGTATCGTTTTCGTCATCCTCCCTCAAAGGCTTAGAATTTTTAATCGAGAGTTGAACATGAAAGCAATTTTAAGCATAGTGAACACAATTACTTCAAAACAGACACGTGTAATGCATTAATGAAATAAGAGAGTTTGACATGATAATTGTTTGAATAAGCAAAGAAAAATACAATATCAGAATTCAAATGAACAAAAATATCTCAATCCTAGCCATGTTTTGGCAAGGGAGCAGTGATCACATTGGGAGTCTCGGGCGCCTCGAACTCAATTTCCTTTGCATCGATCAAGTCTTGGACCTTGTTTTTCAGACTCCAACAATCATCTGTATCATGCCCCGGGCTCTCAGAGTGATAAGCGCAGCGGGCATTGGGGTTATACTTTGGTGACGTTGTATTTTGATTCTTTGGAGCTTCTTTTAGAGTCAGCAGATTGGTCTTCAGCAACTGTGGCAACATCTGGGACAAGGTCATGCTGAGCCGAGTGAACTGCCTTCTCTCACCCCTTTGTTGGTTATGATGCTGAGGAGTAGCGGCAGGTTTTGAAATAACCACCACGTTGACAGCTTGGCGGTGTTCCGGTCTATTCTGTCTCTTTGAACTATAAACAACACTGGATTCCTTCTTGAATGGTTTTTTCTCAGTGTTCGAGGAGTCACCCTTCTGTATCTTCCTAGACTTGATACCAGCTTCTATCCTCTCACCAGTTAAGATAAGGTCTGTAAACCCGGCAGAAGAATTTCCAATCAAATGTTTGAAGAACGGACCAGACAGGGTCCCCAGGAACATATCCACAAGCTCATGGTCAGTTAAAGGTGGCTGCACCCTTCCAGCAAGGTTTCTCCACTTTTGAGCATATTCTTTAAATCCTTCACCCGTCCCTAGTGACATACCCTGGAGTTGAGTACGCGTAGGAGCGAGGTCGGAATTATACTGATACTGCTTATAGAACGCAGTAGCCAAATCCTCCCAGTTACGGATACTGGCTCCATCCAGCTGATAGAACCACTCGAGTTGAGTCCCTGAAAGACTGTCCTGAAAGAAATGGATCCACAAATTCTTGTCAGCAGTGTAAGGTTGGATCTTTCTTACATACGAACGGAGGTGCAGCTTTGGGCAGGAGGCTCCGTCATATTTGGCAAAGGAAGGTGCCTTGAATTTATGGGGAATCACCACCCCAGAGGATAAACCTAGGTCTCCAAAGTCCAACCCGGGCACATTTTGAATCTCCATAGCACTTAAGTGGTCCTCTAGCTGTTTGTACCCATCCTCAGCAAGAGGATGCTGTTCATAATCATAATCCGTCTCGTTGTCGGAGACCACGGGACTAGGAACCCTTCTCTCTTGGGGATTGTCCTTGCCTAGAGATGAGGTAGTCAGCTCAACCTCATTCTGTAATCCATTCCCAGATCTGCGTCTAGTGTTGAACAAAACAGTCCTCTTCTTCTTCTTCTTCTTCCTCTCTTTCAGAATCAGAGTCTTCAAATCCTGTTGACCCTGGGCTAGGCTCATAACCAACTCTTGGAACTGGGCATTCTGGGCCTGGAGGGCCTTGATAGCTTGTTCAGCGGAAGGTTCAGTAGACATGATGATTGCTGAAATAAACAGCGAAGAAGATAAGTGACCTGTAATGGTACCTGTAATGCAATGATATGTATGATATGCATGCAATGTTTTCAAGGATCTCGTGGGGTAAACAAAGAAACTTGTTAGAATTTGAATCTGGTAGCTTGATTGAAGGAGCTTCATGTTGTTGAGAGTCCTTCTCCAAGAGTCAAAGCTCACCATATCGAGTGGGTCATAGCGCCTGACTCAAGCTGTCATGTTTTGATCTCCAAACAAACTTGGCTAGAGGAAAATAAATCCCCTTTGCCCCTTGCTAGACAGTTGGTTCATCATGACCTGCATCACAAACCCTTGAGATCCTTGAAATGGGTTAGTCTTTATGCAGGATGCATGCGATGTTATGATGGTATGATGTTATGATGTTATGATAAAGGCACACCACAAGTATTCACCAAAGGCAAACATGGCAAAGGCACACAAGTCACACAAGTCACACAAAAGAGCCCTTAGATTTCAGGCCGACATGAAGTTTAGGTACTACCCTCTTTCAGTTTCAGTTGGTTAAGACCTGTCCTAAAAATAGTAACCGGGTTCTAGAGGATCTCAATATCACTGACTACCCTCAATCGGTCATAACTCCAGCTTCGCAATCTTTTCTTGCGACCGGAACCATCGCGAGAGTTTAGCCTCAATGAGTGTAGCATACTGCTACTGTTCTATGGCCAAGTTGGGTCAATTTAAGGTTCTAAGGTCAGTTGGTGCTTAATGACTCCTCAGAAGACCCATATTCTCCTCGTTCCAACACAAGGGATATCGGCACAGACCAAGGTGTCACACCAACGTAGCTACTGCTTCACCCGTGTCGGTCTATGTCGGACAGGTCCCTCACAGTTTATTGCTACCTAAAGGGTATTCCCCAGATCCGGGTTAGGATCTATGAAACTCTAATACAAGCCCACAATATTAAAGCAAACAAGGCAAACAATTGAAAACATAGAATGATCTAATCCTAAGGTACACCTCACTTATTAAGACTCCCCAGCAGAGTCGCCAGTTTTGTGATCGGTGGAAATATAACTGACTCTTTTGAAATGCTGGTTCGCGAATTATCGCGGTAAGCAAGAGTCGCCACCGTCTTTTATGTTCTCCAACAAGGAAAGGACAAAAGCATAGCAAAATTCCTTTTCGAGATGTTTCTCGGTTCGGGAGGTAGATTATAGAAAGGGAAGGTGTTAACACCCTTTCTATCCGTGGTTATCCACGGGCTCTTAGGTACTTGCTCACTATGTTTTCAAAAAATGTTTGCTTTTCTTGTGTTTGTGGGTTTTGAAAAAGTTTGTTTGAAAACTTCGTTTTAACTCTTGTATCAGTCCTCAAGAGTGTCATGAAGTGTTTGTTTGAAAACTTTTGTCAGAAAAGTGTAAGTGCGAAAAGTTGTTTTTGTTTTGAAAGAGCAAGTACCTTAGAACCTCTACCTACTCAAAGGAATTAAGCTGTGTAAATGTCCTTTAGACAGTACTATCCCACTATTGAGAAGTAGGTAGCACCGTCATTGGAGTTATTCGGGTCAATTCGATTATAGGGACATGTGTGGTCACCAAAGCAATAGTAGGACGCCTTAGCGGTAACCCTAATGTCCTAGATCCTTTTTATCTGAGGCAACCTTTTCGAGGCAACTTGGATCTTTAGACAGGAGGGCGACCTCTAAAACACTCTATACTCAATGACCACGTTGAGGCAACCAAGTGAGGCGTACTCTAGGAGTGGCATGTGCACGTGTGTCAGGATTCAGTTAATATTATCTTTGCACATGTTATGGTGAGCTACGGGTTGATTTTATTTTCAGAACAAGTCTTGTCATGCATAACAGTTAATAGTTGCGGAAAGTAAATTGCGGAAAGTAAATCTACGCTATTACAAGGCGCCGGGTATTTACATCGCCAAAAACAAACCCTTGGAAAATAAATGCGAGAAAATAAATAAAGCGATAAAGAGTCCTAATTACGCTATTACATCCTCAGAGCAATTACATAAATATGATCAAAAATATTATGCGCGCGATAAAGTTGAATCGGAGAAGTCCTTAGGGTTTTGACCCTTTTTTGAGAAAGAATGAGTTTTTGGTCCTTTTTGCATTTAATTAAATTAACCCTAAAACTAATCAATTAATCAAAAGAAAAAAAGTATTTTTTAGTTTTTTAATGTTTTTTAAGGGAAATAAATAGAAAAAAGAAAACATGATTAAAAGTTAGTAAAACCCTAATTCTACATGATTTTTATTTATTGCAAAAAAATGTTGAAATCAACCTAATTAAAAGACTAAATTAATTAATTACATTTATTTACAAAAATAATAAGTTAAAGGTGAAATTAATAATAATAAGAAAAATATTATATTTTATGTTTTCTGATTTTATTATAAAAATAATTAATTTGTGAGTTAATTAAATAATAATAATAATAGTTATTAAAAATAAAATAGTTAAAGGAAAAAATTATAAAAAGAATTAAAAGAAAGAATAAAAAGAATGAATGAACCCAGGGGGTGCTGGCCCATTAAGGAGGTTTGTTCTGGAATTTCCGGCCCATTAACACACAAGCCTGTTTGACTTTGGAGATCCCCTATACGCATGGTTGACTGGGAGTATGGTGATCACTCCATCCTGGCCATTGGATCTATGCTGGCAGCCACATGGCGCGTGGGTGATTGAGGCACATGGTGGAACACTTCCTGAAGCCTGCATGTAATCATGTTAAGAAAAATATTATGAGAGTTTTGGGTGGACCTGGGACTCGAACCCAGGTCCCAATGATCATTGGCCAGCACACCATCCACTACGCCAATTGCCTTCTTTTGTTATTTAGATAACAAGTGAATATAATATATCAAAATCAATGCATATGCTATAAAACAAAACACGCGCACCTTTTTTTGAATTGACCAATAAGGTATCAACATCTAGTCGTCTTCCTCGCTGAACCTGTAGAATAAATGTTAGATTGCGGGGGTTTTTAACCCCCACAACCTGCAACGACGAAAAATAGCAAATAGCTCTATAGTTTATATAAATGTTTCGCGATGGTCCCCTTGGACTCGTCTGGTCTCAACGATTCTAACCATGGGTCTTAAAGGTTCCAATTTTTCCTGGATAATAAAGCCCCAAATCCAAAGCTCAGGAACACTAGAATTTGTCAATGGCAATTTGTGATTCTGTGCGTTATAATCGAATTAAACTATGCCAATAGCTTCACATGGATCCAAGCAATGCAAAACAAACAAAAAACAACGTTAATGATGCATGAATTAAGCTATTAGATTTTCAAAATAACAAGCAAACAGTGGTTCTGTTCTTGATGGTTCTTTGAGCTTCAACGCTTGGTTTTGATTCCTACACGTTTCTGGGGACTCCTGCAATGTGTTAGAGTCAATAAAACGCCTTGAATTGGCTTGGAATATAGAAAACATTTTTCAAGTTTTCTTGATTTTTTTTGAATTGGTTATGGTTTTTTTTGCAGCAGCTTTCACGCGTGCATGAATAGGGTTGGCTTGTGTACTTATAGGAGAATGAAACTAGGTCAGAATCTTGGAAAAAATCCATGGAATGATGATTCAATATTTGATTGGAAATCACATCTTTTTGAATCTTTTTTGATTGAAGAAAGTTGCCAATTTGGGAGTTTTTGATATCCTTGATTTGTACACGAAATTGCCAGCATGATTAGGTCATTCTTGCTTCACAAAAAGATTGAAAAATCAAATCTTTGTATTTCCTACAATTTAAATTAATTAAATGAATTAATATTGATTAAAAATCCAATTAATTAATAAAAAAATAAGAAAATAATTCAATTAGGCTTGATGGGTCGTGCATAGGCCATGGATAAAGTTTCAAGAAGAGATTTGAGGCCCATTAGCAAAACTAAGGTGTTTTGAGCAAAGTTGACTTTTGCAAATTCACAAAAATTTCCCAACTTCTCCAATGCATATCTTGCTCAATTTTGATCATATGAACTTGTTCTTGGACATTTTGGAAAGGTCCTGAAGTCCTCTAATCAATGCCTTTGGTCCCATGTCATTTGGATTTACCAATCTCAAGTTATGGTCTTTGACTTAAAGTGCATTTTTGTTGACTTTTGAATTTGACCTATAATGTAGAAATTGATAACTTTTTGTGAGAGCATTTCTTGGACTTGGAATGTGTAGATGGATTGTAGGAAATGTCATCCCTTTCAAAATGAGCATTGGATGGAATTTTTCTGATGAACCATGAAAAAGTTATGCCCTGGTCAAGATACAGTTGAGTTTTCTACTGTCAAAAAATAGTAACTTTTTGCATCATGATGATTTTTTGAGCCATTCTTGTGGAATCATGATCAAGACTTGATCAAATGATGATTGTGGACTCAAAATAAGATGTTGACCAAAAATTCTGACTTTTGACTGCAAAATGACCATTTTGCCCTTGCAGTTGACTGTGGATCAAATGGAGCTTTTGACTGTGCAAGTTGGCATTGTGAGCCTTGAAACTTGGCATGTAGGTGCTTGAGAGTGTATGTAGGCATATGAGACTTGATTGAACCATTGAAAACCCCAAATTCCTTGAGAGAATCAAAACCCTAATTTTGACTGGCTTAGGAGGCATTTGGACTGTGCAACCCTTGAGAAATCTTGAACCATTTGAAGATGATTCTTGACAAACCTTGAAGAATATGGGAGGGAAAATTTTGGGGTACAACAACTGTTATCTGGTCGGGTCCAGGTTTCAGCAACTCAAACTGTTTTCTGGTCAGGTCCAGGCTTTGTAGTAACTGAAGAAGTTAAACTATTATCCGGTCGGGTCCAGGCTTTAGTAACTTAAAATTGAGATTTACTGTTATCTGGTCAGGTCAAGGTTTCAGTAATTGAAGAAGTTAAACTATTATCTGGTCAGGTCCAGGTTTTTGTAACTTAAAATTGAGATTTACTGTTATCTGGTCGGGTCCAGGTTTCAGCAACTCAAACTGTTTTCTGGTCGGGTCCAGGCTTTGCAGTAACTGAAGAAGTTAAACTATTATCTGGTCGGGTCCAGGCTTTAGTAACTTAAAATTGAGATTTACTGTTATCTGTTCGGATCCAGATTTCAACAACTCAAACTATTTTCTGGTCGGGTCCAAGCTTTATAGCAAATTGAAGTAACTGTTATCTGGTTGGTTTCCAGGCTTCGCAGTAACTTACTAAATTTAACTGTTATCTGGTTGGATTCCAGGTTTCACAACAAATTTCGTAGGGAATGAAGTTAAGTGTTATCTGGTTGGGTCCAGGCTTTACGGTAACTGATGAAATAGATGAGGTCAATTGCTATTTAGTCAGATTCCAAGCTTCGCAACCACTTGCTGAAGTTGACTGTTATCTGGTCGGATTCTAGACTTCACAGTAACTTACCAGGAAGGATGAAGTTGAACTGTTATCTGGCCGGGTCCAGGCTTCACAGTAACTTGATTTGGAGGAATGGAATCAACTTTTATCTGGTCAGGTTCCAGGCTTCAGTCACTTTCGGGATAGTAACGACTCCATTGGGGATTGCAATGATTCTACCGGGGATAAGGGGTTTCGTACATTGATTTGAAATAGTCTGAGAAGCAAAATCAATCTTGGGAATTTGCAGTTTATTGGGGAAGTAAACCCTGTTGAAGAGAAAATTCGACAACCTTCTGGAGAGGTGTTTCCTTTAAGGAGAAATCCGCTAGGCTTTTTCTTTTAAGACCAACTCGGTTGGGGATTGGGTTTTTCGGAGATTGGAACTCTGGATGGGGATTGCATGAGTCCAACTTTGTAGGGATAATTCTATGGAGATATCCATGAATTTAGCCTTGTGGGGCTTGGATCCTTATCTGTGAAGATTATTCTGTGGGGATAACCTTATAGAGGTGGCTCTGGCGACTTTAATGGGGATCACCTTATGAAAGGGACTTCGTGAGGATTTGTCACTGTCCATAATAGTAAGTGTTGTAGCACTGCCAGAAAATGTTTGCTTGGCCGTAAGTGACCCTTTGCTGGAATTCATGTTCAATGCCCCAAGTGATTCGGATGGAGACCTGCCCCTGACTATTCAGGACTTTATGAGATATGTCTTAGAATCTTGACTTGACTGCCCCAAATGAGTTGGACAGTGACATATCATACCCCTTGATTATGGAAAATTTATCATTGGGAACGTCTGTCCCTTTGAAGTGATTCTGTTACTGAGAGAATTTCTGTTCGTTGGATACTCGCCGTGCAAATTTCTCTATTGTCAAACAAATAGCCATATGCAAACAACGGTATTCAAACAAAGTTTGTGTTTGTCTTGAAGTTTTGAAAATGCATTTTTTAGAAGATAAAAGAATTTTGTAAGAATATGAATTCGACTCAGGATTTACAGTGAGCCTTACAGGAGTCAGGATACCTTTTATAACAGTATGATTTCGAACTAACCCATGCTTCAATTAGTACTTTTAAGGGGTTGTAACATGTTATGGTTTATGGTTTAATAAACAAATGATAAAGCTCAAAGTTTATTTGTACCCAACCTGTTCTCCATGATGTTCTCCAGTCTCATACTCAGTTAATTGCGCACTTGGATTCCAATTGAATTTGGAATGATATTTTGGTGATGGTTTGGATACTACAAGTTTATTTGAGAAGGCAATTATTTTTACAACATTTTTCTGTTGTTGAGGATTTGTAGCGACCTATTTTTGATTTATTATCCCTGATTTTTTCCTGACTGCTTTTTTTGTTTTGAGACTACAGCCAGCGGGAAGCCCTAGTTTATTTTCTTAAGTCTCTTTCGTAGATTTTGACTTAGTGGGTTTTTTCTTTTGAGATATAATGAATGCCTATTTTACGGGGAGCCATCACCGTCTTTTGATTCAGAAGGATGTTTTTGATGTAATTTGTTGTGTATGAAGTGAAAGCTTGCGACTGAATGCACATTTGAATTAACTGAGAAACTACCCTGCCCAAGGTTATGATTAAAGGTTTCAATTTGTGCGAAAAATAAAACTCCTACTTCTTTGGCTCAAAGGGGTAGACTAGGGATTATCTTCCTTATAACTCTAGTGTTTAGGGTTTTAAAAAACGATTGTACATCATCAACAAGGTCTATTGAAAAGCATAATGTATGAGAATATGGTATTGTTTTCATCATCCTCCCTCTAAAATCTTACTGCTTGTAATCGAGAGTTGAGTATCATGAAAAAAGCATAATTTTAGTATAGTGAAAATGAATGGATTAACTCAAGACAAACATATGCAATGCATTCATGAGAACAACCAAAGTCTGATATAAAGACAAGTGTTTAAGTAAACAAATAAATTACAACTGAAAATTCGAATGAACAAAAATTTCTCTGCCTAAACTGGTCACTTCAGATGCTGTGCCTTTGAGGGATGACAGGAAAACTCAAGTTGACCATGTTGTGTGAATTCCAACTCCCCTTCATTGATCAGGTCTTGGATCTTGTTTTTCAACGCCCAATAGTGGTTAGTGTCGTGTCCAGAACTGTTGGAGTGGTACGTACACCTTTCTTCATGATTGTAACAGGGAGAAGCAGTAATGGGTTTTTGAGGAGGCTCCATCAATGTAATCAGCTTGGCCTCCAACATGTGATGCAACACTTGAGCCAAAGGCATGTTGATCTTGGAAAATTGTCTTCCTTGCTTATGCTGACCACCTTGTCGTGGTTGGCGAGGTTGTTATTAGACTCTTGGTATAGTATCCATTTTGAAGGGTGTTCTCCCGATCAAACTAACTTCTTGTCTCATCAGAGGCTGATTAATGACTCGATCCAAAATTCTAGTTGTTTGTTCCATATGGTTGCATCCGTCTTGATGAAGCTTGTTGACGAGGGCTCTTAGCTCTTCTTGTCCCCGAGCTAAGTTTTGGATAAGATCCATCTGACCCACCATCTGACCCATCATTTGGATTTTCATTGTTGCCATCTCAGTTTGTAATCGTTCCAACTGGTCATCCCCGTTGTCTTCAGGATTCCTCTTGGTTATGTTCTCAATGAGGAGTGCTTTCACTTCTTCTTACCCCTTGGATAGGTTCAGGAACAATTCTTGAAGTTAAGAATTTTGGGTCTGAAGATCTATGACAATATGTTTTAGAGTTATGTCTACTGAAATAAACAGTAAGCAAATGAGAAACCTGTATGGGGAAAACCTGCTATGATGACATGCATGATATGTGGATGCGATGTTTTCAAGGATCTTATGGGGTATACACAAGAAAATGTCAGAAGTTGGGCTTCGATTACAGATTTTGCATTGTTGAATGTCCTTTCACGAGAATCAAGCTCACCATGTCGAGTGGGTCATATCCCTTGACTCTGGCTTTTTTGAAAACATTTGGTTAGAGGAAAATAAATCCTATTTCCCCTTGATAGACGTCTGGTTCATCATGACCCTGCATCACATACCTTTGAGATCCTTGAAATAGTTATTGAAAATGTTATGGTATGATGTTATATACAAGTAAACACATACACACAGAGCAAATAAGTCCTTAGGTTTAGGCTTGCATGAGGTTCATAAGTAAGTATCCTCTTAAAGTTTAGTTGGTTCAACCTGTCCTACAAATTAATCGAGTTCTATGAGATCTCAATATCATTGATCTTTCTTTATTGGTCATTGTTTCAGCGCAAGCCTCTTTATTGGCGACCGAAATATCCTGAAAGTCCAATCTCAATGAGTGTAGTATCGAGTATCAACCAACTTCAGATTGCACCAAATCCGGCTATCTCACTACTTCATAATGGCCAAGTTGTTCAATTAAAGGTTCTAAGATCAGTTAGTGCTTCATGACACCACATAGCGGCCCCGTATTCTCCTTGACTAGACTCAAGGGCTACCGGTACCAACAAATGTGTCATACTAACGTAGACATCGCTTCAACCATGTTGGTATATGCCGCGCAGTCCCCATGATCTATTGTTACTTACCTAATAATGTTCCCTGATCCGGGTAGAGGATCAAAACAAAACCCAAACAAGGACCCAAAAATGTAAAGCAAGCAAGTCAAACAAGGAAAGCATTTTAAAGGTGATCTAGCTTTAAGATAACCCCTCTTTTAAGTATATTCCCCAGCAGGGTCGCCAATTCTGTAATACGGTGGGAGAACTGGCTTGGGTGTTTTGCGTTTTATCCCAAATATTGGGGATAGCAAGAGTCGCCACCGACTTTTCTTTTATCCAATAAGGAAAGGGTGAAAAGAGTAGGAAATACCTTTGAGATATTTTTCTTGAGTTCGAGGGGTAGATTATGAAAAGGGAAGGTGTTAGCACCCTTTTCATCCATAGTTATCTATGGGCTCTTAGTTGCTTACTAGATCACTTCGAAATATGCTTTGTTTGAAATGTGTTTGTAGTGGGTTTTTGAAAGTATTTTGAAAACACCTTTGTTTCGGAAAACTTTGTAATGATTCTCGTCTCTATAAGAACGTATACAAAGTGCTGGTTTTGAAAATAGTTCAAAGAGATGTTTGTTTTTGAAGATGTTTTGAAAATGTAAGTGTGGAAATGGTTTTAATTTATGAGCAAGCAACTACGAGCGTCCTACCTACTCAAAAGGTCTTTGTTCTTTTCCTCCTCCTTTAGATGTTACTATCTTACCATTGATTGGTAAGAAGCCCCATCATTGGATGTGAAGGGACAAGCGTGGGTCAATTGTATAGTCATAGAAGGCAACTTATGAGACGCTTTAGCAATTTTCATAAGGGACTAGATCGTTTACCAAAGGCAACATCGAGAGACATCGAGGGACTACGATCTTTTTTATCGAGGGTCTTTGCTAAAACACCCATATTCGAGGGACATGAATATTTTCTGAGGAAACAACTGAGGTTACCCTAGAGGTGTACGTGTGCGAAGTGTGTTTGATTGCATGCATCTTTTGTCTTTGAGATTAGGGTTTTCTAGCGGTTGGTTTTATCTTGCCATACACACCCTAATTACTAACAATTTATATTAAAGCGGTAAATTGCAGAAATTAAAATTCTAAGCTATTACATTATTAGGGGAGTGAGGGTACAATTTACAAATAGGGATGAAGTAGAAACTTAAATATTACAACCATATTGAATAACAATGAAGAGAATGTAAAAATAGTTTAACATAAAGGAAAAATTGCATTTTGAACTATTATGTGTCGACACATGCTGCTATGCATCGACACATAACTTTCCTCCCCCATGTAAAACCAAATCCACTAAGTATGAGTCGACGCATAATGGGATGTGTCGACTCATGCACCTTTCATCCTTATGTTTTGGGGTCTGGATAACAGCATGAGTCGATGCATAAGGCTATGTGTCGACTCATACCCTGTTTTTTCACTAGCATGAGTCGACTCATGTGGGTATGTGTCGACTCATGCTACAATTTTTCGCCTCTATCATCATTCTATTGTATGTACAGGTCAATTTACAGCATATGAGTGATAAACATAAACAGCAAGCAAATGGTAAGCTCAAATGGACAATGATTACTACATTTTATCTTCAAGAATAAATCATTAGTGAGTATGAAAAATGCAAAGTCAAGAAGACTTACCTTGAGACTGCACTTAGTGTTTTGAGGCTGAATACTTTTCAAGAAGCTGTGAGGGACTCTATGAACCTCTAGGAAGTTGTTTGAAGTTGGTTGAACCTTCCTTTATATTTAAAGTTGCTGAAATAACTCCAACCCGGTCAAGTTGCACAATGCAGATTTTGTTTAGAAGGTGAAAATAAGGGCACTACATAAATTGTTCTTGTGCTTGAATAATCTCTATGTGATATGAAATATTTAGCTGGTTTATGAGAGTGTTTGCAAGGTGAAATAGTGAGTTTAGGATTTTCTATTTTGTGAATGAAAATATAGCAGAGTTTTTTTTGAATGAACAATGTTACAAAGACTGCTGTTTTTTCTCTTTTCTCTCTCAATAAAAGCCCCCCCCCCCCCCCCCCCCCTTTATGATGTGAGAACAATTTGTTTTATAGATGAAGTTTGGATGAGATTTGGGGGGGGGGGGGGGGGGGAACTAATAAGCTTTTGAACATTTTGGGTATGCTGTAACATTGCCTTTTTCGGTGCAACTCTTTACATGCTAACTTGGTGCAACCATGGGACTGATATGATGCAGATTTTAAGGATAGTATTGCAGGTTTTAGAGCTGACTTTGACAACATAACAGGGCTGTTTTTATGGATTTGAGTCAAAGAGAAAAGTTCAAACAAGACAAGGCTTTAGGATTTTTAACTTAACAGTTCTAACTTAAAAAAATGCAGTCTTGTAATAACTTGAACATCTTGAATTATTTTGAATTGTAGTTAAGAAAGATGTCATGAGGTAATTAATCAAGTATGGAAAATGCTTAGAAATTTTTTCCAACTCTTGCCAAGTTTGATTTTTTTTTACCTTCTTGATTTTTGATGACCAAATTTCATGTTTTGGATGCCTTGATAACATGTGATTTTCGAAACTCAATTTTGGTAAAAAGTCAAAGTTTGACTTTTTAGTGTACAATTGACTTTTTCCACCAATTGACCGAACTTCGTCTATCAATCCACTGATTTTGGGAGATGAACTGAAATATGTAATTAGGTCAAAATGATGTATTTGAACCCTTGAGATCATATTTCTAACCAATAAGTCATGTGCTAAGTTAAAAATCAAAGATTTGTCACTCTCAGTCAAAACCCTAATTTGGAGTCTCAGCGCTTCAGAGATGATTTTGTCTGATCAATTCCTTGAGAATCCTTGAGAAGTAGAGATAATTTGTGAGGAATTTCTTGAAAAAGGAGAGGGTAAATTTTGGGGTACAACATGTGGTTTCCATTTTTGTATCTTATTCCATAGTAGAATGTTTCTCACCTCATTCAATGGTATTATTGGATGTCGTGATACTTTCACTCATCAGCACTTTTGTTGATGTTGATCATCTTTTGTTTCTTTTATCAACACACAGTTGCAACTGGTTTTTAAATTAGAGTCACCACCCTTAATTTTTATCCTAAAGGAAGGGAGTATAAAGGAATAACCCTAAAGTTTAGAGATTCTAGATTTGGACTCGGTTCTAGACGGGGGGATGGTGTTAGGCACCCCTTGTCTACCTTGTTCGCAAGGATACTAGGTTTAGAAACACGATGTTTAGGATACAAGGTTTTTATTATTTTATTAGGGAAAAGAGTTTGAATTTTAGTTAGCGGGACTCGCAACGATTTTTGATCGTATGCCTACGTATCCTCTTAGGAGGAATCAAAGTCCCATTTCGTAGTTCGCAGGGTTTGTGTTTTTTATGGTTTACACAGACATTTTAATTTCCCTCGCACTTAGCCCGGGTGTGTGAATAGCGAAGATATTGGGCAAGCGCGTAGTTAATTAGAATATGATGCGTATTCCTTTTTGAAAATTAATTATTTAAATTAATTTATTGTGAAAAATAGTTTTGTATTTGTTGAAATTTTTTTAAAGTATTAATTATAAAAATATCTATTTAAATACATGCTTAAAATAATTTATTTTAATGCAATAAATAGATAATAATTTTGATGAGTTGAAAAATATATTAGTTGATTTTATGATAACAATAATATAATAACATTAAATATATTAAAATAAGAAATATAAAAATAGTTATAATAAAATAATAAAGAAAAATAAATAAAAAATGTAAGCGGTGTAAATTAAGTTAGAATAGTAAACTAGGGGGTGTTAACAGCTTGGGCCAGAACTCAGATATTGAATTCAAGCCCATCAATAGAGGGGTTGCACTGTTAAAGTTGGTCAGTAAATTGGGGACGCATAGGTAGTAAGGCCCAAGTCCAGAATTTAGACTTTACCTACTTGGCTTAGGGGGTGTGGTTTATGACGCGTTAAGTAAATGCAAGACAAAGTGGGTGTCATTAGCGTATGGGCCTGGGCCAAAATCATGTTTTTGAGAGTCCATTAGATTGTATATGGATAGGACCATGAAATTACGGCTAATATACACGATGATATTCATTGGATTGGAATTGGATGTACATGCATGGGGGTATGTGGTAGTTAGGATGAGGAGGCGTGCATGGGATCATTAAGCATAATTATATTTTTTGTTTTAAAAATCAAACTTGTCATCCTCTCATCTCTCTCTTTTCTGAAACCCTTCTCGTTCTAACCTCCCTTGCGCGTAAAACCCTAGCCTCCCCCAATCTCTAACCCTAGCAGTGACGATTCTCAATCTAAACCTCTCAGATCAAACCCTTACCAAAAAATACAAGTGCAAAACAATAATTTTAGAGAGAGCTAAGTTCATTCGATACCTTTAGATTGCATTTTTTATTCTTCCTAGAACCTTGACACAATAGCTAATACTCCTTTTTTTTGATTTGTTAGGTGGAGTGGAGCAAGGATGTTGGTGCGATGTCGAGTTTGAATAACGGAGGACAACAACGGTGACCTAAAGAAGTTAGGGTTTCAGATTTTGAAACCCTAATTTCTCTGCGAAGAGACCCTCTTTCTGGTTCCTTTCACTTTTTTCTTCTTTTTACTTGGTAAGCCCCTCTATCATCCCCCTTTCTGAAATTTCGTCCCCTCCTTTGTTCTGATTCTAAGTTCTTATAGTGATTAGGATTTAGAATTTTTTTAGGAAAAAATTTATTGTGTCTGCAATTACATGTTACAAATTTGAAATTGTTTCCACTTTTGTTGATTTTCTATTAATTATGATTAAAAGAGTTTCTGTATTTACTGATTTCAAAGTTTTTTTTTAAAAATGTTTCCATAAATATCCGATCATGTCCTGATTATGCTTCTGCACTTTCCAATTTTTTTTTACTGAGCATTGATTCTGGTGTTTATGTACTTGTGCTTTTTGATTTGAATATTGCTCTGTTTTGGGTTATAGCATATTTGCAAAATTAACTAAGTTTCTGCTTTGGGTTCAATACCCCACTGTCCTAGTTTTAAATATTTTCCTCCAATTCTGATATCTATTTGCACTGACTGTGAATTGTCTTTTTGCGTATTTTAATTAATCCTTTGAACATGCTTGTTTTTTGGTAACAAACAGGGCACTGAATTGATTGAAACTGATTCAATTGGTATAATAGTTTTATGCAGGTTAGTGCTGACTATTTGATTTTTTTGGTTCTGTTAATGGACTGTTATGAGGATGTAGGCTGCTATCTGTTTGTGGATATTTTGCAAAAGAGATGAAATGCAAGAGCTTACTTGATTTAGGTATATGTAGAGATACTAAGTAAATCATTGGCATGAGGTATGGTTTTAAGCAGGCTGCATTATTGTTTTTAATTCACCAATCCTATTTATCTAGTATTGATGCACGACCTTTTATTGCAGGTGTAATGACATGAAATCTATCACGGAGGAGGCCTAAGATAGGAGAAGTTTACAGGAGAAGAGGCATAAATAATGATTTAGTGATTGAAAGTTTGGCCATGGGAAGGTTTAATGCGTTTTGCAACTATTAGAAAAAAGAGATGCCCTAATGATGAGCTTAGGTTTAGGATGGATAGACTTTGACACTTTCATGTAAGAGTTCTTTATAATTTTCTTTGTAATGGTGATCTTAATGATGTTATAGTGATGTGATTGTGTTTTTTGAACGTGTTTTTTAATTATCCATGTTGGCTTAAACAAAACATTTTAAACCAACTTTCTCTTCCATATCTCTAAGTCTTTCCTCTTGAGTTTGATCCCCTGTAGTTCAATATGCACAAAACTTTCTTCAATTTCACATGAATGATCTAATGCCTTACTACTTCTCTTTACCTTTATTAATGGATACATCACCTTTTTATTTTAACTTCGAATAAAAAACAATTCCTTGGCACCTTCTTTGATTCATAGTCCTTGGCTTTAACTAATTGAACAAGACTCAAGTATCCTTTCTTCTTTTGCATAATATTATGATGATGCCTTGAATGAGTCCCTATCTCCATGGTTTAGCTTTGCATAGTAAATGCCTCCTTTAATTAAGCTCTCAAATGCATGTATTAACTCCATGTTCACAACAACTTGCATTTGAAGTAATCAAAAGGATGAAGAAACCCTGACTCATTAATCTTAGATAAAAATTGTTTAAAGGAAATCTTGTAACTTGATAAAACAAAATTCACAGTGCCCTATGAAACCGAACCTTAATTTCACAATAGATGAATGAGCCAGTTGAATTAAGTTGGAGTGAAGTTGAAAACTCATAATCATAGAGAAACCCTAACTTACAAAATCCTTAATCTCACGCTAAGTTTATTGGTGCATGA
Source organism: Vicia faba (assembly GCA_948472305.1). Taxonomy (NCBI): domain Eukaryota; kingdom Viridiplantae; phylum Streptophyta; class Magnoliopsida; order Fabales; family Fabaceae; genus Vicia; species Vicia faba. The sequence continues at coordinate 1,133,140,166 of OX451735.1, forward strand.
TGTGTTAGATGAGGGGCATGAAATATATAAGCTAGATGATACCTAGAGGAGGGTAGGACAAATTTAGGGTATGACAACTGCCCCTATTTAATTATCTTTCGATTGAATAGTGTGAGAATATGTAGGTATTGCATGTTCAGATCGGAAGTTTATTAAATATTGGAAGACCCTAAATTTTTTCCCGAAAGATTATAGGATACACCGTACAACGCTCTCATGAGTGCGAAGAATAGGCACAGATAATGATGTATCATCTAACCAGCGTTTGAACCAAAGTTGATTTAATATGACACGGGTAACTCGTCAGTATCTAAAAGAGATTTGTAAAATTTTGTGTACTTACCGTTATCTAGGAGGTAAATGATACAAGTTTGAAAATGTTGACTTACTAATGCTTGGAGAATGATATAGTGATTTCTGGTTTGATTTGGCTTTTTCCATTCATCGCAACCTAGGGGATGAATAAAACAAAGTCCGATAATACATTGTTGCATTCAGACTGATGCAATGAATTGATTTGCTGATTTCATAACATTATCGCCTGGAGACCGATGCAACGAATTATGTCGTAAAAGTGGGCTTGATAAAATTGCTGCACGGAGACTGATGCAATGGAAAAGGTTTGATAATGACATTTCTGCAAGGAGACTGACGAAATGGGATGAATTGTAGATTTCACACATTACTGCATGGAGCCTGACACAATGGGCTAGATCGTGAAGAAAGAACATGTTGCTGGGTGGAGACTGACACAACATGTTTGAATCGCAAATAAAAGACATATTGCTACGTGGAGACTGACACAATATGTTTGAATCACAAAGAAAAGACATATTGTTGCGTGGGGACTGACACAATAAGTTAAATATAGAAAAATAACACATTGTCGCATAGAGGCTGACACAATGGGTGGAATTGCTGACTTCACAACATTGTTGTATGGAGAATGACACAACGTGTTTTAATCACAAAGAAAAGACATATTGTTGCATGGAGACTGATACAATACATAGAATAATTCACACATTGTCGCTTGGAGACTGATACAATATGCTTAAATGAAGAAGAAACTATTGTGAGTGATCATATCTTAGTTTAACCGAAACTGGGATGAGAATGAATTTTGCTGGTTATCTGCTTCTAATCGAGGTAAGAATTGATTGGAGGGCCCTTAAGATACTGGCTTTGTTCGAAGTGGGTTTCGAGGAATGCCATATGCGATGCAGACACATTATGATTAATTGATGTATGTAATGTGATAATTATATGTGATGAATGACTTGGATGGTGCGTGAATGGATGTTGGATTTTGAAATACGAACACGACGAATGAGCGTATGTGTCAAACATATATTGGTGTAAACTATATATCCTAAATTGCAGAAATGCTTTTGTATTCTCCTCTTTAAACCATTAGTTTTGAGATACCAACCTCTTTTTCTACGCCGTGGTATTTAATTTGAACATAGGTCTTGATGTTTGTGGCGTGGGTGCAAGTGTAGGTATGGATGTACACATGGACGTTGTCGACATGAATATTGACATAGTCGCAGATGTCAGCGTGGCTATTCCTTTAATGTTCTTATAACTAAAATATTTTTCGATGCTTTATCGAGTGCTTTTATTGGTATGTCAATCCCTCAACATGATTTCAAACGATATTTACAAAAATAAATACAATATTTTGCAAACAAGTCTTAAAAGAAAGAAACACATTTGAAATATTTGAAAAAGACTTCAATGTTTTTATTGATAAATATGCCTCTGAATAGACGAGTATATAAGATGTAATCCTCAAAAAGAGGTAATTACAGAAAGTTTTAATAAAAAAGCTGTAAATGGCAATAAAAATGATGGTTGCTACTGCTATTTCCCCAATGTTCTCTTGATATCTCCAATCTTCTTTTCTTTTGAGTTAGATGATTTAGACCGATTCCTCCCTTCGTGGTTTGTAAACGTGGCTCGTACATTGCAGTATTTTTGTTCTTTATTTCTTTAAGTGAAATCCTTAATTTTTGCCTGGATCGCCCTTTCGAGTTTTCAATCCACCAGGATAGTTTTTTTTGTATGTCCCTAATTTTTGCCTGGATCGCCCTTTTTAGGGCTTTCAATCCACCGGGACGCTCCTTTTTGCCTAAGTCTCCTTTTTAGGGGTCGAGCTTAGCGAACTTTCTTATACATAGTATTTTTTGACTGCGTGTGTATTTGCCGGGTGCGGTAAATCTTCCCCATCCATTGTTGTGAGGATAAGACCACCACCGGAGAATTCTATTTTTACCATAAATGGACCCTCGTAATTGGGAGTCCATTTACCACGTGAATCGATGCGGGGCAGCAGAATCTTTTTGAGTACTAAGTTCCCTTCTTTGAATACACGAGGACAAACCTTCTTATTGAAAGCTTTATTCATCCATTTTTGATATAATTGACCATGGCATACAACTGTCAATCGTTTTTCTTCAATGAGGTTGAGCTGATCAAGCTGTGTTTAAACCCACTCGGCTTCTTCGAGCTTAGTTTACATTAGTACTCGGAGTGGTGGAATTTCCATCTAGACCGAGAGTACCGCCTCCATGCCGTATACTAGTGAAAAAGGAGTTGCACCTGTTGACGTACGTACAGAGGTACGATAGCCATGTAAAGAAAAAGGAAGCATTTCATGCCAATCTTTGTATGTCTTCACCATCTTCTGAATGATTTTCTTGATATTTTTGTTCGCAGCTTCGACGGCCCCGTTCATCTTGGTTAGACATGGTGAGGAACTATGATGCTCGATCTTGAAATTGTAGCACAATTCTTTCATCATTTTGCTATTTAAGTTAGACCCATTATCAGTTATGATCTTGTTTGGAACTCCATATCTGCATATGAGATTTTTCTTGATGAAATGAGTGACCACTTGGCTCGTCACATTTGCGTATGATACAGCCTCTACCCATTTGGTGAAGTAATCGATGGCGACCAGTATAAATCGGTGTCTGTTAGATGCCTTCAGTTCAATCATACCTATCATATCGATTCCCCACATTGAGAATGGCCAAGGAAAGCTCATGACATTCAGAGGAGTAGGCGGTACATTCATTTTATTAGTGTAGATTTGGCATTTGTGATAGGTTTTTGTATAATGATAACAGTCTGCCTCCATCGTTAACCAGTAATACCCTTCCCGTAGAATTTTTCTTGCCATAGCATTCTCATTTGTATGGGTTCCGAAGGTGCCTTCATGGATTTCCCTCATAAGCGTGTGTGCTTCTTGTTTCTCTACACACCTGAGTAGCACCATATCATAATTTCTTTTGTACAATACGTTACCAATTAGAAATAATTTCGATGCTAGCCTTCGTAGGGTTTGCTTGTCGATGATGGAGGCATCTTTAGGGTATTCTTGCTTTTCAAGATACCTCTTGATGTCGTAGAACCACAGCTTGTCATCTAGTCCTGCTTCAATAGCGAGGTAGTGTGCTGGCTCTTCAAAATGTGTAATAGTGATGCATGGCTCGTGGTTGAGCCAAGTTACTTTAAACATAGCCGACAAGGTTGCTAAAGCATCTGCCATTTGATTTTCTTCTCGCGGGATATGATTGAAAGTGATTTCGGTAAATTCTGCAGCCAGTTTTAAGACGCGATCCCGATATGGAATTAAGTTTGGTGTTTGGTGTCCCATTCACCTTTGACTTGGCATATGACTAATGCGGAGTCTCCAAATACTTCAAGATATTTGATTCTCAAGTCGATGGCAACTTCCAGACCTAGAATACAAGCTTCATATTCGGCAATATTGTTGGTGCAGTCAAAACATAACCTTGCGGTATAAGGCTTGTGATAGTTCTTGGAGAAGTTAAGACTGCTCCAATATCATGTCCTAATGCATTTGAAGCCACGTCGAACATGAGTGTCCACCGTTCCCCTGGTTCAGGTCCTTCGTCGGGTCCTGGTATTTCGTAGTCATCAATAGCCATAAGATCTTCAGACGAGAAGTCAAATTTCACGGGTTGATATTCTGGTAGTGGTTGATGGGATAAATGATCAGCCAATACACTACCCTTGATAACTTTTTGGGTAACATATAATATGTCATACTCTGATAGTAACATCTGCCATCGAGTAATCCTTCATGTAAGAGCTGGTTTCTCAAACACAATTTTAAAGGATCCATCCTTGCTATTAGCCATGTGGTATGCATCAACATGTATTTCCTCAATCTTTTAGTGGACCAAGCCAAAGCGCAATAGGTTTTCTCAAGGAGTGAGTATCTGGTTTCGCAATCAGTGAATTTCTTACTAAGATAGTAGATTGCATGCTCTTTTATACCTGTTTAGGTACATAATAAGAGGTCTCCCCAGGAATGGTGGCATCAATATTGGTGGCTCTTGCAAATACTGCTTTATTGCTTCGAAAGATGTCTAGCAATCCTCATTCCATGTTATCGTTTGATCTTCTTGTAATAATCTGAATATAGGCTCGCTTGTGGCAGTTAGGTGTGATATGAACCTTGAAATGTAGTTTAAATGACCTAAAAACCCACAAACCTATTTTTCTGTTCTTGGTGCTGGCATTTCTTGTATAGCTTTTACTTTGGCAGGGTCCACTTTGATACCACACTGGCTTACAATAAAACCTAATAACTTGCCTGATCTGACACAAAAGGTACACTTGTTTGGGTTTAACCTTAGTTTAAACCTTCACAGTCGATCAAATAACTTCTATAAATGTATAATGTGGTCCTCCTCTGTATGATATTTGGCGATCATATCATCTACGTACACCTCGACCTCCCTGTGAATCATATCATGGAACAATGTCACCATTGCTCGATGATAGGTTGCCCCTGCATTTTTCAAACCGAATGGCATTACTTTATAGCAAAAAGTTCCCCAAGGTGTCATGAAAGTAGTTTTCTCCATGTCTTCAGATGCCATTTTGATTTGATTGTAACCTGAGAAGTCGTCCATGAACAAAAAAACTGAAGCTTGAGTTGTGTTGTCTATGAGAACATCTATGTGAGTTAACGGGAAGTCGTCTTTAGGGCTTTCCATATTTAGATCCCGATAGTCCACACACATGCGTACTTTACCATCTTTCTTGGGTACTGGCACAATGTTAGCTATCCAAGGTGGATAGTCTACAACTGCCATGAGCCCTGCATCGAATTTGTTTAAGAACCTCTTCTCGAATTTTGCTGGACATATTTGGATGAGTTATTCTAAGATTTTTCCGGACCAGAGGGCAACCTTCTTGGAGAGGTAACCTGTGTACCACAATGTCTGTATCCAACCCTGGCATGTATTTATAGACTAGGCAAATATATCCACATACTCGTGCAATAACTTGACCAGTCTTTCTTTGACGCTTTCTTCTAATTCTGCCCCTAGCTTGACTTCTTTCGGATATTCTATTGTGCTGAGATTAATGGTCTCAATAGGCTCTTGGTATGGTTGTATGTCGTCGGCCTTTTGTTCTATGCTTCTTGCCAGTTCTTCAGAAAGTTTAAGATCCTCAACATCTTCCTCTTCAGCTTGGTTGACAGGATTATCAAAATCATATCGAATAGTAGAAGTAACATCATCGATGATTTTGGGCATGGATCTGCATATTTATCATGTTTTGGTGCAGTTTTTGTTTAGTATGGGAATTTGGAAAATGCATATGAGAAAATGTATTTCCATTTTTATAAAACATATAGGATAAATACAGGCAGAAAAACAAGGATCTTAATTGAATACGAAACACATTTTTATTAATCATAAATATTGATTGAAACACATGGGGACCCTTACAAACTGTTGTACCCCAAAATTTTCCCTCTCACTTATCAAGATTTTTCTCACAAGGCTTCTTGGACTCAGGACAAGATTAGGGTTTGGTCAGCTCAAGACATCTCATCTTGCACTGATCACCCAAAATTAGGGTTTGAATTTGCAAAAAGATTTTTGGACCACCAATGCTTCATGTGACTTTCATACACCATCTTGGACCCCTAAGATTGCTCATGTTAAGTTTCAACCCTTGAATCACATTTTTGCTCAGTCAATTGGACAGTTGACCTAAAAATCAACTGTATTGGGAAAAAAAGTCAATCATGGACAATTTACAGTCAAAATTCAAAATTTTTTATCCACACCAACATTTTAGACTCATATGTACCATTTGATCAAGTTTGGATCACAACTCCTCAAGAAATTTGATCAAATCATCAAAAGGGCAAAATGGTCAAAATTAGGGTTTTGATAGAGAAAGGGAAATTTCTGGTTTTTAACCTAGCCAATGACTAATTGGGTTCAAACATGATTTCAAGGACTCAATGGCATCATCTTTACCTAATTACATGGTTCTAAAGATCTCAAGTTCATAGGATTGACAAATGAATTTTCCAATCAATTGATCAAAAGTCAACTGTACACTGAAAAGTCAAACTTTGACTTTTTGGTCAAAATCAAGTGCCAAGGGTCATAATTCATCAAGATATGTAAAAATATGAAACTTGTTCACCAAGAAAACCAATTTTGAAAATTAGGGTTTTGAATTTGAAAATTTCATAACTTAGAATTTTTCTAAGTATGGAAAATTTCTTATTTCCCCCCAACTTTTCACCACTTTTTCACCATGATGCAATTTAATTCAAAGAAAACTTCCAACATGAAAGTTGTACTCCTCCATGAAATCTACAACTTTGATTCACAAAGTTTTCCCAAAGGATGCCTGGATCTCAAGATATGAATTTGTGAATAGAGGTCCATGAACTAAATAACTTAGTGAAAATTTGCCCTAATTTAGGTAGTTTTTTGACCCAACTTCATGGACATTTTTCGCCTAGTTCCAAAGGTATATCAAAATGCATTTCAAATATGGATTATAGAGCACAGAAAAGCTTTCCAAAATGCCCAGGAACTCTCCAAGAGCCTTTGTGGTTATGGAGAATCGAAGAAGAGAAATTGGCATTTTGTCACTTTTGTTCATGTCATATTCACAAAGTGTCAAGTTGCAAATCAGATCCATGATGCTTGTACCTTGCATTACAGGTCCTAAAATCCTTCTACACTCCATAATTAAATGCTAATTCAGAAGACAAAGGCTTTATTTTCACTTTTGGAACATTGCACAAGAGATAATTCCATTAATGGCATAAAGGGCACATTGCCATTTTCATAAAGCAAGCTTTTGCAACTTTACAATTCTTGAGCCTTGGAGCTGTCCCTTTGGTGCAGGAAATTTCCATAGATCTTAAGCAACTTGTACAAGCCCTTTGCAGCCCACAAGCAAGCAGTACAAGCATGTTTGCATGGTCACTTCAACTTTTCTTCAAATGCAAGAAAAGTTGCAAAAGAAGTCATAACTTATACAACTGAGAAGGAGTGGACTTTGTATCATTCTATACAAATACATAAAGTCATTACAATGCTACACACGAATGCTTGACCACTAAAACACTCACAAACTCAGAAACTCCAAATTTCTGCCAAAACACTCAGCTTCTGCAAAACTATAGCCAATACATTTTTGGCTCATGCGTTTTGTGGCCTGATACTTCAAACACTTCATAAGCATCCTACTAAATCTATCCAAGCCTTTACATTATTGCTGTAACCCCTGTTTCAGCCATTGCCATTTTCACTTTGGAAGCTTGCAACTTGACTTCTACAGAGAGTTCTGGCCATCCACAAAGCAAGCTAGGTATTGGAATAGCTTGAAGGAACTTCAAGGAAGCTCACACGATCCTCAGGCCTCACTCAAAGTCCCCACATTGCCATATCCAAATCCAGCTGAAGGAGGTATTTTTCAAAACTCTATCTCTCTATTTAGGCATCCTCAAGCCACGATTCGTGAAGCAAAAATGTAGTCGCTAGCATGGTGAACCTGTACATATGCATACTTTCCATTTATATTAACTGAGCTGAGAGAATTTGAAGTTTGAAAATAGTGAAATTTCTAGATCACGATTTAGGGCTGACAAAATTCTCCCTGATCTTTGAGAGTTAGATTACAAATTTTATATCATTGGAATCGTGAGATAAAATGCTACATGTTTTGTGTTATAAGTTTTTGTTTTTATGCAACTATGAGCAAGTTACAGGTTTGAACCATAAGTGCGCGCAGAGCTGAAGGACAGCGACGAAGTGGTTGGCTTGGGCTTTTTGCATTTCTGGCCCTTTTGTTTTTACTTTCCACACCCCCTGTATTACTTTTGCACCCCCCTTGCATATTTGTTTTATTTTTCATATTTCTTTTTATATTTTTATATTTATTGCTTTTTATTTATTTTTCTGAATCATAAAAATCATGAAAAATATTTTCTTTATTTTTTGCACTTTATTTTTTTTTATTTTATTTTTTGGCATAAAAAATAGTCTTATTAGGATAATGGACTTTATTTTCTTAAATAGATTGTGAATATATTTAAATAAATACCATACATTTTTATTTTATTATTTTACACATAAAATATTTATTTTCATACATATTTTAATTTTTAATATTTATACATAATATTATTTATTATTTTCTTGTACAAAAAATGGACAAAATAATAAAAGGAAACATATTTTTCTTTTAATTTAAAAACTAGGGTTTCACCCCTCCAAAAAATAACAATATTATTTTTCCTTATTTTCTAGGGTTAATTAATTTTATTTTCTCATACAAAAAATCAAATACAAAACATTTTTGCATAAATACATTTTTATTGCATTTTTAATATTTGTATATTTATTTAATTTGCACATAATTCAATTGAGTTGTAATAGTATTTTAGGGTTTATATTTGTGCAATATCCCCATTCAAAAACTTGTATCCCCCCTCCCATAATAATTGTTGTAATAGTTTAGTTTACATTTATGCAATTTATCTTTTTATATATTTGTGTAGTAAATTAGGGTTTTACATGATAAGACCAAAAACAAACAAATAGACAAGACCTAATGCAAGACAAATGCATGAAAAATGACACACATTGCACACAAGCACCCTTAGGGTTTCACCCACTTGGTTGCCTAAACAAAAAAATGGCCATGTTACGCATGCGAAGTATCTTGGCAAAACAAAACAAAATAAGATCATAGTCCCTCGATGACGCTATCAAAAGGTTGCCTAAAAACAAATGATCTTGGTCCCTAAAATTGCTAAGATACTTAGGCAATATTGCTATCATGGTCATACGATGACCCACGCCCGTCCCCTTAACATCCAAAGATAAGATTGTTTACCAAATCAATGGTAAATCAACAATGTCAAAGGAATAAAAATGCACAAGAAAGAATTTTGAGTAGATTGAGTGCTTATAGTTACTTGATCAATTTCAAAACAAATCCTTGCTATTTTTAAAAACAAACACACACTCATTTCAAAACATTTTACAAAACATTGAAACATTTTTCAAAAGACAAACATCTTTGTATACATTCTTACGAACGAGAATCATTACAAGGATTGCCTAAACGATGGCCTCTTTTCAAAATACTTTCAAAACCACACAAAGCACCATTTCAAACAATTTCAAAAGCAAAGCAAGTGATCTAAACAAGTAACTAAAAGCCCATGGAAAACCATGGATGAAAAGGGTGCTAACACCTTCCCTTTTCATAATCTACCCCCCGAACTCAAGAAAACATCTCAAAGGTCTTTCCTGTGCTTTTTTACCTTTCCTTTTGGATAAGAAAAGTCGGTGGTGACTCTTGCTAACCTCAACATTTGCAAACGCAAACGCAAAACCTCAAGTCAGTTCTCCCACCATATCACAGAATTGGCGACTCTGCTGGGGAATATTCTAAAAGTGGGGTTACCTTATGGTTTAGATCACCTTTATTTGTTTACAATTGTTTGACTTGTTTTCTTTACACTTTGGTTCTATTGTTTGGGTTTGAATCCTCCACCCGGATTTGGGAAACATTATAGGTAAATAGAAATACATTGTGGAAACTGTGCGAGGTATACCGACATGGTCTAAGCAATAGCTATGTTATTATGGCATATTTGTGGGTACCGGTAGCCTTTGAGTCTATCAAAGAGAACACGGGGCCACTGAGTGATGTCATGAAGCACTAACGAACTTTTAGAACCTTTACTTGACCAACTTGGCCTTTTAGGATGTAGTGAGATGACCGGATTTGGTGTAGTCCGAAGTTGGTAGATACTCGATACTACACTCATTGAGGGTTGGTTCCTTGGAATATTTCGGTCGCCAATAAAGAGGCTTGAATTGAAACAATGAACAAGGAAACAATCCAGTGATATTGATCTCCTTAGAACTCGGTTACTATTACTAGGACAGGTTGAGCCAACTAAACTTCCAGAGGGTACTTACCTATGAAACCCCATGTAAGCCTAAACTAGGAACTTGTGTGACTTGCTTGTACATATATACTTGTGCATAACATCATGGACATCATGAGAATCATATGCATCCACTAACCATTTCAAGGTTTTGGAGATTCATTTTTGTTCTTGTTTTGTAGGTTCACTTCGCAGGAAAACTATCCAAATCAACCTTGTAAGAATTCCTCCACAACTCAAGGAGCTAGCTTCAAGGATTCTTGAGAATTCTCCATTTACCGAGAGACATGGTCGTCTACTCAACTTGGTCACTACCAACACAGAGGAGGATATGATGAAAGTTCTCTTCCAGTTCTTTGACCCTTTGCATCATTGCTTCACATTTCCTGACTACCAACTTGTGCCTACTTTGGAAGAATTCTCTCAACTTATTAGGATTCCTATTCTCAATCAACTACCCTTCAACGGTACGGAAAGAGATATAAAGCCAGAAGAGATTGCTCAAGTCTTGCACTTGCACTCATCTGATGTCACAACACATTGGGAAACTAGAAGTGGTGTCAAAGGCTTCTTGTCAATGTTTCTGTTTGAGAAGGCCCAAAGCTGTTGGAATTATCTAGACTTGCAAGCTTTTGAGGAGATTGTAGCTCTTCTCATCTATGGGATAGTCTTGTTCCCTAATCCTGACCAACTCATAGATGTGAGCGCTATCAAAATCTTCATGACTCATAACCCGGTGCCTACATTGCTTGGGGATATCCTCCACTTTTTTCACACTCGTACGATGAGGAAAAGAGGTGTTCTCATGTGTTGCACTCCTATCCTGGCAAGATGGTTTATTTCTCATCTTCCCCAATCAGTCTTGAAGAATGAGCAAGGTTTGAGGTGGTCACAAAGGTTAATGACACTTAACCATTCAGATATTCATTGGTGTTATCGATCCAAAGAGAACGTCATCATTATTGACCGTTGTGGGGAATTTCCTAATGTCCCTCTACTTGGCATTAGGGGAGGCATCACCTACAACCCCTGCTTAGCTCTAAGATAGTTTGGTTATGCCCTAAGGGATGGCCCACATGATATGCTGATTCAAGGATTGGTTTTCGACTACGACAACGACGACCAAGGACTCCGTCAGAGATTCATCCGAGCTTGGAGAATGCCCAACAAGGTGGATAGTAAGACTCTGGGACACAAGAATTCCATCCCTCTTGAGCCTTACCTCAAGTGGGTACGAACCCGCGCCCAAAGTCTTATGATGCCTTACCCCTCCATTCTCCCAGTGATTATAGAGCCTGTTAAGGAAGGAGAGGTTCCATACACCATCCTACATCATGACATGCCAACATCACTCGAAGACCTACAAAGGAGTTGGATACAGCTCAAGGGAGAACGCGATACTTTCGAAGCCCAATTCTACGCAAGAGATAAGAAGGTTTTAGAACTCACTCGGCTACTTCATGAAGAGCAGACTCTCAACACCTACATTGCACCAAAGAGGATGCACAACGCCTTTTTACCTTAGAGTTTTGTATTATTTTGCCCAAGGGGAATTGATTTACTCACAATTCTATCTTATTAATATGACGTGTGTTTCTTTTTTGTTTAAAACAAATTTGAATTTCTGAATCCTTGAAAGCATTGCATGAATACATATCATTCATCATATGCATAAACAGGTCTTCACACCAAGTTTCCTCATCTCTCTGCTGTTTATTTCAGCAAGATGGATATTGAACAAACGGTCAAAGATTTGCAAGCTCAGAATTCACAATTCCAACAGTTGCTCATGACCTTAGCCAAGGGGCGGGAGGAGCTGAAGACTTTGCTAGAAAAAGAAAAATAGGAAAATAAGAAGAAGCCAAATGGTGTGGTTATCATGGGTAGGAGATTTCAGGGACAAGCCAGACGGACCTTGGAATTCCCATCAACATCTGAAGAGGGGGAAGGAAAAGGAACGGTAGTACCATTAGATTCTGAAGCAGAAGAAGAGGAAGAAGAGGACTACTCCGAACAACAATACCCTCCGGCCGATGACAAATACAAACACTTGGAAGAGCGTCTAGCTGCTATGGAAGTACAGAGGCTGGATTTTGAGGAGTTAGGGTTGGTATCAGGAATAGTAATCCCTCATAAGTTTAAAGTTCCACTGTTTTCCAAGTATGATGGGGTGTCTTGCCCTAAAATGCACCTACGGTCTTATGTCAGGAAAATTCAACCGCATTCTGCTGACAAAAACTTGTGGGTCCACTTTTTACAGGACAGTTTATTAGGAACGCAACTTGATTGGTTCTACCAGTTGGAGAGGGCTGATGTCCTTAATTGGGAAGACTTGGAAACCGCCTTCTATAAACAATATCAATACAACACCGACTTGGCACCAACCCGTACTCAGCTATAGAGTATGGCTATGGCTGCCAATGAGGGCTTCAAAGACTACGCCCAAAAGTGGAGGGATCTAGCCGGAAGGGTGCAACCACCTTTATCTGAAAGAGAGTTAGTGGACATGTTCCTGGGGACTCTGTCAGGCCCTTCCTTTAATCATCTGATTGAAAGCTCCTCTGCAGGGCTTACCGAACTGATTCTAACTGGCGAAAGAGTAGAGGCTGGTATAAGAAGCGGGAAAATTCAGAAAGACGTGTCTACCTCTGCTGCTGTAAAAAAGCCCTTCACTGGAAAGAAGGAAGTGTCTGCTGTCTATGCACAGAGGAATCAGGGAAGAACCGAGCGTCAACCAACTGTGGGGGCCGTTATGATTCAAAAGCCTGCATCAGACCAACCGAGAAATAACCAGCAAAGGGTAGAAAGGCCAGTGCGGCAATTTACCAAGATTAACATGACTCCAGCCCAAGTGCTACCACATATCTTGAAGTTAAATCTGGCCACTCTAAAAGAGGCCCAAAAAAAATCCTAATACTGCTTCTCCACATTACCATCCCAACGCCAGATGTGCGTACCATTCTGAAATTCCAGGGCACGACACCAACAACTGTTGGGCTCTGAAGAATAAGATTCAAGATCTGATAGACGCAAAGGAAGTTGAATTTGAAGCGCCTGAGAAACCGAATATTATTTCCGCCCCAATGCCGAGGCATGGTCACAATGCCAACACTATTAAAGAATATCTGTTTGTTGCTATCGTGGATGAGATGTTAACTCCGCTCCCGACCATCAAGTTGAATTTGTTGAAGGCTGGTATTTTCCGAGGTTGTGACAAAGACTGCCATGCTTGCCTATCCTCCCCATTTGACTGCCCTCTGTTGAAGAAAGGTATGCAGCGACTGATGGATAACCAAGAAATTTTGTTTGAGAATGTTCCTGTTTCACCCATTCCAGTGAAAGAAGTTTCAATAATAACCATATACGCCAATCCTTCCAAGGTTCCTAAAAAACCCGTTAGGATTACATCTGCTCCTATGACTACTCCATTGAAGATAACAATGCCCGAGCCAACCCCATACAAATCAGATAAGACGGTACCATGGAACTATGGTGGAGAAATCTACTACCATGGTGTCAAACAGATTGAACATACTGCCGAAGAAGAAAGCTCCGAAGAGGATAATCCCGACATCAGTAACATTTCTGGAACAAGTAAGATCACCCGTAGTGGTAGGATTTTCTCTCCAGAGATTTCTCCTCCAACAACAGTCTTTGGACCCGTGGCCATTCCAAAGATAACCTCTATACCAGCAACTGTACCTGCAAGTGTACCTGCCGACAAAGACAATGCAATTCCTATCCCTACTTCCGCTGCTGAGAATAAAGGAAAGAATGTTCAAGAGGAGCCTGTCCTGACGAAGGCTCAATCACTAGTTATTCCTGAAACATCCAAGAAGGAGATGGAAGAAATTCTGAGGATTATTAAGAAAAGTGATTATGATGTGGTTGAACAATTGAGGCAGACCCCTTCTAAGATCTCTATGCTAGCCCTGCTGTTGTGCTCTGAAGCACATGCCAAAGCTTTGGTAAAATTTCTAAAGACATCTCTTGTGCCGCAAGAGACGTCGGCTGACCAATTCTTAGACAGTGTGGCCAGTTTGACAGCTGATAATGGCATGGGCTTCTCCGATGCTGATTTGACACCCCGAGGGAGGAAACACAATGATGCACTACAAGTCTCAATGGAGTGCAGAGGAACAACCCTAACTCATGTCTTGGTTGATACTGGATCATCTCTGAACGTCTTACCGAAGAAAGCCCTTGATTGATTGGATTGTGAGGGGCTGACTTTAAAACCCAGCAACATAGTTGTGATACAGTGGGAAAGAACTGACTGTATTTTGGAATGCTGGTTTGCGTTTTGCGTTTGTGTTTGCAAAATGTCGCGGTAAGCAAGAGTCACCACCGACTTTTATTTTATCCAACAAGGAAAGGAAAAAAGCACAGAAAAATTCCTTTTTCGAGATATTTCTCGGGTTCGGGGGGTAGATTATAGAAAGGGAAGGTGTTAGCACCCTTTCTATCCGTAGTTATCTACGGGCTCTTAGATACTTGCTCATATTGTTTTCAAAATTTGCTTTCTTTGTGCTTGTGGGTTTGAAAAAGTTTTTTGTTTGAAAACTTCGATTTAACTCTTTCTTCTGTCCTCAAGAGCGTATGAAGTGTTTTTTTTGAAAACTTTGTTCGAAAAAGTGTAATTGTGAAGAGTTTTTGTTTTTAAGAGAGCAAGTATCTAAGAACCATCTACCTACTCGAAAAAAGAATCGTTATATGCTATCTTCCTTTAGACAATGCTATCCCACTATTGATGAGTAGGTAGCACCATCGTTGGAGTTTGAGGGTCAATTCGAATGAGGGACATGCGGTCACTAAAGCAATGTTAGGACACCTTAGCGGTAACCCTAATGTCTTATATCATTTGTTTTGAGGCAACAATATCCGAGGCAACCGTTTCGAGGCGACTATGATCTTTGGACAAGAGGACGACCTCTAAAGTGACCTATACTCAATGACCGCGTACGAAGGCAACCAAGTGGGCTATACCCTAGGAGTGCGCATGTGCGAATGTGTTGTTTTCAGTTAATTTTATCTTTGTACATGTTAATGGTGATCTAAGTTGATTTTAGGTTAAAACATTCAATCTTGTCATACAAACCTATTATCAAACATCTAACAGTTATAATTTGCGGAAAATAAATTGCGGAAATTTAACTAACTATTACAAGGCGTCGGGTATTTACATCGCCAAAGACAAACCCTTAAAGAATAAATAAAGCGATAAAAAGTAATAAAAGGTCCTATTAACTATTACAAACCGGGAACAAATACATTATGATATAAAAGAAAATAAATCGTGTGCGAGAAATTAAATCGAGCGCAAATAGGGTTTTGACCCTTTTTGAGAGAAAGTATATTTTTTTGTTGTTTTTGAATTAAGAAAGAAAAGTTACCTAAGTTAATTACCAAATTAATAATTTAATTTAATTAATAAAAAATAAAATGTTATTTTTGGGTTTTTGGTATTTTAAGAAAGAAATAAAAAATTAATTGAGTTAGTAAAACCTAATTAAGTCTAGTTAATTTTAATTATTAAAAAAGGAATTAAAGTTATTCTAATTAAAACCTAAATTGATTTATTAGTATTTATTAAATAAAAAATAAAAGTTAAAGTTTAATTTGATGAAAAATATTTTTGATGATTTTATTTTATAAAGAAAGGAATTTTTTAATTGGTTAGTTAATTAAATAAAATATAAAAAAACAAGAAAAGTAAATATAAGAGAAAAGAGGTATGGGCCTGTTTTTTGGAGGTCAGAATAACAATCCTGAGGCCCATTTGGATCTGGCCTTGTTTGACTTTTTTTGATTCTATGTGCGCATGTTGACTTGGTCTATGGTGGACCATCAGCTTTTGGCCACCAGATTTGGCCCGTGGCCATCTGGAAATTGATTGAACGATGGTGCATGGTGAGCTGCTGAATTGAACATGTACAAGATCACCTGAAAAGCAAAATTAACAAAGAGAGTGGGGGACCTGGGATTCGAACTCAGGTCCTGATGGATGTTGAACGTGTATGCTTGCCACTGGGATGCTTTGTTTTAATTGTTAATAATATACGAATAAAACATAATATATTAAAACAAATCTATGGCCAGAAAAGACAAAAATAACGCGCACGATTTGAATGGTGCAATGGGTAGATTCCACGTATCGTCTACAACCTTTGTCCATGGCTAAAACTCTGTAAAACCTATAGCCACAGACACAGCCCGTCACTAAAAGTCATGCATACTCCAAAATCTACTATGAGCCATAAAAATGAATTCTAAGGGCATGGTTGTGCCCGTCTCATCATCCCGGTCAAAACCATACCCTTCTTGATAGCCAATTTTTCCTGAAACGAAAACACCCAAAAATATCCATAAAAACCTAGCTATGGCATTTTGCAGTATAGGTCAGATAAATAAAATTAAATTATGCCAAAAGCTTGGAAATGTTATGAGGATCACAAATATACCAATAATTTACTCAAATGATGCAAGAGTGATGATTTACGAATTCAAGAAAGAAGCGAATTATCGTGGTACTTACAACGTGTTGTGGTGTCTGAGAATGATTGCTTTTGATCCAGGAAGGTTGAGTGAACACCTAGGAATCGATTGAGACTGATCTAAGCTTCTGAAATTGCCTCTAGCTATGGATTCGATTCCACACTTTTTAATGAATTTTGCAACTTTTGTATTGCCTATTCTTGCAGCCTCCAACCTCTATTTTCGTGCCTTTGCCTTCCTTATGTAATATATATTGCATTAGAGTAAGAAACTTGGTACAAATCTCTCCATATCAATGCTCATGAATTGGATTTGATTCAACCATTACAACCTTCCAAATTTGGCCTAAATCATATCTTCTTGTAACCAATGCACTTGATGCGAATTTGATTCACATAATAGCTGTATTCAAAGCCTAAAGCAACCAAAAAATCATGAGTTATAAATACTTTTGATTTTATATGATTTTATTTGATTTAAAGTGAATAAATTCAATTAAAAATCAAATTAAATAATAAAAATAAGATATGGGCTCATGGCTGAAGCTAGGACACGTGGGCAATGATGCAAGCCCAAATCAAGTGGAAACTAATGGGCCCATTTGACAAAATTTGAAGTTTTGGGGATAGTTGACTTTTGGCAATTTTGCAAAAATGTCCAACTTCAACAATGCATAACTACTTCAATTTTGAACTTTTGGAAGTGTTCTTGAACTTTTTAGAAATCTTGAGATGTCCTATAACCAACCATTTTGGTCTCATCTCATTTTGATATTCGATGCTCAAGTTATAAGCTTTGGCAAAAAAGGTGTTTTTGTTGACTTTCAAAAATGACCTATAATATCCAAATTTATAACTTCTTGTGAGTGCATTTTTTGATCTTGGGGTGTGAAGAGGGATTGTAGGAAATTGCATCATCTGCAAAATGAGCTTTGGATGGGTCATTTCTCATAAATTATGAGAAAGTTATGCTTGGTCAAAGTTGAGTTTACTTTTCCTGCAAAACCCTAATTTAGCAACTTTTGAGTCTTGATGAATTTTGAGCAATCCTTGCTGAATCATGATCAACCCTTGATAAAATGATGAAATATCCTTCAAAATGAGAACGTTGACAAAAAATCTTGAAGTTTGACTGTTTATAGGTCACAATTGACTTTTGCCCTAGCACAATTGATTTTTGGACCCTTTGAGTAATTGACTGAGCAAACTTCCTCTGCAAGGCTTGAAACTTGACATGGATGACCTTGAGAATATATTAGGACATTGGGGAGCACTTGAGATCATTTGGATTCAATTATCTTGATGCAACACAAAACCCTAGTTTGAGGTTGACTGTCTTAGGAGATAGCTTGACTGTCCCACTCTTGAGCAATCTTGAGCTACTTGGAGATTTTTCTTGCAATGTTTTGAGAGATATGAGAGGGAAAATTTTGGGGTACAACAATAGTGGTTAGATATTTTGATGGTTCTAAGAGGATGGTCCATGGGGAGGTGGACATCCCAATCAAGGTGGGAACTCAGGTCTTCAATTCAACATTCTATGTGATGGACATCCGTCCTTCTTATTCCTGTCTGTTGGGACGCCACTGGATCCACAATGCCGGAGCTGTCACCTCCACCTTGCATCAGATGCTCAAGTACCTCGTCCAAGGGAAGATTATAACTGTCCATGGGGAAGAGGAATACATGATTAGTCATCTAAATTCTTTCTGATATGTGGAGTTAGATGGCGAATTCATAGAGACCCCTTTCCAACATTTTGAAGAAGTCTCTGAGGAAAAGCGGCAACCAAGGCGGTATCCTCAATTCCTCAAATCACAAGACCTCCACCTCGGATGTCATCTCTAAAGGATGCAAGGGAAGTAGTGGAAGAAGGGGGATGCACAATCTGGGGTCAACTTCCAGACATTCCATACAAATCGGACAAGTTTGGCTTGGGGTTTACTTCGACTGGTCAGAAGGCTGTGCGCCGCGCCCGTGTTGGGGGGCCACCTGTGAAGATTACCAACCGAAGCGTCAATGCAGTGGAGGACAATGAAAAGGAAGGCAGCTTGGAAGATTGGATATTTCTTACTGTCAGCGGAGGACTGTGCAACTGGGAAGCAAAAGACTTTGTTTCGATTACTTTCATATCTTAGTAATTTATCTTTTCCATTTCTGTTGGATTTGTAATAATTCACAAACAATTTGTACTTTAAAAACCTTGTGTCTTACCCGAGGCACAACGGTCCATTTGTAAGGGTTTTTATTTCATCTACATATGTCATTCAATGAATCATGGACGCTTTTTCACATATAAACCTTTTATGCTCATTGTCTTTATTTTACATTTTATTGTTTTAAGATGGCTATACCCTTACACACACCCACACTCACAAATGTAGGTACCCTTCCATATGGATCCCATGGGTAACGATACTGCTATAGCCTTCAGTGACTCTGAAGATCTGATCTACCAAGCCGAATACAAAGGTGAGGAAGATTGTGAGGTGCCAGGGGAATTGGCCAGATTACTACAACAAGAGGAAAGAGCAATTCAGCCTCATGAGGAGTAGTTGGATACAATCAACTTGGGTACTGAGGTTGTTAAAAAGGAAATCAAAATAGGTGCCAATCTAGAGCCTAGTGTCAAAGAGCGCCTAATTCAGCTGTTGAACGATTAAGTTGAGATCTTTGCCTGGTCATACGAAGACATGCCGAGACTCGATATAGAAATTGTGGTACACCATCTACCCACAAGAGAGGAGTGTCCACCAGTGAAACAAAAGATCCGCCGCATGAGACCTGACATGTCAGAGAAGATCAAAGCAGAAGTTATGAAGCAGTTCAATGCTGGGTTTCTAGCTGTTACTTCCTATCCGCAATGGATTGCCAACATTGTTCCTGTGCCTAAAAAGGACGGCAAAGTCAGAATGTGCGTGGATTATAAAGATTTAAACAGGGCCATCCCTAAAGATGACTTTCCACTTCCGCACATCGACATCCTGGTTGACAACACAGCTCAACACAAAGTATTTTCTTTCATGGACGGATTCTCAGGCTATAACCAGATCAAAATGGCACCTGAGGACATGGAGAAAACTACATTTGTTACACAGTGGGGTACGTTCTGCTACAAAGTGATGCCATTCAGACTGAAGAATGCCGGGGCAACCTATCAACGCGCCATGGTAGCTTTGTTTCATGATATGATACATCATGAGATAGAGGTCTACATAGATGACATGATAGCCCGATCACAAACTGAAGAAGAACACCTTGATCACTTGCAAAAGCTGTTTGTCAGGTTGAAGGAGTACAAGCTAAGATTGAACCCAAACAAGTGTACATTCGGAGTCTGGTCTGGTAAACTCTTAGGTTTCATTATCAGCAACAAAGGCATCGAGGTTGATCCTACCAAAGTCAAAGCTATACAAGAAATGCCTGCTCCTCGCACTGAGAAGGAAGTCAGAGGTTTTTTGGGACGCCTAAACTACATTTCTAGGTTAATTTCTCACCTAACATCTACTTGTGAACCAATCTTCAAGCTGTTGAAGAAAGATCAGGTAGTTAGATGGAACAATGACTGTCAGATTGCTTTCGATAAAATCAAGGAGTATTTACTGGAACCTCCTATCTTGATGCCACCTGTCGAGGGAAGACCGCTAATCATGTAACTGACCATCTTAGAGAATTCAATGGGGTGCGCACTGGGGCAGCATGACGAGTCTGGCCGAAAAGAGCATGCCATTTTTTACCTTAGCAAAAAGTTTACCGACTGTGAAACCAGATATTTACTGCTCGAGAAAACTTGCCGCGCTTTGGTATGGGCTACTCGCCGGCTAAGGCAGTATATGTTGACTCATACCACTTTGCTGATATCTAAGATGGATCCGATAAAGTACATCTTTGAGAAGCCTGCTTTGTCTGGAAGAATAGCTAGATGGCAGATGATCCTAACGGAATACGAAATACAGTACACGACCCAAAAAGCTATAAAGGGCAGTGTACTCGCCGATCATCAAGCTCATCAAGCTGTAGAAGATTACCAATCCATGAAGTTTGACTTCCATGACGAAGACATCATGACATTGGACAACGTTGAAGAATTTAGACCATATGACGGACCTGAACAAGGATCCCGATGGACCCTGTACTTTGATGGGGACTCCAATGCACTTGGTAACGGTATCAGTGTTGTGCTTATATCTCCGGAAGGATGCCATACTCCTTTCACCGCCAGACTTTGCTTCAACTGTACGAACAACATGGCAGAATACGAGGCATGCATCTTTGGTCTTAAGGCTGCCATAGACTTGGGAATCAAATATTTGATTGTGTTTGGGGAATCAGCTTTGGTCATCAGTCAGATCAAAGGAGAGTGGGACACTAAGCATCCAAACCTCATCCCTTACAAAGAACATGTTTTGACATTATTACCACATTTCGAGCAGATTACCTTCGAGCACTTCCCGCGAGAAGAAAATCAGCTAGCAGATGCTCTAGCTACAATGTCGTCCATGTTTAAACTTAATTGGGATAATGAGGCTCCCCAGATCTCCATTGAACGGATGAACGAACCAGCACACTATCACGAGATTAATATCGAAGAAGTAGTGGACCAGCCGTGGTTTCATGAAGTCAAAAGTTATCTCGAGGCGCAAGAATACCCAGAAGGAGCTTCAGTTAATGACAAAAAGTTCTTAAGGAGATTCTCAGCTAAGTTCTTCCTATGTAATGGCATCCTGTACAAGAGAAATCATTATTCTATTCTACTCCGTTGTATGGACAAGATTGAAGCTGAAAAGATCATGGCAGAATTGCATGAAGGCACCTTCGATACTCACTCTAGCGGGCATACGATGACTAAGAAGATTTTACGGGCAGGCTATTATTGGTCTACCATGGAAGCTGACTGCTATCAACACTCCCGGACCTGTCGCAAATGTCAAATCTATGCAGACAAGGTGCACGTACCTCCGGTTCCTATAAATGTCTTAACAGCTCCTTGGCCCTTCGCTATGTGGGGAATCGACATGATTGGAGAGATCAAGCCTACAACATCCAATGGACACCGCTTTATTCTGGTGGCCATTAAATATTTCACCAAGTGGGTCAAAGCAGCTTCCTTCGCATCCGTTACTAAGAATGTGGTTGCCCGCTTCATCAATCAGAATCTTATCTGTAGGTACGGTATCCCCGAAAGGATCATCACTGATAACGGTACAAACCTTAACACTTCTATGGTCACCGCCTTGTGCGAGCAGTTCAAGATTCAACATCACAATTCATATCCCTATCGGCCAAAGATGAATGGTGCATTCGAAGCTGCTAACAAAAATATCAAGAAGGTCATACAAAAGATGACAGTCACCTACAAGGACTGGCATGAAATGTTACCATTTGCTCTCCACGGATACCGTACCACGGCTCGCACATTAACTGGGGAAACACCCTATTCTTTGGTTTATGGCATGGAGGCTGTTTTACCTATCGAGGTTTAGATTCCCTCTTTGAGAATCATGAAAGATGCTGGTTTGAGTGAAGACGATTGGATCCAAACCCGGCTTGATCAACTGAACTTAATCGACGAAAAGAGACTTACTGTTGTTTTCCATGGTCAGACGTATCAAAAACGGATGATCAAGGCTTTCAACAAGAAAGTCAGACGCCAAGTATATCAAGTTGGAGATCTAGTGGTCAAGCGCATCATCTTGCCACAAAGTGATCCCAGGGGAAAATGGACTCCTACCTATGAAGGACCATTTGTAATCAAGAACATCTTTTCTGGTGGGGCAATGATCTTAACCACCATGGACAGTGACGACTTGCCGCACCCTGCGAATGCAGACATAGTCAAAAGATACTATGCATAAGAGACCCGCTAGGTTGACACACCTAGGCAAAACAAGGGCATCCCGGCGAACCAAAAGGTTCGGGCAAAAATTAGGGATAAAATAGAAAAAATATGTACCCCCGACAAGTTGAAAACCGAAAGGGCGACTTGGGCAAAAAAGGGTTTCCCGGTGGACTGAAAACCTGAAAGGGCGATCCAGGCAAAAGTTAGGGAATTAAAGCGTATGACTATGTCTCGTCGGATCACTTTAAAGACAATCTCTTCACTGACAAACTCTGGGTTTCTGATCAATTCAATCATCTTCGAACGAAGCAATGGACAGACAAGATATTCAGAGATTTGAAGGCTATAGCAGAATGGGAACCCCATGGGATTTTCACACATAGCTATCTTTCTATGTATACAATTTTCTTACTTTTATGACACCATCCTCTTACTAGGATGTCTGTCTCCTTTGTACAAAACACTTATTTAAAGTAAATACAAAGACATCTCTTTCAAAGTACATAAAACTATTTTCCTTTTTCTTTTACACTTGTGTTTATGTTTGCAAAAACGTCCAATGATTCATTGATGAACATATGCATTTGAACATAATTACTGTTTACAAATAAACAAAGTGGAAAAGAACAATTATTGACAGACTGAAAGGATAGGAAAACGTATTTAGGCTATTCCATGAGCAATCCTTACAGTACATCATCTAGATCCCCAGCGGAGCTAAAATTTCAAACCCTTAATCCCCATCAGAGTTTAAAACTTCAAACTCCCAATCCCCATCAGAGTTTAAAACTTCAAACTCCCAATCCCCAGTGGGGCCAAAACTTCTAACTATCAATCCCCAGCGGAAACTATCCAATTTCTCTAAATTCCCTAGCAAGTTGTCTTGAAGCCTGGAAATCAACCAGATAACAGTTAACTTTTGTCTCTCCCCAACCTAGGATAACTCCCCAGTAGAGTGGCAGACAACCCAAACTCCTGAACCTACTCTCCAGCAGTAAGCCTTCTTCCCCACAGAGTTTTTATTGCTTCCCAATAGAATGAAGGTTCTCATTCTTAATTCCCCGCAAAAGTCATCAGAGTTTTCTTTATTCCCCAGCGGAACAAGGATTCCCATTGTGTAACCCCCATTAGAAGTCATCAAAGTTCTCTAGATTTCCCAAGCAGATTACTCAAGCATTATATGGCATTGCTCGCAACAAATTTTTTTGTCAATACTCCAACTTCAAGACATGAAGGATCCCTATATCCCCAACAGTCTCCAAGGATTTCTTATCCTCATTAGTCAAGGATTTATTTTTCCCGGCAGCAGTCAAGGATTTATTTTCCTCAGCAATACAGCAAATCAGCTTACATGCGTATACATTACATCCATATATCATAAACATTGATAAATACATATATTGCATCATACATTTCATGCAACATAACTTTGTGTTCAGCTAACATTTTACCCTTTTCAGGATAAGCTTAAAAGCTACCAATTAACAATATGCAATCATGATACAGTTCAGATACGCTCCAGACACGGATGCCATCCTGATACTCATTCAGATTCAACTTTCAAAGATATAATACAGATACACTCCAGACACGAAAGTCATTTTGCTACTCATTCAAATTCAGATCCCAGATACAGTTTAAATATGCTCTAGACACGGATGCTATTCTATTACTCATTCAGACTTCAACTATCAGATACAGTACAGATATACTCCAGACGCGGAAGTCATTCTGTCACTTATTCAGATTACAGTACGGATACACTCCAGACACGGAAGTCATTCTGTTACTCATTCAGATTCAGTCTCCAGATATAGTTCAGATACGCTCTAGATACAGATGCCATCCTGATACTCATTCAGATTCAGCTTTCAGATTCAAGTTCAGATACACTCCAGACACGGAAGTCATTCTGTTACTCATTCAGATCCTAGTTCAGATACAGTCTAGATACGCTCCAGACACGGATGCCATTCTGTCATTTATTCTGATTTTCCCCAGCTTAGATACACTCCAGACACGGAAGCCATTCTATCACTCATTCAGATCACTTATTTAGATTCTCACAGTACATATACGCTCCAGACCCGGTTTCCATTCTGTCACTTATTCAGATTCAAGTTCAGATACGACTCAGATACGTTCCAGATACGGACACCATTCTGATGCTCCTTCTTCTGACCTACAACTTACAACTCAACAAACATTATTGGATGGCTTCTTTAAGCCTATCTCCAACAAGATTCTATCACCTCTCTAAATGGAATATTTAAACCCATTCCCTCAACTACATTTTATCGAGTGCAAATTTATGGGTACTCTAGTGTCCAATCATCTTTTACCTTCGAGTCACGAACGACAAAACTCGCCAATCTAACTCTTCAGGTTCAAGAAGATTGAATAGGGGCAGATTTTGTACCCCAAAATTTTCCCTCTCACTTATCAAGATTTTTCTCACAAGACTTCTTGGACTCAGGACAAGATTAGGGTTTGGTCAGCTCAAGACATCTCATCTTGCACTGATCACCCAAAATTAGGGTTTGAGTTTGCACAAAGATTTTTGGACCACCAATGCTTCATGTTACTTTCATACACCATCTTGGACCCCTAAGATTTCTCATGTTAAGTTTCAAGCCTTGAATCACATTTTTGCTCAGTCAATTGGACAATTGACCTAAAAATCAGTTGTATTGGGGAAAAAGTAAACCATGGCCAATTTATAGTCAAACTTCATAATTTTTGATCCACAACAACATTTTATACTCATATGTACCACTTGATCAAGTTTGGATCACAACTCCTCAAGAAATTTGATAAATCATCAAAAGGGCAAAATGGTCAAAATTAGGGTTTTGACTGAGAAAGGGCAATTTCTGATTTTTAACCTAGCCAATGACTAATTGGGTTCAAAAATGATTTAAAGGACTCAACGGAATCATCTTGACCTAATTACATGGTTCAAAAGATCTCAAGTTCATAGGATTGACAGATGAATTTTCTAGTCAACTGATCAAAAGTCAACTGTACACTGAAAAGTCAAACTTTGACTTTTTGGTCAAAATCAAGTGCCAAGGGTCATAATTCATCAAGATATGTCAAAATATGAAACTTGTTCACCAAGAAAACCAATTTTGAAAATTAGGGTTTTGAATTTGAAAATTTCATAACTTAGAATTTTTCTAAGTATGGAAATTTTCTTATTTTTTCCCAACTTTTCACCACTTTTTCACCTTGATGCAATTTGATTCAAAGAAAACTTCCAACATAAAAGTTGTAGTCCTCCATGAAATCTACAACTTTTATTCAAAAAGTTTTCCCAAAAGATGCTTGGATCTCAAGATATGAATTTGTGAATAGAGGTCCATGAACTAAATAACTTAGTGAAAATTTGCCCTAATTTAGGCAGTTTTTTGACCCAACTTCATGGACATTTTTCACCTAGTTCCAAGAGGTATCTAAAAATTCATTTCAAAGATGGATTATAGATCACATGACAAGATTTCTAAAATGTCAAAGAACTCTCCAAGATCATTTGTGGTTAAGGAGGATCAAAGAAGAGAAATTGGCATTTTGTCACTTTTGTTCATGCCATTTTCACAAAGTGTCAAGTTGCAAAACAAATCCATGATGCTTGTACCTTGCATTACAGGTCCTAAACTCCTTATACACTCCATAATTAAATGCTAATTCTGAAGACAAAGGTTTTATTTTCACTTTTGGAACATTGCACAAAAGATAATTCCATTAATGGCATAAAGGGCACATTGCCATTTTCATAAAGCAAGCTTTTGCAACTTTACAATTCTTGAGCCTTGGAGCTGTCCCTTTGGTGCAGGAAATTTCCACAGATCTTAAGCAACTTGTACAAGCCCTTTGCATCCCACAAGCAAGCAGTACAAGCATGTTTGCATGGTCCCTTCAACTTTTCTTCAAATGCAAGAAAAGTTGCAAAAGAAGTCAGAACTTGTACAACTGAGAAGGAGTGGACTTTGTATCATTCTATACAAATACACAAAGTCATTACAATGCTACACACGAATGCTTGACCACCAAAACACTCAGAAACTCAGAAACTCCAAATTTCTGCCAAAACACCCAGCTTCTGCAAAACTATAGCCAATACATTTTTGGCTCGTGCGTTTTGTGGCCTGATACTTCAAACACTTAATAAGCATCCTACTAAAGCTATCCAAGCCTTTACATTGTTACTGTAACCTCTGTTTCAGCCATTTCCATTTTCACTTTGGAAGCTTGCAACTTGACTTCTACAGAGAGTTCTGGCCATCCACAAAGCAAGCTAGGTATTGGAATAGCTTGAAGGAACTTCAAGGAAGCTCATACGATCCTCAGGCCTCACTCAAAGTCCCCACATTGCCATATCCAAATCCAGCTGAATGAGGTATTTTTCAAAACTCTATCTCTCTATTTAGGCATCCTTAAGCCACGATTTGTGAAGCAAAAGTGTAGTCTCTAGCATGGTGAAGTTGTACATATGCATACTTTCCATTCATATTAACTGAGCTGAGAGAATTTGAAGTTTGAAAATACTAAAATTTCTAGGTCACGATTTAGGGCTGACAAAATTCTCCCTGATCTTTGAGAGTTAGATTACAAATTTTATATCATTGGAATCGTGAGATAAAATGCTACATGTTTTGTGTTATAAGTTTTTGTTTTTATGCAACTATGAGCAAATTACAGGTTTGAACCATAAGCGCGCGCAGAGCTGAAGGACAGGGACGAAGTGGCTGGCTTGGGCTTTTTGCATTTCTGGCCCTTTTGTTTTTACTTTCCACACCCCCTGTATTACTTTTGCACCCCCTTGCATATTTGTTTTATTTTTCATATTTCTTTTTATATTTTTATATTTATTGCTTTTATTTATTTTTCTGAATCATAAAAATCATGAAAAATATTTTCTTTATTTTTTGCACTTTATTTTATTTTTTTATTATTTTTTGGCATAAAAAATAGTCTTATTAGGATAATGGACTTTATTTTCTTAAATAGATTGTGAATATATTTAAATAAATACCATACATTTTTATTTTATTATTTTACACATAAAATATTTATTTTCATACATATTTTAATTTTTAATATTTATACATAATATTATTTATTATTTTCTTGTACAAAAAATGGACAAAATAATAAAAGGAAACATATTTTTCTTTTAATTTAAAAACTAGGGTTTCACCCCTCCAAAAAATAACAATATTATTTTTCCTTATTTTCTAGGGTTAATTAATTTTATTTTCTCATACAAAAAATCAAATACAAAACATTTTTTGCATAAATACATTTTTATTGCATTTTTAATATTTGTATATTTATTTAATTTGCACATAATTCAATTGGGTTGTAATAGTATTTTATATTTGTGCAATATCCCCATTCAAAAACTTGTATCCTCCCTCCCATAATAATTGTTGTAATAGTTTAGTTTACATTTACGCAATTTATCACTTTATATATTTGTGTAGTAAATTAGGGTTTTGCATGATAAGACCAAAAACAAACAAATAGACAAGACCTAATGCAAGACAAATGCATGAAAAATGACACACGTTGCACACAAGCACCCTTAGGGTTTCACCCACTTGGTTGCCTAAACAAAAAATGGCCATGTTACGCATGCGAAGTATCTTGGCAAAATAAAACAAAATAAGATCATAGTCCCTCGATGACGCTATCAAAAGGTTGCCTAAAAACAAATGATCTTGGTCCCTAAAATTGCTAAGATACTTAGGCAATATTGCTATCATGTTCATACGATGACCCACGCCTGTCCTGTTAACATCCAAAGATAGGGTTGTTTACCAAATCAATGGTAAATCAACAATGTCAAAGGAATAAAAATGCACAAGAAAGACTTTTGAGTAGGTAGAGTGCTTCTAGTTACTTAATCAATTTCAAAACAAATCCTTGCTATTTTCAAAAACAAACACACACACATTTCAAAACATTTTACAAAACATTGAAACATTTTTCAAAAGACAAACATCTTTGTATACATTCTTACGAACGAGAATCATTACAAAGATTGCCTAAACGATGGCCTCTTTTCAAAATACTTTCAAAACCACACAAAGCACCATTTCAAACAATTTCAAAAGCAAAGCAAGTGATCTAAACAAGTAACTAAGAGCCCATGGAAAACCGTGGATGAAAAGGGTGCTAGCACCTTCCCTTTTCATAATCTACCCCTCGAACTCAAGAAAACATCGCAAAGGTCTTTCTTGTGCTTTTTTACCTTTCCTTTTGGATAAAAGAAAAGTCGGTGGTGACTCTTGCTAACTGCAACATTTGCAAACACAAACGCAAAACCTCAAGTCAGTTCTCCCACCGCATCACACAAACAACCCATATGCCTCGGGCTTGACATAGGTTCTTTCAAAAACAAAGAAAATTACTTTGGAAAGAAAATTTCAGGAATTTCCACAACTGTCCAGTTCTTTAACTCTTCGTCTCGGGCGCACTCATGAATGAAATATGTCGCCTTTTTGATGGTATTTTTATGGGACACCATTGCCACTTGTTCGCCATGATCCACTCCTTTGTTGATGAAGACTTCATAGATTGGTGGAAACCTTGCTTTCCCTTTGAGAGTAGCCTTTGATAATTCATAACCCAAGCCAAAACGATTCTTCTTATCAGGCATCTCAGGGAGCTTTACCCAACCTTTCGAATCACCATTCTCCACTTCCATTTGTAAGTCTCTCCTTGAAGTCATACTAGGATTTTTGATTTTTTTCTATCGGTAAAGTTATTGTGGAAGCAACCTCCAGTACTTGAAATGGTGTAGCTATGCAATATTCGTCAATATTGATATACCTGCAGGACTCAATGTGACTTATGAAGATGTCCTCTTCCCCACCAATTATGACCAATCTCCTTTCAATAAAGAATTTCAACTTCTGATGTAAAGTCAACGTGACTGCCTCTGTCGCATGAATCCAAGGCCGCCCGAGTAAACACGTATATGCCGGTTCTATATCCATGACTTGAAAAGTGATGTAGAACATATGCAGACCGATCTTGACGGGGAGGTCTATTTATCCGAATACCGTACTCTGAGAACCATCAAAGGCTTTGACTATTGTGGAACTCGGTCTTATCAAAATATCGTCCAATGTTAACTTTGTCAGGCTAGATTTGGGTAACACATTAAGATCCGAACCAATATCAGTAAGTACCCTGGATAGACTCGTAGTACCTATTTGTATTGAAATGTATAATGCTTGATTGTGAGCTCGACCCTGTGGCACTAACTCGCTGTCGTTGAAACCCAAATAGGACCCAGACGTTAGATTGGCTACCACATTATCAAATTGGTTCACAATGATTTCTTCTGCAACATGAGCAAAACTTAGAACTTTCATTAAAGAACCCTGATGCACTTCTGAGTTAATGAGTAACGAGAGTATATAGATCTTGGCCGGCGATTGATGCAGTTGGTCTACCACCCTATAGTCACTTCTCTTAATTATCTTCAAGAATTTGTCGTCCTCTTAGTCAGTGAAGCTTTTGTTTGGAGGCTCATGATTCACCTCTTCGACTGCTTTTCCTTTCTCTTTTGTCAACAAGTCATTTTTATTTTTCAACACATTGTCGTTCTTCTCCGATGGTTTATATCCGAACACCCGGCCACTACGGGTCATGCCCCCTATCACTGCTATGTTTGAAATTGTAGGTTCTTGACTTGATGATGACTCACATTCTTGTTTCGAGCCACTGATATACATAGTCGGATCATAATTCCATGGTACTGCCTTATCAGTTTTGTAAGGGGTAGGAGATGGCCTTTTAATTACCATCGTAGTCTTTGGTGCTACCATAATTCTTAGAGTCTGCTTTACTGGGATTTCTGTCAAATCTCCCCATGGGATCGCAAGAGTTTTCTTGTCATGATAAGGGATCACCAATGGTTTCTTCGTACTTCCTTCAATTACTGCTATATATTTCACCTCAGGGTATGGTCCGAATTGGACTATCCCCTGATCCACCAATTGTTGTAAGGTCTTTTCAAAAGCTTCATTGTGTACCAACAGGAACCCACATTCTAACAGGTATTCCTTCAATAGTCTCATCAGAGACTTTGCTTGTCTTCTAGCCCCGCAGTTGGTGACCACTTCAATTGCATTTATTTTTGGGCCCTCATGCAAAGGCATGAGGTTTGATTTGATGTTTGGTTTTTCAAAAGTAATGTCCTGGGAGTCTACTAGATCTGGTACTTTATGCTTAAAAGCTCAACATTGATCTATGGTATGCCTCAGAGAATTGGCATGGTACTCACATTTGGCATTGGCGTTGTATTTGGGAGGCAATGGCCCAACTGGGGGAGCTAAAGGTTTTAGCTCTATTAAGGATGCTTTGATCAGATGTTGTAATAATTGGCTGGGTCGCATAGGGAGTGGATCCAATTTCCTTAGTGGCTTCTCAAATTTGTTTTGTTGTTGTCCCCCCGGGATGATTAATGATTGTTGTGTTCTTGGTTGTAAAGCCACAACATTTACTTCAACTTCTTTCTTCTTAGTAAAATTAGGCATCGGTCTTTTTATGTTAAAGGGAGCATTTGATGACCCCCCTTGAATCTTTCCATTCTATATCCCTGCCTCAATTCTTTCTCCAATGGTTACTAAGTCGGAAAAACTTGACGAAATACTTCCTACCATCTTTTCATAGTATACCCCTTGTAGAGTTCCCATGAACATGTCGACCAATTCCTTCTCCAGAAGTAGTGGTTGTACTTGAGACGCCATCTCTCTCCACCTTTGAGCGTATTCTTTGAAGGACTCTTCCTTCTTCTGGGATAGGTTCTGGAGCTGGGTGCGGGTAGGTGCCATATCCAGGTTGTACTTATACTGTTTCAGGAATGCATTGGCAAGATCTGCCCACGTCTTTATACGCGTCCTTTCTAACTGCATATACCAATCCAGTGATGCCCCACTTAGACTGTCCTGAAAGTAATGAATCATTAGCTTCTGGTTCTGAGCATAGGCATGCATTTTCCTACAGTACATGCGCAAGTGGTTTCTCGTATAAGTGAGCCCTTTATATCTTCCAAAGTCAGGTACTTTGAACTTCAGTGCGATTATTACATCTGGAACGAGACCCATCTCGAGGGCATCAACGTCAAAAGCATCACATCCTTCCACAACCTTCAACCTTTCTTCTAGAGCTTTGTATTGATCTAGTGCCGACGAGTTTTCAATAGTAGTGGTGTCGGCCACTTTCTACGATACCCAATTAGCGTCCTCCAAATCGTGATCTCTGTATTGTAAATCTAAGTAATCGTCAGCATGATTAACCAGAATTTGCAGGGTACGATATGCCCCTGCCTTTGGTGGAGGTGGGATAAACCCTTTAGATTCTTGTCTGGTCTCGTGTTGAGCCATGACAGATTTCTGTGGCCTTGCTTCTAGTTCTTTTCTTGGTTGGTGACTGCCCAATGCACCAATAGCTTGGGTTATTTCTTAGAAGGCTACTCTAGGAATATGTTCTTGCCTATCAATGATGTTCTTCAAGGCTAGAAGAACCTAACTCATATCCCCCCTCATTGAGTCGATGTTGCTCTTAACTTGTTCTAAATCTAACTTGAAGCATGCCTTGTTTTCTTCTATTTGTTCCATAGATCTTAGTTGGTGAGCTCTTGTTTGATACGGCGGCCAAGGAGGTAGTGGTTTCCTTCTACCAATGGTTCAACTGAAGAATATTTTTGAAAACGATGAGTTCTTGAATGGAAAATACATGAGATGTAATGAATGCGTGATAAGTATGCATGGTGTTTTATGCCTTATTCACCTGAGTATATATATATATATATATATATATATATATATATATATATATATATATATATATATATATATATATATATATATATATATATATATATATATATATATATATATATATATATATATATATATATATATATACACACACACATTTTTATTTATAATATCGTATGTATATGTATATATATTTTTTAGGTTTTTGCTTTTTTCATTTTTATTTAGTAAGTATATGAAAAATGAATACACAACAAGATAGGAAACACAAAGCTTTCATTGAAACATCGTTTGTCTTTAAAAGATAATACATCTCAGATACTGAAAAATATTATAATTCTAAAAATAGTAAATTTGCTTGGAAGGGAAATAAACCAAATGAAAACAAAATTCTAATCCCGTTTGCGAATATCTTCTCTGAAACGATCCACCATTGTCTTGCACATATTGAGAAAGTTGTCAACGTCCTCTGGGAGAGGGACCATTACACTTTCTACGTCCTTTAAGCTTCTGGGAATGTCTTTGATAAGGTTGTTGGCCAAGAACGCGAGCTTCTCATGCTTATCTTTGTAGTATTGGTACTCTTGGTAGAGGTGTGGAATTATCTTGTGGTTATCCCTTCCTGCTTGGGCATTTTTTGCATATTGTTCTTCCCAATACATCTTTTCAGCTCTCAGCTTGGTGTAGAGTCTTCGTTGTATCAGGAAGTTCTTCCGGGGCCCCTCCAGTTCGAGGCATACTTGCTCATACTCACCAGTCTTCTGGGTCAGATGCCTCTCTACCCTCATTTTCATCATGCGCTCTTTGACTTCTTACTCTTGGCTATCATGAAGTCTAGTAGTGAGGTACTTTAGTTGTTCTTCTTGGTTTAAGGATGCCTAGGCCAAGCTTTAGATTTGAGCCCTCAATTCTTCCTCTAGAATTTTCTTTTCCTGCACAACCTTTTCGTACCATCTATTCAACTTTCCGATTTCATTGACAACATCTTCCAACCTCTGGTTATGGGAATCCAGGTTAAAGGTAACACTTAAGAGCCCTTCAGTTGACCGCTTCCTTTTCAAACTTTCCTTTTCAAGTGCTTTACGCTCTTTTTGGATCTATTGATCTTTCGATTCGAGTATGCGTTGCATTTGTCTTTTCTCTTTGGTCAGGTTAAGGAGATTGAGCTCTAGCTCTTCCTTCTCTCTCTGAGCCTGCTTCAGTGCTTTTTTTAGATCATCTACCTCTTCTAAAGACATAGGAGGAGTAATTAGGGCCTCTTGCTTATACTCAGGATCTATATCAAAAGGAATTTTGATAATCTGCACCCTGTTTAGAACCCATTGAGTGTAAGGTTCTTTTGCCACTACATTCTTCTTCTCTGCTTTTCTTTTGTTAACCCTACTCCAAGCCCGAATGATTTTGTTGAGTAGTTCTCTATCATTTCTGCCCATGTCGTGAATAATCAGTTGCTGAGGTTGCTCATCCGAAGGTTTGTCTTCCAGAGGAAAACCTAGTTGTCATAGGATCAATGTGGGATTGTAATTGATGCAGCCTTATGACCCGATTAGTGGGACATCAGGAAAATCCCAACAATTATAGACAATACCCCCAATATCTAACTTCCTAGCATACCACAACATAGAGCTAGCAGTGAGAGACCTTAACTTCTGAGGCCATTCATACCTTGTCAGACTTGGGATTAAGTAATCCTTTTTGTAAAGGTGAGTCATAAACTAGGAGTATAGTAATGGGATACATCAATTCAAAGTACCTCTCTTCTTTTCGTACCGTGTATGAATATCATAGTAGATATCAGTAAGTAGAGCCGGAGTGAGGTCTGTATTAAAGGTCTTCGTACCCCAAAACACACTGATGGATGTAGGGTCAATATAATCTATAGTGCGTGGAAACAAAACAACACCAAATATCAGCAACCCAAGATAATCGACACAAGATTCCCATTCCTTCTTATTTTCCAAATCAAGGGTTTTACTCTCCAGATAACACCTTTTAATCCCTCGCGCTTCTCCTTCTTTCTTATAGTTAAGGGCAAACTCAGGATAAGGGATTCCCAAACCCTCGGCCAGTATCTTGATATCAATGGTTTGTCCAATACATGTATAACCTTTCTCCTTGGAGAAGTTCAGAATTCTATCCAGTTCCTCTAAGGTCAGGGCTAACTGGAAATCTTGAAAGGTGAAGCATCTCAGTGGAGGATCATAGAATTATACTAGAGCAGAAACGGCATCCAACTGTACTTTGACTTTAATTAAGTCCAAGATATCCCCATAACATCGAGTAAATGTTTTTATGGCCCTTTCAGATAATCTTTCCTTTAATGCTTTGATTTGAGTCACATATGGCCTAGTAGAATTAATACGAACAAGTTGTT
This sequence comes from Vicia faba, assembly GCA_948472305.1. Classification (NCBI taxonomy): domain Eukaryota; kingdom Viridiplantae; phylum Streptophyta; class Magnoliopsida; order Fabales; family Fabaceae; genus Vicia; species Vicia faba. The sequence goes on from OX451735.1 coordinate 1,133,174,937, forward strand.
TTCCTTTGGTATTCATTTTCAGATACTCACACAAAGACCTTTACTCTTTTTTTATACCATGTGAATAAGACAAGCAAACAATGTATGATGAACATGTGAAATGATGCATGAACATATGAATGAAATATTTAAATGACGTGATTTAGTGAACAGTAACCCTTAGAAGGTAGGCTCTAGTTTGGTTTTACAAATATTCTACCCTCCCCATACGGTGATTTCCTTAAGGGTGTCATAAATAACACTAGATATAAAGGCACAAGGGCCTCCCTTAAGCATAGTCTCTTTGCAGACCGAAACTTTCGTCTCTAGGTCGGAAAGGTCTCATCATGAGATTTTAGTTTAGGGTTATACAAAGAGCCAAATGTGTCATTCCAAAGTCCTACTTCCCAAGAGGATGTCTCTTGAGATGTATTTATTTTGCGGAATTCCATCGACTCTAGGGGAAGTCGTCACATAAACTCATAGGGATGATGTATCCCCTTGGCTAATAGACGAACCTTCTTTCTAAGGTTTATTTAAAAATATTTTACAAAATTTAAAATCCCACCACAGACATAGGAATATTATTCAAAAAGAAAGAAAATAAATAAATAAAATAAGATAAATAAACAAATAATTAAACAAATATAAAACCCCAAAAATAAGAAACCCAAAAAACCCTAAAACTAATGGGCAAGGCCTCTAAACCTAGGGTTGAGTCCCCAGCAGAGTCGCCAGCTATTGCAACTAGTTTTTAAATTAGAGTCGCCACCCTTAATTTTTTCCTAAAGGAATGGAGTATAAAGGAATAACCATAAAGTTCAGAGATTCTAGATTTGGACTCGGTTCTAGACGAGGGGAAGGTGTTAGGAACCCCTTGTCTACCTTGTTCGCAAGGATACTAGGTTTAGAAACGCGATGTTTAGGAAATATGGTTTTTATTGTTTTATTAGGGAAAAGAGTTTGGATTTTAGTTAGCTGGACTCGCAATGATTTTTGACCGTATGCCTACATATCCTCTTAGGAGGAATCAAAGTCTCATTTCGTAGTTCGAGGGGTTTGTGTTTTTTATGGTTTACGCATACATTTTAATTTCCCTCGCACTTAACCCGGGTGTGTGAATAGCAGAGGTATTGGGCAAGCGCTTAGTTAATTAGAATATGCTGCGTATTCCTTTTTGAAAATTAATTATTTAAATTAATTTATTGTGAAAAATAGTTTTGTATTTGTTGAATGATTTTTTTAAGTATTAATCATAAAAATATCTGTTTAAATGCATGCTTAAAATAATTTAATTTAATGCAATAAATAGAAAGTAATTTTGATGAGTTGAGAAATATATTAGTTAATTTTTTGATAACAATAATATAATAACATTAAATATATTAAATATATTAAATAAGAAATATAAAAATAGTTATAATAAAATAATAAAGAAAAATAAAATAAAAATGCATGGGGGTGTAAATTAAGTTAAAATAGTAAACTAGGGGGGTGTTAACAGCTTGGGCCTGAATTCAGATATTGAATTCAGGCCCATCAGTAGAAGGGGTGCTTTGTTAAAGCTGATCAGTAAATTGGGGACGCATAGGAAGCAAGGCCCAAGTCCAGAATTTGGACTTGGCCTGCTTGGCTTAGGGGGGTGTGGTTTATGATGCGTTGAGTAAACGCAAGACAAATGGGGGTGCCATTAGTGTATGGGCCTGGCCCAAAATCATTTTTTGGGAGTCCATTAGATTGTATATGGAAAGGACCATGACATTACGGTGAGTATACATGCTGATGGTCATTGGATTGGAATTGAATGGACGTGGATAGGGGTACGTGGTAGTTAGGATGGGGAGGCGTGCATGGGATCATTAAGCATAATTATATTTTTTGTTTTACAAAACAAACTTGTCATCCTCTCATCTCTCTCTTTTCTGAAACCCTTCTCGTTTTCACCTCTCTTGCATGTAAAACCCTAGCCTCCCCCAATCTCTAACCCTAGCAGCGACGATTCTCAATCCAAACCTCTGAGATCAAACCCTTACCTAAAAATCCAAGTGTAAAACAATAATTTTAGAGAGAGTTGAGTTCATTCGATACCTTTAGATTGCGTGTTTTCTTCTTCTTGGAACCTTGACACAATAGCTAATTCTCCTTTTTCTGATTTGTTAGGTGGATCAGAGCAAGGATGTTGGTACGATGGTGAGTTTGAATAACAGAGGACAACGATGGTGACCTAAAGAAGTTAGGGTTTCATATTTTGAAACCCTAATTTCTCTGCAAAGAGACCCTCTTTCTGGTAATATCCTTTCACTCTTTTCTTCTTTTTATTTGGTAAGCCCCTCTGTCATCCCCCTTTCTGAAATTTCATCCCCTCATTTGTTCAGATTCTAAGTTCTTATAGTGACTAGGATTTAGAATTTTTTTAGGAAAAAACTTATTGTGTCTGCAATTACACGTTACAAATTTGAAATTGTTTCCCCTTTCGTTGATTTTCTTTTGATTGCGATTAAAAGAGTTTCTGTATTTACTGATTTCAAAGTTTTTTTTTAAAACGTTTCCATAAATATCCAATCATGTCCTAATTATAATTCTGCACTTGCCAATCTTGTTTACTGAGCATTGATTCAGGTGTTTATGTCCCTGTGCTTTTTGATTTGAATATTGCCCTGTTTTGGGTTATAGCATATTTGCGAAATTAACTAAGTTTCTGCTTTGGGTTCGATACCTCACTGTCTTGGTTTTAAATCTTTTCCTCCAATTCTGATATTTATTTGCACTGACTGTGAATTGTCTTTTTGCGTATTTTATTTAATCCCTTGAACTTGCTTGTTTTTTTGGTAACAAACAGGGCACTGAATTGATTAAAACTGATTTAATTGGTAGAGTAGTTTTGTGCAAGTTAGTGCCGACTATTTGATTTTTTTGGTTCTGTTAATGGACTGTTATGAGGATGTAGGCTATTATCTGTTTGTGGACATTTTGTAAAAGAGCAGAAATGCAAGCGCTTACTTGATGTAGGTCTATGCATAACTGCTAAGTAAATCATTCGCATGAGGTATGGTTTTAAGCAGACTGCACTGCTATTTTTGATTCATCAATCCTATTTATCAAGTATTGATACACGACCTTTTCTTGCAGGTGTAATGACATGAAATCTGTCATGGAGGAGGCCTAAGCTAGGACAAGTTTACAGGAGCAAAGGCATAAATAAATATTTAGTGATTGAAAGTTTGGCCATGGGGAGGTTGAAGGTGTTTTGGAACTGTTAGAAAAAAGAGATGCCCTAATGACGAGCTTAGGTTTAGGATGGATAGACTTTGACACTTTCATGTAAACATTCTTTATAATTTTCTTTGTGATGGTGATCTTAATGATGTTGTAATGATGTGATTGTGTTTTTTGAACGTGTTATGTAATTATCCATGTTGGCTTAAACAAAACATTTTGAACCAACTTTCTCTTCCATATCTCTAAGTCTTTCCTCTTGAGTTTGATCCCCTGTAGTTCAATATGCACAAAAATTTCTTCAATTTCACATGAATGATGTAATGCCTTACTACTTCTCTTTACCTTCATTAATGGATACATCACCTTTTTATTTTAACTTCGAATAAAAAACAATTCCTTGGAACCTTCTTTGATTCATAGTCCTTGGAATTAACTAATTCAAGAAGACTCAAGTATCCTTTCTTCTTTTGTATAATATTATGATGATGCCTTGAATGAGTCCCTATCTCCATGGTATAGCTTTTCATAATGAATGCCTCCTTGAATTAAGCCCTTAAATGCATGTCTTAACTCCATGTTCATAACAAATTGCATTTGAAGTAATCAAAAGGATGAAGAAACCTTGAATCATTAATCTTAGGTAAAAATTGTTTAAAGGAAATCTTGTAACTTGATAAAATAAAATTCACAGTTCCCTATGAAACCAAACCTTAATTTCTCAATATATGAATGAGCTAGTTGAATTAAGTTGGAGTGAAGTGGAAAACTCATAATCATAGAGAAACCCTAGCTTACAAAATCCTTAATCTCACGCCAAGTTTATTGGTGCATGATGTGTTAGATGAGGGGCATGAAATATATAAGCCAGATGATACCTAGAGGAGGGTAGGACAAATTTGGGGTATGATACACATTAGTTGAGATTGATCTGGCGGCATAAATTTCCTTTCCTCAGCAAATTTTCCCACTGGAATTCTTTTGCGTTTACCTCATTGATTCCCACAGAGTCTGCTGCATATCATATCATATACAAAATAATATGTCAAAAAGAGTCCATTGCATTCATATCATACCATATACAAAAAAATGTGTCAAAAAAGAGTCCATTGTATTCATTCATATCATATCCATTTTGTGGCATCTTAGGACCAAAAATCGGGTTTTATGTTATATTTAAGTATATTCATATCTCCGATAGAAGAAACTTAAATAAAGGCATCTGTCATACCCTAATTTTTGACCTAAGATCCCGCATTTCATCCGCATCATTGCATAGCAAAGGTTCACAAGTGGTTTGACCTATTTTTGCCAATTCTTGAGTTAGATTTCAAAAATTTATAACTTCTTTAAATTTTGACATTTTTAGTGGTTTTTTTTTGTGCATATGATTCTCCTTGACATCATCTACAATTTCTCTTTACAAGTCAAGAGCTAATTATGCTTTGAAAAGCCACAAAAAAATAGAAACGTTAGAAGTCGTTTATGAATTTAGTGGAATTTGATTTTTATTGTGTTTTATTCATGATTTCAAAATTACAAAAAAATGTACTTAGCATCATGTTTGTTTTTTATTTACTATTTTTATCTCTTTGCTAAAAAATTATCAAAAATATATTCTTTTATTAATTTAAATTTATATATTGGTATCATTTATTTAAAAAAAAAATCTAGAAAAATTTATATAAGTCCTTTTACTTTCTTATGTATATTTTATTTTTTATCTTTTAATTTTCACTTATATTTTCATTTATTTTAATTAAAAAATCATAAATAGTTAATTTAATATCTCTTTTATTTTCTATTTTGTATTTATTATTATTACTAACACTTTTAGTTATTATTATTATTATTATTATTATTATTATTATTATTATTATTATTATTATTATTATTATTATTATTATTACTTTGTCTTTTTTTTTGTATCAATAAAGAAAAGTTGGGATCACTAAAATGTAGTACAAACACTTCCCGTGGATTGTCAACTTGTACTTATCAATGATCAATAATCATTTTCACACTTCACATGGATTGCCTACTTGGACTTATAAATGGCCAAAAACTATTCTCATTAAGTCACATGGATTGCCACATCAACACTTCTACCTTATTTGTCCTATAAATAAGATATTTCTTTCTTTCATTCGGACTAACAATACCATAAATCATTCACTAAACTAAGCCAAAACTCTCTTCTTTTTTTCTCTTTATTTTCTTTCAAGTCATTCCTTCCTTTTATTGAATAGGTAGGTTATTATACTTGTTCTTTATTTAATTATATAACATTTTTACTCTTTATTTATTTAGTAGCATAATTATCACCATTTTAGAAGGAAACTCCATTGATTTAAAATTAAGAGTTGAAAAGTGTTCTTGAACCTTCAAAAGCAAAAGTGATTTATTGTTGTTTAATTTTATTTTTTTCTGTAATTTTTTTTATTTACTTATTTTGAGCATGGATCCTTGACCGTGAGATTGAGTAGATAAATTTTTATTATTCATTTGTTTAATTTCATGAAAAATTGAGAAAGTTATGACATTTATACTATTTTTATTAAAGACTTTATCTTATTCTTCTTTATCTATTTTATTTTTTATTTTTATTTGGATCAATTTGGAAAATATTTGAAATTTTTTTAGTTCATCTAAGCTTTTCGGATGTTTGATGAATACTCATCATTTTCAATCTACCTCTAAATGATCATTTGATTATTCAAGGTACTTGAGATTGATGATAAGTTTGTCATAATGTATCTTCTTTGACTTTGTATTGATCCCACATATTTGTTAATTGTACTACATGTATAAGAGAATGAACTTCAAAGTGTTATTTCTCTAACATGTATGAGTACATACATTGTATGCTCCATATGAAGTTACATTTATCCCAAATCATATTATTAACTTTATATTATACTAACTTTACTTTAATGTCATTTATATTTCCGCACTTTATATTTTCCTCTCTTTACTTTTATGTTATTTATCATTCATAACATTTTATTTTCTTTACTTTATGCATTTTTCTTTTCTCACTTAAACATTTATCTTCTCTTTGCTCGCTTGAGCTTTCTTTTTTTGTGCTTGTTATAAGCCACTTAATAAAGAAAAACCTAAAATTGGTTCTTTAATCCTTGGACTATGGTTACTATCCATTTTTATCTGATGTATGGTTCTTATCCGGTCTTCATCTGATTATTATCTTTGTGTTTGAATCCAAGAGAAATGATTAATTCATTGACTTCATGTCATCGAGTGTATCTTATATGATTGTGCGAATTCTTTCACCCATCTTTAAGTTTTGCTAACCTTAAGTTAGATCTCCAAAAATATTATTTTTTAAACTTACAATCTTTTAAGTCAAAACCTCGACATTAGGTCGTTGCATTTTCAAAATCCCTTTAAACAAATATTTTAGCAAACAACTAATTTTAATACACAGATATAAAAAAAGGTTATTATAGGATACTATAGATGCATAGGGTGCTGGTACCTTCCCTTTGTATAACCAACTCCCGAACCTTCGATCTTTCAAATGCATTATATTTTTTTATATTTTTAGTATTATTCATACTTTGCATATTTATGTGTTTTATTTCACACTTTTCCCTTTTTCTTAGAAATAATAAAGCGCGGTGGCGACTCTTGCTTATTTGCGAGTCAAGTTAATTAATAACTTGATCTCCAATTTTCACGGCTACACTATCGACGCAAGAATGAATCAAGAACATCACCTTGTAATCTTTCTTCTTTTCTTTCTTGTATGTAGCCTTTTGTGCTTATGTTGCCTCTGTAACAAGGGGAGTAACTCTATTCTTGACCACTTCAAGAACATCTTAATATCCAAACACCACTTTCATTTTCTTGTACTATTTATCGTAATTCTTCTAATCAAGGGTTGGTAGATTTATGGAGACTCTATCATTTGAGACGGTAGTCATCTTTACACAACAAATTGTGGATCAGAATCAGAGCTCTTGATGTCAAATGTTGGAACATTCAATTGAATCAATGGAGGTTTTATTCTTATTGAGAAGATGAAATGGGAAAATAAGAGAATTAGAGTGAGAGAGAGTAATTGAGGGTGTGAAGAGAAATTATCGTTAATTTTGCATACTATACCACAAAGGGTATTTATACAAGTAAGCTACAATGATTGGGACCCAAAAACATAAAGTAAATAAGCTGAAAACTCAAAAACTCGGGTTGGTAACCAGTTACACCAAACGCTATAAGTGGTTACCACATCTAAAAATACAGAAAAAACATTGTCATGTAGCCGGTTACATCGTTTACTAACTGGTTATCGACCCGAAAAACAACTTATTTTGTCTCCAAAAGAGTTTATTTGAGAAGATGAAACCTCCAATCAACTTCCATTAGCCTATTGCATATACATTTGAATTATTATTAATTTCCAATAAATTGCTGGTTCTCTATTAGAAGACTAAAAATTGAAGATTTTCTATTTAAGATTATAGGGAGTACTTCACATAATAACAAATGTGATGAGGGTTCAAAAAACAAAGAATCAATGTCCATTTAAAAAGGAAATCTGAACACTCATAGACAATCATTAGGTTCAAAAATATTATGGAAATTGACAAAAAGGATCAAAGAGGATACTAATGATCACACGCTCACAAGATGAATTGACTATATGGCTAGGTAGTTGTGCTCAAAATGAAACAAAATACCTTGATCAATTTTATGCTTTCATACAATCAACACAAACAAAAGATTAAACATAATGAAATCTAGTTAAAACAAGAATTGTGGCCTCCAACATATATGACCAATGGAAAGCTACCTCACAAAAAGGGTAGAAACTAAAGTGATTCACAAATGAAAAAGTATAAAAAACAATGAATGACAAAAAATTATAAAAAGTATAATTATCATGAATATACTAAAGTATAACAAGCGATAAACACATACCTCGAACGTGTACAAAACCTTAACAAAATCATTACCACGTATTTGCAAGTCGAAACGATAAAACTTGACAAATCACCTAAATATCCTCAAGCTATTCACAATAAGATAAAAGACAAACACAAAAATGAACACAATATACACATACTAAAAGACCGAATGAAATTGTCTAAACAAAATTAAAAGTGAAGATATGAAATTTAATAACTAGTCCGAGTTAAATTTGTTTAGAGAATTATATTGAACTACCTAAACTAACAAAATGAAAAACAACAAAGCATGCTTGTTTTACATCTTAAGCTCGATGCCTGTTATTTAAGAACGTTCCTCTAAGTTTCTTCCACCTAGTTATTCCTAACCAACAAACAGACAAACATGAAAGGAAACAAACAATGATATAACAAATTCACAAATATAGAAAACATGTACACATGTGCTAAACATAAACAAATAATTTCACAAGTAAACACAAACAAATTCATGCATAATTTCTATACAACATATACATTAATTACAAAACTAAAAAATAAATGAGTTATCACGATGCAAAACAATAAATCAATCCCCAATAATAGCGCTATTTTGCTGAAGCGGTAAGCAAAAAGTAAAGTATTATTTTATCGGATTCTATTTAGATTATATCGTAACATGTCCACAAATATTGATTATCGAGTCGGCATTTGACAAATAATTCGTTGATGATTTTGGGGGCAAAATGGGTTTGAAGTAAATGCGGGAATTTAAAGTTATTAACATGAAATAAATTCATTCTTCCAAGGAACAACCTATCAAGCATTGCATATAATCCACTCCCCACACAATTAAACCTATAGACCAATTATACTATACCTACAAGACTCGTTAATATCATCACGTATCAAACACTACACCCAGTATACCATCTCAGTGGCGATCTCACAACTAACCTTAACAACACAGAAGTCAACCGTGCTACTTGCGTTAATGATCTCTCAGTCAACACAACAAACACAGAGGCATTAATCCCAGACATCCAAGTGAATAATAGCGCTAAATTTATCTCTAGAATCCAAAAATTATTAGATAATCATCCTAGATAAGAATTCGAGCATGATATGTCTATAACAACCCAAATCCCTAGCTTAGAGCAAAAATCAAGGATAAAAATCGACAAAGATTTGTAAAGCAAGTTTTATACAACGTCATGGGCGACAAATATACATGAGTTCAAAGTAAATACATATAGAAACTAAACCAATAAAGAATACACAAAGAGAAAGAGAAATAAACCACAAATCTACCAGTTTGTCAGTGCCGATCGAAGAGCAATCCACCCCGGATCATCCGTATGCAAGCTTCAATGTCGTTTTCTAAGCTAACCCTAGAGAAAAATGATGGTTGATGAATTTAGGAGTTAAAACAATCCCCAAACTCATAACCCTAAAAAATGAAATGAAATATAAAGAAAATCTGGTCCGCACGTGTCGCCCGACGACATAAAAGCTTCGCCCTGCGATGACCATTAAATACAAGGCCCAGGTTGTGCCACATACGCAACTGGGGAAAAATATCCACCCTCGCTCGACAAAGGGAAGCTTCGCCCGATGACACAATGTTTCCCCGCTCAGCATGCTGACGGTGAGCTCAAGTCAGTGGCTATTGGAAAATGATCCAATCCTCTCACCCCTCAGTCACCCTATGAGGCAAACAAGAAGGCTCCTCGCCTCGGCTTCACCCGTCGAGGCACACCAGAACAATAACTTTTGTTTCTCTTCCTTCATAACTCCAATGCTTTTATCTTTTTGGCCTTATTTCTTTTTTGATCCATCAACGCATCTTGGAGTTTTTATTCCTCTTGCTCCAATAATGCTCAAATACCTACAAAATGAATAAAAAACTATCAAAAGATACACTTTATACACGAAAAAAATATTATACACAAACTAAACGTATTTATATACAAAGTTGGACTATTCAACTGATATCAACAACAAAGAGTCGATAAGTGCAAAAAAGTATATACACAAATAACTACAATTTGCACTTATCAAATACTTGATTTATTTCACGAAACACGTAATACGCGTTACGTAGTCATTATTTTGTCTCCTTCTCCTCCATTTGAACCAATTTGAACTACAGCTTGTTAGTTTGTAACCTCACCATCTTTGCCTTATCAACCCCTTCATAAGCCTTCTTCAAGATCTCACATGCTTGCTTTTCCGAATCGCAATCACCAACTTTCTAAAAGTTGTCACTGTCGACGCAAGAATGAATCAAGAACATCGCCTTATAATCTTTCTTCTTTTCTTTCTTGTGTGCAGCCTTTTATGCCCCTGTTGCCTCTGCAACAAGGGGAGTAACTCTACTGTTGACCACTTCAAGAACATCTTAATATCCAAACACCACTTTCATTTTCTTGCACCATTTATCGTAATTATTCGAATCAAGGGTTGGTAGATTTGTGGGGACTCTATCATTGGAGATAATAGTCATCTTTACACAACAAGTTATGGATCAGAATTAGAGCTCTTGATGCCAAATGTTGGAACATTCAATTGAATCAATGGAGGTTTTGTGCTTATGGAGAAGATAAAATGGGAAAATAAGAGAATTAGAGTGAGAGAGTAATTGAGGGTGTGAAGAGAACTTATCATTAATTTTACACACTATACCATAAAGGGTATTTATACAAGTAAGCTACAATGATTGGGATCCAAAAACATAAAGCAAATAAGCTGAAAACTCAAAAACTCGGGCTGGTAACCAGTTACGCCAAACGCTGTAACCGGTTACCAGATCTAGAAATACATAAAATACATTGTCATGTAACCGGTTATGCCACTTACTAACTGGTTATCGACCCTAAAAACAACTTATTTTTGTTTCCAAAAGAGTTTATTTGAGAAGTTGAAACCTCCAATCAACTTCCAGTAGCCTATTACATACATTTGAATTATTATTAATTTCCAATAAATTACTGGTTCTCTATTAGAAGACTAAAAATTGAAGATTTTCTATTTAAGATTATATGGAGTACTTCACATAATCAAAAATGTGATGTAATCTCCTTAATTAATTAGGTGTTTTTTTTCCTTCTTATAAGCTAGCTATTAATTTTGCTAGATAGATAGATAGATAGATAGATAGATAGATAGATAGATAGAGAGAGAGAGAGAGAGAGAGAGAGAGAGAGAGAGAGAGAGAGAGAGAGAGAGAGGTACAATTTGATGTCAACTTGTCTATTATTTATGTATAATCTTATTTTAAATTGATTTTTCTTGTAAAAACTTTATATTTAAATGTTAGGACATGATTCTCACCTTATTAGAGAACTTTAATTCCCTCAAAAATGATTTTTATATATGAAAACATGATTTTAAGATTGTGTTTTTAGTATGGTCTGTCTATAATGTTCTAGTACTCTTTTTCCTTGGTCAAGTGTAGAGTTGTTAAAATGGGTCTGATCTGTTGGGCCGACCTATAAGCTTAATGATTTAGCGTGGGTCAGACCATAAAATACCTTAAAAAAATACGATCTTATTCTTTTGGCGCAGTCCATCAACCTATATTTTTCATGGGCCGGGTCGGGTCAAGCGGGCTTTAGGTTGATCCATTAAAAAAGATTTTGGTAAATTTTGTGGAAAAAAAGATTGGGATAAGATATGATTGCATAAGTGTATTTTAAAGTAATAAATAAAAGTTATAAAAGAATGAAGATATATTTTCAAGATGATGTGATCAAGGAAATGGTTGTGAGATGAAGAAAAAATTTGATAAGTATTGGTGATAATATTAAGTTACTCTGTAATTTTACATAGATGTTTTTGTGTAATTTTAGCAAGTTTTAACTATAAAGTAGTTAAATACACCATAAAGTGCATGTTGTTAAAATAGACCTACATAAAAACAAGTGGGATATATATATATATATATATATATATATATATATATATATATATATATATATATATATATATATATATATATATATATATATATATATATATATATATATATATATATATATATATATATATATATATATATATATATATATATATATATATATATATATATATATATATATATATATATATATATGTTGACTTGTTAAATATTTTAAATATCACTTAACTAAGTTTATGATGACTCTCTACTTATGTTATGTAGTTTTTATCCATTACATCATTTTTATAAAATTAAAACTATAATACTGAAATACGGGCCAGGCTGGCCCATTGGACTTCATGGGCCTTTGAAAAACCGTCCGAGTTCATTTTCTGTAGCCCATTAAACAATCGGGTCGGATCAACCCATTTAAAAATTTTGGCCCACCGGACCGAAGCGGGCTGGGCCGAGCCGACCCATTTAATAACTCTAATCAAGTGTTGCTCATTGATCTATTATCTCCTTTAAACAAGGTTTTTTTTAATGGTAATTCAACATGAATGCCAAGGTAACCTTACTCTCTTTGATGATACCAAAGTTCTTGTTAATGCAATTGATTTTAAGAAATTTGGTGCAAGACTTAACAAGTACAACTCTGCATATGGCTCTAAACTCCGCGTGTTCACCTTTTGTGGAAGAAAAAAATCACACTATAGCAAATTTTTGCAAGAAACATGTCCTTTCTCCACATTTGCAGAAAAGTACTATTCTGTTACTAACAATACTATAATTAAGAGAAATTATTGTGATAATGGTCACTTTATATCTTGTGAAACCAAAACATGATCTACTTCTATTACTAAGATAGATATGAAAAGCTAGTAAATCTTCTGTAGAATTAATCTATTAATCAATGTTCAATACCTACTGTTGCATAGTAGTTTAGATTCAATATGTAATTCATTTGAATTTATATTGTATTTAAGCTTCAATTGGTTAACATTTTCATTTGATATATTTGTATATATACTAAAGTAGCTTTCAGTTTTGCATTGTAACCACTTTTTGAGTTTGAGTAAGTTAGTTAGAAAGTTTGGTTCAAACACACACACACACACACTTTCTCTTTCTCTCTCTCTCTCTCTCTCTCTCTCTCTCTCTCTCTCTCTCTCTCTCTCTATTTCTCTTCAAAGATTCTTGTGCATCAATAGAGGTGTGAACTCCAACAATATGGTATCAAGAGCTCCAGTTCCGGTTTAGGGAAACACGAGTGTACGTGAGGTGTGTGATTAATTTTGTTTCTCAAATTCACACTAAATTGAAATTCGAAATCGAAGAAGAATCATATTTCTTGATTCTTAGGAATTGGGAAACACAAGTGTTTTATGAGATTTGAGTGATTGCACAAGAACGAAGATGAACTGTAGATACTGTAGCTTGAACCCAAAACTTCTAGTATTCGATGGAAAGAATTTGAATTGATGGTCGATTTAGATGCGTGTGTTATTCGGAGCTCAAGATGTTATTGGTCTCATCAATGATGGTTACACGCTGGTTGCAGAAGATGCAATAGAAGTGTAAAGAAACACACAACATGATATGAGGAAGAAGGATCAAAGGGTGTTATTCTATATCCATTAGCGTATGAATACAAAGGTGTTTAAGAAGATTATCGATGCGATAATGGCGAAAGCTGTGTGGGATACACTGGCACAATGCTATAAGGGTTATGCATCAGTGAAGAAATTGAAGTTACAATCGTTACGCAAGAAATACGAGAATCTCAGCATGAAGAACAATAAGAAGGTACCAGATTACATCTCTAGAGTGACTCTGATCACAAATGAGATAGAGACTTGTAGATAAATTCTCTCTGAATAAGTTACCATTGAGAAGTTACTCAGATCCCTTACTCCTTAGTTTAATTACATAGTTGTAGACATAAAAAATTCTAAAGACACTAGCACCATGAGAATCGAAGAACTTCAAAGTAGTTTAGAGGCACAAGAGTTGCGTCTGACTGAAAGAAACTTTGAGAGGGAGTCTGAACAGGCTCTGAAGGCTTCTTTTGTTAAGAAGAATAAGAAGCAATCATGGACAGAAAACAAGAAACAAATGTTTAGAAGTCAGAACCTTCTTCTTCATAAGAGAAGAAACTTAAGAATGTTTAGAAGGAAAATTAGAAGTTTGATAAAAGAAAGATTCAGTTCCACAACAGTAACAGATTTAATTACTTTGCCTCGATTATTTTCCTTGATTATTAGTCAAACAAGGAAAATAAGTGTGAAGAAGCTAATATAGGAAGAAGATATTTAAAGTATGAACCTGTTCTATTGTTGACATCTGAGAATGAAGGTGAAAACATGGCAGACTGGTGGTATATGGACACTGGTTACTCAATTCACCTAATTAGAAACAAGCAATGACTTGTTGATTTTGACTCTGGTAGAAAGACAAAGATCAGATGTGATGATGATAAATATCTGAATTCTTAAGGAATTGGAAATGTTAGAGTGAAATTGAAGAATGTCAAAACTGCTATGATTAAGGATGTATGACATGTTCTTGGCATGAAGAGCAATCTGATGAGTGTAAGTCAACTGACTGAAAAAGGTTTTTCAGTAACCATGAAGGAAAATATCTTAAAGTTGTATGACTATGATCAGAAGCTAATTATGTAGGCCGAACTAGGAAGAAATAGGACACAAAAGTTGAATGTTGAAATAGCAGACACTCAATGCCTTAGTGAAATAAGTGTTGCAAAGGAGAGTGAGTTATGGCACAAGAGATTGGGGCATCTGAAATTCAGAAGCTTAGGGCATTTGAATCAAAAGAGTATTGTATTTTAAATTCATAATATTGTGGCACCAGAGAAATCATGTGATGTATGCATGAAAGACAAGCAACCAAGATTGCCTTTTTCATCAAATTGCCTCCAAGAGAAACTCATGTTTTGGGTGTGGTGCATTATGATGTACATGGTCCTTTTGAAGTACTTTCAGTAGGAGGGAACAAGTGATTTGTGTCATTTGTGGATGAGTTCACAAGAATGACATGGGTAGCACTCATAAAGTTTAAACATGAGGTGTTTCCTGAGTTCAAGAAGTTCAAAGTTAAGGCTGAAAATCAAAGTGGAAAAAGGTTGAAGATCCTCAGAACTGATGACAGAGGTGAGTTCAACTCTAGACAGTTCAAGAAGTTATGTGAGGAGTATGGTATTGAGAATGAGGTGACTACTCTATATACTCTACAACATAATGGTCTTGTTGAAATAAGAAACATGACTTTTCTTAACATGACAAGGAGCATGATGAAATAAAAGAATATGCCTCACACATTCTGGGGTGAAGTTGTTTCTACTTTAGCATATGTGCTCAGTAGATGTCAAAAAAGAAGTTAAATAAAGTATTTCCTTTGGAGAAATGAACTGGGAGAAAGAAAAGTATGAGCCATCTGAAGGTGTTTGGTTCTATTTGTTACAAACATATACCAGATACTACTAGAAGGAAATTAGATGATAGAAAAAGTGTTATGTTGCTTATAGGTTACCACTCTACATGTGCCTATAAACTCTATTTCCCAATCACAAATAGAGTTGGTGTCAGTAGATATTAAATAGTGAAAGAAATATAAACATGGGATTTGAACAAGTCTGATTGTACTTCTGGAGTTGAAGGTGTTTATGAATATGTTTCGGAGGAGAATCTGACTTTGAAGCTGACTCAGAGTCTAAAGGTGACTCAAACTCTTAAGGTGACTCATACTCTAAAGGTGACTCAAATTCCGAAGGTGACTCAGACTCTGAAGGTGACTTAGACTCTGAAGGTGACTCAAACTTTGAAGGTGGTTTAGACTCTGATGGTGGACCAACCTCTAAAGGTGGTCCAAATTCTAAAGGTCATCTAGCCTCTGATGGTAGTACAACCTCTGATGATAGTCAACCTCCGAAGGTAGTCCAGAATCTGTTGGTAATCTAGCTTCTGAAGGTGGATCTGGCTCTGAATGTGAACTTGGGCAGTTCCAGAGGCCACAAAGAGTTAGATAAATACTAAGGAGACTTGCAGATTTTGAGTTATTGCATGATACTTAGGTTGACTCAGAAGGAGAAGTCATATAGTGTGCCATGATGGTGGACTTTGAACCTATCAATATCAATGAGGCTTTCAAGAAGAAGGTGAGGATAAACACCATGAAGGAAGACCTTGAGGCTATTGAAAGAAACAATACATGAGAATTTAGTATCTTACCAAAGAACAAGAAAACCATCAGTGCGGGATGGGTTTTCAAGATAAAGCTTAAGCCAAATGTATCAATTTCCAAACATAAAGAAAGGTTAGTAGCTAGAGGATTTATGCAAAATATGGTTTAGATTATTTTGAAGTGTTTCCACCTGTAGCCAAACATGAAACAATCATATTGCTGATTGCTATAGCTGCAAGTAGAAATTGGCCTCTACTACATTTAGATGTAAAATATGATTTTATGAATGGTCCATTGTAAGAAGAAGTGTATGTGTTACAACCTCATATATTTGTGATAGAGAACAAAGAATGAATGGTGTACAAGGTGCATAAAGCTTTATATGGACTTAAGAAAGCCCCAAAGGGCTTGGAATCTGGAAATTGATTCATTTTTTAGGCATCATGGATTCATAAATGTAAAATGGAGCATGGTTTATATGTGCAACATACCTCTAATGGCAATGTAATTATGATGTGTCATTATGTTGATGCCATATTGCTAACGGGAAGCTATAATGCTGAGATAAGCAAGTTATGATGAATTATTTTGATATGGGAGACCTTGAAAGTATGGTATATTTTATAGGGATGGAGATTCTACACTATGAGAATGGAATCATTATGCATCAGCTGAAGTATGAGCTTGAGTTACTGAAAAGGTTTGATATGATGAACAATAAGTCTATAGTCACAGTTGCATAAATAAACCACAAACTAGACTCTGATCCAGATGGTGAGGATGTAGATGCTAGAAACTTCAAATAGTTGGTTGGCTCTTTGAGATATTTGTGAAATACCGGACCTGGCATATGTTATGCAGTTAGAATAGTGAGTAGGTTTATGAGAAAACCAAGGTGGTCACATTATCAAGCTGCAGCCAGGATACTTAAGTATGTAAAGTGAAATCTAAAGTATGGAATTCTGTTTCCATCTGGAGTATCAGATGCTACTGAGCTGATATGCTATTCAAACTCTGACTGGTGTTGAGACATATTTTTTTTTGGAAATTTTGAAAAAAAGGCATTTCTTTCTATGACATCCATTTGTTTCACACTCATTCTCCAATTCCTCACTAGCATCCTCACTTTTAACCTCACTAAAGTCCCCATTTTTTGTGTTTTATATTATTATATAAATCAACTATATCTTGGGAACCTTTGTCTTCAATCAGAGTAAACATACCAGATGTGGGGTACTTATATAATATAGTTACAACTTCTTTATGATTAAATTCTATAATAATCCCTACCACCTCAAAATAACTCCACTTATCTACATCACATCTCACCCCAGAAAATAACATTTGTAAGTTCAGATGCGCCTAAGAGGGGGGGGGGGGGGGTGAATTATGTTCTTTAAAACTTTTTCTGAATTGTATGAATATTTTTGCACGAGTTTCTTTTCTTTCTTTTTCTGATAAGTGATGAAAGCTGTAAATGCAGAAAGTAAAGAACACATAGATGTATTCTGGTTCCCCTCAGAGTCCGAGAGTACTCCAGTCCCCTTTCAACATGAAAGAGATTTCCTTATAGTTGGTAATTTGTACAAAGACTACCTAACAAGCCAAGAACAATCCTCTTGGATTTTCACTAAGACCACAAAGAGAACAATCCTCCCTAAGTGTCTTTCTTGTTTCCAACAATCCTGAAAACAAGGGTACAATAGTTTGTTTGATTTGTATAAGAGTTTGAATAATGAAAGAGAAATGTCAATCACTTGATTGATCTTTTCTATTCAATATGAAATTTAAGATGGAATACTCTTCTAAGTGCTCAAGAACAATTTTCAGTATGCATATGAAAATGATGAACAAAAATCTTGAGTATAGAGAGTATGATCAAAAGAATAGAAAGTAAAAGTTGTTAGTGATTGTTGTTGTATGTTGTTGTTTTTTTCAAAATTCTAAACAAAAGATAATTTATAGTGTAGTAATACCTCTTCAATGAATCATAGCAATGTTTAAGCCATTTTTACTAGACAAAAGTATTTGAAAAGATACAAAGATTGCCATGAAAAGGTGTTACAAAAAGTTGCTGGAAAAATAAAATTTTTCAAAATCTGAAGCACAACAACTGGTTACACTAAAACAAAAATCTATTGCAGCACATCAACGTTTAAAAAAATTTGAAAAATATAACTATGACAACTAATTGTCATTGAGGAGCAATCAGTTGCTCATAAGCCAACATTCAAAAAATTTGAAAACAGAACGCATGACAATTGATTGCTGCTAGATGACAATCGATTGTATGTCAAAACATAAACTTTTGTTTTTTGAATGCAACCGATTGTCCTAGCATGACAATCGATTACTTGTGTACAAAAATTGAAAAATCATTATTTTTCAAAGATTTTAAGCAATTTAAAATATCCTTCTTCAATCATACATAGTATATACTCAAAAATTATTTTAATAAAGTAAATGCATGATTAAAAATAGTTTTGAGCACTAAGAGCATAAGATCAAAAATTTCATATACCTTAAGCCATAAGTCTTGAAAAGTTGATCTTGATCAATGAATTTTGCTTGAGATAAATCTTCTATCTTGATCCATTCATTTTTGCATGCTAGCTTGTCTTCATCAAAACATTTGGAAAGCTTGATTTCACAACATTCATAAATAATATACTCAACATCTACAAATTCACCTCCATGATGAATAACAACATGAACAAATTCATCCATTTCTCACCTAAAACGAAAACTACTTATTCACAACCAACAAATAATTTATTTTACAAAAAACAACAACAACATAAAACCGTATAGAGAATTATACAAAACTTAACATTTCTTTTAAAATGAGATTTATACATTAAATTAAACAATTTGCATGAAAGATTGCACCCAATAAATTGAAAACCAAATAAACCCTATATTAGAAAGGGGAAAATTTTGAAAATCCAGTTGCCTAAAATCAGACATCCCAGTTTTCTGGTTCTTAAAAAACCAAGTCCCAAAAAAATTGGGCAGATATTATACTCCACCACATGCTAGAATGCAAAAGGAAAACAACTCATTATTCTATGTCGAACTTAACACAAAAATCCTACACTACACCAGCTATCCTTTTGTAGAAGAAGAACCTATTTATATACATACAAAATAGAACAAGCTGCCATAAGAAAAATGAGATATGCAATTCAAGAAGGATAACTCATACCTTAATAACCTAGAAGAACAAGGGAAAGAAAAAATATTCCTCCGTAAATCTCTACAATGAAATCCTTACTGAGCAAAGAAAAATAAAAGCAAAAATCAACATGCTCATAGAGAAAATGGAAAGAAAAAATCTTATCTCTCTAGTGGCTTCCAGTGAGGATGATAATTATATGAATTAAGTTGTCTTGTTCTTTGCACTTTCAATTTCTGTTTCGCATTTTCCCTTCATGTACTCTTACTTTTTTCACAAATTTCCTTTTGTACTTTAAAAATTAGCAAATTTTCCATTTGTGTCTTGAATTACCGTAATAATATGACTTTGACGTTTTTCTTTTCCTAAATAACTAAAATGTCACTGTTTTGCATATTTATTTCTCACAATGCATCTTTTCTTGCCCTTTTAATTTTGACAAAGAGAGAAAATATATTTATATACATGTATATATATATATATATATATATATATATATATATATATATATATATATATATATATATATATATATATATATATATATATATATATATATATATATATATATATATATATATATATATATATATATATATATATATATATATATATATATATATATATATATATATATATATATATATATATATATATATATATATATATATATATATATATATATATATATATATATATATATATATATATATATATATATATATATATATATATATATATATACACACCACCTCCTCTGAGAGATGCGTTGTTGTCATCATCAAAAACTCATCCACTCCAAGGGAGAACATGTGAATGTTTCGTGCCTTCTTTTATAACCGGTTTTAAAATGAGAGTCGCCACCATTAATTTTTATCCTAGGGAAGAGAGTATAACACATAACCCTAATTTGGTCATAGATTCTAAGTTGTTGACTCGTTTTAGGCGAAGGAAAGGTGTTAGGCACCCCTCATCTACCTTGTTCACAAGGATACTAGGGTTTAGATTATAATTTAGGAAATAGGGTTTTAATTTTAATTGGGGGATCTCGCCACGATTTTAAGTCGTATGCCTACATATCCTCTTATGAGGAATCAAAATCCCAAATTGTAGTTCGCAGTGTCGACTGGTGTTTTTTTTATAGATTACAAACATATCTCAAATTAATCCTTGAACTAAGTCTTGATTTGTAAATTACGGAGTTGTTAGACGAAGTTCGTAGTTAATGAGAAATATCTCTATAATCCTTTTTTGAAAATAATATTTTATTAAGTTAGTAGAAAATTGTTAGTAGTTTGATTGGTTAGGTATTTTCAAATATATTAAAAATATTTTTATGCATGAAGAAAAATAATTTTAATGTAGTTACAAATATTTGAATGGGTTAGTATATTTAAAAATATATTTGAATTAAAAAAATAAATTTAGAATTTATTATAAATATATTAATTAAAAATATTAGTTATAATAAAGTAAAATAGAAAAATATAAATAAATGAATAAATAAATAAAATAAAATAAAAAATAATTTCAATTATAAAACGCAGGGGGGTGTATTTTCAGTTTGTTAGTAAAATGCTCGGGGTGTAAATAACAGGGTCCTAAATCCAGATATTGGATTTAGGTCAAAGCGCAGGGGAGGTGTGAATTTTCACTAGGTAGCAAAATTAGGGGTGTGCAGGGAGTAAGGGCCCAAGTCCAGATATTGGACTTGGCCCAGAATGTATGGGGGTGCAAGCTAGCATGGAAGAATAGTAAGACAATATTTGGAGGGTGCTAAAAGAAAAGGGCCTAGCCCAAAACATGTTATCGGATCTGTTGAACAATTTTTGAGTGATCCATGGATTTATGGTATGCCAGAAAAATATGTAGCTCCTGATCTTGATCAAATGATTTATAGAGATTGATTTTGGAGTGTTGATCCAGGGTATGAACTAACAACGGCTTGGATTAAGAGTTTATTGAAGGAGTATGTTATGACGCGCACATGGAGTACAAAGAGCATTATATATTCAGCTTTATCTCATTTATCTCATTTTTCCCTTCTCTGCCTCTCTCTCTATAACCATCCCTTCTCACTAAAACAAATTCTAGAGAGAGAGGCTCTGACCTCTCTCTAAAACTCAGGCGATCCAAAATTGCCTTGATCGTGTCGTCCGTCCTGAGCCACTCTGTCAACCTCTGTACTACCCAGGTTCTCGATTGAAGCTTAACCGGAACCTTCAAATCTTCAACCAAAACCTAAGAACCCTAGGGTTCCCACATGAACCCTAACCCTTATACCAGCCTGGAAACCATCATTGCATATGAACCCTAACCCTAGAGTTCTTCATATGAACCCAAAACCTAACCTTAAACCCCAAATTAAACCTAAAAACCCCAATTCCAAACAGAATCATACAATTAAACACAAACAAAACACCAATCATTCAATCAGTTCAACAAAAATAACCCTAAGCTAAGTTTATAAGGGTTACCATCTGTTGTACCCAAAACATTTCCCTCTCATTTACCAAAGGATCACCCTGGACCCTCAGGTTTGCTTCCATCCAATTCCAAGCTTTGAATTACAAATTTTTCAAGAAATTCATTCACAAGGGTAAAATGGTCATTTGCATACTGAAGAGTCAAATTTTGACTTTTGGATCAAAATCAAGTTTCAAGAGTCATATTTCATTAAGACATGTTGAGATATAAAATTTGTTTCATCTAGAAATTCAAAAGTCAAAAGTTACTTTGGAAAAGTCAAATTTCTAAATACTTAGAATTTTTCTAAGTGTTTAAGAAATATGACAAGCTCAGAACTTCTGATCAGATTATCACCATGATGCAAGCTGATTCTGGATTAACTTCTAACACAAGAGTTATGGACTCAAACAAGATCTGAAACATTACAGAATAAAACTTCTCCTAGAAATGCTGGGATTTCAAGTTATGACTCCTCAAAGACACGTCCATGAAACTGAAGCACTCAGCAAATTCTGAACAGTTCCAAGACAGAGTTTGGTTACAACTTCTGGGCCAGTTTTCACAAAGATTCAGTCAGAGATTGCAAGGGTAGTTCAAAAAAGGGTTTACAAAGCGTGTTGCAAGCTTCCTGGAAAGTCTGAGAGCTCCTTCAGAATATGCTGGAGCAAGGAGATACAAAGATCAGAAGTTGGATGTTTATTCTAAATTATGCTGAAGCTGAACCTCTGACCCAGAATTAAGCAATGATGCAAAATCTCACATTGCAGGATTTCTGGGTTGATAAATCTCATCATCATTTAATGCTCACAACCACTTTTGAGTCTTTATCCATAAAAATTTCCCCACGTGTGGCATAGAAGTACCTTTACTGTCTTGGAAAAGCAAACTTTTGTACAAAAGTGTGTTGGGCCCATACATTGCTTTTGCTTTTGAGGTTACCTTTCCTTAATTCCTGCTTACAAATCCAGCTTAGGCGCTGCTAAAACTGCTAACCACCATACCTATTTGAATTTACTTCAAGAGCAAGTCAGCGCCTCGCTTATGATGGTGGTGCCCTTTAACCTCTCCAAGCTACAAGATCTTTGCCTATAAATTGAAAGCCATTGGCAACTGTAAAAAGGTGGAATTTTTTAGAAAGAAAAAAGCCTTGAACCCCTGCTAAAATTTCAAGAGTCCAAAACTGCAAATACAAAAATACAAAAACATGTTAGCTTTTGATTTCTTGCAT
Source organism: Vicia faba (assembly GCA_948472305.1). Taxonomy (NCBI): domain Eukaryota; kingdom Viridiplantae; phylum Streptophyta; class Magnoliopsida; order Fabales; family Fabaceae; genus Vicia; species Vicia faba. The sequence goes on from OX451735.1 coordinate 1,133,198,012, forward strand.
TCAAACTCCATTTTTCCTCAAGTGTTTCTTAACCAAAACCATCCATACAGTTTCTGATTTACATATTAGAAGCTATCCTAACTTCTGAGTTCAGACTGTAACACAGTCTCCATCCACATCCACTTCAAAGAAGTCAGAACTTTGCCCCTTGACTGTTCCAGAATTCTTTAACCATTCGTAGCCCAAGTTGAAAGTTTCCAGCCCGCTGAACACGTGAGGAAGCTGTTCAGAACATCACCAAAGTTCAGAACCAGACTCCAGTTCACAGAGTGTTTTCCAGCTCCAAGGTAAGCTTCTGCTGACTCTCATCATATTACTTAGGCATTATCAGATTTGCATGTTCAAAAATACAATGTAGACATCATGATTCTGATGTTGTACGTATTCTGAGGTTTCACGTATATGTATGCCTAAGTATGGAGTAAATTAGTTCATAACTTCTTAAGGAAATTAGGATTAGCAAATTCATGCTTGCTTCTGATTTATAGTTCTGATATCTCTTGTTTCTGAAACACTATGAAACCTGCCATAACTGTTATATGCGCATCTTCTGTTCTGTTGAGAAATGACTAAGTTGCAAATGTTCTGACTAGCATGGAGAGGGAGACTAAGTTCTGTCAGTGGTATCAGAACTTCTGAAATCTTCTTTTTTCCCAGCGGACCCAGAACTTTTGAATTTACCTATTTCTACTAATATGATTTCTGTTTTGCAGCACGCCAGAGTCAGAACTTCTGATCTCTTTTAGTCAGCAATGCACTGATTCTATTTTCTTTTTCCTTACTATTTTGTTTTGCTATCACTTCTATTTTCACTAATCAAAAACACCAAAAACATTTTACATTTTACATGCTTTATTTTATTTCTTAAAACAAAAATATTAAAAATATTTTCTTAAACAAAACTTATTTCTTTTCTTAAACAAAACAAGTCCATTTCACATTTTCTTGGACATTCTTATCCATTCAATATGGTTGTAATAGTAACTTAGGATTTAATTTTATTTGCATTCCCTATTTGTAAATCTGTACACCCCATCCCCCTAATGATTGTAATAGCGTAGGATATTTACTTTCCACACTTTTTATTGCTTTCATATATTGCTAGTAATTAGGGTGTGTATGGCAAGACATGAAATCAACAAATAGAGAACCCTAATCAAGACAAAAAATGCATGCAATCAAACACACTTTGCACATATGCACACCTTAGGGTAATCTCACTTGTTTCCTATCGGAAAAAATAGTCATGTCCCTCAAACATGGGTGTTTTAGCAAAGACCCTCGACAAAAGATCATAGTCCCTCAATGACCCTCGATGTTGCCTTCGGTAAATGATCTAGTCCCTAAACGACATTACTAAAACATCCATAGGTTGCCTTCTATGACTATACGATGACCCACGCCCATCCCTTCACACCCAACAATGGGGCTTCTCATCAAATCAATGGTAAGATAACAACACCTAAAGGAGGAGGAAAATAACATCTAAGACCTTTTGAGTAGGTAGATTCGCTCGTAGTTGCTTGCTTGCTCACAACAAAAACATTATATACACCAAAACTTTCACTTTGAAACATTTTCAAAAGATCAACATTTTTGTATACATTCTTACGAACAAGAATCATTACAAAGATTGCCTAAACAATGGCCTCTTTACAAAATACTTTCAAAAACCACACCAACCACAATTTCAAACAAAAAGCAAGTGATCTAGAAAGTAACTAAGAGTCCATGGAAAACCATGGATGAAAAGGGTGCTAATACCTTCCCTTTTCATAATCTACCCCCCGAATTCAAGAAATAATCTCAAAGGTCTTTCCTGTGCTTTTTCACCTTTCCTTTTGGATAAAAGAAAAGTCGGTGGCGACTCTTGCTAAACCGCAACATTTACGATCAAACGCAAAACACCCAAGTCAGTTCTCCCACCGTATCACACCATCTGTTGTAGTGAATCTTTATGTAAATTTTCTTTTGGTTCTTTCTCCCTCTGTCTAATCCTTTTCCTCTTCTCTTATTGTAGGTGTGTAGGATGATGGCGTGATGGTGATTTCAAGGCGATGATGATGCAACACAAATCTAGGGTTTCAAAAAGTGAAACCCATATCTCAAGCAAGATGGTTGACTCCAGCATCTTCTTTTTCTCCTCTTCTCTGCTATAATTTCCCCCCTAAAATTTTGTTGTCCTTTACATCTTAGATCACAGGGTTTATATAGGTTTATTATTTAGATAGATTAGGAAAATATGTTGTCATTGTCGTTACAAATTGATTTAGTTTAGAAATTAGAGATTAGATTAGAGGAGATTTGATTCAGTTTTAGGTTGTAATTTATTTTTTGATTGTAATTGATTTTGATTAGAGATTTGATTTTTAATTTGTATTTAAATGATTCGATTGGATTTGTTTTAATTTTGATGTGTTTTTCCTTGCTTGAATCTGTATAGTATATGTTCAGTTGGGTTTTCGGGCTTGGGTCTTCGTTAGCTTGATGAGGAACAAGGCGCCACTTGTGTTTTTAGGGTTTCAAAACCCTATTTTGACTTAGTCAACGGAATAATAATGATAGAAATAATATTGACTAATAATAGTAAAAATATAGTAATAATATTAATTATTGAAAACAAATACAACAGAGCTGTATAACGCAGGTGGGCCTCTGTCCCAAAAAAGAAAATGGGCCTTTAAAAAAAATATGACCCG